>CM055957.1:22856528-23456528 GCA_029490685.1 Schizonepeta tenuifolia
ATACAAAATTGTAAGTAGAAAACTCTTATAAGATACTCCCCCATTCTTTTTTTAAATATTTCATGCCTTCAAATTAAATAAATTAATTTACCTATGTAATTCTATTAATTACCATCATAAATATTTACATACAACTGATTATCAAACTACAGAAATTAAAAATATCATAATTTTACCCTCTTTGGGAAATAAGAAAAGAAATCAAAATAGACAAAAAAAAGAATGGAGTAAATCTACTAATTCATAATTAATTACAACAATTTAAAATATTTAAACTTATTGACACTAAATACCCTTCGATTTCATTGTGTTTATTTTACTTCTGAAAAATAGTATTTCTTAATCATGCAATTAATTAAGAGTTGGGGTAAAAATATGGTAAGCATAAATTCATCAATTAAAAATGAGATTACCTCATATGGAAGTTGATTTTCCATAAGATCTTTAAAAGTTTTTTTCTTTGCACGAGTCATTCTTTGTGTTATTGCTTACTTAGCAATTTTCAGTGGGTCATAAATATCAAAAGAACTGTATAAAGCACAACACATAATTAATAATTTAGCTTGTGTTACTATTTAAAAGAATAAAAAATTAAGTTGCAATGCTTACGATTTGATCATTGGTTGAATCTCGTTTTTTTTTATAGTTATAGATTTCCACTATGAGTTTTGTTTTGTTATCTTTAAAAGATTTGATTTGAATTGGAATAGATCAATCCACAATTTTTTATTATTGAATATAAATATAGGTATTCTATTATTTGAAATTTGAAGTGGGATAGTTCAATCCATATTTTTTTTTATTGTTAAATATAGGTATGTTAATTAAATTAACAAATTATTTTCGTTCTATTTCCATTTGAATAATGGTATACTTTCACAGAAGAATGACCATACCTAAAATAGCTCAAAAACTCACTCGATTATAAAGAGCGGTGTTTGAATATCGCAAAATATTCAGGAAAAAGACATTGATATAATTTAATTGTTAGCATCTTAACATAGATGCAAGAAATTAACAATAAGATCTTGTGATAATACATGGACAATTTCTCACCAATATTCCTTTTTGATGTGCATGCGGAAGGTAAAAGATTTGACCAACTACTGCAAGCCACGTCGAAAGAAAAGAAAACGTTACATTTATGATGTAAGGATGATTTATATATGCATCACAAATATCTGAAATTTTAAAAACATTATATAAGAAGGTTATCTCATGATTTTGTGTCATATGGTGTTTCTCTAAATAAGAAGTAAACATAAAAATATCTAAATTCTCTATTTAGCGGGCTTGAAAATTTGAAGTAAATAAGTAACGTACTTTAAAAGGAAAGCTTCAATTTATGTTAATATTGAATAATATTTAATAACAATATTTGTTTATTAATATGTTGACTTACTCAGACTTTTGAGATATATATCTGGTGGGTGAATAAGAGAATGTATATATCTAATCTAGATATATACAATTATAATATATCTAATGATAACAATATATATATATATATGTTAGATATATATCTGGTGGGTGAATAAGAGAATGTATATATCTAATCTAGATATATACAATTATAATATATCTAATGATAACAATATATATATATATATATATATATATATATATATATATATATATATATTAACATGAGTATTTTAGTCAAATCAAATTTTTTCAACAATCCATTTTTTATATAAATGTAGATAGATCGTTTTTGACTATTTTTTTAGTTGCACCATAGTATATGCAGATGCACCACTATGTATAATAAAATGCACCATCATGTGTACTGAGATACACAACACTGTGTTTTTATATTAATTCTCAATTAGTGTTTATTAATTTCCAGTTAGGGTTTATTAATTTCCAATTAGGGTTTATTTTAAATTTAATTTTTAAAATAAATTATATCTTAATTTTTTAAAAAGTGTATGAGATGTACCACCATACATTTTGAGATGCAGCACAAAGTGTATGCACATGCACCATCATGTATGGAAATGCACTATAATGTGGTAGATATATAATAATGTGTAATGAGATGCACCACAACATGAAATGAGATACACCATTTTTTATAAAAGAAAATTAAAAATAAAATAAAAAATAGGTGGCGCACAACACGCGCTGTACGTGGGAGGCGCACGCGTGCATTGCGCCGCCTGTTGCACAACGTGCACGCATTGCACTAGAGTGTAACTCTAGAGATAAATACAATTATTTTGCTCACAGTCCTTAATCTTGACAGCAAAAGATGGAGGGAGTATTTATTAGAGCACTTACAGCGGGTGTCTAGTAAGACCTAGGTTTAAGCACTGGGAAGCGTGATTTTAATGATTGGTGGTGTTGAGTTAGACATAGGTTGATTTCTCCACATCAATGGGGTTGAGTAAGACCTAGGTCTAAGCACTGGGAAACGTGATTTTAATGATTGAATAGATTTTATTTTGTTGTTTTTTTTATTTGTAATAAATTTTATAAAAATTAACTTAATTAAATTCAGAAATTAATAAATGACAATTTTATTGAATTTAAAAAAAAACTACAACATACACTAATTAAAAAAAAATTACAATAACAAAAAACTACTTCATTACAATAATTTAAAAAAAAAAAAGACAACTACTCCTCCCAATTGAATTCCCTTGCAAGTTTGCGGCGTACATTTTCGTACCTCGCCTTTTGCTCGGGATTCATATGCGACGTGTCGGCAATATAGATATTGAACGCCCACTCCTCCCTCGATTGCTTGTTGAGGGATGCCAACTCTTCTGCCGCCTGCTCCAGTAGCGCACTTTTGCCCTTCTTCCCCTTCTTCGCCGCTTTCGCCGCTTTCACTCCTTCGGGTCGAACCTGCAGAGTGTTTGCATCGCTCGCGGATGTGGTGGATGCGTTGCCGCTGGCAGACGAAGTGTACTCGCCGAATTCATTTATCTTCGTCCGCTTTGGAGCTGTTGGCTTCGTCGGGTTGGTGAAAGTTGGGATATGCCTCAAGAGCTCCCACGCAGCCCTATACGGGAACAGTTTGTTGAACTTCTCGGCGTACAAATCTTGGGCCCTCGTGTACAGATCGAAGTCGTTCTCCCCGCTTCCGAGCTGGTTTTCTTCTTGGATGTAGATGGCGGCGAAGTTCTGGATCTGTTTCTTGGCGCGGCCCCATGCGCTTTTCATCGCACTCTTCTCTCTTGGGTGGGCGGGAGCTGAACTCGTTGAAACGGATCATTATTTTCTCCCAAAACGCGCTTGAGGTTTGGTAATTGCTGGTGATCGCGTCCATCCCGAAGTCAACGTAGCACCTTGCGAGGTATTCAATCTCAGCGGGCGTGTAGTTAGGACCTCGTGCTGGCTTATTGTGCTCGTCGGATGAGGCCGCGGTCGCTTTCCCCTTGCGGCGTGCCTTGCCCTTCCCCTTGGCCGGAGAAGTGACCGTGCTTGATGTCGCAACAGCTTTCCCCTTGCGGCGGGGCGGGGGCGGTGGTGTTTGCTCGTGTTCGTCCGATTCCGAGTGGTGGGAGGCGTACGCCGCTTCCTCTTCCTCTTCCTCATCCTCCACCTCAACATGGTCGTCGTCGTCGTTGAGGTTGAAACGTCTGAGTCGAGCCGTACCCACTGGGGGCTGCGAGAATTGGCTCCTTCGGGATGTCGGGGGTACTTGAGAGAAGCTCGGCGACAGCGAGAAGCCCGGCGCAGGCGAGAAGCCCGACGCAGGTGAAAATCCCGGCGACTGCGAAAAGCCATATGACGGAGGGACTTGAGAGAAGCCGGGCGACTGTGGAAATCCAGCCGAAGGGGGGAATTGGCCGTACCCCTGCGGCTGTGAGAACTGCGAGAACCCAGTGGCCGGAGGGAATGCAGAGAAACCCGGCGCCGGGGAAAAAGCACCAAACCCTGCAGGGGCCGAGTATTGGCTGAAACCTGGAATTGATGAGAACCCGGAGCTTGGATTCGCCGGATTGGGAGGTGGATTCGCCGGATTTGGAGATTGGTTCGGTGGGATTGAACCAAAAGTTTGCGAATACCACGAATTAAACTGATCGTCGGCCATTTTTTTGCACGAAATAAATTGAAAGAATGAAAATTTTTTGGGAGAAGAATGGATGGAGATGAAATTTTTTTGGGAGAAGAATGGATGGAGAAATTGTGTGGAGAATGAATGAGATGAATGGGTATATATAGGGAAAAAATGAGATATAGACGTTGGAGATAAAAAATGTATACGTTGCGGATTTGGTAAATTAACGTTTTTTTTTTAATTTTTAACGAAAAAAAAAAAAATAAGAGACCAATGGGGACACGACAAGTGTCCCCATATATCGCGTGCTTGAGGTCGAGTGGAGAGTCGAGGGATCGACACCACCATCGACACACCCCTCGACATAGGGGTGTGTCGATCCCCCACATTGCATCGACACCGGGGTGAGTCGAGTGGGGGGGTGTGTCGATCCACTCGACTCTCCACTCGACACCCCCCCTGGACCTCGCGATGTAAGTGCTCTTATACTACTAGTGTTTACGTATGAAAAATGAAAGTAACATGTTAATTTGGTAAATTAATATATGGTGCCAATGGAAAATGTTGATCTTCATACAAACACATAGTAGTACTAGTACATAAACATACTCCATATGGTAAGCTTTCAGCTTTGCCGTCTCTCTCTCCTCCCACGACTCCACCCCCTCCGCTTCCACGAATCCACGTTCTCCGGCTGTACGCCTCTCCGTCTCCCCCTCTCTCTCTCTCACACACACACAGAGTCACACTTACACAAGCACAGACATATACATCCATCCCATTTCTGCAAGATGGCTTAAACCTGTGAGAATAATCATAAGCCCTCCACTTTCCGAAAATGGTAAAACCCACCTTTTGTACTCTCTCTTTTCTCTGTTGGTTTATTTTGACGACTTGTTATACTCATATTTTCTCCGGAATTCCTTTTCTGCAGATGGTTAAAGTTTCCATATTTCACAATCCGAACTAGCAGGGAAAAATCATAGCTCATCTTGGAGGCGAAGTTTAAATTTTATTTTGTTTTTCTCCAAGATTTACGGTACGGACGGGCATTTATTTTCCTTGTGATTTTTGTTGATATTTTCTGCATGTTTTGCTCTGTTTTTTATCGCATTAAACCCTCCGTTTCACGTAGAATTAGCACTCTGTTGGGGTTTTTGAGGAAATGGTTTGTAGAAAACCGACATTGTGTGGAATTTAGCATCAAGATGTTGAAGCTGAAACCTTTATGGTATTTAAAACAAAATCTCAATGAAAAACACCTGTATTTACTCCATGTCAGTCTAAGTGTAGTTTGCAGCTATAAGCCAAAAGCCATAATTGAAGGTCTTGCTTGCCTAATCAGCCCAGATATATAAATAATTTGACTCAAAAGAATCAATTTTTCCAATCGACAGAGATATCCTTGTCATCAATGAATAAGGATAGCTCTGCTTTTTGGTAATAATGCTAAATTTGAAGTTAACTAAATCTTTTAGTAACAAATTAACAATTGGATGCGTATCAAATGAAAAGATGCAGACACCTTTGATGCACAATTACAAGAGTAAATTAGGGATGGTGGCAGCCATTATTCTGTGATTTAGTCTTGGGATTGGTTGAAGATTTATATTATGTATTTTAGCATGATTGATTTTGGGGTGGGTTTGATGATTCATTTCATATATGATGAATGGTTAGGCATAAAATTATGACTGATATGATAATTAGGATATAAGCAATTAGCTTATTATATTCTCTTGATTTTATGTTAATTTTACTCTCTTGGAGGAATAGAAATTAAACCTTATGACCATTGTGCACTTTTTGAAACTATACTTGCACCTTACTTTCCTCGATCACTTTTCATTTAAGGAAAATAAAGGTGAGAAAGGAAAGAAAGAAATGAAAACTAGTTTGCTTATCAATGTTGTGCAGATCTCTTTTGGTGATGAATTCATTTACCCTTACTTTCCTCGATCACTTTTCATTCTGAAGGCCGTGAGCAATTCCTTCATGTGGTTGAGCTTATTTAATATCTACCATAGGAATTTTGGTCCTCGAGCATAGTCTTATAAAGGGTGTTGAATACTCATTTCTTGTCGCTCCTAAAATTGTTCTCCATGTTTGATTGAGACTAAGGAAGGCTTCTAGTTCTAACGAATCATTAGAGCAAAATATTGGAGAGTTGAAAAAGATTTTGAATTCTTACAAAGATTATGATTAAAATCAATAAATATGACTAAAGCTCCTTTCCGTTGCTGAATGTCTTCTATGATAGCTTTTTTGGCTTATTTAAAAGTTCATCTAATCTTAATTTGTTTGGTCCAGCTCTCATTTATAATTTGGTAGCATTTTGGGCAAGCTGCTTCACTCAGATCTTCTTTATTGTGCTTGTCGTGCTGCAGCATTATTTTATTTCTTTTTATTTTAGTTTCTCCTGAAAACTCATTTAAAGTTTACTTGAGGCTGGAATTGGGATTTTTATACTTTTGCATGTAGCTATTTGATTGTTTTTAAAGGCTTTGTTGTGAACTCTGACTTTCTATAAAGAATTGGACTCAAAACAAAAGTATTTGGTACTTTCTATTACTCTGTCTATTTCCCTTGACTTTTTTCTCTGAAGGACATCTATTCTATCTCTATACCGAAAGCTATTTTAGTCTTTTTTTTTTTGCCTTCATTTTTTATTTGGTTTGATTTGTTAGCTTCTATTTCCATATTATGGTTTTGGTTTTTTCCATAGACCAGCTGATCGAATTCACATCCCCACTTGTTAACAACTTTTTAAATTGGCACTGATACATTCCTATCTAAAATGTTGATTTTTTCTGTTCACAAAGAATAAAGAAAAAGAAAGATGTTAACTAATGTTTCCTGTGGCATTTGTCTTCATTTTCTTGTTTCTTTTTCTTTATCTCACATCCAAGTTGATAAATATGCTGAGCACAAAAAGCTGTGTGTTGTGTTTTTGTTGATTTTTCTTCATGTTAATCTGTTATTGATCGCATTAAACCTCTATTGCAGATTAGCACTCGACTGATTTCTTGAGAAAATGAATTATGGAGATCTGTTGCTGACGATTAAGCCCGACTCATCAATTCCGGAATTGATCAATTTCATTAGATACTCGTTGCGCCAGTGTGAGTTTGATGAGGTGCAGAATATATTGATGAATCGAGAGAACAGTATGAAAGTTGAATTGGAGAATCTTGTAAGAGAATGCAATTCAGTGAAGAAAGAGCTTGATTTGCTGAAGAAATGTAATGTGGAGGAGAAGTTTGAAAGGATGCAGAGGAGAGTTGAGGATTTAGATAAACTGATTGTCCAAAAGGAGGAGAAGATTGAGAAATTGGAGAGCGAAAAATTGGATCATGAGAAGAAGTTGGTACGTAGTAGTAGAAAATGCAAGGAGATGGATGATAGACTCGTCAAGATGGAGAAAGAGATTGAGGAATTGAGACGAGAGAACCTTTCTGCAAATAAAACCATAGAGGAGTTGAAGTCAAAAGAGGTTGAAGCTGTTCGGGTAGTGCAGGAACTAAAGATAAAAAATGGCGAGGCTGCACGGACCATTGATGAGTTAAGAGCAAAAAAGATGGAGGCTGATAAGGCTGCTGAAGTTTGTAAAAGTGGCGTTATCGATTTAACTCGGAGGATCTCGATGTTGGAGAAAGCCCTTGCCCAAATGTTGAGCGTGAATGTAGAAGATCTTCCCACTTTGGCAAATGATGTGGATAATTTTGCTGCATCAGCTACTCACAATGAAGAGGATAACAGTTTGGAGAACGGCCAGATGAACTCTGATGCTGAAGTTAGGGTCGTCATGTCACCTGAAGTTCCTGCAGCGTCCGGTAATTTTGCTGATTTAAACCTATATTCAAATTATTAACATGATAATCGAGGAGAGTTAGTTGAGTGTGTAAGTTCTTTTGCAAATGATTAACATTTTGGATATATGGCTACAGATGTTAGAGACGTGGCGCATTCAGAGATGGAAGAGGATGATGCAAAAAGGGTTTGCACTGATCTGGGTTCAGAACCTGCTTCTTCGAATTCTGCTGTTGCTGAAAGTAATGCTACTGTCCAGGATAATAAAGACGAAGTGCCTGTAGTTAGAGGTACGAAACTGTAGTGATGGAGGGTTTATACATTTATCTCATTCAGCTTACTTATTTAGCTCATTTTTTTATCAAATTTGAGACGTGCATTAAAACCTTGTACCATTGATGGCTCATGCTGATCAATAGGGTGCATGTCTTCTGCTAATTTTCTAGCTGGATAGTTAAGAGTTCAATTAATTCTGGTACTAAATAATAGAATTACTAAAAGTCTAAATGTGATCAGTTAGTCCTGCAAATACCATCTTCTGGTACTAATATATCTTCTCGATCGCTCTGACATTGGGTGGAATTTAGCATGAAGATGTTGTAACATTTGAAAAAAAGCTGAAACCTTTTTCAGAAAATATGGTATTCAAACACCTGTAATAACTCCTTGTCAGTCTAAGTTTAGTTTGCAGTTATAAGCCAAAAGCCAAAATCTAAGGTCTTACTTGCCTAATCAGTCCATTTTAGCTGATATATGAAAATGGATACTAAAGAAATAATCAATTTTGCGATCGACCTCATGTATTTTTCTTTCCTGGTGTTTTGACGTCCTCGGTGAATAAGGGTAGTTCTAGGCTTTTTGTGAATGTGTGGTAATTATTTGAAGTAAACTAAATCTTGTAGCAAACATTTGATGTGAATCAAATGTATAGATGCAGCCTTTGAGGGGTAAATAGGGATGATGACAACATAATTTGGTTAATTTTTCCTTGGGATTGGCTGAATATTTATATTGTGTATTTTAGTATGATTGATTTGGAGAGGGATTGATGATTCTTTTCAGGGTAAATATGACTGATTTGAATGATTAGGGTTTAAAATTTAACTGGTTTGATAAGTTAAGGAATTAGCTGTTTATTTTCTTATGATTTTATGTTAATTTAGAAACTGTACTTGCACCCTTAGGTAAATAAAGTTGATAAAGAAAAGGAATAAATGAAAACTAGTTCGCTTATCAAACTTGTGTGGATTTAGTGGCTTATCCAAACATGCATCTAATTCAAACTTGTTTGGTTTCATCAATAAGAATATATACGGTACCAGCTCCTTCATATTCACTTGTCCCCGAAATTGTTCCTTGTTTCTCCTGAAACCTTATTTTAAAGTTTACTTGATGCGCATCTTGATTTTGCTCTTTAAGGCTTTGTTGTGAGCTGTCTCTCTATGAAGAATTAAACGAGTTAAGTGTGTGCATGTGGTGCAGGTTCACTTACGAGTGTAATGCAATCGGGTGGTGAAGTGGCTAGAGAGAATACAGCAGTACCTTCTTCATCTGCTGCTGGTGGTGGTGGAAATGTTGTGATCGTGATAAGTGACAGTGATAGCGATGATGAAAATATGGCGTCTAAAAAGAGGGACAGGAGAGAACACAAAGAGGGTTCTGCCATAAACTGGGGTAGAAAGAGGAGAAGAAGCAATTCTACTCAACCATCTGGATTGCCCAGCAGCAGCCATGTTGAAGAAAGACAAAAATGTCGGGATACCGTAGATTTGGTGGAGTCGGAGGATGAATCCTGCTCAATAACCACATGAACAATCTCAATCCGAAACTTAAAAGTTAAGGACACAGCAAATAATATTGTATCTCAAGTTGTATATATATCTGTGTACATTATCATCTTCTTGTACTGTTGGTGTCTGCAACTCTGCATCGTTCGGATCATCACCTGCATTTTTAGAGTTGGTAAACTTCTTCTCTCGTCCTAGAGGAAAAGCATTGTTTGGTGGTGATGAAGATTTTGCACCAGCAAGGTGGAGACTTGTAAGGACCTATTATAGAAGGTTATGGAGGGATTGAGTTGCCAAAACTTAAATCAGTTATAAACTGCTTGTTTCCTGCATGCTTTTGGGCTGATCTATGTCGTTGAAATAGACCGTGCAGATCAAGGATCAAGGATCTTGAGGTAATCCAACCCGCCTTAAACTATGATCGTGTCCAGCACGATAGAACGAGTCGAAACTTGATGGGAGCGGCTCCTTACCGGGAGGGTGCTATCCCGGCTCATTTGAGCCGAGATCGCGCCCCCCACTACTCATGCTCTAAGATCATTATCAATAAACTAGCAAAAGATGGACTGACATAATATGGGGCTAATTAAGGCACAATAATTAATAACATCTTACTACTAATATTTTTATTTCAACTTTTGAATTATGTAGGAAAGCAAATCGAGTAATTTTAATGTTATAACTCCTAATAGTATGTCTTTTTTCATTTTGTCGCACTTCATGATTCATCATTATAACTTGATGTTTAGATTTTGATTCTAAACTATTCTTTCACATGTCCACATTTAATGTCAGTTTATTTGGTATACATAAATGCCAAAAAAAAAATTGATTTTATAAATTGTTCATAATAATTTTCTAATAACGTTAAATATGATTAAAACATACTTCCTCCGTCTCATTCAACATGGTTCACTTCTTTTTGGCACGGAAATTAAGAATAAAAAAAATTAAATGTAAAAGGTGTGTTTAGTGTATTTTTTATAGAGTATTTAATTATTGATGATAAAGTAGTTGTTAGTGTATTTTTACTGTTTATAAAAGAATAATAATGTACACATACTACTTAAACACTAAATTATTACACAATCTTTGCCAAAACAAGAAGCGAGCCAAATTGAGTGAGACGCCCAGAAAAAAAAGTAAGACAAGTTCAACGGGACGAAGGAAGTACATAAAAGTTAAAGAATTATAAAGTGAAAAAAGTAAAGCAGAAATTTAGGAAAATAAGCCGAGAAGGTTATGTAGGGAAAAGTAAATTAAAACATAGTAATAACATCAAGGTCCAAATTGGTACATTTATCATTGAATGGCAAAAAAATTTCATTAGATAATTTTTAAAATAATACTCTCTCCATCCGAAAAAAGATGTTTGTTCTATTTTGAAAATAATAACTCAATCTTTCACTCAACCAATTTACTTTAATTTAATCCTGCACTCAACTAATTCATACTATTAATTTAATTCTATATTCAACCAATTTAATTTAATTTAATTATCCATTCAATTCAAGTGAGACATTTATTCCACTTACTCAATTTGAAACTATATAATGTGTTAGACATTTACTCCACTCACAACACACTCCACCAAGTTTGTAAGACCCTTACTCCACTCACAACACACCCCACCAAATTTATTAAATCCCGTACTATTCTGAAATAAGTGTCTTTTTCGTGGACGGAGGGAGTATATATTGATACACTGATAAATAGGTTTGACAATAATATCCGAGACTCCAATTACTCTAGTGGACTGAGGCAACCACTTCAATTGCCTCGTAAACAAGCGGTTAACTGTAATTTATGATGTACACAAGTCTGGCCAATTAAATCAAACTATGACTTAGAGCAACCGCTCCTTAGGGGCGTGATGAGTTATAGACCTAAAATAAAGCTACCTAAATCTATACCTATTATAAAAAGATGAATTCTTACAGAATTTGATTTGTCTAATATATAAATATATACCTTTATAAAAAAATAGATTAAGTGAAGCTTAAAAATCCTAATTATATTAGGAGTGTATTAAAAGAAAAGGAACAAGGAAAAAAAGTAATTACATATGTATAATGGAAAAAAGGCATTATACTCTTTATCAACTAAAATATTATATATGATCATATTAGATATCCAAATTAATCTTATTTCCCACCGTGCTAATTAATTTATTATTCATCAAGTGATTAATTAGCTCAATAATGTATATGTAATTTAATAGTACTTTTTATTTTAGTCTATTTATTTTTTAGACATGATTCTTTAAGGGTTAAATTACAGGGATAATTAACAAGTCAAACATCAAGTCCTTTCAATAATTGAATTGTTCTACGAATTTGTAGTTAAGTTAAATTATATATATTCGAGCAACTCGTAAGAATCGGAGTTTAGAAATGCTAAGGTCTATAACTCATCTCTTGCAGAGCTTATATATGTTGGTTAATAATATCCAATATATATATATATATATATATATATATATATATTAAAACTGAATTGATGCTTAACAAGTATAGAGTTGAAAATAAAACTTTAGTAGTATTGAAAATTGACCAAATAATATACTTTTAATTTATTGAAATTTTTTATGAATTATATGAAATTGTTTAAATAAGGCATGCCTTTTTTTTTCAGCGTTGAAATGTTGATTCAGCTAATTGGTGGAAGTTATGTTTGAAAACGTAACGTTGAATATGAATTTTCACATTTGTTCTTAAATTAATTTTGCCATGTACAACACGTCAGAGCTGAGATTATATCCACGTCACTTCCACCGGTCAGTTAAGCCAATGTTCTAAAAAAAAGGTTGGTGTTGTTTAAATAATACTGTAAAGTTCAAGGTCTTATTCAATAAACTTAACATTTATGACCATAAATCAAAAGTGGTGAAAGTTCCGGCCACAAAATTATAAACTGGCCTAAAAAATATCAAGGTATTATATCTATTTTAAAGTTCAAAGGAATAGAATCTGAAAAGATGTCAATAAGCCTACTAATTATTCTTCATTGTTATTTTTTACTAAAATGTACTCCCTTTGTCTACGATATTCTCGTCGCTTTTGTCATTTAGGTTCGTCTACGATATGGTTGTCACTTTCAGTTATAGTAGTAGGGTCCACATAATACATTATTATATTTAACCTTATAGTATTTCACAATACTCCACTCACATTTATAGTGAAATCCTTACTCCACTCACAAGTCACAACAATACCCATTATTATTCACTACTATCTACCACTTTCTTAAAACTTGTGTTGTCCATAATGCGGCAACAATATCGTGGATGGAGGGAGTGTATTTCATATTTGTAATTGGTGTATATATTGGAGATTTATGAGAACAATTAAGATAGTAGATTAAGAAGCACATTTAAAAATTTCAAATTAATTGGGAGGAACATAATTATAAGCATAAAATAAGTCATTTGTATTTAATTTATCATGTTCGTACCTATTCGATATATAATTTTATTTTAAATTAATAATATATTTTTAATCCAAAATAAAAATTATCACCTTTAATAATATATTTATATGTACATATGTCTGTTTATAATTGTATTGACCTAAAATTATATGGCTATGAAAAGAGATAATTAGCTGCAACAAATTATTAGGATAAGTTCAATCATAACCATTGTGAATGTGATTGTAAAAACAATCTTTAGTGAGACATACATTATTATCAATTTAATCTATTCAAAATTATTAATAGAAATATATATTGTTATAACTATATTATATATGTGAGGTCATTTTACAATTTTAAAGCAGGCCAAGATCAATAAGATTTGTTTTAAAATTTAAATATTATATATTAGCTTATGTAAAAAGATGAGCTGAGAATAAATGATAATTAATAAATTCATTCATTATTTAATGATATGTAATAATTTATTTTTAAGAATTATCATTTTTGTAGGATTGAGTGATTTCATAATTATATATTTAGTCGTTCTTTCTCTACTCCCTGATATAGCGCAATCAATATTATTATTATTATTATTATTATTATTATTATTATTATTATTATTATTATTATTATTATTATTTATTATTATTATTATCATTATTTATTATTATTATTATTATTATTATTATTATTATTGATGGTCCCGGTAACGAGTAACTAGTATATAGGGGGAATACACCAGTAGCGAATTTTGTTTAAAACCTTTTTCTTTAAATGAACTGCTCAGTTCAGTTTGCTCTACAACTGAGAAAGTTAGTTGGTGCTGATCGCACATTTAGGTACACAACTGACTTCTTTGACTGAGGGTCAGCTGTGTGATTACTGAGGTTTTAAAGAGTTTTTCCATGCTGAAGTTCGTGAAAATTAAATTCGTTACTTAAATTGAAATCTTTTAAGGGGAAGGTCAAGTTCCCAAACACTTAATGCAATTTCAGAGAGCTTTTTTATGCTTGGTCAATTGGTTAGGAAATCTGAATGTAAATACTGAAAGAAAAGAACATAATATTTTTACGTGGTTCAGAGATTGACCTCCTACGTCCACGACTTTCTTTTCGGGGAAGTAATCCACTAGATAAGCTTACGCGTGCTTATCAAATGTTCCGTTTGGTTTACGGGTACCAAACAACCTGACCAGTTTGACTACGGATTAGAACAAAATCTTACTGTTGGGAAATTTATTAAAGTTTTGATTGATTCCAAAACCACTGACCCCAACCGAGTAGATGTTGCCAGATCCTAATGTTAGTAGTTAGGCTCGTTGTTTGAGAAATGTTCAAATTTTATCATTACAGGACTCCAGCTGAAGACGGCAACATGGCTACACTCGGATAGAACTTCAGATGCAAACATCAGATGTGAAGCCAACTGTTTGGATATAGAACATCAGTTGTAAGAAAAACAACTGAGCATTCAAGACAGAACATCAGTTGTAAGAAAGACAACTGAGCGTTCAAAGGGGAAGATGTAAAAGAACATCAGTTGGAAGAAAGGCAACTGAGTGTTCAAGCCAACTGTTCTGATATAGAACATCAGATGGAAGAAACACAACTGAGCGATCAAGATTCAGAACATCAGAAAGACAACTGAGCGTTCAAGATTCAAAACATCAGAAAGACAACTGAGCGATCAAGATTCAGAACATCAGAAAGACAACTGAGCGTTCAAGATTCAGAACATCAGAAAGACAACTGAGCGTTCAAGATTCAGAACATAAGAAAGTCAACTGAGCGATCAAGATTCAGAACATTAGAAAGACAACTGAGCGTTCAAGATTCAGAACATCAGATGAAGATCAAACGACTCAACCGACCAACCAAGGTTGAAAGTCAAAGGTTGAAGTTTGAATTTCAAATAGGAAGTCACGTGAAGGTTTGACGTTCTGTTATTACCTCATTTGGCCCAACACAAGGCTGTCTCAGTTGGAAAGCAGAAGCTCACAGTTGCCAAATCAGGAAAGTCTGCAGAGATGAGAGACAAGCCATCGCTTTCACAAGAACAGAGATCAACGGTTCTTCCAACGGCTAGTTGATTCTCTCCACCTATAAATAGAGACATTCATTCATTCACCAAGGAGAACGACAGAAGACAGAAAAGAAGATAGAGCGAGAGCAGATAGACGAGCGAACATCACCAGTTGAGAGTTCATATCACAAACGAGCTAAACTGAAATCAATCTCTAAGAACATCACTAGTTGAGAGTTCCTAGAGTGTTAGATTCTGTCTTGGTGTTTTTAGATCTTAGTTTGAGTCTTCATTTGTTCAAGCTTAGATCCTAGCTCACTTCTTGTTCGAGCTAGTAGTTGGAAAAACCCACCCTTTTACATATCCTCTCAAAAGGATTGTTAGGGCCCTACTCTTCCCAAAATTGAGTAGATAGGTTGATAAGTACCCGTAAACTTATCTGTAAGGTTGATAAGTACCCGTAAACTTATCTCAACGGTTGCAAAGCCCGCATAAGCTTTGTGGTTCCAGTCCTAAAGAACTTGAACTGAGTTGTGTGGACTCACAACTCCCTGTGGACGTAGGAGTTATCTTTGAACTACGTAAATCCTTTGTGTGCTTGTATTTTCAGTTCAGTTAATTTATTGCATATCCAACTGACCAACTAACCAGCATACAAATCTGCATATTTGCATCTTAACTGTTTTGGTTATTGACCAACCTTGCATCTGAGCGTGAGTTGTTTTATACGAGTTGTTATTTTTCTCCACATTCCGCACATCACTACACTTCCAGCTGAGTATCCTTACTCAGTTGTGATTCCAGCTGAGTCTTCTTACTCGGTTGTGATAATTTTAAGGGGGTTGTTTTTAAAATTCTTAACTGGTGTATTCCCCCCCCCCATACACCAGAACTCGTATCGGGACCATCAAGTGGTATCAGAGCAGTGGTTCAAAAGACTGCTGACTCTGTTTCACGAGGTGTGAATCGAGGTGCTTTTCTTCAGTGGTCAACTGAACAGATCTTTTTCACGCTAGTGCATATCTGCTTGCATTTTTCTTCTGTTTGTTGTGTGCAGATGGATGTTAAAAACAAGATCGTTGTCATGTTCTCGGTTGTGAATTATACATCCTGGAGAACTCGGATGAAGAAGATTCTACTGTCAAAGCATCATCGAATGCAACAAGTGATTACATCCGGACCGATCACCATCATGGAGAAAGTCATTCGTGCTCCCACAAATCCCAATGACGGGGATGCAACTGAGGTGATGGTCGAGAAAAAGCTAGAAGACTTCACTCCTGAGGAAGCAAAAGTGAGCCAGCTGGATATCTGGGCTCAGAGCACTATCATGTCCACAGTTGGACAAGACTATCTTCCATGGATAGAAGAGTGCGACACAGCTAAGGAGATGTGAGATATTTTGGCATCTCTTAGTGAAGGAAGTGACGAAACCAAGGAGAACAAGTTCTCCCATGCTTGTCAAGACTTTGACAATTTCTGTCTAAGAGTCGACGAAACCATAGATCAGTTGGAACTTCGGTTCATGGATATCATCCGAAGGATTTAGTCTATCCGAAGAGGAAAATATACTTTGAGAGAGATCAACCTCAAAGTATTACAAGCCCTACCAGCTGAGTGGGACACCTTCACCAACATCCATGAGAGCCGAGCTGATCTTGGAGAGATGGGAACAGACATGCTGTTCTTAATTCTGAAAGGAAATGAGTACAAGGTGAACCGACGAAGGTCAACTCAGTCCTCGGTTCAGATGAGTCGACATGAGGATGTTGGTTTAGCAACTAAGACAGTAGCACTTCGAGCTGACTACTCCAAGCCGCGAACATCAAGGGCAACAAGATCTGCGGACACAGCCTCGAAGGAGCCAAGCAGAGAGGAGCTGCAACAGAGTATTGCCGCCATGTCAAAGAAGCTAGCTGACATGGATGCTCGGTTCGGAAAATACAAGAGGTTATACAAATCCAACCAAACTCGAGATAACTCAAAGCCTGTGACCAATAGTTGCTTTGAATGTGGCAAAGAGGGACACTTCAAAGCAGATTGTCCAGATCTCTCGAAGAAAGAAAGAGATGCGTTGAGGGCCAAGGAAAATGCAAAGATCAAGGCCATGGTTGCAGAAGAAGCAGCTGATGACATGGACATCTTCATCGACACTGAAGATGAGGACGAGCTGACTTCCACCAACAACGCTATCGGTTAGGATCAATGTCTCATGGCATTTGGAACCGACCAAGATGATGCTCCTGCTATGTTAAATTCTTCCAATACTTCTAACATGCAGGAAACACTAGATGAAGAGTTGGAACTCTCATGGGATGACTTCCTAGCACTCACTGAGGAAGTGCAACAGCAATCGGTTGAGTTTAAGAGTCTTCAAGAATAGTTCGCCAGACTTGAAGAATCCTTAACCGAAAAGGACGATCTGATTAAAAGCCAAACCGAAGAGATTGATAATCTCAAAAGTCAACTGAATGCGTCTAACCAAACTAAGGCTCCAACCGATGAGGAGTTGAAGGAGCAGATCAAAGAGCAGCATGAGCAGTTGAACAAGCATGAGGCGCAGATCGACCAGCTGATGAAAAAGTCAGACGCACAAACCGAGCATATAGCTGTTCTTCTCAAGGATCTACAAACTGAGAAGGACAACCTGATAAAGCTATATCAGTCATCCAAAATTATCGAGAATCTCATCAGTTACAGACGACAGATGGATGACGTGTCAGGACTCGGTTACGACGAGGTCAAGGATACTGGAATTCCTCCCACAACCTTCATCAAAGTTGTGGATGTCAAGGTTGTCAAACCTAACACAGTTGAGTCTGAAACTCCCCAAATTAATCCAACCTCCATTTCTCAGCAAGCTCAACCAACTAAGGGAACCTCTACTGAGAAAGGAAAAGAAGCTGTTGTTGGAGAATCGAAGAATCCATCGGTTGTGATATCAACCGAGGGGGAATGTTCCAAGACTCGGAAGAGGAACCAGAGACGTCGGAAATATAATCAGAACCGACTTTAGAACCGACCTCTGAACCGACATCAGAATCAACAGCGGTCGCATCATCAGTTCAGCCAGAGGTTCCATCAGAATCAACCGATGTTGAACAGTTCCAACAACTGCGGATATTCAAGCCAGAACATGAATCAACAACAGGGCTTGAACAACAGTCATCGACAGTCAGGAAAATGGAATCTGACTCAGCCACAAAGATTCCAACATGGCGTCCGATCTCATCGACAAAACCAACAGGATAAGAA
Source organism: Schizonepeta tenuifolia (assembly GCA_029490685.1). Taxonomy (NCBI): domain Eukaryota; kingdom Viridiplantae; phylum Streptophyta; class Magnoliopsida; order Lamiales; family Lamiaceae; genus Schizonepeta; species Schizonepeta tenuifolia. The sequence continues at coordinate 22,874,829 of CM055957.1, forward strand.
ATGCCAACAAAATAGGGGGAACGCCTCTCCTCCTAAAGCTCACAATGGGAGAAATCCATCTCCTCCCAAGAAACAGAACTCCAATAATAACAACAAGCTTAAGGATGACCGAGGTGTTGTTATAGTTGATGAAGAAGGAAAAGTAATTTGGAATGATAAATCTATCCGAATCTACAGGGAAAAGCGACTCACAGTTCAAGGGGGAACTGGTTCTAACCCTCCAGGACCCAACTAAAATTGGGGACCAAAGCGTGTTTCTCTGTGCAGGAACAGGAGAAACAGCTGAGGAAGAATAAAGCATCACAAACCATGTGGGTTATGGACAGTGGATGCTCGAAACACATGACAAATCTGAGGGATTTGCTTGGAAGTTTCGTGGAGAAAGAAGGACCATCAGTTACCTTTGGTGACAACTCAAAAGGTCACACCAAAGGCTACGGTACCCTTGAAACCAATCATGTGTCTATTTCAAATGTTTCATATGTTGATGGATTGAAGCATAACTTACTCTCCATCAGCCAACTCTGTGATAATGACTTCTTTGTCAAGTTTGATGCACAAGGCTGCAGGGTTAAAAATGTCGGAACAAAGCAGGTCATATTGTTGGGAAATCGATCCCCAGCCGGAAATGTCTACTATGCAGATTGGAATAGTAGTCCTCCTGACACCTGTCTTCTCTCAAAGAGCAGTTCGGATGTGAGCTGGCTGTGGCACAAAAGGCTAAACCATCTGAATTTCAAGACAATGAACCGACTTGCGAGACAGGAACATGCAAAGGGCATTCCGAACCGAGTGTTTTCAACAACACATATCTGCAATGCATGTCAGCTGGGAAAGCTCGCTAGATCCTCCTTTCGGTTGAAAATAACTCCATCAACCGATCGAGTATTGCAGCTGATCCATATGGATCTCTTCGGGCCTGTCACACCCAAAAGCATGAATGGTAACGAGTATACTCTTGTTGTTACTGATGATTTCTCCAGGTACACGTGGACCATTTTCATGCGTCACAAGAGTGAAACCCGAGATGAGCTACCCAAGCTGATGGATCGGATATCGAACCAACAAGAGATGAAAATCATTTCTATCCGATCTGACCGTGGAACCGAGTTCCTAAATGAAACCATCATAGAATACTGTGAGAAGCACGGAATCACTCATCAAACATCGGCTGCACGTACTCCACAACAGAATGGAGTAGCCGAGCGAAGGAACCGAACGCTAAAGGAAGCAGCTACATCCATGTTGACAAGCTCAGCTCTGCCAAAGAGATTTTGGGCTGAGGCAATCAACACAGCTTGCTACACCCAGAACCGGTCTCTTTTGACCAAGCGGTTGGGAAAGACTCCATATGAGCTATGGAGACGCATGAAGCCTGATATCTCATATTTTCGAGTTTTTGGTTCTAAGTGTTATATTCACAACAATGGGAAGACTCAGTTGAAAACTTTTGACGCCAAGGCTTCGAAGGGCATATTTCTCGGATATGCCACTCGGATCAAGGCTTATAGAGTTTTTAACAACAGTTCTCGTGTTGTGGAGATAACACCTCATGTTAGTTTTGATGAATCTACTTTTGAGTGCAGGGAACAAGCTAAAGGACAACAAGCTGATCCACATGTTCTACCAGCTCTCACTAGATCGCAGGTTCTAAGGCAGAAGAATCTAGCTGAACCATTGGTATGGGCAACTGAGGATGATGATCCTTGTTCCTCTGAAGATGAATGTGAGGACCGCAGCTCATCTCAAGGGGGAACTTCAGCTGATGTCACTCCAACCGCATCAGCATCCGAAGCCCAATCGAGCCCGGTTCAAAATATTGTCCATGTTGAGGATCCAGACTCCACAGCTGATAAATCACTAGTTCTGAAGATCCCAACATCTCCCACAGCTCAGGATATCCCATCAGTTGAAATCACGGAACAACCATTGTTGGAAGAAGAAGGAAGACGCAACAAGAGATGGTATGAAGATCATTCCAAGGACAACATCATTGGAGATCCAGCCAAAGGTGTGCGTACTAGGAGCAAAGTTGCAAATCCAGACTCAGCTGAGAAAGATTCCAACACTTACGCTCAATATGCTGAGGAGTTGGCAGTTCTGGAAGAGTTCGAACAAACAGGAGATGTTGCCATGATTTCATGTTTCGTAGCTGATGTGCCAGAACTGAAGAATGTTGTGGAAGCTCTCAACTGTGTTCATTGGACAACAACTATGCAAGAAGAGCTGAATGAATTTCTATGCAACTGTGTATGGGAGTTGGTAGAAAGACCAAATGGTGTCAAATTTATTGGATTAAAGTGAATTTTCAAGAACAAGAGAGACGTCATTGGATTCATCGTGAGGAATAAGGCAAGGTTGGTAGCTCAGGGATATTGCCAACAAGAAAGAATTGATTTCGAGGACTCCTTCGCGCCAGTTGCAAGGCTGGAAGCCATCCGAATATTTCTAGCTTATGCCGTATTTCACAAATTTAAGGTTTATCAGATGGATGTGAAGTGTGCGTTCCTCAACGGTGACGTTAAAGAAGATGTATATGTTGAACAACCTCCTGGTTTTGAGACTGGAGATGGAAGAGTGTATAAGTTGAAGAAAGCAATCTATGGATTGAAGCAAGCACCTAGGGCTTGGTATGACACTCTATGTGGTTTTCTTCTGAACTCGGGGTTCAAACGAGGATCAGTTGACAAAACACTGTTCACCATCAAAGTTGGAGAAGACATACTTATTGTGCAAATCTATGTTGACGACATCATATTCGGTTCCATGTCGGAGGAGTTGTGCAAGAAATTCTCAACTCTCATGAAGGAGAAATTCAAGATGTCAATGATGGGCGAGATGAATTATTTTCTTGGGCTACAGGTGAAGCAGTCATCAAAAGGAATTTTTATCAATCAGTCCAAATATACCAAGGAGCTCATCACAAAGTTCGGTTTGTAGTCAAGTAAAACCACAAGGATCCCTATGAATACTAACTGGAATATTGAACCCGGATCTGAGGGAAAACTCGTGGATGCCAGTAAGTATAGAGGGATCATTGGTTCTTTGCTATATCTAACCGCCAGTTGGCCAGACATATCTTACGCGGTTGGAGTGTATGCTCGGTTCCAAGTTCAGCCAAGGGAAGCACACATGTTGGCAGCAAAGAACATCATCAAGTATCTGAAGGGTACAGTTAATGTTGGGTTGTGGTATCCAACCGACGACAATATCCAACTGACCGGATAGTCAGATGCGGATCTAGCCGAAGATCGGTTAGACAGGAAGTCCACTTCTGGACACTGTCAGTTCATGGGAAGTAAGTTAGTTTCATGGTTCTCCAAGAAACAAGCATGTGTTGCCACTTCTACAACCGAGTCAGAGTACATGGCTGCCGGTAGTTGTTGCATGCAAGTGTTGTGGCTCAAGCAACAACTGAGAGATTATGAAGTTGCAACTGGACAGGTTCCCATTCATTGTGATAGCTCAAGTGCCATTGCTATCTCTTTGAATCCTGTTCACCATTCTCGGACGAAGCACATTGACATCCAACATCATTTTATCTGAGATCATATTGAGAAGAAGGACGTATCTGTGGAGAAGATTCCAACTGAGATTTAGAGAGCCGATATCTTCACCAAACCTCTAGCCGAAGCGCGGTTCAAGATGTTATGCGATCTTCTTGGATTGTTGGATCAATCAGATGAGGAATCAGCTGAGGTGAAGAGATAGATATCCATCTGAGGGGAAGCTCAGATGAAGGGAGAATCTCAGATGCGGATCGCCAACCGAAGACATCAGACGTCAGCTGAACAGACGAACTCGAGTCAGCTGATGGTATGCCGCAACATTGGAACACAACTGATTCCGACATCAGCTAGGAGGTATTACACAGCTGATTCCGACATTAGCTGGCAGGTATCATTTATGGCTGAAGGTGTTTATGTCTTAAATGAGAATGTTTGAAATAAATTCAAACATTCCTGAGCATGTCAGTTAGATTAAAATAGCCAACATAGCGCATTTAATGTAAAGTACGACTGAACATCAATAGCCTACTTTATAGTGCGACTGGGCTGACATACAAACAAGCTCACTTTCTCACGCGCGACTATTGGAACTCGAAATTCAACGTCAGCCAAAGCTAGTCAACAGTCGCGAGATCTCAGCCATTGATGGATTCACGTCATTCAACCTTAGCCGTCGATTTCAACCGAGCCACTAACTTATAAAAGGCGGTAAATTAAGAAGTGATCTCTTACCTTCTATTCTTGTGTATATCTGCAGTAACTGTTCATCTTCGTCTCCAATTCTGTCTCACTATTTTCTGCAAGTTTTTCTCTCTATATAATCCTCACAGCATTGCTAAATGGCACCAAAAGGAAAGAAGATGACATCTTCAGGACCTTCCCTAGTCCCTTCATCTTACGAAGAATCTTTCGACATGCAGCTCTCCAAGATCCACTTCGAGCAGATTCTGTCAGAGGATGAACTGGAATCACCCGTATTGTCTCCCCTCGCCGAACTTCTCAGGGAGAACGGCCTTCTGGACTGGGCGACGCTCTTCCCCTCCCACCTGCTCAGGCGACAGGTCGAGGAATTCTACGTAAACCTGCAATCTCCATTCGACAACAGAGATGGCCTTGTTACAGAAGTCTCTTGTCGACAACGGGATGTTCCTGCTAGAACGATCCGCCGTGTCACCGTTCCCATTCCAGTTTCCGACATTCTACGCCAAATCATTTCACCAAATCATTCCGCCACAGACACAGTTGAGAATATAACCGATGCAAGAGCTGATCAATTTCTGGAAAGTGCTCTCATCACCCCAGAAAAATTGAAGAGCAATATGCAGCGAACGAAGTTGAAGCCCGAGCATCGACTTCTGTTCGATGTTGTATCCAAGGTCATCTTCGGATACAGCGGGGCCTTTGGCGACATCAGCCGACCGAAGCTCAAGCAACTGATTGCTTTGGAGCACAAACACAAACATGACATCAACTGGTTCAGTTATTTCGAACACCAGTTGACACTGGAGAGACAGAAGATTACCGAATCCACAACCAACTCTAGAGAGAAGTTGTTGAGTGTCAAGGGAACTCTCAACTTCGGAGCCAAAATTTCTACCCTTATCCTTTTCGCAACAAAGGATCAGAACATGGTCTGGGAAGATAGTGAAGAGACCCCAGTGAAGAAGCAGATGCTCTTCCCAACAGCCAAGAAGGCTTTGGATGTGATTAGGAGCGTTTACACTCCTAAAGAGAAGAGGGAAGCTGTGAAGACAGCTGAGGAAAAAGATACAGCTGAGGAGCTGCCTCCAGCTGTCAGCCGCACTTCCAAGTCAACTACTGCACGCCGACACAGAGCTGAGTCGGAGAAGGAGAAAGAGGAGGAGCCAGCTAAGAAGAAGATGAGGCTGCGTATCAAGAAGAAGTCAGTTGCTAAGCCAGCTGAGGAGTTGCCAGCTGAGGAGATACCAGCTGAGGAGGCACCAGCTGAGGAGGCACCAGCTGAGAAGGAGCCATCTGAGTCAAGTCACTCAGTTGACGCGGCTGCCTTAGAGGTTGTTCCTCACAAAGATGTGATGGAAGGGATGGAAACCGAACCGGAAGACGAGCCAACCTTGTCCTCCGATGCTTCTTCCTCATCCAAGGAAACCGAAGATATTCCAACCTCCCCCACGGCAGGAGCTGATGCCGTACAGCCCGAACAGGTTATTCCAACCGACACACATCCAGACATTCCGAGCTCTTCGCTCGATGCCAACATTGAGACCACTCTTTTGGCCAATATTGAGGAACCTCTTGATACTAACATCCCCCCATAGTCCGAAATTTTGAGCTCCCCGCTCGATGCCAACGTTGAGACCACTTCTTTGGCCAACGTTGAAGAAACCATTGAACCGATTCCTTACGAAAATCTATCTCCCTCTCCCATCGATGACGAAGCTGATCAACAAGCCGTCGCACATGAACATGAAGGCAAGCTGGCCTACTGCTTCCAGAAGCTAATTGGGATGTTCCCTGAAGCGCGTGACATGCCTACATTTGCCACGCTTGGAACCGAGTTGCTGTATCAGTTCAACATTATCTTCAGTCACTGGTATGTGAAGAAAGATACTATCAGGATACACAGCTGGAACCAGCTGAAGGCAGACGAGTCGCAAATGAGGGACTACTTCAACTACACCAACCTTGAGGTTGCCTACAACAACAAGGTTGCACTGCTGACGCGTCGTCTGGACATCAGCAAGGCTGAAGGAAGAGACACCAGGGAGACAGCCGAACCAGACTGTGTTGCCTTCTTTGACAACCTCCTAATCAAGTCGGCTGAGTTCATCGATGACCTGGACGCAGCCGCCGCCGCAGCAAAGGAAGAAGAAGAAGAGCTTCAACAGTACATGGCCAATCGCCAAGCCATGGTCACTGTTGAACAGCCGACCACATCTGACCAACCAGCTCCAGCTGATCAGCCAGCACCCTTCACTGAAGACATATGCGAGCTAATCGCTGAGAGGGTTAATCAGCTCAGAAAGGAGATGCTTGCCAACATCCAGATCAATCAAGATGAACAGCTGAGGATGATGGAAGCTCAGGCGGAGAAGCACCAGAAGTTGCTGGAAGAGAATGTTGCAATGAAGATGAAGCTGGAAGAATTCTCAAAATCCACCAGCCAAGACATCTCTGATCTGAAGTCAACCGTTCTGGGGATCAAGTCCGAACTGAATGTCTTCAAATCCATTTCAGACTCCAACCTTGCCAAATCCCAACAAACTCAGGATGAAGAATGGGACTCACGGTTCGAATCAAGATGGGCTGAGTTTGTTGCTTTCCAAACTGATGTCAATGAGACATTCGCTGCTCTGAAGAAAGCCGAACAAGAACGCCTTGACTCTGAACTGGCGAAGAAGGTTGATGTAGAGTGCGTAGTTGATGAGCTCTTCAACCAAATCCAACAAGCTGAACAACAACTCACCTTTCTGGATGGTTCAGTCGCAAGCCTTGTTGCTGATGCCAAAAAGGGGGAAGTTGAGAAAATTGTTGAGACTGGGGAAGATGTGCAGGGGGAAGATGAGAACCGGGTAGATGAGACCCAGGCTGAGGAAGAGATTCCAGCTGAAGAATCTCAGCTGAAGAAGACCCAGCCGAAGAAGAAGACTCAGAAGAAGAAGTCCACTCCTAAGCCAACCGATGTCGGCGGAGCTAAAATGGCGAAAGACTTGGAGCAAGCAAATGAGTATGGAGTCTCTTACAACTCCATAGTTGAGATAGCAGCCGAGCTCGATGCTGAACTCGACGGTATTTCAACCGAAGAGTGCATTGCTGCTGCCAAAGCTATGGATGTTCCTGAGAAAGACTACATGAATCCTGACTGGATCAAGAAGTTCACTGCCAGCCAAGCTAAAAGAGTCAACAAATTCGAGGAAGAACTGGCCAAGGTCACCAACAACTTGGACAGGAATGTTGCCTCCCGCAGCCGACGCCGAATAGAAAAACATCAAGTAAAGGCTGAGGCAAGGCTGAAGCAACAGAGACTGCCAGGGAAGATCAAGCTGCAAAGTCGCTTCAGGCATGTGGACAAGTGGATGCCAGCTGAGTGGAACGAAGATTGGAAGTCATTCAAGCAGGAGTTTGTGAATGATTTCTACTATAGGAATGTATTCACAACTGACGATCCCAGAAGAGCCTTCAAGGAAGCCCTGACTGAGTTACACTCTGGGGATCCGGGCATGTTCAGCCAGTTCAGGCGAGCAATGATAGATGCAAAACTGGATATGAACACAGTCCCGGTCCCTCAGAAGGTCACTTATCTCCCTCCCTTCCTCCCAGACTCAAGAAACCCCAACCGTCAGAAGATAGCAGCTGAAGCAATACAAGTTTGTCGGGAGCATGGGGTTGACATTTCGAAGGAGTCAGAGGCGAAGAGAGAAATTTTTGTTAGAATTTTTGGGAAGTATGGGCTAAAGTATTAGCTCAGTTAGAGTTTTTGAGCAACTGATGTATTGTTGATTTTTGTGCATTCTTTTGTAACCATTAGTTGTAATGAAAACTTTATTCAGTTATACGATTCACCTTGACGTACAATCTCTAGTTGTCCAAGCTCTGAATCGCAAAGTTATTTCAATACCATGTTATAACTGTGCTAACCCTTTGTTGTTTTAATCTTATAGACTATCTAGAATTTCAACTGAGATTTTAGATAGGTCAGTAGGATTTTGATCGGGTTTGATCTGTAAGGGTTTTGGCATCATCAAAAAGGGGGAAATTGTTGGAAAATTTATTAAAGTTTTGATTGATTCCAAAACCAAATGACCCCAACCGAGTAGATGTTGCCAGATCCTAATGTTAGTAGTTAGGCTCGCTGTTTGAGCAATGTTCAGATTTTATCTTTACAAGACTCCAGCTGAAGACGGCAACATGGCTACACTCGGATAGAACTTCAGATGCAAACATCAGATGTGAAGCCAACTGTTTGGATATAGAACATCAGTTGTAAGAAAGACAACTGAGCATTCAAGACAGAACATCAGTTGTAAGAAAGACAACTGAGCGTTCAAAGGGGAAGATGTAAAAGAACATCAGTTGAAAGAAAGGCAACTGAGTGTTCAAGCCAACTGTTCTGATATAGAATATCAGATGGAAGAAACACAACTGAGCGATCAAGATTCAGAACATCAGAAAGACAACTGAGCGTTCAAGATTCAGAACATAAAAAAGACAACTGAGCGATCAAGATTCAGAACATCAGAAAGACAACTGAGCGTTCAAGATTCAGAACATCAGAAAGACAACTGAGCATTCAAGATTTAGAACATAAGAAAGTCAATTGAGCGTTCAAGATTCAGAACATCAGAAAGACAACTGAGCGTTCAAGATTCAAAACATCAGAAAGACAGCTGAGCTATCAAGATTCAGAACATCAGAAAGACAACTGAGCGTTCAAGATTCAGAACATCAGATGAAGATCAAACGACTCAACCGACCAACTAAGGTTGAAAGTCAAAGGTTGAAGTTTGAATTTCAAATAGAAAGTCACGTGAAGGTTTGACGTTCTGTCATTACCTCATTTGGCCCAACACAAGGCTGTCTCAGTTGGAAAGCAGAAGCTCACAGTTGTCAAATCAAGAAAGTCTGCAGAGATGAGAGACAAGCCATCGCTTTCACAAGAACAGAGATCAACGGTTCTTCCAACGGCTAGTTGATTCTCTCCGCCTATAAATAAAGGCATTCATTCATTCACCAAGGAGAACGACAGAAGACAGAAAAGAAGATAGAGCGAGAGCAGATAGACGAGCGAACATCACCAGTTGAGAGTTCATATCACAAACGAGCTAAACTGAAATCAATCTCTAAGAACATCACTAGTTGAGAGTTCCTAGAGTGTTAGATTCTGTCTTGGTGTTTTTAGATCTTAGTTTGAGTCTTCATTTGTTCAAGCTTAGATCCTAGCTCACTTCTTGTTCGAGCTAGTAGTTGGAAAAACCCACCCTTTTACATATCCTCTCAAAAGGATTGTTAGGACCCTACTCTTCCCAAAATTGAGTAGATAGGTTGATAAGTACCCGTAAACTTATATGTAAGGTTGATAAGTACCCGTAAACTTATCTCAACGGTTGCAAAGCCCGCGTAAGCTTTGTGGTTCCAGTTCTAAAGAACTTGGACTGAGTTGTGTGGACTCACAACTCCCCGTGGACGTAGGAGTTATCTCCGAACCACGTAAATCCTTTGTGTGCTTGTGTTTTCAGTTCAGTTAATTTATTGCATATCCAACTGACCAACTAACCAGCATACAAATCTACATATTTGCATCTTAACTGTTTTGGTTATTGACTAACCTTGCATCTGAGCATGAGTTATTTTATACGAGTTGTTATTTTCCACTACATTCCGCACAACACTACATTTCCAGCTGAGTATCCTTACTCAGTTGTGATTCCAGCTGAGTCTTCTTACTCGGTTGTGATAATTTTAAGGGGGTTGTTTTTAAATTCTTAACTGGTGTATTCCCCCCCCCCCCTCCATACACCAGAACTCGTATCGGGACCATCACTTACAACACTTTTGTAGGCAAATGTACATCCTATCTTAAATTGCGGGTTCTAAGGAACCTAGACTCTTTGATTACGGGTTTAAAGAAAGACCTAAAGGGTGGGGTTGGTGGTTTTTCCGCTATGAAGCCTTCAACACTTAGAAAAGTGGAGGCTTCTTTCTAAGGCTTAGAGACTCGATCTCTTAAGAGAATCTGCTTAGATATAGCAAGATTTATACTTCTAGACTCGATTATAGAACAAGGCTTTGAGAGATTGAAGGAAGCAAAAAAGGAGGATTGATGACTCTCTGCAACTTTGGCTTCTGACACTTGAGTGTTCTTGCTAGGGAGAATGCTACTCTCTTGAATTTGCTTGAATGTGCATGGAATCAGTCCAGTAGTATTCTCGCATTTGTAGAGACCTCTATTTATAGAGAGGGAGGTAAATTAGCCGTTGGAAATAGCCGTTTGATCTCTGCCAAAAAGCATGGCACACCTACTCCTCTATAATCTTTCCTAAAATGGTAACTGCAACCTTGCTTCAAGTCTCTATGATCGGTCCATTTATGAAAAGTTACAGGTTGTCTTGTACTTCCGAGTAGATTTGATTTTGAATTTGAACTCTTCTTCTTCCAACTTCTTCCAAGTCTTCTCTTCTTGACTTTGAGACGTCTGACTTTGACATAAACTGCTCGACATGCATGAACTGCACGGTTCAGTTATGGAGTAAGTCGAGCTTTTGTCCGACTGACCAAGTTCATCATGAACTGCCTTCTTCAGTCTGACTGACTTCTTCTGCTTGAATCTTGTCAAGATAAAATCCCTACGCTCAAATAGTGAGTTCTAGTTAAATTTAGACTGATGGTTTCATATACTCGGTTGGGGTCAGTTAAGTTTTGGGATAAATCAAAACCTTTATTAATTTTCCCAACAATTATTATTATTATTATTATTATTATTATTATTATTATTATTATTATTATTATTATTATTATTATTATTATTATTATTGATGGTCCCGGTAACGAGTATTTGATGTGTGGGGGAGAATAGACCAGTTGCGATTTTTGCTTTCAAAATCTTTTCACTGAGTTAACTGCTCAGCTCAGATCAATTTGCTCAACAACTGCGAGAGTCAGTTGGAGCTGATCACACAGTCAGGTGCACAGCTGACTTCTTTGACTGATTGTCAGCTGTGTGATCTAACTAAGGTTTTAAATAGTTAAGCTATGCGGAAGTTGGTGAAAATTAAAGCTCGCTACTTAAACTGAAACCTTTATGAAAACGGGGAAGGTCAAGTTCCCAAAACTTAGTGCAGTTTGTATGCAGAGTCAGTTGGTTAGGTAACTGAAAATTAAATACTAAATGTAAATACAAAATGTAAACGATACAGTATTTTAACGTGGTTCAGAGATTGACCTCCTACATCCACGACTTCCTTTTCGGGGAAATAATTCACTAGATAAGCTTACACGTGCTTATCAAACATTCCACTTGGTTTGCAGGTACAAAGCAATCTAACCTGTTTGATTATGGGTTCGAACAAAACCTTACAATACTTTTGCGGAAAAGTGTACAATCTGGTCTTAGATTACGGGTTCTAAGGGACATTGTTTTAGATTACGGGTTCTAAGAGACCTAGTCTTACATTGCGAGTTCTAAGAGACCTAGTGTCTTTGATTGCGGGTTCAAAGACACACCTGAGATTTGGGGGTTTGAGCTTTTCCAACTATGAAGCTTTCTACACAAAGAAGTGGAGGCTTCTTTCTAAGGCTTAGAGACTTGATCTTTTGGGAGAGAGCCTGCTCAGAAATAAATAAGTAAGAACCTATATTCTGGACTCGATCAAAAAAGGGACTTTTTGAGAGGCTGGATGAAAGAACAGGAGGAGGTGTGGACTCTCGACTTCTACTTGTTCTTCGACTGAGTTGTTCTTGCTAGAGAGAGTGGTGGTCTGTTGCTTCTTCTTCACTCTGCGAGATTCTCTCTGCATCTCTCTCTCTCTACGCGCTTCCCACGAGCTTTGATGTAGAGACCTCTATTTATAGATGGAGATCTAATTAGCCGTTGGAAAGAGTCGTTTGATCTCCGCCAAAAGCATGACACTCCACTTGCTTTACTGGAAACTTTTCTAAAATGGCCACTGTGACCTTCGTTTTTTGCGCGTCTCAACATAGTATTGCAACTCCACTCTATCTCGAATGTCCCAATGCAAACCAGCTAGAAATCTTGCCATAGTCGCCTCACGTTCCTCCACAACATTGGCTCGAATCATGGCTATCTCCATCTCCTTAAAGTACTCGTCCACACTTCTACTCCCTTGCTTCAAATTCTACAACTTGTTGTAAAGCACTCGGTAGTAATGATTTGGCACAAAATGCTTCCTCATCACAACCTTCATTTCACGCTAAGTCTCAATAGGTGGCTCTCTGTTTCTCTCCCGACTGATCACCAACTGATCCCACTAAACAAGTGCATAATTCGAGAACTCCACCGCTGCCAACTTCACCTTCTTGAGATCTGAATAGTTATAGCAGTCAAACATAAGCTCCATCTTTCTCTCCCATTCAAGGTACGTCTCTGGATCATTTTTCCCTTGGAAGGAGGGAATGTTCATCTTGATGTAGCCCAGATAGTTATCCTGCTCCCCTCGTCTTCATCTTCATCAAACTCAGTATCCTCCACATAGTCCTCATACTCAGCACGACCTCCTCTACCTCCACGTCCTCTACCACCACGTCCTCCTCTACCGCCTCGACCTCGAGTGGAATTGGTCTCTCTAGTCTGAGACTGCTGAATCTGGTAGATGCTTTCATACACCCCTTCTATTTCTGATTTCAGCATCCTCCCCAATTTTGATGTATGTGCCTCCATCAGTAACTTGCTTACCATCTTTTGACATCTTGACACAGAAAAACAAAGGTTAGTAAAACAGAATCCTCACCACCTCACTAGCATTCGTGTATCACTCAATAATGAATCACTCAGCACTCGTGTATCACTCAATTATGGCTCTTTTTACTCTAATAATCTCACACTCTCCTGCCTTTTTTCACTCAAATTCTCTCTCAAGGAAACGAGTTCCCTCAATCTACCACTTGAATTCACCACCAACAAACAATGAAACAACCAAAAGACACAGAAACTGGAAACAAGAGCAGAACGATACGAGAAACCAGAAACGAAAGACTCGAAAACGTGCTATCCAGAAATTGTCCCAAACGACTCTATACGAAAGAACCCAGAAATTACTATGAGGCTTAACCGAAAGTCGGAAAGAGTGCACGCAGAAACTGCTCCAAAAAACTCTACACGACCTAAGGAACCTAAGGGAAAAATTTGCCCGCAATGAATTTCGGAAAATTTTGTACTTTTTTTTGTACCCTCTCAGAACGTAGATTCCAAAAATGCGAAAAACAAGACCAAATTCTCAACTATGCGCCTTTGGCGACCACTTTTATGTAAAACTGGAATTTTGTGATATAAGACGTGTAAGATGAATATTATGGTCTCTTAGGGCGTAATTATAGTAATGATAAGTGTTGGGAAATTTATTAGTATAAGTTTTGATGAATTCCAAAACCGGCTGACCCCAACCGAGTAGATGTTGCCAGTACCTAATGTTAGAATTTAGGCTCGCTGTTTGAGCAAAGTTAAGATTTTATCTTTACAGGTCTCCAGCTGAAGATGGCAACAAGGCGTCACTCAGACAGAACATCAGTTGTGAAGAAAGACAACTGAGAGTTCATTTGTTCAGATGCAAACAAGGGGAAGTCTTCAGAACATCAGTTGAAGGAAACCAACTGAGCGTTCATCAGATGAGAAACAGTTGAGAGGAAGAGAACATCAGATGAAAAGGAAATCATCTGAACCCAACTGAGTAAAGAAGTGGAAGACAACTGAGGGTTCAGTTTCAGAACCTCAGTTATAGAATCTGAACAAGGAGTTCAACTGTTTTGAAGTTCAAAGTCAGCTGAGAACTCGACAGATCGGAACATCAGCTGAAGATCACTCAGATGAAGGTCAAGACTTTCAACCGACAAACCGAAGTTGATTGTCAAAGATTTGAATTTCAAAAGGAAGTCACATGAGGGTTTGACCGTTCAGTCATTACCCCATCTGGCCCAATACAAGGCTGTCTCAGATGGAAAGCAGAAGAGCACAGATGCCATATCGGGAAAGTCTGCAGAGATGAGAGACAAGCCATCGCTTTCAATCGATCAGAGATCAACTGCTCCTCCAACGGCTAGTTGATTCTCTCTGCCTATAAATAGAGGGATCCTCTCATTCGAGAAAAATATATAGATATGCAGAGATGAGAGACAAGCCATCGCTCTCAATCGATCAGAGATCAACTGCTCCTCCAACGGCTAGTTGATTCTCTCCGCCTATAAATAGAGGGATCCTCTCATTCGAGAAAAATATATAGATATGCAGATAGACACATAGACGACGAAAAATTCAAGAGCTTTCTCGAGAGAAATCAAAGCAAATCTGCAACATCATCATCTAAGAGCATCAGCAGCTGAGAGTTCCAAGTTGAGAGAACATTAGTAGCTGAGGGTTCCTAGAATTCGAAACTGTTTTTGATCTTAGGTTGAGTGTTTATTCGTTCAAGCCTTAGATCCAGCTCTCATTCTTGATCGAGCTGTAGTTGGAAATCCTACCCTTTCTCACACCCTAAAAAGTGTGCTAGGACCTTACTCTTCCTGTAATTGAGTAGTCAGGTCGTCAAGTACCTGCAAACTTGACTTAGGCTGTTTAGTGCCCGGAAACTAAACTGTAACGGTTGCTCAGCCCGCGTAAGCTGAGTGGTTCTGTCCAGAAGAACTTGGACTGAGATGTGTGGAGTCACATCTCCCCGTGGACGTAGGAGTTCTCTCCGAACCACGTAAATCTTGTGTGTCGTGTTTTCTTTTGTGTTTAATCTTTATTATCATATCTTAACTGACAAACAAACCGCATACAATCTGCATACTTTCACAACAACAGTTTTGGTTTTGACCAACCGTGCATAAAAGCGTGAGTTTGATTTTACGAGTTTATTTTCCACCACATTCCGCATAGCACCAACCTTCCAGCTGAGGTTGCTTACTCAGCTGTGAGATCCCAACTGAGTCCTCTCACTCAGTTGAAGTTGATTTCAAGTGTTAAGTTTTTTGAAAGCTCAAAAATCCTAACTGGTGTATTCCCCCCCCCTACACCAGTAACTCGTATCGGGACCATCAAGTGGTATCAGAGCAGTGGTTCAAAAGACTGCTGACTCTGTTTCACGATGTGTGAATTCGAGAATTTTCTTCAGTGGTCAACTGAACAGATCTTTTCACGCTAGTGCATTCTTGCTCGCATTTTTGTTGTCCTGCTTTTGTTTGTGCAGATGGACGTCAAGGACAAGATCACGGTCATGTTCTCTGTTGTCAACTATACATCATGGAGAACTCGAATGAAGAAGATCCTTTTGTCCAAGCATCATAGGATGCAACAAGTTCTCACATCTGGACCAATCGTCATACGAGACAGAATACTTTGCACTCCCACAAATCCCAACGATGGAGATGCAGTGGTGGAGTATGTGGAGAAACAGCCAGAGGACTACACTCCGGAGGAGGCCAAGGTGAGCCAGCTGGATATCTGGGCTCAGAGCACAATAATGTCCACGGTTGGACAAGATTATCTGCCCTGGATAGAGGAGTGTGAGACCGCAAAAGAGATGTGGGACATCTTGGCCTCGCTAAGTGAAGGAAGCGACGAGACAAAGGAAAACAAGTTCTCGCATGCATGTCAAGATTTTGACAATTTCAGTCTGCAACCTGATGAGACTATAGATCAGCTAGAGCTTCGGTTTATGGACATCATCAGAAGAATCCAATCCATCCGGAAAGGAAAATACACTCTAAGAGAAATAAACCTCAAAGTGTTGCAAGCTCTACCGGCTGAGTGGGATACTTTCACAAATATCCACGAGAGCCGAGCTGACCTAGGTGAAATGGGAACTGAAAGATTGTTCTCAATCTTGAAAGGAAATGAGTATAAGGTCAACAGAAGGAGGTCGCAGCCCTCAAGTCAGAAAAATAAAATTGAGGATGTCGGCTCAGCATCAAAGTCAGTTGCCCTCCGAGCTGACTACTCAAAGTCGAGATCGTCAAGGCCAACCAGGTCGGCTGACACGACTGCAAAGGAGCCGAGCAGAGAAGAACTGCAACAGAACATTGCAGCGTTATCAAAGAAGTTAGCCGATATGGATACTCGGTTCGGCAAATATAAACGTTTCTATAAATCAAACCGAACTCGAGACAGTTCGAAGCCAGTCACCAATGGTTGCTTCGAATGCGGCAAGGAAGGACACTTCAAAGCCGATTGCCCAGACCTCTCAAAGAAGGAAAGAGAAGCACTGAGGGCGAAGCAAACTGCAAAGAACAAGGCCATGGTAGCTGAAGAGGCAGCTGACGATATGGACATCTTCACAGACACTGAAGATGAGGATGACCTGACCTCTACCAACAAAGTCATCAGTCCGGATCAATGCCTCATGGCACTTGGAACCGACCAAGATGATATTGAGGTACAATCTAATCCTGCTTGCTTAAATTCTTCCAATACTTCTAACATGCAGGAATCTGTGAACGATGAGTTGGAACCCTCCTGGAATGATTTTCAAGAACTCAGTGAGGAACTGCATCAGCAGTCGGTTGAGTTTAAGAGTCTTCAAGCCCAGTTCGCCAAGCTTGAAGATTCCTTAACCGAAAAGGACGATCTAATCAAGAGACAAGCTGAAGAAATTGACCAGCTGAAAAGTCAACTGAGTATAGCCAACCAAACTGAGGCTTCAACCGATGAACAGTTGAAGGAACAGATCAAGGCACAGAACGAACAGTTGAACAAGCAAGAGGCTCAGATCGACCAGCTGATGAAGACATCAGATGCCCAGACCGAGCATATAGCTGTTCTTCTCAAGGGTCTTCAGACTGAGAAGGACAACCTGACAAAGCTATATCAGTCATCCGAGATCATCGAGAATCTCATCAAATACAGACGGCAAACGGATGATGTGTCTGGACTCGGATACGACGTGGCAAAGGACACTGGAATTCCACCAGCTACCTTCACCAGGGCTGAGGAAGTCATGGTTGCCAAACCTAACACAGTTGAGTATGCAACTGAACAAACACCCTCACAACCGATAAAGGTAACTACGGCTGAGAAAGGCAAAGGAGCTGCAGATGGAGCACCAACGAAACAGTCCCTGGAGTCTACAACCGAGGGGGAATGTTCCAAGACTCAACGGAGGAACCGGAGACGTCGGAGTCGCAATCAAGCTCAAAATCGACAACATATCCAAGCTCAGAACCGACGTGATAACCGACCAACAAACCAATCACAGCAGAGATGGAACCAACAGAACCGACCAAGCTTCAACCGACATAATCAACAACGGTTCCATCACTACAACAATCAGAGGTTCCAACAGAGTCAACCTATGTGGAAAAGTTACGACAGCTATGGTTACTCATGCCACAACATGAATCAACATCCGGGCATGAACAGCTATCATCAACAGCCAAGGCAATGGAATCAGAATCAGCCAAGAAGATTCCACAATGGCGTCCGACCTCACAGACAAACTCAACAGGATAAGAATCGCCATCAAAACAGGGGGAAAGCCTCACCTCCTAAAGCCCAACATGGGAGAAATCCAACTCCTCCCAAGAAACAGAGCATCATTTCAAACAACAAGCCTAAGGATAACCGGGGTGTTGTTATAATTGATGAAAATGGGCAGATCATTTGGAATGACAAGGCTATTCGAGTGTACAGAGAAAAGCGACGCACGGTTCCAGCGGGAACTGGTTCTAACCCTCCAGGACCCAACTGAAATTGGGGACCTAAGCGAGTTTCTCCTTGCAGGTACAGGAGAAACAGCTGAGGAAGAAGAAGGCGTCTACAACAATGTGGGTGATGGATAGTGGATGCTCGAAACACATGACAAATCTGAAGGATTTGCTTGGAAGTTTCGTGGAGAAAGAAGGTCCATCAGTTACTTTTGGTGATAACTCAAAAGGTTATACCAGAGGTTACGGTACCCTTGAAACCAATCATGTTTCAATTTCTAATGTCTCTTTTGTTGATGGATTGAAGCATAACCTGCTCTCCATCAGCCAATTCTGTGATAATGGGTTCTCTGTCAAGTTTGATGCACAGGGTTGCAGAGTTAAAGATGTCGGATCAAAGCAGGTGATATTGTTGGGAAATCGATCTCCAACAGGGAATGTATACTACGCTGACTGGAACAGCAGCCTCCCTGACACTTGCCTGTTGTCAAAGAGCAGTTCGGATGTGAGCTGGCTGTGGCACAAAAGGCTCAACCATCTGAACTTCAAGACGATGAACCGACTTGCTAGACAAGAACATGCAAGAGGCATACCTAACCGAGTGTTTTCAACAACACACATCTGCAGTGCATGCCAGCTGGGAAAGCTCGCTAGAACCTCCTTCCGGTTGAAGTCAACTCCTTCAACTGACCGAGTGTTACAGCTGATCCACATGGATCTCTTCGGGCCAGTTACACCAAAAAGCATTAATGGAAACGAATATACATTGGTTGTAACTGATGACTACTCAAGATATACGTGGACCATCTTCATGCGCCACAAAAGTGAGACCCGAGATGAGCTGCCCAAGCTGATGGATCGGATATCGAACCAACAAGAGATGAAGATCATATCTATCAGATCAGATCGTGGAACGGAGTTTCTAAATGAAACCATCATTGAGTATTGCGAGAAGAATGGCATAACCCATCAGACATCAGCCGCGCGTACTCCATAACAGAATGGCGTAGCTGAGCGAAGAAATAGAACTCTGAAGGATGCAGCCACATCCATGTTAGCGAGCTCAGCACTGCCTAAGAGATTTTGGGCTGAAGCGATCAACACAGCATGCTACACACAGAATCGATCTCTTCTCACCAAGCGGTTGGGAAAGACGCCCTACGAGCTGTGGAGACGTAGAAAGCCAGATATTTCTTATTTTCGTGTTTTTGGATCTAAGTGTTATATTCACAACAATGGGAAGACTCAGTTGAAAACCTTTGATGCCAAAGCTTCGAAGGGCATATTTCTTGGATATGCAGCTCGGATCAAGGCATATAGAGTTTTCAACAACAGCTCTCGTGTTGTGGAGATAACACCTCATGTTAGTTTTGATGAATCTACCTTCGAGTGCAGGGAACAGGTAAAGGAACAACACGCGGATCTAGCTGTTCTACCAATTCTCACCAGATCGCAAGCTCTTCAGGAAAAGAACCGAGCTGAACCACTGGTATGGGCAACTGAGGATGAGGACCCATACTCCTCTGAAGATGAATGCGAAGACCTCAGCTCGTCCCTAGGGGGAACTTCAGCTGATGTCCCTCCAACTGCATCAGCATCCGATGCCCAACCGAACTCGGTTCAATCTATTGTAAATGTTGAGGATCCAGACTCAACAGCTGATCAATCACCAGCTCTGAAGACTCCAACTCAGATGTCTGAACAGCCACTGTTGGAAGAAGAAGGAAGACGCAACCGAAGATGGTATGAAGTTCATTCCACCAACGACATCATCGGAGATCCAACCGAGGGTGTGCGCACACGGAGCAGAGTTGCAAATCCAGAATCAACCGAGGAAGAATCCAACACTTATGCCCAATATGTTGAGGAATTGGCAGTTCTAGAGGAGTTCGAGCAAGCTGGAGATGTTGCCATGATTTCTTGCTATGTAGCTGATGTTCCAGAACCGAAGAATGTTGGGGAAGCTCTCAATTGTGTCCACTGGACAACAGCCATGCAAGAAGAATTGAATGAGTTTCTACGCAACTGTGTATGGGAGTTGGTAGAAAGACCAAATGGTGTCAAGGTGATTGGACTAAAGTGGATTTTCAAAAACAAGAGAGACGCCATTGGATTCATTGTGAGGAATAAAGCAAGGTTGGTAGCTCAAGGATACTGCCAACAAGAAGGAATTGACTTTGAAGATTCCTTTGCACCAGTTGCAAGGCTGGAAGCCATCCGGATCTTTCTAGCTTATGCCGCACATCACAAGTTCAAAGTATATCAGATAGATGTGAAGTGTGCATTCCTCAATGGAGATATAAAAGAAGATGTATATGTTGAACAGCCTCCTGGTTTTGAGACTGGAGATGGAAGAGTGTACAAGCTGAAGAAAGCTATCTATGGTCTAAAGCAAGCACCAAGAGCATGGTATGACACTCTTTGTGGATTTCTACTGGACTCGGGGTTCAAACGAGGTTCAGTTGATAAAACTCTGTTCATTATCAAAGTTGGAGAAGATATACTTGTCGTGCAAATTTATGTCGATGATATCATTTTCGGGTCCAAGTCGGAGGAGCTGTGCAAGAAATTCTCCGATCTTATGAAGGAAAAGTTCGAGATGTCAATGATGGGCGAGATGAATTATTTCCTTGGATTACAAGTGAAGCAGTCACCTGAAGGGATTTTCATCAACCAGTCCAAATATACAAGGGAGCTCATCACCAAGTTCGGATTGCAGACAAGTAAGACAACCAAGATCCCTATGAACACGAACTGGAAGATCGAACCAGGAGCTGAGGGAAAGCTCATTGATGCCAGCCAGTATAGAGGGATCATCGGTTCGCTGCTCTACCTAACTGCCAGCCGACCAGACATTTCATACGCAGTTGGAGTGTGTGCTCGTTTTCAAGTCCAACCAAGAGAAGCACACATGTTGGCAGCAAAGAACATCATTAAGTATCTGAAGGGAACTGTCAATGTTGGATTGTGGTACCCAACTGATGACAATATCCAGCTGACTGGATACTCAGATGCCGACCTAGCAGGAGATCGGTTGGACAGAAAGTCTACTTCTGGACACTGTCAGTTCATGGGAAGCAAGCTGGTTTCATGGTTCTCCAAGAAACAAGCGTGTGTTGCTACTTCGACAACTGAGTCAGAGTACATGGCTGCCGGAAGCTGTTGCATGCAAGTATTGTGGCTGAAGCAGCAGCTGAGAGATTATGAAGTCTCAACTGGACAGGTTCCCATACATTGTGATAGCTCGAGTGCCATAGCTATCTCTCTAAACCCTGTTCATCACTCTCGGACTAAGCATATCGATATTCGTCATCACTTCATCCGAGATCATATTGAGAAGAAGGATGTGTCCATGGAGAAGATCCCAACTGAGATTCAGAGAGCTGACATCCTCACCAAACCTCTTCCTGAAGCCCGGTTCAAGATGTTGTGTGATCTTCTAGGAATTTTGGATCCGAGCTAAAAAATCATCCGAGCTGAAGAGTCATCCGAGCAGAAGAGTCATCCGAGCTGATAAGGATTCATCCGAGCTGAAGAATCGGATATCGACTTAAGGGGGAAGCTCAGATGAAGGGGGAAGCTCAGCTGAAAGGGGAATATCAGATACTGATTGCCAACTGAAGACGTCAAACGTCAGCTGAACAGACGAACTCGAGTCAGCTGATGGTATGCGGCAACTGAGGAACTCGACTAATGAACACAGCTGATTCAGACATCAGCTGGCAGGTATCATTTATGACTGAAGGTGTTATATTCTTAAATGAGAATGTTTGAAATAAATTCAAACATTCCTGTGCTAGTCAGTTATATTAAAATAGCCATCATGTCGCATTAAATGTAAAGTACGGCTGAGCATCCATAGCCTACTTTATAGTGCGACTGGGCTGACATGAAACTGTACACCTTCTCACGCGCTGGTTGGAACTCGGATCAAAACGTCGAGTCAAAGATAGTCAACAGTCGCGTAATTCCAGCCGTTGATGGATTCGCGCCATTTAACCCCAGCCGTTGATCTCATCCAAGTCAAAGACCTATATAAGGCGAAAAATCAGGAAGATATCTCCTACTTTTCTCATTCGTGCTTATCAATCATACTATTCATCGTCTTCCAGTTTTTCTGCCTAACCCTTTTCTGCAAATAGATTTCTTCCTCCCCTATATATTTTACCTTTGCAGTGATTTAATGGCACCCAAAAGCAAAAGAATGGCATCATCCGGACCTTCCCTCGTGCCTACAACGTATGAAGAGTCGTTCGATATGTTAGTATCGAAGATTCACTTCGAGCAGATCCTCTCCGACGAGGATCTAGAGTCGCCGGTCCTAGCCCCTCTCGCCAACACTCTCCATGAGAACGGATTTCTGGAATGGGCCAAGCTCTGTCCCTCTCACTTGCTCAGGCGTCAAGTTGGAGAATTCTATGTCAATCTTCTTCGCCCCCTTGACGGTTGAGAGGGAGTTTCTACGACGGTGTCCTGCCAACAAAGGGATGTTCCGGCAAGGACAATACGTCATGTCTCCTTCTCCATTGACGTGTCCGATGTCCTCCGATACATCATACCAATCAACCACACCGCCACCGAGTTCCTGGAGAATATTACCGACGAACAGGCGGATGAATTTCTACAGGATGCTCTGATCGAGCTAGAGCGGTTAAGGAGCAACATGCAAAGGACTAAGCTGAAGCCTGAACACCGCTTGCTGTTCGACGCAGTGTCGAAGGTCGTGTTCGGATACAGTGGCGCGTTCGGCGACATCAGCCGACCCAAGTTGAAACAGCTGTTGGCCCTAGAGCACCAACACCAAATCAACTGGTTCCAATATTTTCTGAACCAGTTGATGATGGAGAAGTCGAAGATCTCTGAGACTACGACTGAGTCTGGAGAGAAGCTGCTGAGTGTGAAGGGCACGCTCAACTTCGGATGCAAAATCTCCGCCCTCATCCTCCTCGCAACAAAGGACCGCAACATGGTCTGGGCTGACTGCGAGGAGACGCCGCTGAAGAAGCTGTTGCTGTTCCCGACGGCCAAGAAAGCACAGGAGGTGCTGAGGAGTATCTACACTCCCAAGGACAAGAGGGAGTCGGGAAGGCCAGCTAAGTCAACAGCTGAGGGAGAACAAGCTGCTGCTCGCCCCACAAAATCCAAAGCCTCACGTCGCCGAGCTGACGTTGAGACGGAGTCGACTGATGAACCTGCCCAGAAAAAGTTAAGGGTAAGGTTCAAGAAGACAATCAAGAAGGCAGCTGAGGTGCCAGCTGATGAGCCAACTGATGTTCCAGCTGACGAGTCAGCTGATGAGCCAGTTGAAGTTCCAGCTGAGGAGCCAGCTGAGGAACAAGCTCCAGACGAGGAGGGAGCGCAGGTCGAGTCCACACCTGCTGAGGAGCATTCCGAATCCAGCCGCTCAGCTGAGGCCGCATCATTCGAGATCGCACCTCGAGGCCCCGGAGCTGATGAGGCTGAGGGCATGGAGACGTCGGATGCATCCTCCTCATCTGAGGACCTCGAAGATGCTACCACCTCCCCCACAGCTGGAGCAAATGCTGTACCGCCCCCAGAGCCTCTTGCTCTCTCTACCCAAACCGAGCCAGAAATTCCGAGCTCTCAGCTCGATGCCAACATCGTGACCTCTCCTTCGGCCGATGTTGAGGAAACCATTCCACCCTCTTCCCCAACTGAATCCCAAATTCCGAGCTCTCAGCTCGATGCCGGTGTTGTGACTGACTCTTTGGCCAACATCGATGAACCTCTTGAACCCGAACCATACAATCTCACCCCCTCCCCGATCAATGAAGCGGAGGACCTGCAGGCTGTTGCTGACGAGCACGAAGGCAGGGTGGCCTACTGCTTTCAAAAGCTGTTGGGTCTATTCCCTGCGGCTCGCGACATGCCCATCTTCGCCACACTGGGAACCGAGCTACTGTACCAGTTCCACCTGATCTTTAGCCAGTGGTATGTCAAGGAAGACACGATCAGGGTACTGAGCTGGGACAGGCTGAAATCTGACGAGTCCCGCATCCGAGCCTACTTCAACTATTCCAACTTGGAGGTGGCGTACAACAACCGGATCGCGTTGCTCACTAGACGGTTGGACCAGAGTCTGGCTGAAGGGAAGGACACAAGGGAGGCAGCTGAAAAGGAGTGTGTCGACTTCCTTGACAGCATGTTGATAAAATCAGCCGACTTCCTTGAAGATGTCGATGCAGCAGCCGCCGCCGCAAAAGAAGAGGAGGAGAACCTGAAGCTGTACCTGGCAAACCGTCAAGCCATGGTCACAGCGGAGCCTCTAGCTCAGTCTGCTCAAGCCTCTCCAGCTGCTCAGCTCGCTCCTTCAACAGAACAAATCTGCGAGCTAATGGCTGAGAGGGTAAACCAGTTGAGGACCGAGCTGTTCGCCAACCTCCAGCACCAACACGATGACCAGCTGAGGGAGTTGGCAGCTCAAGAAGTGAAGTATCAACAACTGATGGAGGAGAATGCCGAGCTGAAGATGAAGATGAATGATCTCTCCTCCTCCACCAGTCAGGACGTGTCGGAACTGAAATCCACTCTGTTGGGCTTGAAGTCGGAAGTGAATGTCTTCAAGTCCTTGGCTGACTCAAATCTGGCCAAGTCCCAACAGACACAGGATGCTGAATGGGAGTCCCGGTTCGAGTCGCGTTGGGCTGAGTTCGTTGCATTTCAGACAGAGGTCAACGACAACCTCTCTGTCTTGAAGAAGGCAGAACAAGAGTGCCAGGACTCCGAACTGGCGAAGAAGATCGAACTGGAGTGTGCGGTCGATGAACTCTTCAACCGTGTTCAATCCACCGAGGCCAAACTCAACTCTCTGGACGGTTCAGTAGCAAGCCTTGTTGCTGATGCCAAAAAGGGGGAAGAGAAGGAGAAGGAGGGTGAAGCACAGGAAGAAGAAGAGACCCAAGAAGAAGGAGTGCCAGCTGCTCAACCATCCAAATCTCAGCTGAGGAGAAGGAAGTCTGCTGCTGCCAAGACAACCGAAGTCGGTGGAGCCGAAATGTCTAAGGACTTGGAGCAGGCAAAGAAGATTGGAGTTTCCTACAGCTCCATAGCCGAGATCGCAGCCGAGCTGGATTCTGAACTCGACGGGATAACAACCGAAGAGTGCATTGCAGCGGCCAAGGCTATGGATGTAGAGGAGAAGGACTACATGAACCCGAGCTGGATCAGAAAGTTTGCCGCCAGCCAGGCGAGGAGGGTGAACCAGTTCGAGGTTGAGCTGAAGAAGGTTTCTCAGAACCTGGACCGCAACGTTGCCTCCCGCAGCCGACGCCGCATCAACAGAATCCAATCAAAGGCGGAAGCTCGGTTGAAGCAACAAAGGTTGCCTCTAAAGTCCAAGGTTGAGAGTCGGTTCAGGCATACTGACAAGTGGATGCCGACCGAGTGGAATGAGGATTGGGAGATGTTCAAGCAGGAGTTCGTGAACGACTTCTATTACAGGAAGGTTTACGCAACTGACGATCCAAGGAGAGCGTTCAAAGAGGCGCTGACTGAGTTGCACTCAGGTGACCCGGGCATGTTCAGTCAATTCAGGAGGGCCATGATTGACGCCAACCTGGACTTGAACACTGTTCCAGTTCCCAAGAGGGTTACTTATCGGCCACCTCTTCTCTCGGATTCCAGCAACCCGAACCGTCAGAAGATTGCATCTGAGGCGAGGCAGGTCTGCAAGGAGCATGGAGTGGACATCTCTAAGGAGTCACCTGCTAAGAGGGAAATTTTTGTAAGGATTTTTGGCAAGTATGGGCTACAATACTAGCTCAGTTAGTTTTCTAGCAACTGTTGTAATTTTTTTTTATTTTAGTCTATCTTTTGTAACAATCAGTTGTAATGAAAACTATTCCGTTATAAGATTCACCTTGATGAACAATCCCTCATTGTCCAAGCTCTGAATCACAAAGTCTTTTAAATACCATGTTATAACTGTGCTAACCCTTTGATGTTTTATCTTATAGACTGTCTAGAATTTCAGCTGAGATTTTAGATAAGTTAGTGAGGTTTAGATCAGTAGTGGTTTCAAGTTGTAAGTGGTTTTGGCATCATCAAAAAGGGGAAATTGTTGGGAAATTTATTAGTATAAGTTTTGATGAATTCCAAAACCGGCTGACCCCAACAGAGTAGATGTTGCCAGTACCTAATGTTATAATTTAGGCTCGCTGTTTGAGCAAAGTTAATATTTTATCTTCACAGGTCTCCAGCTGAAGATGGCAACAAGGCGTCACTCAGACAGAACATCAGTTGTGAAGAAAGACAACTGAGAGTTCATTTGTTCAGATGCAAACAAGGGGAAGTCTTCAGAACATCAGTTGAAGGAAACCAACTGAGCGTTCATCAGATGAGAAACAGTTGAGAGGAAGAGAACATTAGATGAAAAGGAAATCATCTGAGGGTTCAAACCCAACTGAGTAAAGAAGTGGAAGACAACTGAGGGTTCAGTTTCAGAACCTCAGTTATAGAATCTGAACAAGGAGTTCAACTGTTTTGAAGTTCAAAGTCAGCTGAGAACTCGACAGATCGGAACATCAGCTGAAGATCACTCAGATGAAGGTCAAGACTTTCAACCGACAAACCGAAGTTGATTGTCAAAGATTTGAATTTCAAAAGGAAGTCACATGAGGGTTTGACCGTTCAGTCATTACCCCATCTGGCCCAACACAAGGCTGTCTCAGATGGAAAGCAGAAGAGCACAGATGCCATATCGGGAAAGTCTGCAGAGATGAGAGACAAGCCATCGCTTTCAATCGATCAGAGATCAACTGCTCCTCCAACGGCTAGTTGATTCTCTCCGCCTATAAATAGAGGGATCCTCTCATTCGAGAAAAATATATAGATATGCAGAGATGAGAGGCAAGCCATCGCTTTCAATCGATCAGAGATCAACTGCTCCTCCAACGGCTAGTTGATTCTCTCCGCCTATAAATAGAGGGATCCTCTCATTCGAGAAAAATATATAGATATGCAGATAGACACATAGACGACGAAAAATTCAAGAGCTTTCTCGAGAGAAATCAAAGTAAATCTGCAACATCATCATCTAAGAGCATCAGCAGCTGAGAGTTCCAAGTTGAGAGAACATTAGTAGCTGAGGGTTCGTAGAATTCGAAACTGTTTTTGATCTTAGGTTGAGTGTTTATTCGTTCAAGCCTTAGATCCAGCTCTCATTCTTGATCGAGCTGTAGTTGGAAATCCTACCCTTTCTCACACCCTAAAAAGTGTGCTAGGACCTTACTCTTCCTGTAATTGAGTAGTCAGGTCGTCAAGTACCTGGAAACTTGACTTAGGCTGTTTAGTGCCCGGAAACTAAACTGTAACGGTTGCTCAGCCCGCGTAAGCTGAGTGGTTCTGTCCAGAAGAACTTGGACTGAGGTGTGTGGAGTCACATCTCCCCGTGGACGTAGGAGTTCTCTCCGAACCACGTAAATCTTGTGTGTCGTGTTTTCTTTTGTGTTTAATCTTTATTATCATATCTTAACTGACAAACAAACCGCATACAATCTGCATACTTTCACAACAACAGTTTTGGTTTTGACCAACCGTGCATAAAAGCGTGAGTTTGATTTTACGAGTTTATTTTTCACCACATTCCGCACAGCACCAACCTTCCAGCTGAGGTTGCTTACTCAGCTGTGAGATCCCAACTGAGTCCTCTCACTCAGTTGAAGTTGATTTCAAGTGTTAAGTTTTTTGAAAGTTCAAAAATCCTAACTGGTGTATTCCCCCCCCCCCCCCATACACCAGTAACTCGTATCGGGACCATCAATAAGGGTCAGATGTAAATTTAGAGTAATTATGGTAGATGTCGTAGGATATGGACGATATGGGTGTATATATTGTAAGATAGGATATAGATGATATATATATGGTAAGAAGATAAGGATGGTATATATATATATGGTAAGAAGATATGAAGATAGGGATCGATATATGGTATGGAAGATATGGACACAAACGAATCTGGACGATGATTATAATTTTTTTTAATTAACTCAAACGACGAACATGAAGACACGATACCAGAACACGAGAGCGACGAAGACGCAACTGAAATAGAAAGACGCGACGATACAGAAAAGAGAAATGAAAACCTAAACTCTACCCTTGACACAAAGAAAGATACGAATAAACCTGGATACGAAACGTGGCTCCTGATGCCAAAATGATATGACCCTCGATCACACACGCGGAAGACTCGAACAAGTAACCGAAAGATGGATATCCCAAATCTCTGGTTCTATCTCTTGAAGTGAACTAGGTGAATAAATTCCCTAAAACCCAACTTGATGATGAAATAGCAACTCGGAGACGATGAATGACACACAACGAGGGATGATTGACTCGCCGATACGCGGATAAATGAACTCGTCTTGGCAAAACCAAGAAGAACTCAAAACTCTCAAGAGAGAATTAAACTCATGAATTATATTTATCAAAAGGTGTGTAAAAACGGCGTCCCACATAAGACTTATATAGGCACGAAATAAAACCTAAACTAGAAAGGAAACAACTTAATGGATGGGCTTATATTAATAACCCAACTAACTTTTTTTTTAGAGAAATAACCCAACTAACTAATCAACTAAACAAAAGCCCAAATCTCGAAAATAACAAGGTTTCAACTAATAGGCTGTATAAACGAAAATAACTAAACATGTCTTCAAACTCGGGCCCACTCGCACATAATAAGATTAACAAAACATGGCCCATTGAACTCGCCAACTCCTCCATCTCCAATGGACTTCTTTAGCAACTCTTGATCCCAAACTTCTTGAACCAAGCCTGCCAAGTCCTCCTCAAACCTCTTAGCTCGTGCTCTTGTAATTGGACCCACGGGAACACGAACCGAATCTTGCACCAACGACGATCCTTGGACTTCATCAACCATTAAATTGATGCAAAATTATTTGATTACACATACAATCACACACACACACACACACTCATATGTGAAGTAATGAAACATGAGCAGCAATATCCAAACAACAAATCCAAAAAAGTGATCACAACAATCAATCGAATACCTTCTCTATCAGTAAATAAGATCACCAATCACCAATCAAAAAAAGAGAAAGACAACATCCCAAAATGCCTTCATCCATCTCAGCTAGATACACTATATTTGGGAATTTGTTATTGAACTTAATATGAGGCAATTGAAGAAACCAAGCAACACTCAAGATAATCAATACTTCTTCCTTGCCGTTGGAAAGTATGGAACAGAGGCCGAAGATATTAGCTGGCAAAAGGTTCTACACCGGATTGAATTTATCCAGCCGCCGTGAGAGGAATGGTCGTTCTTCTTCAATAACGATTTCTTCTTCTCTTCTAATTCTGAGCTCGTCGTCAATTTGACATATTTGTGAGGCGGCGGCAGATGAAGAGAAGGTGGCGATTCCGCCTCCACTCTCCGCGGGGGGCTAGGCGTCGCTTGATTTCGATGGGAATGATCTTACCGTCGAAGAAAAGCTCGTCGACGGAGGATGATACCTGATCTAAGCTTTTATCGAAGACGCAGAAGTCGAAATCATTGGAGGAGGGTGCAGGGGAAACGACGGAGGACGCTAAATCATGAGGTAGGTCTCTCGGAAAATGCTCCACCACTGGTTAGGATTTGGGATGGCGGCGGAGCATAGCTGGGTGGAGGAGGTTAGCTTCACGATTGATTATGGTATGGGTTTGAGGTTGATTTTGTTGTTGAAAATTTGGAATGGGAGATTGAAAGCAGCAGGTGAGAGGGCAGAAGATGTAATCGAGTGGGTAATGAAAATGGATGCGGGCTGTATAACTAGATCCAGGTTAAAAAGGGTATTTAGGTTCCAAATTATAAAAAGTAACTATAATTTGTGTATATTAAAAAAATGGACTATGTATTGAATTGTAATCTCCATAGTGGGTATTTCACTCTATAATATCAAAAAGATATGTGAAATAGATGGGTAGGTGGTGGGTAATTCACAAGAAATAAATTGATCTGAATTGATTTTGAATTAAAGAGAAGAATGCAACAATGACATTTTTTCCGCTTTTGGTCCTTTTACAGGCCTAGCCTTTCAGTCGCATGCGTTTAATGCTTAACAATATTACAATACAAAATGATCATAAAATTCACATTTTCATGGATGTACGTGGCTAAAAAGTCTCTCTCTTTTTTTTTTTTTGTAATTGTTTAAGGATAAAAGAACACTATATATTCAAGTGGTAATAATTATTCCAATTTTTAAAATTTTATATAGTTTTCCTTTTCGTTTGTCCCCTAAATTTATGCATAATTCATTTTAGAAATAACTGCCTCACTTATTATCCTTATAACTTCTATATATTTACATTTACTATCACATTAGTCCACTTTTTATTTTTAATTCTACTTTTTTCTCCACGCACATCTACTTTTTCTCCACTTATTTTACTTTTCAGAATTTTCTGAAAACCCATCCCGTTTCAAAGTATGTATAATTTAAAAGATCAGAGGGAACAATATTTATTTTCATATGTGGCCCAAACCCAAATTTGTGCAAGTGTACATTCACATAACATGTAGAAATTGTTAATTACTCCCTCCGTCCAAGTTATCTCTACCTAGTTGGGGTGTGGCACGGGTTTTAAGAAAACTGATAAAGTAGGAGAGAGAAGGAATAAATGTGTATTTGAGGGATAGTGTTAATCAATGCTTTTAGGTTGTTAATTTTTGATTAAGAAAAGCTGCAAAGCTTTTAGTTGTGTAGTGATTAATTCCCTTACTTCACAATAATACTCGTACTTAGTCGAATTTTTTTTTACAGTTTGTATTTACTGTATTTTCTGCACTACTAGATTTTTTTTTCTGCACACTTGAATAAAAAAAACATCCAAAAAACACTGTATTGAATGCACCCATGCATCATGATTCGAAAAAAAAAATGAAAGGCAAACAGGTGATGCAATTTGAAAGCAAAAAAAGGAGTCAAATATGATTTCATTGAATAAACAATCAATATAAGTACAATCATGTGATCCAAAATATTGGAGCGAATTTTGAATCTAACTTACTACCCTCCTAAATCCTTCATAAATACACTTATTGAATGCAAGCTGCAACATTCATTACAGCCAAAACTAAACACTACAAATAGGAAGTAGAAATGAGAGAGAGAAAAACAGCAATAAGGGATCTCACTGATCAACAACAAAACAGCATAGCTCAGTTCCTTCTTCAACGCAGCAAAGCTGGAAAACTGGAGTATGGAGCAAAAAAGGCTACTGCAGAGGAGTTCCACCTTTCATTGAAGACAATCTGGACTATTTGGAGAAGGGCAGTTGCGCAGCAAGCCATGGGGCTTCCTATATCAGTTAAAAACATGAAAAGGGGGTCAATGCACAGGAAAACGAAGCCATATGATGCAGAAAAAGTAAAAAAACCTCTCAGTCCTGCAGAGGTCATCATTGAGGGTTATGTCATCACATCTTGGTGTTAGTAAGAGCCAAGTTCATATCTGGTTGAAAGAGAGCAAGCTCAAACCACATACCAATGCTATTAAACCATTTCTTACCCCCCAAAACATGTTGTGCAGACTGAATTGGAGTCTTAGACAACTAGGAAGCATCATTGAGGGTGGAAAAGTCAAGTTTCAGACCATGTACAACACAATACATATAGATGAGAAATGGTTTTACCTCACAAAAAACCAAAGATAGATACTACCTTGATGCAGATGAAGTGAAGCCACATAGGACATGCAAGTCAAAGAGATTCATCTCAAAAATCATGTTCAACTCTGCAGTTTCAAGGCCAATCATAGATAGATATGGAACTGTCATATTTGATGGTAAATTTTGAATATTCCCATTCATCACAGAGGAGGCAGCTCAAAGAGCTTCAAAGAACAGACCCAAGGGCACAGTTGAAACCAAAGCAATGAATCAAGTTACAAGAGCAGATGTTAAAGAGCAACTACTAAATCAGGTTATTTGCAGCTATGAGAATCAAGTGTAGTATCTGAATTTGCAGCAACCAATATGCATGTGTGCAATCACATAAACTGCATATGGAAGCATAGCAATCACTGCATCAGCAGACACATTTGCATCATTTGCATGCACAAGAATCAAGTGTAGTATCTGAATGTGCAGCAACCAAACACATGTGTGCAATCACATAAACTACATATGGAAGCATAGCAATCACTGCATCATAAACATATGAATCATACCATCTAGAATCAGAGAGCAGTTTGCATCATAAACATATAAATCATACCATCTGGAATCAGAGAGCAGTTTGCATAACATAACAATCATACCATCTCAAAATGAGAGAGCATCATTTGCATCAGCAAAATGAGAGAGCATCATTTGCATCAATTAGAATCAAGTGTAGTATCTGAATTTGCAGCTACCAATATGCACATATTAAAGCTAAGTGGCCATCATGAATTAAAGATCAAGTTGCTCACTTATATGCAGATGGTGCCAATCATTAAATCTAAGTGGCCATCTTGTCTAAGTAAACACATATACATCCAACAAGATAATGCCAAACCCCACATTCTAGATAGTGATCCAGACTTTCAAGCTATTGTAAGATCAGATGGATTCCATTTCGAACTAATTTGCCAACCTCGAAACAGTCCAAACACTAATGTGAATGATCTTGGATTTTTTAGAAGCATTCAATCACTTAAAGATCAGAAACCAACTAACAATGTTGATGAATTGCTACATAATGTGAAGGAAGCATATGAGAATTACCCAGCAGACAAGTTAAACACAAAAATTCCTTACACTGCAAAGCTACTATGAAGAGATAATGAGGGTGAAAGGAGGTAACAACTACAAAATTCCTCATATGGGCAAAGATAGCATGCAAAGGCAAGGGGTGCTACCAGAATGTATTGAAGTTGATGAAGAACTTGTTAGAGCCAGCATGGAGTACTTAAACTTGCATGGAAATGTAGAAGACAGATTCTACAATCTAGATGAAATAGCAAACGCATTGGAGCAAGCACATATAGAGGACTGAAGGCAGCAAGAGCACAGGGGTGTTGTGCATATGGTTTACAGGAACAAACAATGTGACTGTTTTTGTTTTTTGAATTGTTTGGAATGTAAACAAAAACAATTTGCTGCAATATTTCAGTTCCTTTTTTTGTCACTCATATGCACATTACATCAAGTAGACTCAACAATATTTGCATTACAAGGTAGATATGGTACAACCACAAACAGGAAGCACAACATCAAATCAGATCAAGTTGTCTCAGCAAGCACATTTGCATCATTGACTTAGCATTCAAGCCTCTAATAGTACCTCCTAAACTAGGGATGTAATCACCTAGTGGTGGCATCAATTAAAGGCAAAGATGAAGAGTAGTATCTAGATGCATTTCAGTTCAAGTAGTAATGTGTTAAAGCACCAGCAACATAAAGCATCAAATCATAGATAAGGCATCAAATCAAGGGTAATATCTGTACATTATCATAAAGCATCAGCAGAGAGCAGTTTGCATCATATGCACAACAACAAGCATATCATAAGGCAGCAAAATCATAGATAAGGCATCACCAGCCATCCCAACAAATTCACCAGGATCATAAAGCATCAAAAATTACAGATAAGGCATCACCAACCATCCCCCAAAAATAAGAAATGAATAACCTGATATACAGTTACAGATAACCGGGCAAATCCGATTCAGATTCATCATGAATTTCCCATTTTTCGTTGGCCAAGCAGTGGATTTGATATAGATCGAGGGTGGCTGTCATGGATGCACCACGAGGGAAGGGCATCTCCAAAGCAGACACCGACATGTCAGAGTTACCGAGCGGGACCGCATCAGAGAGAGATTCATCGCCGTCGGTGGTCATCGGCATCTCAGATTTACCGAGCGGGATGGCATCAGAGACAACATCATCGCCGCCGGTCGTCATCGGCATCTCAGAGCCGCCGGTCACCAAAGGCATCTCCGAGAGAGATTCATCGCACATCATCTCCGATTTTGGGGAGATTGTGGAGGATTCGTACCCATATGGGCGAGGTAGATCAGAAACGTCGGACAGATTCATCTCCCAATCCGTGGAGAAGGGGGAGGGGGGTTCGTACCCTTCTGGGCGCGGTAATTCCTCCCACAAAGACGATGATGGAGGAGATGAAGATTTCATGGAGATCGAGTGAGCTACGTTGTCTAGGGTTTGGGAGAAGAGTGAGAGTCAGAGTGAGAGTGAGCTGCGGCGTCGAGAGAGAAATGAGAGTGTCTCGGGTTACAGACTGAATTGGGGAAAAATAGAATCGAGTATATTGGGTTTGGGTTGAATTATTATTGGGTTGTTAGTTAGTGATATAATTAGGGATATAATTAGGGATGTTAATTAAATTCGATTAGTTGTTAGGTGTGGGTCCACAATGACAAAGGGTAGTAAATAGGAATAAGGGATGAGGGTGTAAGTATAAAATTGTTAAACTAAGTAGACATATTTTGGACAATTTTTTAGGAGTAAGTAGGTAGACATAAACTGGACGGAGGGAGTACTTCTTTCATGCTCTAAATATAAGCAATAGGAGATGTCCTGTGAAAAAATAACTGAGGATTCAATTTGCAAATAAAGTATCATGACTACCAAATTTTTTTATATCCTGAAAAAGTACCATATTTTAGAATTAGAGACAATTTTTGTCAAATAATCAAATTTACCATTTTACGGAAGACAAAAATTCACTTTTAAAATTCCCTACAATAGTAGCACTATTATTTGCCATATGAAAATGAAAGTGACAGGTTAGTTTGGTAAAGAGTAGAAATTCGAAATACCCACTATGGGTATAACATGTACTCTCAATACCCACTAAGATAATTTACTATCCCATATACCCACTTGGCCCACAAAGTGTACTTTTCAGCAGCTATTTCTCTCTCTTTGACCGAGAGATTCTCGAAAGGGTCCCATTTTTTGTCTTCTTGTTTTTGAAAATTGAAACCCTAAACCCATAGCCATGCATATCCACTATGTAACGTATGACTATCTCTTTACCGATTTTTCAGGGTGATTTAACCCCCACCCACCTCCTGCCAGATTCTTCAATGAGAATCAATTCCCTTCACGTTAAAAATAAACGGTAAAAAACAAATTTATGCACCAATAAATTCTGAGTTCCAAACTAAATCTATACAGATCAATTGATATACAGATTACTCAAAATTTCTCTGAAGCCTTCTTCTCCACAATTCTTGTTCCTTCCCTGTACTAATTTTTATCACTAAACCCTAAACCCTTAACACTAAACCCCTAATCCATGGCGTCAATATCGGGTTCAAAATCAAAAGTTAGAGGAAAAAAATCGAAGAATGAAGAGGAAGGTTTAACTGAAGTCCAACAACAACATTTACAAGAGGTAAATTTCTTACAGTTCGACTAAATAGTATATAGGTTGATAGATTGTATTTGTAAATTTCACACGGCCTGTATAGATTTTTTCTCGATCTTTATAGTTTTTGTTAACACGAATATTATTATAATTAATTTAGACACATAATTGTAATGCCCCGTAAATTCCTTACGTTCTAAAAGGTTTAAAGTTAATTAAATAAATGGCTTTGCACGCCTAAGTTTACAATTTCTTAATTCTAAAGCTAACGGTCGAATCCGTTATTAAAAATAATTTACAGAAGTCGGCTAGACGACTACCGTATTTAGGGTTAGCGCGTACGAAAGGTTCTTAGTTCGTAAACTAAGAACGGAAAACCGTTTAATTTTACGTTTACAAAATCGCAATACGAACACGCCGAGAAAGTTTGTTTTTACGTTTTTCCGGACGAAACTCGGACTTGTCGTCCCGAGTTTTTGTCAAAATAAATTTTTATAAATTTATTTTCTAATTAAGTTCATACGTTAGAATTTAAGGTCAAATCGAATCACGACGATTTTTGTACCAAACAACGTTTTTCGTCGTTCGTTTTCCCGTAACGTCGGATCGCGCCAGAAAAACCCGTAACCCTCCTAATTACATCCATGCAGCCGCCACCTCACCTTAATTAAGTGTAAGCTTGCATGTTGACCATGTTTAATTAGTTGACACCTTAACCTTACCTTTATGCATGTTCAACCTTTCATCATTGCAAACTTAGACAAAACACATTTCTTTCTCTCCATCTCTCTATCTCTCTCGGCAGCCCTCTCCCACTCATCCATCTTCATCTTCTTCATCCTTCCCATCCACCATTGAAGAACACTTCCAAGAACAAGAAGAGTTCATACAAGTCACAATTCATCCAACAAAACTCTACACATCCTTGTTAATTCTCTAGGTATTTCCATCCTCCACAATCCTATCCATTTAGTTTTCTTTTCTTCTCTTTTTCATCTTGATCGATTTTTTTAAGGTTATGGGATAGATGATTTGAGCTTAGAATAATGTAATTGGATGTGTTAGCTATGATAATTGGAGATTAAAATGGAACAAAAACAAGAACCTTATCTTTTGTGTGAATGCAGAATTTTTTTGGGAAATTGTAGGATTTTTGTTTTTCTTCTTTTGATCATGCATTCATGCTTAGTAGATGCTTAATTAGTGTTTGGAATGAAAAGGGATTGAAAGCCCTATGTTGTTATGAAATTCAATTAGGATTTTTAAGTATGAAATTAGGAATTTTTGCATGTTAGTTGATAATTGATTTGTAATTGATTAATTGATAAATTAAGAGTATGTTTTGTAAATAAATGTAGTTAATTGAGGAAGAAAATCATCCCCTAAACATATGTATAAAACCAGAAATTTATAAAGTAATTAGGGGTTTATACATGTAAGATATAAGTGATGAATTGTTAATGAAATTATGATGCAAATCATGTTAGTTGATAATAGGAATTAAATGAGAATTTTCTAAAAAAGTTTAATGAAGTATAAGAGGCAAAGATCACTATATAAACTGAGTTATAAAGATGTTAAGATGTGTTTGCATGCATGAAAACGGTTCACATTAGACGTAGTTTAACGTCGTAAAATTTGAACGAAAACCGGCGACTTTTGGAAATCGCGTAAGAGACGAATATCTAGTTGTAACTAATAATCGGGAAGTCGGATGAAAATTTTAACTTGATATAACTGTTTATAATAAAATTTGGAACATCTTTCTAGTTGACATCATAAGCATCCGAGTTAATCTAATATGAGTTATAGTGTAATCGAGAACTAGAACGCGTTTGGATTTTCTTTGTTGGTTTAATACTTGATAGTTGAAATCCGACGTTAGAACGTCGTGCTTTTGAACAAATTGAGAAGGAGTTTGTCACGAACGGAGGTACGTGATGACTGCTTTAAGAGTCCAGTTTCTAAAAAATTTGAATACGAGAATTTAGAACGAACCTAAAACGTTATACGTCGAACTTATCAATCAATTAGGGTTTCCACGGCAGTTTTGCGACCCCTGCCGGAAACTGTAATAACTTCCAGCTCGTTTATCAGATTTGTGATTCGTAAATTGGAGCAGAAACTAGACTTCCTTAGCTTCTAATGGTACAGGGCTCACCCCTTGTTTCTAAATCCTCTGTTCTGGACAGCCTCCAGAGTTACTGGATTGTGCAGTGAAATTTCAGTTTCTTGTTTTCTAAGTTGTTTAGTTCACAACTTAGTCTCTTTTAAACGTTTAAGCCGTTTTATCTAACGAATACCTTCTATCTGACCCTAGAGTCAAGGACAAGACCTTTAATGATGAAAACCAGTCGAGATCGTATCTCTTATCCTTTTATTAAAGAAGTAGTAAACGAGAAATTTCATAAGTCGTGAAATGATCTAAAGCGTAAATCGCCTAAGTTGATTCCTTCTAACTTAGTTTCTTATAATCTTTAAA
Organism: Schizonepeta tenuifolia; assembly: GCA_029490685.1. Taxonomy (NCBI): domain Eukaryota; kingdom Viridiplantae; phylum Streptophyta; class Magnoliopsida; order Lamiales; family Lamiaceae; genus Schizonepeta; species Schizonepeta tenuifolia. Next base: position 22,912,504 of record CM055957.1, read on the forward strand.
GTCATTTTAAGACATCGACAACCTTCTCTACTGACCCGAGAGTCGAGTATGAGATCTTCCGAGTTCTAAAAGAGTTTGTACGAGTCTCTTTTTCCGTTTAAATAAAACGAAGTTAGTAAGCGTGCAAATGCCTAAAGAATAAAACAACTAAAACTTTCTTCAATCCTCTTTAATCGATTTCTTGTTCGACCCGCTTTTAAGTATGTTCTTTTTGCGATGAAGGAGGAAGCCAACTGTAGAAAAAGGACGAAAGATCCGAAGTTGGAAGCTTTTGCGTATAAGTTCTGTATTTACAAGGTGGGCTTTTATATATAAAATAAAACGAGCAATGCTCGAAAAATCTTTCTTTATCGCTTTTATATCTGTGTTTTCAAAGTGATAATATGGCATGAACTGTTTTATGTTTTTATGTGAGTTCTCTTGTACCTATCTGAGTCAACATACGTGTTTTCCAGATTTAGAGTTAGTCTATTTTAGATTAACTAACGATCGGCTCTGAGTTAGCTGCTAAGTGCTTTCCAGAGTTAGTGCACTTTGTAACCTGTGGTGTATGTGATATCCTGTTGAGGGGTACCAGCCACGGTGAATTAGAATTGGTCAAGATTGAACGTAGCATTAGTCAGAAAATGCTCGCGCGAGCGATTTATGAGAAAAAGTCAGAAAATGTTTAGTAGACACGGATTCTTTCAATAAAACTCCGATGTGCTACGTTTACGAAATGCCATTTCATCTATATTTATAAGTATGTTTTCGGCATCGTGCCCACTAAGTACCTTTGTACTTAGCCCTGCATTGCTTTCTAAATGTGCAGGTTGAAGCGACGGTGAGCGGCGACGATTGTTGTTGAATTTAAGGATAAGATGCATAGTAGAACTCTTCCGCTGTCAATCTCTGTATTTCTTTTCGAGATGTATTTTTGGAACAACTCAGTAGTCTATGTCTGTACATTTGAACTTAGTTTCGTCTTTTGTACTTATGTCGAGTAATTCTTAGGGATTACCCCTTTCTTATCTAAATCAAGTCTTGTTCATAGTTTATCGATGTTTATCATGTATGTTTAGTCAGTTAGCCCCCTTCTTTCCCGCTTCTTTAATCCAACCCCAGTCGCACCCCGGCTTCTGCCATCCCTCGGGATTTGGGGCTGTGACAATAATAGACTAGTTTTTTTAGATATCTTTATGCTTTATGATTTTTATTATGCTAATTAGTTGTATGTTGATATAATGAGTTAGTCTAATGTAAATTAATCGAATAATTAATATACTTACTCTAGTTTAGTACCATAAGTAATGTTAATCATAATATAGGAATAATTTAGAGCAAAATTCTTTATAAAAAAAGAGTATATAGGTCGCTTAAAAAGTGTACAGGTCGGGTTCGTTTTTTTACCGCCTGTACACTTTTTTGTAGATCTTTATAGTTTTTTTTTTTTAAAACAAATATTGTTGTGGTTAATTTAGATACATAATAGACTTGTACTTTAGATAACCATGTGCCTTTATGATTTTTATTATGGTAATTTGTTGCATGTTGATATAGTTAGTTAGTTTAATATTAATTAATCGAATAATTAATTTAATTACTCTAGTTTAATATCATAAGTAATGTTAATCATAATATAGGAATAATTTAGAGCGAAATCCTTTATAAAACAAAGTATATAGGTCGCCTAAAAAGTGTACAGGTCAGGTTCGTTTTTTTACCGCCTGTACACTTTTTTGTCGATCTTTATAGTTTTTTTTTTTAACAAATATTGTTGTGATTAATTTAGACACATAATAGACTTGTACTTTAGATAACCATGTGCCTTTATGATTTTTATTATGGTAATTTGTTGCATGTCGATATAGTTAGTTAGTTTAATGTTAATTAATCAAAAAATTAATATTATATCTATAGTTAAATACCATAAATTATGTTAATCATAATATAGGAAAACTTAGATCGAAATCCTTTATAAACTAAATTATACAGGCCGTATAAAAAGAATACAGGTCGTGTGAGATGTTTTCCCGACCTGTATAGTTTTTTGACGACCTGTATAGTTTCTGCTTTAATTCTGATTACATATTTAATTTTATTTAATTAATTTCTTAAGTTTATTAAATATGCATGCATAATAAGGGCTATACAGAATATATTCTGTACAGGTGGATTGTGTTTTATATACGGGCTGTACAGAATATATTCCATCTGTATATAATTTTTTTGTAATTATGTTTTTTAATTTTTTTTTAGTTCTGTTTTGTAATTGATAATTGCTTTTATTTGTGTTTCAGCATGGTTGGTGTTGGCTACGTAACACCTTGCAAGAAGTGACGTGTACAGTGAACACGTACAACAAGCTCAGCATGTTGGCATTGATAGAGAAACGATTGTTTGAAGTCGGGGGTGCAGAGCTTGTTCAAACATTCGTTGTGGGTGCTTTTGGCCATTTTTTCAGAATGTATCAGGGTAAAGCGTGTGCGAAAGAGCTTCATATGGTCGTGGCTAGAGAGGTGAAAGTGGCCGGTGCTGATCCGATGGATCTGTGGTTCCGTATTGGTGATAGAAATTTGAGGTTTTCACCCTACGAGTACGCTCTTATTTCGGGACTTATGTTTGGAGCGTCTGCATTTGATCCACAAGGTGCAGATTTGTCGATGGAGAATGTGGAAGCATGTCGGGCCTTTGCTGGTGACGTCCGAATATTCAAGGACGTGTTGGATGATTTTTTGAAAGTGGATGGTTTAGAAGCACATTTATATCTTCGAGTAGCCCATGTGCTAGTCGCACAAGCAGTGTTATTAGGTTGCGACGTTAGAGGCAAGATACAGTCGTGGCTTTGGGTATTATCGGATGATCTCAACCGATGGAACCAATTTCCTTGGGGCGGCTATTTATACAAAGTGTTGAAGAATTATGTCTCGGCGGCACCGTGCCACAAATCTGTTTTTGGAAAGAATTTGAGGTATAACATTTACGGGTCGGTTTGGGCACTGCAGATGTGGATGAACGAGGCTATACCTTATTTGTCAGCAATTACTGCGAAGAAAGTGGACGAATATGCTCTTCCTCGTTGTCTGAGATGGACGCTGGATCAGGCTTTGCAACGCAATTTGGATGGGGCTTTTGTCAACGGGGTGAATTGCCGAGATTCCCTGCACCCTGAAGAACAAGAAGAAGGGATGTGGTACTGGTTCTCTTTGGTTAATGCTGAAAACCCCCTCGCGGTGAATTATGTGAGGCCCGTCAACCTACTATCCGAGGGTGAACAGCCTGAACGTCGTGCCCCAGTTCAGCGGCTTTCTAATGACCCTCCAGTGTCAGAGCCTAGCGTCGAGCCGAGTGTTTATGAGCTGAGAGACAGGCCCCCACCTAAAGATATGACGAAAGCTAAGAAGAGTAAAGGAAAACGTGCTCGCGTAGTGCAGTCGTCATCATCGAGCAGCGGCACAGAAACCGGCATTCGGAGAGAGGGGAGAAGAAACAAGTTCATGGAGGAATTGCGAGGCCTCGTCAGAAGTGAATTGACTACACAGTGGAGAGAGGTGTTTTTTTCGGAGATCAAGTCTTTTTTCACAGACTTGTTTAAGAAGAAGAGTAGCCAACGTTCTAGCCCGAGTGGACCTGTACCACCACCGCCCAGTGCCTCAGCCCGCGAGAGTCCAGTTCACCAACCACAACAACCCTTTGCGCCAGCCCGTCATTCAGCGCCGCCGCTTCAAGGCACAAGCCCCGAATGGCTTAGAATGGGTGACCCTCAGTATGCTTATCAACCAGATGATCCTCAGCCCATTCCGGCGACACCCGTAGCTGTTCGGATTCCTGATGAGAACCCTCAGGATGTGTTGTACAATCCCGCTGCATATGCTGATTTTGCTAAGAAGTCGTTCGGGCAGACACGACCGGATGAGCCACGAGTCTACTTCAGCAAGATCAGGACGTTCCTCCTCTCGATCTTCGCGACGAAGACAAATGGAACAGATACGACCTGTTTTTAAACATAGACTCGTACGTGTATGTGGGAGCTTTGACATGGAGCGATAGCTACTTTCGCCGGATTGAAAACCCGAAGGCTGACATGGATCATCCAGTAAGATTCTAAACTTTAAAGTTGGTACAGGGTATCATTAGTTTTACGATGTTATAATAAATAATTTTTTTTGTGTTTATTCTCAGGTTTTCGTCTTTGCCGTCCAGTTGTTGCAACAGCGTTTGAAGGAACGTGTGCACATCATGGACCACATTACTGAGGCTAACACTGTCCTTTTGAACGTCGACTTCTTCGTAAGCAAGCTTTTATTTTAAAATTATTATTTTTATTTGTAATCCATTACATCTACTAATATTTTTCGTGTTTAGACGACATTCATGCACAAACTTAACAAAATGGAGAGGTCGACCAGCTTGAGTGCGAGCATCACAATGCCACTTGATGTAGGTGTTAATGTCAAAAGTTGGCGACAGGCTGACACGGTAAAAAATCACTGCATACAAAAATTGAAGTTATCATTTACATTATTTTTAATATTCTAATTATTTCTAATATTCTGATTATTACTTACAGATAATAATTCCAGTACTGGTCGGTCAACATTATTTTGTTCTCCGCATCAACATGGGTCAGTGGGTGATGGATGTGTTGGACTCAAAGTCGCACTTAGAAGATGCTCGGAGACATCGAGTAGACACACTGAAACCGTTTGCTCGTAAGTTCTGGACGATCCTGGACAATGGAGGCTATTGGCTGACCTAGAGAAAACCGAAGGCCAAAAACAGGAGTGACAGTCTGGCTATACGGGTTCCGCATAGGGCTTCTCAGCGCGACCCTGTCACACAATTTAGACAAGACGACAGTCACAGTTGCGGTCCATTTGCGCTCATGGCCATCGAAAGAATGATCAGCGGAGCCCCGAGTATCAGCTGGGGTAACCAACCAGCGAATGTCGAACTTTATAGCAGGAAAATTGCTCGTGACATTTTGTGCAACGCTGGCCAAATCTGGGAATAGTATTATTATGTGTATTTATGTGCAAGGCTGTCGAACTTTAGAGAATTTTATTTTTTAATTGTTTAGTATTATTATCGTATTTTAATTATTGCTCGACAACTGCTACATTTAATAATAATAAACATGGTAATAATAATAATAATAATAATAATAATAATAATAATAAAAAACATGGTAATAATAATAATAATAATAATAATAATAATAATAATAATAATAATAAACATGGTAATAATAATAATAATAATAATAATAATAATAATAATAATAAACATGGTAATAATAATAATAATAAAAATAATAATAATAATAATAAACATGGTAATAATAATAATAATAATAATAATAATAAACATGGTAATAATAATAATAATAATAATAATAATAATAAACATGGTAATAATAATAATAATAATAATAATAATAATAAACATGGTAATAATAATAATAATAATAATAATAATAATAATAAACATGGTAATAATAATAATAATAATAATAATAATAATAATAATAATAATAATAATAATAATAATAATAAACATGGTAATAATAATAATAATAATAATAATAATAATAATAATAATAATAATAATAATAATAATAAAAACTATAAAGATCGAAAAAAAAGTATACAGGTCGGTTAAAAAGCGTAAAGGTCGGGTTCACTTTTTTTACCGCCTGTACACTTTTTTTTCGATCTTTATAGTTTTTTTTTTAAAACAAATATTGTTGTGATTAATTTCGACACATGATAGACTTGTACTTTAGATATCCATGTGCCTTTATGATTTTTATTATGGTAATTTGTTGCATGTTGATATAATTAGTTAGTCTAATGAACATTAATCGAATAATTAATATAATTACTCTAGTTTAGTACCATAAGTAATGTTAATCATAATATAGGAAGAAAAAAAAATATACAGGCCGTGTTAAAAAGCGTAAAGGTCGGGTTCACTTTGTTTACCGCCTGTACACTTTTTTTTCGATCTTTATAGTTTTTTTTTAACACAAATAATACTAATAATAATAGAGAACACATCTACCAACTTTTATAAAATATAAACCCTCATTTGTATGGACATTTATTTTTCGAGTGACCACTCTCGTGACATATAGAGCATTTTTTAGGTGCTCGTTTTTTACTGCTTGAGGCACCATCGTCGGTGGGCTGACGTCTTCTTGCAGTCAAGTTATCCAGGAACGATCGTCGACGAGTCTTGCTTGGGCGACCCGCTTGCCTAACCGGAAGCATAGGCAACATTTCCACAGCAGCAACTTGGGGAGGAATAAACCACTCATCTCTGGGAGGGACAGGATTTACCTCTAGTGAGTAAATCTGCAATTGGGTATTTCTCGTGTAGTAATCCGCCACATAATTGTATGGGTGCTGGCCATTTCGTCTGCAAATAATGAAACAGTTAATACACGGAATAAGTTATACAAAAATGTACAAATTAGAAACAAAACTCTAATTATCCTTACTGAATTGCTGCAACGGCGTGAGAACACGGTATCAAGTCCAAATCCCACACTCGACATGGACAGCTCCTCGCGTTGAGATCGACATTGACAGTCTGATTTCCGTCGTGGACTTTGAATACACCATCTCTAAAGGGAACGACAGTGTACGTTCTTGACAGTTCAACCTCAGCTGCAAGTTTAGCATCTGTCGTGCTGGTGACAAACGCAGTACTAGATGCGTATAATTGTCGTTTTTCATCAAACCACCTCTCGACGGTCATTCTAAGGGTCTCCAAACACGAACAAATTGGTATACATCTAGCAAACTTCAAAATTTTATTGAATTGCTCTGCGGCATTCGACGTCAAGTTACTATATCGCCGTCCTGGACACATACACCGAGCCCACTTCTCCGGACCAATGGACATCAGCTTGGCATGCGCTTCGGGTTTTGCCGACAATATATTGTTCATCGCTTTCTCGTAAGCTGCTCTCCTGTACGCAAATGCTGCTTTATGATACAGCTTGGTGATAGACTTTCCATAAGTCACCATGCTTTTCAGTATGTGAAAGTAGCACAGGCCGTGGAATATGCCAGGATAGATGTCCCGAATGGCATTCGCAATTCTAAGATAGGCGTCTGAGATGAACACCAAATCAGGGCGAGGAGGATATGCCAACTTCAGATGACTTACAAACCATGTCCACGAGATGTCATTCTCAATTGGACCGATCCCCCATGCTAGCAGTATAAGTTGCTCGTTCCCGTCCTTTCCCATCGCAACGAACATAACTCCCTTATTCTTTCCCTTTAAGTGCGTTGCATCCAATATAATCACCGGCCTAAGACAGTACTTGAATGCAACGATACAGGCTGACAACGCCACAAAACAGTGTTCGAATCGGAAATCATCAGGGCTGAAACTGTAGTCAACAATCGAACCTGGATTCTCTTTGTGGAGCATGTAGAGATACTGAGGAACCATTGACATATCCACCATACAGCATCTCCAGGGCCTTGTTCCGTGCTCGCAGACACACATTGTAATTTGCAGCCACGCCATATTCCCGCATAAGACTTGCCATAATCATCTTCGGTGTGATGATTTCTTTCTGATTTTTCATGCCTTTCGCAAAATGAGCTGCAATCACACTAGATTCGACCTTCCTCTCCATTAGAGGATGGTTGATATTGGTTGTGCAAGTATGCGTCGGTTTGAATAGGTGAATATACCAATAGTTGCCCTCTCTCCTTCCGCGCAATTCGAAAGGAAACACATCTCGAAACTTGCATTTGTAAGTAACACACCCTGAATCTGATCGATCTGTACAAAACTCAGCTCGTTGTTCCAAGTGCCACAACCCAACTGCAAGCCTCAACTGCTCTTTGTCTTTAAATAGGGAGCTCATACTCAAAGGACCCTCAGGCATGTTATCTAGAACAGTTTCAACAAGCGAAGCAGCAGGTTCCAATGGAATCATGGGAACTAACCAGTTTTGTAGGTCGGCCGCTTCAGAGGCGAGCTCCGTCTCCTCGTCAACAAGGGGTGTACGACTTTTCTGCATCAGCATTGCCAGGAGCTTGTTCACACCGCCTTGAGTATGCACCCAATTAACAAATTCAGCAAGAGTTCCAATTTGCAGAGTGGCTGTCTGTTCCTCTTCGTCATCAGTGTCGTCAGACTCAAATTCAGCAGAATATTCTTCTTCATCGTCATCATCATCATCCTCCACGACAGTGGCATAGGATTGCACAGGCTGTGACTGCAGCTCCGGCGCTTGTGATTGCCCCTGAGCAATGACAATCGCTGCACTTTCAGAATCCATTTGCGTCTCGCCAAGCCAATTGCATGAAGCCATACGTGCGAGGGAATCGTCGTACTGCGAGTACTGAGACGGATACACATCATCATAGACAAATTGCGAAGAAGCATTCAAATCAAAGCTAGGTCTATACACTGAATCACTAATATACAACGTAGGCTCAGACTCAGTACCACACAATCGACGAAGTTGATCATCATTACTCAATTTAAATTTTTCGACGCCGAATTGAGACGTTGAAAAATAGAATATTTCAAAATTCTCACTTAACGATCTAGACATCATTATGAAATTTATTTGTTCCTTAATGTTGGAAAAACTTATCATATCCAATGGAAGATAGAATGTGCGCTCTTCTCCGCCATTATAAACAAAATCGTCCCAAACGTCGTTGAATTTAACGCGGAACATCTTGCATTCCATCTGCCAAAACAAAACCAAAATTTAATAATTAAATATACATAAATAAAACTAAATTATTTTATTAAAAAATTCAATTCTGTACAGATCTAAAAATAATTATACAGGTCTAATAAAACTAATTCCGGACCTGTACAGTTTTTTTTAGATCTGTACACTTTTTTAGTTTTTACAAATATTTAATTAATATTTTAAACACTCCAATTTGTAAATTTAAATGAATTTACCCTCGTTTGAAGAAATGCCTATATATGGGATTTCGAATTTAGAGTGTATTCATGTAAAATACATATATTAATGTTATAAAAAGAACATAAAACATAAATATATAAATAAATAATATAATTAAAAAAAAATTATACAGATCTTATAAAAGGTATACAGATGGCTTTAACAAACTACCGACCTTTACAGTTTTTTCTCGATCTTTACAATTTTAAATTTATTCAACAATTAAAGTAAATTTTAAATACTTACATTTGGAGATGAAAATTGCAAAATCAATGTTAGTTCTCTTCTAGCTTGGATTCAACTCGTTTGAAAGATACCTAATTGATATTTCTGTAAAATACAAAAAATAATGTTATAAAAACTATATAACAAAACATAAATATATAAATAAATAATATAATTTAAAAAAAAATTATACAGATCTTATAAAAAGTATACAGATGGCTTTAACAAACTACCGACCTTTACAGTTTTTTCTCGATCTTTACAATTTTAAATTTATTCAACAATTAAAGTAAATTTTAAATACTTACATTTGGAGATGAAAATTGCAAAATCAATGTTAGTTCTCTTCTAGCTTAGATTCAACTTGTTTGAAAGCTGCCTAATTGATATTTCTGTAAAATACAAAAAATAATGTTATAAAAACTATATAACAAAACATAAATATATAAATAAATAATATAATTAAAAAAAATTATACAGATCCTGTAAAAATTATACAGCTCGCGTTAAAACACTACCGAGCTGTACAGTGTTTTGTCGATCTGTATAATTTTTTTTTTTTTAAATAATAAAAATTTGTATCATGCTCACCTGACTTTGAAAAACGGTAATGACTACTATAACTCTTCGATCTAATATTCGCTCAAGTTTTCTCTCTATTTTTTTCGTTCTTATGTTTGCATACAGCTCCTTCAAACTATGAATCTTATATAGGCTGAAAAATTCCAATTCAATAATGCATTCAATTCTATATCTACCCGCATGCAAAATTACTGTTAAAATTGGTACAATTTTTGCATGCATGCCAATTTTAATAGACTTTATTCACGTGAAACTTACACATTGCATACATGCACTCAAATAAATTTTGGCCTTATTCGAAAAGCTAGTCAACTGATGAGATTGGCTGCATGATTGTACCATAATTGAATAAAAAATGACTTAAACAAATAGTGGAAAGTACACTTTGTGGGCCAAGTGAGTATATGAGATAGTAAATTATCTTAGTGGATATTGAGAGTACATATTATCCTCAAAGTGGGTATGTATGATGATTTTCTCTTTGGTAAATTCAGATGGTGCAATAGGAAAATAAATGAATGATCATCTTCATACAAAACATAGACGTATAATATATGGTAAGCTTTCCAGTCTCTCCCTTCTCCCCCCACGACTCCACTGGCTGTTTTAGTTACGCCTCTCCCATCTTCCCCATCTCTCTTGTTCTCTCTCTCTCTCTCTCACACACACGCGCGCGCGCGCGCACACTTCCGCAAGCACAGAGTCATCCATCCCCATTTCTGCAAGATGGCTTAAACCTGTGAGAATCATAAGCCCTCCACTTTCCGAAAATAACAAAACCCATCTTTTCCACTCTCTCTTCTTTCTGTTGGTTTTATGTTACGGCTTGTTTTACTCATCATATTCTCTTAAATTCCTTTTCTGCAGGTGTTAAAAGTTTCCATAATTTACAACCCGAACTAGAACGGAAAATTATAGCATTTTATTAGTTTTTCTCCAAGATTTTCATCTTTTTTATACGGTACGGACGGGCATTTATTTTCCTTGTGAATTTTGTTAATTTTTCTGCATGTTCTACTTTGTTTTGGATCGCATTAAAACCTCTGTTGCACATAAAATTTACTTTGTTGTTTCTTGCGAAAATGGTTAGTAGAAAACCGACATTGTGTGTAGTTTAGCATCAAATGTTGAAGCTGAACTTCTTTTTTTTTCCCAGAAAATATGGTATTCAAACAAGATCTTTGTCCTCAGTGAATAAGGATAGCTCTGCTTTTTGGTGGATGTTTGGTCATATTATTTCTAAAGTTGAAGTTACCCAAATCTTTAAGATAGCAAATTAACAATTGATGCAGATCAAATGAAAAGATGCAGACAACTTTGATGCACATTACAAGAGTAAATTAGGGATGATGGTAGCCAATGTTCTTGTTAAATTATTCATGGGATATGTTGAAGGTTTATATTATGCATTTTAGGATGATTGATTTAGGGGAGGGATTGTTGATTCATTTCAAGGCAATTATGAATGATTAGGGATAAAATTATGACATGCAATTACCTGATTATTTTGTCTTTATTTTATGTTAATTTTGCTCTCTTTATATAAATTAAAGCTTATGATCACTGTGCAGTTTTTGAAAATATACTTGCATTTTTAAGGAAATTAAAGGTGGGAAAGGAAACAAAGATATAAAAAATAGTTTGCTTATCAAAGTTGTGCAAATTTCTTTTGGTGATGAATCTATTTACCCTTACTTCCTCGATCACTTTTCATTCTGAAGGCCGCGAGCAATTCCCTGATGTGGTTGAGCTTGTTTGATATCTACCATATTATGTTGAGTTATATGTTTGGAGAATTGTGGTCCTCAAGCGTAGTCTTATAAAAGGTGTTGAATACTCATTTCTTGTCGCTCTTCTCCGTGTTTGATTGAGACCAAGGAATGCCTCTAGGTCGAACGAATTATTAGAGCAAATATCGGAGAGTTGAAAAAGAAATTGAAATCTTGCAAAGATTATGATTAAAACAATTATAAGATATCAGGATAAACTCCCATCATACTATGTATAGTCTGTCCACGTATAAGCTGGAAGCTAATCTTACTTATTGCAGTCCTATTCTACTACTGGTATTATTACCTAACTACTAACCAAATATTAACCGGTATGCATGAAAATCAATAAATATGACTAAAGTGCCTTTCCTTTGCTGAATGTCTTCTATGATAGTTTTTGTGGCTTATCTAAAAGTTCATCTATTGTTTGGTTTATGAAATCTAAGAGTAAATAAACTATCTTCAATTGAGTGCAGCAAATTATTAATAAGAATATAGTATATGCTGCCAGTTCCCGCTCTCATTTATAATTTGGTAGCATCAGTAACACTATTTTATTTCTTCTTATTTTACTCGTGCCCAAAATTGTTTCTTATTTCTCCTGAAAACTCATTAAAGTTAACTTGATACTAGAATTGGAAATTATATTCCTTTGTTTGTGGCTATTTAATTGCTCTACAAGGCTTTCTTGTGAACTCTGGTTTTCTCTAAATAACTAAAACTTAAAATAATGTATTTGGTACTGACTATTACTTTGTCTATTTCCCTGGACTTTTTTCTCCGAAGCACCAAAAGTTTCTTAGTCTTTTTTTGCCTTCGTTTGGATATGGTTTGATTTTTTAACTTCTATGTCCATATTATGGGTTTTGGCTTTTCCGTAGACCAGCTGACCGAATTCACACCCCTACTTGTTACAAACTCTTTAAACTGGCATTGATACATTCCTATCTAATATGTTGATTTTATCTATTCGAGCAAGAAAAAGAAAGATGTTAACTCATGTTTCTTGTGGCATTTGTCTTTTTTATTCTTTCTTGTTGATAAATATGCTTAGCACAAAAAGAAACTATGTAGTCTGTGTGTTGTGTTTTTGTTGATTTTTTTGCATGTTTTACTCTGTTATTGATTGCATTAAACCTCTATTGCATATTAGCACTCGACTCGTGCTGAATACTACATTGTTGGATTTGTTGAGAAAATGGATTGTGGAGATCTGTTGCCAACGATTAATCCAGACTCATCAATTCCGGAACTGATCAATTTCATTAGATACTCATTTCGTCAGTGCGAGTTTGATGAGGTCCAGAATATATTGGTGAATCGAGAGAAGAGTATGAAAGTTGAAATGGAGAATCTTGTGAGAGAATGCAATTCATTGAAGAAAGAGCTCGATTTGCTAGAGAACACTCAGAGCCTTACGGCTTTGGAGAAATGTAGTCTGGAGGAGAAGTTGGAAACGATGCAGAAGAGAGGCGAGGAGTTAGATAAAATGATTGTCCAAAAGGGGCAAAAGATTGAGAAACTGGAGATTGAGAAATTGGAGAGTAAGGAGAAGGTGGAATGCAGTAGTAGAAAATACAAGGAGATGGATGAAAGAATCTTCAAGATGCGGAAGGAGATTGAGGAATTGAGACGAGATAACCTATGTGCAAATAAAGACATAGATGAGTTGAGGGCAAAAGGAATTGAAGCTGATCGTGTTGTGCAGGAACTGAAGCACGAAAATGGTGAAGCTGCACAGACCATTTATGAGTTGAGAGCAAAAAAGATGGAGATTGAAAAGGCTGCTGAAGTACATAGAAGTGGCGCTAACGATTTAAATCGTAGGATCTCGATGTTGGAGAGTTCTCTTGCCCAAATGTTGAGCGTGAATGTGGAAGATCTTGCCACTTTGGTAAAAGGCGTGAATAATTTTGCTGCATCAGCTACCCACAATGAAGTGGACAATTCGAAGAATGGCCAGCTGAACTCTGATGCTGAAGAACGGGTAGTCGTGTCACCTGAAGTTCCGGCAGTTTCTGGTAATTTTGCTGGTTTAAACCTATATTCAAATTATTAACAGGGAAGTTGATGAGAGTTAGTTGAGTATGTAAAGTTCTTCTGCTAATGATTAATGTTTCGGATATATGGCTACAGATGTTAGAGACGTGGTGCATTCAGGGACAGAAGAGGATGATGCAAATAGGGTTGGCACTAATCCGGGTTCAGAACCTGCTTCTTCCGATTCTGCTGTTGCTGAAAGTAATGCTACTGTCCAGGATAATGAAGGCGATGAGCCTGTGGTGAGAGGTATGAAACTAAACTGATGGAGGCTTTATACATTTAAAATATTTTCCATCTCATTCAGTTTACTGATTTAGTTCATTTGTATCAAATTTGAGACGTACATCGGTACATGATACCTAGTACCACGATGGTTCATGCTAATCAATAGGTTGCATGTCTTCTGTTAGTTTTCTAGCTGGATAATTAAGAGTTCAATTAATTCTGGTACTAAATAATAGTCCCTCCGTTCATTGATCTTGTAACATTTCTTTTCGGCATGGGTATTTAGAAAAAGAGTATAAGTATAAAGGTGGTGTTTAGTGTAGTAAATAAAGTGGTATAAAATGGTTTTAAAGTGATTTTCTAACTATTTCCATAAAAAGAAATGTTACAGGATGAGTGGGACAATCCAAAAAGGAATATGTTACAAGAGGAATGGCGGAGGGTGTAAAATTACTAAAACTCTAGTATGTGATCCTGCAAATACCATTTTCTGGTGCTATAGTTTCTTGATCACTCTTACTTACATAGGGTGGAATTTAGCATGAAGATGTTGGATTATTTAAAAAGAAGCTGAAACCTTTATCAGAAAATATGGTGTTCGAAACACCAGTAATAATAACTCCTTGTAAGTGTAGTTTGCAGCTTTAAGCCAAAAAGCCATAATATAAGGGCCAGCTTATGTACTTCCGTTTTCCTGGTGTGTTGACAGAAACACCCTTGTCCTCAATGAATAAGGGTAGCTCTAGGATTTTTGTGAATGTGTGGTAATTAAAGTAAATCTGAACTAAATTTTTTAGCAACAATTCAATGTGAATCAAATGAATAGTTTCAGCCTTTGAGGGGGTAAATAGGGATGATGGGAAACCATTATTTGATTGAATTCTTGGGAGTGGTTGAATATTTATATTGTGTATTTTAGGACAATTAATTTGGAAGGGATTGAGGGTTTATTTCAGGGTGATTATGACTGATTAGGGATAAATTTTTTTACAGATTTATAAATTAAGATGCATTCATTCAGTTAGCTGATTATTTTCTCTTGATTTATGTTAATTTAGAAACTTTACTTGCACCCTTAAGTTAAAAAGTTGATGAAGGAAAGAAATAAATGAAAACTAGTTTGCTTATCAAAAGTGTGTAGATTTTCTTTGTTGAATCTATTTGCCCTCACTTTTCTTATGGCTTATCCTTCCGAAGATCGTGGGCAATTCCTTGATATGACTGAGCTGGTTTTATAAAAGGCTGTTGCACACTCATTTATGTCTTTTCTAAAATTGTTCTTCATTTTTTATTGGGACTGTTAATTGTTAATAAAGATCAAAATCTCGGAGAGTTGAAAAAGAAACTAAAATCTCTTAAAGTAGATGGTTAGAACAAGAAAAACAATTTAAAGATATTAGGATTATTCCCCAGCTGTAAGCGGAAAGCCAAATTTAACTGTCCTAATCTTAGTAATTAGACTGGGTTTACTTCCTAAATGCTAACCAAATTGTAAATGGTATGCATGATAATCATTAAATATGACGTATGTGCCTTTCCTTTTCATACAAGAGGAAACCACTTGTCCTCTGTGATAGCTTTTGTGGCTTTTCCAAACGTACATTTAATTTAAACTTGTTTGGTTTTTGAAGTCCGAGAGCAAATGAACTATATTAAGTATTGGTTTGCTATGTTTTGAGCCCCTAGTTACTCTCGTATGCGGCAAATTCATCAATAGCAATATATATGGTATCAGCTCCTACTCTCAATTGAAAATTCGGTAGCAATTTTTCATTTCTTCATATTTCACTCGTGCCCGAAATTGTTACTTTTTGTACTGATACCTTATTTGAGGTTTACTTGATTCTAGAGTTTGAATTTTCATACCACTGCATGTGCATTTTGATTGGTTTCTAACGCTTTGTTGTGAGCTGTCTTTCTATATGTAGAATGAAAACTGTACATAAATACTCCCTCCGTCCCGCCGAATACGGCCTAGTTCATATGGGCACGAAGACTAAGAAAAACGGTATTGAGTATAAAGAAAGAGTTTAGTGTAGTGTGAATGCAATATTTTATAATGCTAATAAAGTTATAGGATGGTTGAGTGTGTAGTGGGAGTAAGTTAGTGGGGTTTAGATGAGATGGTGGACCATGTATATAAACTAATTGTTTCCTTTAAAGGAAACAAGCCAAGTTTAGTGGCACGTCCCAAAATGGAAAATAGGCCGTATTCGATGGGACGGAGGGAGTAATATATATAGTACTGACTATTACTTTGTCTGTTTCCTGAACTTTTTTCTCTGAAGAACCAAAAGCTGTTTCTTAATATTTTTTTTTCCTTTGTTTTTTAGTTGGTTTGATTTGCTAACTTGCAAATTATGGGTTTTGGTTGTTTTTTCGTAGCCCAAGGGACCAAATTCACACAACAACTTGTTACTAACTCTTTACACTGGCAAGTGTGACAATGATGCATTCCTATCTAGTATGTTGATTTGTTCTCTTTTCAAAGTAGAAAAGAAAAAGGAAGACATTAAGAGGGTGTTTGGCTGACCTTTTAAGTTTATTAAAACAGCTTATAAATTGTTCATTATTAAAGATTTAAGAGCTTACAAGCTGTTTTAAGGAGCTTTTAAGATCAGCCAAACACTGTCTAAGTCATGTTATCTTGTGGCATTTTTCTTGATATACTTGTTTCTTTTTCTTCAATCTCACATCCAAGTTGATAAATATGGTGAGTGCCAAAAGAAACTATATATAATCTGTGATCATGAAGCAGATCTGTTCACTCTTACTTAGTTTTGGATGTGTCTCGATGGAAAGGTGTAGTACTTGGTACAAAGGAGTTAAGTGTGTGCATGTGGCGCAGATTCACATACGAGTATAATGCAATCGGGTGGTGAAGTGGCTAGAGAGAAGACAGCAATACCTTCTTCATCTTCTGCTGCTGCTGGAAATGTTGTGATTGTGATAAGTGATGGTGAAAGCGATGATGAAAATAGGCCGTCTAGAAAGAGGGACACAAGTGAACGCAAAGAGGGTTCTGCCATAAATTTTGGTAGAAAGAGGAGAAGAAGCAATTCAACTCAACCATCTGGATTGCCCAGCAGCAGCAATGTTGAAGAAAGACAAAAGTCTTGCACCAACATGGTCGATTTGGTGGAATCGGAGGATGATTCCTGCTCAGATAACCACATGAACAATTTCGTTGTGAAACTTAAAAGTTAAGGACTGGGCAAATAGGATCGTATCCGGTATCGTATAACTGTCATTTTCTTGTATTTTATTGTATGGTTTCTGCACCTTGGCATTGTCCGAATCTTCGCATGTATTTTTGTATATATTCGAATGATGATTCCAAATAAGCACTGTTTACTTTTATGTGTCTCATTTTTCATATTATAATAAGTAAAATACCATGATTAGGCAAGACCTTAGCTTGAAAAATTCTTTGGCGGGGGTTATATTTTTTGAATTTTGAAGTCGGATGCTCCAAGAAATGAGTTTTCATGAAATTTGGTTCTATGATCTGGACTTATTTGTTATTGTAAATTTATGTTTTTATACTGTTACATAGATAATAAATCATAATAAAATGAAAAATCAAACTAATAAATAATTTGAACCGACAATTATATTTAATAAAAAAAATCTTGCAGCTTAAAAAACAAAAAAGAGAAAAACTTGCAAAATTGAAAATAGCCCAAAAACAATTAGACGGCCCACACTAAGCAGTAACTAAAAATTTGAAATCCCTAGCGATGATGATATTACTCTATGGACAGACGAGAATGGTTGGTACCCTTACTCACCCTCCCCCTCTCCTGATCCCTCTCCCTCTCCCTCTCCTGACAAGGGAAAGACTCATTCCTCCTCCATTTAGAGAGAGAGAGAGAGAGAGAGAGAGGGCCAGCTGGTCAGCAGAATCAGAATCAGAATCAGAATGAGAATCAGAGTAGATATAGCGTACAATTCTCGGAACCTCTGACCCAATTACCCAAATGAGCGCGTCCAGCTACGCCTTTGTTCGACCGTCGCTCATTGGCTGATTTCTCCCAGGACCAATTGGCAGCCATGCACACTGAAGCTCTCTCGTTCAACTAAATTTCATTTCATTTCGCCTCTCTCGTTTTACTTCCTAATGATCAGTAATGATGTTTGTTATTGTTGGAGCAGCTTATGGAAGTTGCCGCTGAGAGCTCTCGCCGCTCCACACCCACCACCCAAGCTCTTGTGGACAAGGATTCCGACACTACTACAGCTCTGGCTGGCGGCCAAGGATAAACAGTTATTCCACACTATTAAATCTCTCAAACATGCTTAGGCTCGTATTCGGGACCTGGAGCTGGAAACAAAAATTGGACAAGCTGGCCAGACTTAGAGAGGGTGTTTGCCTGAGTTTGAGCTTATTAGCTGTTTTAAGGAGCTTATAACCTTAGCCAAACCCTGACTCTGCTTGGGCCGGGCCGGGCCTTACATCTAATTCTAACTTTAGAGTTGAGAGGTATATATGTAAATGCACTAGCTAGCTATCTTAATTTTCAGTGTGCTATATTAATTGGTGCTGGTTAATTGGCTATTACTCTATCATCCTTAAAACTTTTTTCTCACGACCACCGAAAGCGATTTCTTAGTCTTCTTTTGCCTATATTTGTAGTGTGTGATTGAATCATGTAGCATCTGGCTGGTTTTCCGTTCACTTGGTTTTGGATGTGTCTTGTTGATAGTGATAGCGATGGTGAAAATATGTCGTCTGGGCAGACAAGAAAGAGGAATAGACGAGAAGCTGGCAAGGAGTCATCCATTAATCGTAGTAGAAACAATTGGAGAAGAGGAAAAGAAGCATATGTACTGAACCATGAGGATTCCCCAGCAGCAGTGTTGAAGAAAGAGGTGGTGTTCGTGTTCGTGTTCGTGTTCGACAAAAGTCTCGTATCAATACCGTAGCTTATGTGGAGTCGGAGGATGAACCGTACTCGGATGCTTACATGAACAATCTCATGTGGTTGTTTATTTGAAAACCATATGAACTACGTTACTACTATGAGTTATTCTCTAATAAAGAAAATTATTTTGTAATTATTTTGTAATGGAGTAAAGGGGGAAAATGCATTAAATAAAATCATATATTGATCCGAAGTACTACTATTTAGCCATACTTTTTAAAAAAAAAATTGATTGTAGTTGCACTAGAGCATCTTGACCCAAAAACAACATCTATGTAGCCATACTTTTCTTAGGGAGAAAAGATTAGAAAAATCTAGAAATAAGAAATTAAGTAAAGGAGGTAGAAAAATCTAGAAAATGAATTATTTAGATAAACTATTTCTAACCACATATGTATCTATAAATATGATGATGTATGCTTAATTATGTAGATGAAGTGAATTGAATTGAATTGTGTTGCCAAAATAAATTCATCCCTAATTCCCTTACATACACACGCACACACAATATTATTTTCCAAACATTAGTTCTCCAAAATAAATTATATATATATATATATATATATCGATTCCAACAAAACAACATCCGTCTATATTTGGGTAATTTTCAATTAAATAGTCAAATTATTCAAACTTTCATAATTATATTCCAAACTTATCAAATATTACAATTAAATAGCCAAAATATTGAATTTTTCATAATATTTGCCTACTTCAATTTTATGGCAAATCATGTGCTCATAATTATATTCCAAACTTATCAAATATTGCAATTAAATAGCCAAAATATTGAATTTTTCATAATATTTGCCTACTTCAATTTTATGGCAAATCATGTGCGGAGTGACACGCCGGAAATATTACGTGGATTTTATTTTGATGTGGATTTAAAAAAAAAGTAATAATATTTAAAAAAAACCATATGCTTCATTTCCCAAACAAAAAAGATAAAACCATATTAGAAAATAAAATTACTCTCTCTTCAAAAAAATAAAATTACTCTAATCATCACCTAGCTTTCTAATTAAAGTTCGATTATCCATAACACAAAATCTTCCCAATCACTGACGGAGCTACATTGGGGCATGGGGGTCCTTGGGCCCCACACCCCCAAGCCCCACCATCATATAGTATATGTTTGAATTTTTATATTTTTAATTATATTATTATACAAATTATATAATATGTTAAATTTTAAGCATTTTTCAATTTTATTTATACTTCCTCCGTCCCATTGCAGATGTTCTAGTTTTTCTGGGCACGAGAATTAAGGAGAAAATAATTAATGGTAGAAAATGTGTTTAGTAGAGTTATTGAAGTGAAATAAAGTGGGTATATAGAGAGTGAATAGTAACATAAAGTGAGAACAAATAATAAAATATAGTGGGTAAAGAGAGAATGAATAGTGAATGACACAAGAAATGAGCAGAAAAATAGGTTAAAAGGTGTAAAGTGAGTATAATTAACCAAACTAATTATTTCTATGAAAGGAAGTAGGATAAGTGTAACTGGAGCACGAAATAGAAAGTAGGTCATCTATAGTAGGACGGAGTGAGTAATATTCTTATTATAAATATAAAAATTCCCATAAATTGAAAATTAGTGTGCGAAATTTATTGCTTGGGATTAATATAGTTCTATTTAATTTATTTATTTCTCACCATGATAATATAAAGATAATTCAAAAACATGGAAGTAATACAAAAATATTTGAGGTAATCATGTTAAATTATTAATTTTTTTAAAAACGCTACATAATATTAAGATATTATACTCGTACTAAATTTTATATGTTTTTTCTCAAATTTATCTATATATTTCAATTTATAATTAATTTTGGCCCCCATAGTTAACATTCCTAGCTCCAGTGTTCCCAATAGTTTGATTCACTAGAAACTTTATTCAATAACTATAAGACCTTATAACATACTATTTTATAGTCAATATTCCACAACCTGGAAAAGAAACTTTTTGATTAGCTTGAAAAATCACAACTACACACTAAACATCTAAGAAACAAATCTTAACAGCTAAACTCGCAGTACAACGCAGCTATCTTCCTGTTGTAGACATTTTATTCTTCTTGGGCATATCTTCGAACAATTTGTGAGCGTGAAATATGCAAACACAAACTTGATAAAACTGATTGTATCTCTTCCACTTTTTTGCGAACAAGTTGTTTGTACTAGATCTGTGTATTGCAGAAGCAAAATTTAAAGTTTCTTTTTATTCCGTTTTGGGCAATTCTGTGTTGATGTTTTGCTTACTGGTCTGAGTTTTGAGGGGGACGGACCGTGGAGTGAAGAAAAAGATGATGTAGGACATCTGCTCCGGCGCCGACGTCCCGGTAGCAAATAGAATTGAAATCGGTATGTGAAGCCGACAGAGGTCTTGGCTGGAGTGGGGCAGAAGAACAAACTTACGAAGAAGATGACCTTTTTTTCACATTCTTTAATCTTTTAATAAATTTTTAATTTTTAATTATTTTTTTTAAATCTACATCACACATAAAATTCATGTCATTTTTTCGGCGTGCCATGTCAAATATGATTTGACAGGAAGTTGAGGTTAGCACGTTATTGTAAAAAATATTATAGTTTGGCCATTTAATTCAATATTTGATACTAGTTTGAAATACAGTTGTGAAAGTTTGAATAGTTTGGTTATTTAATTAAAAATTATCCTTTATATTTTGTTTACTTTTGTATAAAAAGATAATCTGTTGTAAAAAAGAAAAACACCAAAAAGTTATGGTTCATTTCAATACCATCACTTAGGGGGTGTATTCAATAGTGACTTTCGTTGGATTTTAAAGACTCCTAAACTCTACAGATTTTAAAAGTCAATGTATTTTTGTTGGAGTTGAGGATATATTTCGTTTGGAGTTTTGGGGGAGTTTGAAGAGTTCTTTCGACTTTTGTTTGAGTTGTGAATTCCAACATCCAAGCGGTCGCTCACACCAAGCGCTCGCTCGCAGTGCTGAGCGTTCACTCGGATCCAGCGATCGCTCGCGCCACGTCAGTTGGTGTTTATAATACCCAATTCCCCGCCCCTAATTCAACCAATTCGTAACCCTACCCTTTCCGCTCTCACAACTCTCTCCCTCATCGCCCCATCTCCGCCGCCACGCTCCATCACCGCCCCACTTCCGCCGCGCTCCACCGCCGCCGCCCTGTCGTCCTCCACCGGCTCCCGGCTCCACCGCCGCCCTCTGAACCACCTCCGCCTCCGATCCATTTCCGGCAGCAGCGGTCACTGACATCGAGCGCTCGCTCACTCTGTCGCGCGTTCGCTCCCACCCAGTGAACGCTCGAAATCATTGCTGATGCTTTCACTCTAGTTCCTCCAGCAAAAAGGTTGTGTGTGAAGAAGTACGTGAACAAAGAAATTGCCGAAGGGAGACAAGTATCTGTTGTTCGTACTCTTGAAGTCGGCGGTCCATCGAATGAAGAAGAGGAAGTGCCAGTGACCCCCCCACAAGATACAACCTCGGGAGTTGGCTACGAACAATTTCTAAATCATTTCGACACTACTTTTTCTTCATTTCGGCAGGAGGTGAATGATCAATTCCACGGAATCCGGCATGATGTGCAATCGAGGTTTGATGCGCAGAACCAACAGTTTGCGCTATGGCAACAAGATGTTAACTCAAGATTTGTCAACCATAACCAACAGATTGCATCTTTGCAAGCGCAATGGAATGCGTGGTCCGCGTTCTACCTGCCACCGCAACCACCACCACCGGCTGAGGACGATGAGGAGCATTGACTTTTGGTGATTATATTGATGAATTTGATGATTATATTGATGAATTTGTCTTGTACAGGAGAGGAGATCATCAATCCAGTAAGTTGTGAAGAAGATGTGCACCGACCGCTGGGTTCGAGCGAACGCTCGAATTCAGTCCAGTAACACATTCGAGCCGGCGCTGAGGCGCAGCGCTCGCTCGAATTAGTTTTCTAATTTCAGTTTATTTCATTTTTTATTTCTGGGAATGTATTTGAACAATGAACTCGATCTTCTTCATTTCTGTGTTTGTAGCGGAACAATTTGTTGTTTTATTTTCGTTTGTGTCGTCGAACAATGTAATGTTTAATTTCGTTTATGTCGTCGAACCGGTGTATTTGTGTATGTTTTTATTTGTTGTTTTTTATGTTTTTTATTCCGTGTGTAAGATCGCTATTAATATCCGATGAGCCATGAAAATGGTAAAATATGAAAAACAACAACAATAACAAGTCTTATACGTTGCAACGTTTCACCTTTCCCGCATTCCCAGCGACCGTGGGACCCCAGCGCCGGCTGGGAGCATAGAGCGACCGCTCGTACTCAGCCAGCGCTTGGATTTCAAATCTCATCCCAAACGATGGGATTTCATGCAGTGTATTTTTGTCCTCAAAATCAAATGAAAATCAAATAGAAATCAGACTTTGCAAAGTCCATAGAGTATTAAATACACCAAGAATTCAGGAATCCAAATGAAATCGTAATTAAATACACCTAGACTTTTTTAAGATTTCTGAAATCAAACAAAAGTATAAATTAAATACACCCGGATTTCAGAAATACAACAGAAGTCTGGATTAAATACACCCAGACTTCTAAACTCTTTAAAATCCAATGGAAATCTACATTGAATACACCCCCTTAGAGGTAAATGAAAGATAACAAAAATTACAGAACCATTAACTTATCGTCACCTTTTGTTGTTGCCATTGAAACTAAATTACTTATATGGTTATTAATTTTACGATAAGATTATTACGAATATTATTTTAAAGTATATAAAACAGATACGATATTTTGATAAGGAAAATACTAGTACTAGACTTAAGGGTGAGCATACTGTACACTTTGATCAAAATCAAATCAAATTGAACTTTTCACTCTGAATTTTTTTTCCATCCTAATTTAGAACACACAAAGGTCTGTGCTTCGACCGAATTCAATTGGTATTCTTCTTTTTCATTTTTTTCTCAACAATTTTCTAAAAAAATATTGAAAATTGAAAAATATACAAACTGAAGTGACTCAATAATAAATCCAATTTAAAGACTAAATACAAACAACAAATTTAATCACTATTTTCTAAAAAAAAAAAAGGAAAAAAAAAAAACTTAACCAGTGATGCAGCACAAGCAGTCGTATTTTGATCATAACTATTTACATGGTTGTTTGATTGGTACGTGGTTGGTGGCATTGGGAAGCCAGATCGATTGTCTTTCCAACGAGTTGTGGTGGATTTTCAGATTCCAAGTATTCAAGAAGTTATGGACGTTAAGAGTCAGATCAGAAATTGGAGAGTCATTCTAAGTTGATGAGTCCTTTTTCCATTTATTTCATTTATGAGCTTTTTATGTTTTGCTGCTATAAATTGCCTATCTATTGTAATTACAGGGAGACTTGAATAATTCCAGTGATATAATATATCTCTATAGAGTTTCTACTCTACGTTTTATCCAACGTTGTTCTGTGTAATGCTTTTCATCTTTCCTCCTATTTCATCTTTCATCATTTGGTAATCAGAGCCTTGGTTACGTTCTTAGATATCCTACCTCATATCATGGCAGGAAGAGGTCGAGGAAGACGTAACAACCGAATGGGAGATGAACGAGATGATGAAATGCAAGCACTTCGCAGACAAGTTGAGCAACTTACGTTGCGGTTTGAGCGACAAGAGGCTCGACGTGAGCCTGACGAATCGCTTCATAGTGATTCTAGTGATGAATCTGATGTCAATCCATTTGCACGCCGTAAAGAGCAAAGGAAGAATCAACAATATGATGAATTCTTGAGAATTGATTTGCCTGAGTTCCATGGTCGCCTCCAACCAGAAGAATTTCTTGAATGGCTAAGTGCTATTGAGAAATTTTTCGACTACAAGGAAACGTCGGAGAACCAACGGGTGAAGTTAGTGGCAACAAGGCTGCGTGGCTATGCATCTGCATGGTGGGATAAAGTTCAAGAGATGAGGCTTCGTAAAGGTAAGCCTAAAATCTCTACTTGGGAGAAGATGAGATCTAGGCTTAAAGAAAAGTTTCTTCCGTTGGACTTTGTCCAAATAGCCTTTTCTCAACTCAATAATCTCCGTCAAGAGGCAAAAAGTGTGATGGACTATACAGAATTGTTTTACAAACTAATGGCTCACAATGATCTGCACGAAAGTGAGGAACGACTTGTTGCACGCTATGTGGGTGGTTTAAAATTGCAGATTCGAGATGAAGTTGAGATGCATCGACTGTTCAAATTTAATGATGCTTACCAGATGGCCTTGAAAGTGGAGTCCAGGCTTGCTCGTGGTAGTGCAAAGAAGTATGCTGAAGTGAGGAGTTTTTACCCCTCTCCTAATGCAGAATCTTCGCGAGGAAAAGCTATTTCAAATTCTGATTCTACAGGAAAGTCAAAATTTCCATATGGTAATATTAGTGCAAATCAATCTTGACGAAATAAGCCAAATGCTTGCTTTAAATGTGGAGAAGTTGGCCATCACTACAACTCCTGCACAAAAAGACAAATTAACTCACGTGTTAATTTTGTCGAAGAAGAAGTTTTTGAGGACTCGAACCAGCCAATTTACGATGATGATGGTGATATTGAGGAGCATCTGGAACTTTTGCCGGAGCAAGGAGAGAGTTTAGTGATACGTCGGGTTCTCACAACTCCTAAAGTTGATCTTGAAGAAGACTGGCTTCGTTCCAATGTTTTCAAAACTCGTTGCAAAGCGCAAGGCGGAAAAGTTTGCACTATTGTTATTGATGGCGGAAGCTGTGAGAATATTGTTTCTCAAGAGATGGTGGACAAACTCAAACTTTCAACAGAACCACATCCAACGCCCTATCGAATTTCCTGGTTCAAAAAGGGGAATGAGGTAACCATTTCTAAACGTTGTTTGGTTTCTTTCACTATTGGGAAATATCGTGAAGATGTCATGTGTGATGTTGTTCCAATGGATGTCTGTCACATACTTTTAGGAAGACCGTGGCAATTTGATAGACATGTTATACATGATGGAAGAGCAAATACTTACACTTTTAAATTTGGTAAAAAGGAAATTGTACTTTTACCATGGAAAGAAGAAAAGATATTACCAACAAGTGAGGGCAATAGTCTTTTGAGTTTGTCTGAATTTATGAAAGAAAGTGAAGATAGTGGAATTGTATATTTGTTATTTGCTAAAGAGCAGGAGAATCAAATGAATGTTCCCAATGAGGTGCTTACTCTTTTAGAGGAATTTAAAGATGTTGTCCCTGAAGAGTTGCCAAGTGGATTGCCTCCTTTGAGAAACATTCAACATCAAATTGATTTAGTGTCAGGCTCAACTCTTCCGAATAAAGCACATTATCGGATGAGTCCAAAAGAACATGAAGAACTGAAAAGACAAGTTATGGAGTTGCTTGCTAACGGCCGCATCAGGGAAAGCATGAGTCCTTGCGCAGTTCCAGCTCTCTTAACACCGAAGAAAGACGGTTCGTGGAGAATGTGTATTGATAGTCGTGCTATAAATCGCATTACTATTAAATACTGTTTTCCCATTCCTCGAATTGATGATATGTTTGATATGCTTTCTAGTGCTAAAATATTCTCCAAAATTGATCTTAGAAGTGGCTACCACCAAATCCGCATCAAGCCAGGAGACGAATGGAAAACCGCTTTCAAGATACGTGAAGGCTTGTATGAGTGGCTTGTGATGCCATTCGGTCTCAGCAATGCCCCAAGTACTTTCATGAGGGTAATGAATCAAATTCTCCGTCCTTTCATTGGTAAATTTGTTGTTGTCTACTTTGATGACATTCTTGTGTATAGTTGCAATGAATCTAAGCATCTTCAACATTTAAGGGATGTTTTCATGACCTTGAGAGGCGAAGCGCTCTATGTAAACCTCAAGAAGTGTTCTTTCATGACCAAGAGCCTATGTTTTCTAGGCTTTGTCTTGACTTCCACAGGAATCAAAGTTGATGAAGAAAAGATTAAAGCTATCCGAGAGTGGTCTGTACCAAAAAGCTTGCAAGAAGTCAGAAGTTTTTATGGATTGGCGTCATTTTATCGTCGGTTTATTAGAAACCTCAGCACTATATCAGCACCTTTGACATATTGTATGAAGAAAGGAGAGTTCAAGTGGAATAAAGAGGCTGAGAAAAGTTTTGACATAGTGAAAGAAAAGTTGTCTAATGCTCCGGTTCTTAGCCTGCCCGATTTTGAGAAAATCTTTGAGGTGGATTGTGATGCCTCTCATGTTGGCATTGGTGGAGTACTTAGCTAGGAAGGTCATCCTATTGCCTTTTACAGCGAGAAGCTTAATGACGCTAAGAAAAAATATTCCACTTATGATCTGGAATTCTATGCCATTGTCCAATCTCTTCGAACTTGGAGATCGTATTTGATTCAGAGGGAGTTCATCCTACATTCTGATCACGAAGCCCTTAAATATATCAACAATCAAGGGAATTTGAATCGACGACATGCAAAGTGGATTTCGTTTTTGCAGGAGTATACTTTTGTGTTGAAGCATAAAAGTGGGATTTCTAATAAGGTGGCTGATGCATTGAGCAGGAGAGTTATACTTTTGAATTCAATAAAAGTTCAACTTGAAGGATTTGATTCCATCAAAGATATATATTCTGATGATCAAGATTTTGGTGAAATTTGGCAATTGTGCCAAGGTAAAGGTATCGATGATTTTCTGCTTCAAGAAGGCTTTCTTTTTAAAGGAAATTGCTTGTGTATCCCTAAATGCTCTCTTCGAGAGTATTTGATTAAGGAGCTGCATTCTGGTGGTTTAGGCGGTCACTTTGGGAGAGACAAGACCATATTGTTGGTGAAAGAACGATATTATTGGCCTTCCATTCATCGGGATGTGAATCAATTTGTGAAGAGGTGTCGAATTTGCCAAACTTGCAAGGGACAAACTCAAAACACGGGTTTGTATACTCCTCTTTCAGTTCCTCAAGCTCCATGGGAAGATGTCAGCATGGATTTTGTTGTTGGCCTGCCGAGAACTCAAAGAGGTAATGATTCAATTTTGGTCGTTGTTGATCGCTTCTCGAAAATGGCACATTTTATTCCTTGTAAGAAGACTATGGATGCATCATATGTGGCTGAACTTTACTTTAAAGAGGTGGTTAAGCTCCATGGCGTTCCTAAGTCTATTGTTTCGGACAGAGATACCAAATTCTTGAGTCATTTCTGGCGGTGTTTGTGGAAAAGAATTGGTACCAAGCTTCTTTACAGTAGCGCATATCACCCACAAACTGATGGGCAAACCGAAGTTGTGAATCGAACTTTGGGAAATTTACTTCGAAGTTTGTCGGCGAAGAAGCCAAAGCAATGGGATATGGCTTTACCTCAGGCAGAATTTGCCTATAATTCTGTGGTGAATCGTTCTACTGGAAAGAGTCCTTTTGAAATAATTTATGGCAAGTCTCCTCAACATTATCTTGATATTTCACCAATAACGGACTTGACCAACAAGAAGGCGGAGGATTTTACCACTTCCTTGGTAAAAATTCATGCAGATGTGAAAAAAAAGCTTGACGAAAGTAATGATAAATACCAAAAGGCTGCCAATTTACATCATCGTCACAAGGTTTTTAGCGAAGGAGATCTTGTTTAGGTTTTTCTAAAGAAAGAACGATTTCCTCAAGGTTCATACAACAAGTTGAAGGAAAAGAAGATTGGGCCATGTCAGGTTTTGCAGAAAATCAATGACAATGTTTACAAGATAGACCTTCCTCCGAATATTCAGACCCATCCTACTTTCAATGTTAAAGATTTGATAGAGTATTTTGGGGACAATGATGATAAACTCGCGGACGAGTTTTTTCCTACCCAAGGAGAATGATGCAGCACAGGCAGTCGTATTTTGATCATAACTATTTACATGGTTGTTTGATTGGTACGTGGTTGGTGGCATTGGGAAGCCACATCGATTGTCTTTCCAACGAGTTGTGGTGGACTTTCAGATTCCAAGTATTCAAGAAGTTATGGACGTTAAGAGTCAGATCAGAAATTGGAGAGTCATTCTAAGTTGATGAGTCTTTTTTCCATTTATTTCATTTATGAGCTTTTTATGTTTTGCTGCTATAAATTGCCTATCTATTGTAATTACAGGGAGACTTGAATAATTCCAGTGATATAATATATCTCCATAGAGTTTCTACTCTACGTTTTATCCAACGTTGTTCTGTGTAATGCTTTTCATCTTTCCTCCTATTTCATCTTTCATCAACCAGTAAAGACAAGCAAAACGTTGCAACCTAATTAAGATAATCTAATCACTAACATACCAATTTACATACTATATATTAAATTTTACAATTGTTTTAAGGTAAGAAAGTCTCCCTTTCATTTTCAACACACAAAATTCTCTCCTTTTGGACAGAAGAAATCATAAGCTAAAGTTGTTCCCTTTTGTATTGAACCTCGAGTCGCCATGCCCGCATCATCAATTGAATTGTTTGATTCGAAAATATCATTAGTTCCTTATTTATACTATCTCCGTCCGTTCATAATGCAACGTTTCTTTTCGGCATGAGTATTAAAAAAATGAGTATTAAGAGTAAAGATGGTGATTAGTGTATGTATTAATAAAGTGATATAAAATGTTTTTAAAGTAAATAAAGTGTTGCTGATGTGATATAAAGTGATTTTAAAGTGAAGAAAATATTACTGATGTGATATAAAGTGATTTTAAAATGAATAAAGTAGATAAAGTGATTTTCTAATTATTTTTATAAAAGGAAAGTTGCAACATGAATGAGACACCCTAAAAAGGAACATGTTGCATTATGCACGGGACAGAGGGAGTATGTGTCATTCATATTGTTCAAATAAAAAAAAAATTACCTTTTAAAATATTTTAAAATAATTAGATTTACCCACTTTCTATCTTTCTTGTTGTTAATTTTTGTGTCGAACAGTAAAATGACAAAATCAATAAGTTAGAGGGAGTACTACTTATCTCGAATTTAGATAATATCAGCTTTTTGTGTAAACATATTGTGTAATGCTTAATGTCCAATGATATCTGCAACTATTACTCCCTCCATGCTATTTATAATGGTTAATATTTCTTTTCGGGACGTCCTACCTAAGTTGGTCAATTTCCTTTTAAGTCAAACAATTTTTCCTATGGGTAAAATGCAGAAATAACAATTCTAAGACTTAAAATATTAATTATAGCAATATTTTTTAAAGCTATCAAATAATAGCAATTATAGACTTATTTACCCTTTTTTCCTTCTTCTATTTTATCATTTTTGAAAGTCGTGATCCCAGACATATCTGTGGGAAAATCACATCAATAAATGTGTGAAATCACATTATAATTTGTGTGGTTTCACATGAAAAAATAATGTGAAATCACATTATAATGGTTTCACAAGCAGAATAATGTGAATTCACATAAAGAAAAGAGGGGATTTTGAAAGTAGCCATTTTCTCTTTGTCATTTTAAATTATAGCCCTTCCTTTTTTTTCTTTAAATTCTAGCCATTAGTGACTTTTATACCCTTACTTTGCACTAGTTTTTACCAATTATATCTAGTAACAAAAAAACATAACTGTTACCATTACATTCTTTATTCACATTTCATCTCTTTTAACCTAGGTTTACATCTGTGTTGCTGTTCA
Source organism: Schizonepeta tenuifolia (assembly GCA_029490685.1). Lineage (NCBI taxonomy): Eukaryota > Viridiplantae > Streptophyta > Magnoliopsida > Lamiales > Lamiaceae > Schizonepeta > Schizonepeta tenuifolia. The sequence goes on from CM055957.1 coordinate 22,942,839, forward strand.
CGGCGCCGCAACTACCATTTGGTGCTTCGAAAGTTTTCGCCGTTCAACACAAAGATCTGCAGCGCCATATTTTCAGGTAATTGGAATCGTTCACCCAATCCATACGAGATTTTTGGTGTGGCATCCGCAAGAAATGGTTTCGAATCTTGTATTCCTGTTTGCGAAATGTTCTTGCCTCCTTCGCAGATCCGTAGATCTGTAAGATGTAATTTGTTTTTTTTGGCACTCATTTCTTCGGTAGATCTGTGGTTCATTTAGGCTATATCTCTCTCTTTATATTTTAATCTTTGATTTTAGTTTCAGATCTCTTCCTTCAAATTCGATAATGTTCTATTTTCAATTTAGGAATGGACGAAGAAAGCCAAGATCCTTCGAGTTTGTTGCTGTCGTCAGAGACAACTGCTATTGGGGGACCAAGTCTAAGTACACAGGGAGCGGAATTGCCGGTATGTGTTGTTGTTCATTTTGGTGTTATTTAATATCGAGTTTGTGCTCGTTGTCGTGATATAGTGTCGCTGTGTAAATTGATGAAAACCATTCTTACTCAACTTAAAGTACCGCAATGAGAGCATTATTGAACTGTACCTCATTCTGACAATCATGTCCAGATTTTTTGGTAAAGTTAATGAGTAAAGAAGAAGACTTAATTATTGTTTGACAGAATATGTTACTACACAAAATTGTTGTACCGAGTAATTTTGTGAATTAACAAATTAGGATCGTAACAGAGATCGTGAAGTACCAATTATTAGTATTCATGGACAAACTGTTTCTCTATTTTTAATTTTTAATATAGATTTTTTTTTTCAAATTTTGTTACTTCACAACAATTGTGATGTCGCTGAATAAGCGAAGTAACAAAAGCAAGTGACTTCAATAATTTATTGAATTTATTAAATTAGTGAATTAAAAAATTTTGTTAGAATGAAAAAAAGGATATTAGTGAACAATTAGTTACCTCATAGAATAAATGAAGTAGCGAATTTTTTTTTTTTTTTTGGTAGTAACAAAAAGATGGATTTGTAAATAGTTACGTCACAAAAATTGTGAAGTCACTGAATAAGTGAAGTAAAAAAATTTGGTTACTGCACCAATTTAGTAAAGTCGTGAAATAATAGAATTAACAAATTTAGTGAGAAACAAAATAATTGAAGAAAATGAATGAGTTTAGTGAATAAATTAGTTACTTCAAACAATTAGTGAAGTAACAAACATCTGTAATACCCCGGAAATTCCTTACGATTTCAAAATTTTAGAGTTAATTAAATAAATGGCTTTGCACGCCTAAGTTCACGATTTTGAATTCTAAGACTAACGGTCGAATCCGTTTCTGAAAATAAATTACGGAAGTCAGCTAGACGACTACTGTATTTAGGGTTAGCGCGTACGAAAAGTTTTTAGTTTGTGAACTCAGAACGGAAAACCGTCTGATTTTTACATTCACGAAATCGCGATATGAACTCACCCGAGAAAGTTCGTTTTTATGATTTTCCGGACAAAAATCGGACTGTGTCGTCCCGAGTTTTTGTCAAAATAAATTTTATAAATTTATTTTCCGATTAAGTTTCATACGTTAGAATTTTCGGTCGAATCGGATCGCGACGATTTTGTGCCGAGCTACGTTTATCGTCTAACGTTTTCCGTAACGTCGTATCGCACTGGAAAACACGTATCTCCCTTAAAAATTTCTAGTGGCAGCCGACATACACACACAAATAAGCTAAATATTTCATTTTTATAAGGTTTTAAACCTATGACTCACTATAGGTACTATTCCTACTTTACACCTAATGGTATACTATTCATACTTTACACCTATTACCTTATACCATAAGTTAACATTAAAATCACATCTCACTCTCCCTCCCAACCATAAATCTCGGCAGCCTCCCCTCCTCCATCTCCTATCTTCATTTCTTCATCACCATTGAAGAGAGCTTCAAGAACTCCAAGGAGATACACACAAGTCTTGATTCATCCATCCAATCCTAACACTTTCTTCATTAATTAGCAAGGTAATCTTCTCCTCCATATTTCTATCCAACCATCTTCTTCTTCTTTTCATTTTCTTCTTTGGATCGAAAATTAGAGTTATGAAATAGATGATTCGATCTTGGATTAATGAAATTGGATATGTTAGATAGGTTAATTAGGGTTTAGAATTGAATAAAATCAAGAACCCTAATCCTCTATGTAATACCGAAATTTTAGGGATAATTAGTAGGATTTTTGGATTTCTTCAATTGATGATAGATTCATCTTAAGAGATGTTTAATTAGTGATTAGAACAAAGAGGAATCGAAAGCCCCATGTTTTTGTGAATTCGATTAGGGTTTGAAATATGATTTGGGGTTTTGTTGCATGATAGTTTGTAATTGGATTGCAATTGATTAATAGTTGTTATAATAGGTTGATTAATGAATAAATGGTGTTAATTGGAGAAGAAAATCATCCTCTTATCCATAGTATGAAAACCGAAATTATAGTAAGAATTAGGGGTTTTCATGTGTTCATGTTAATTAATGAATTGATGATGGAATTAGGTTGAAATTGATGTGAATTGACTATGGGAATTTAATTAGATTTTTCTAAAATTATTTATCGGAATGTAAGAGACAAAGAACACGTCATAAGTTGAAATATAGTGATGTTATGACATGATTGCATGCATGAAAGTGATTCACGTTAGACGTAGTTTAATGACGTAAAATTTGAACGGAATCCGACAACTTTGAAAATCGCGTAAGAGACGAACAACTAATCGTAACTAATAACCGAGAAGTCGAATGAGAATTCTAATTTGATAATATTGTCTATAATGAACTTGAGAACAACTTTCTAGTTGACGTCATGAGCTTTCGAGCTATTATAATATGAGCTATAGTTATAGTCGAGAACTAGAACGCGTTTTGAATAACTTGTTGGTTTAGTAATTGTTAGTTGAAAGCCGACGTTTAGAACGTCGTGCTATTGAACGAGTTTTGAGAAGGAGCTCGTCACGTACGGGAGTACGTGGTGACTGCCTTGAGTGTCCAGTTTCTAAAGAAATCAAATACGAGAGCTTAGAACGAACCTAAGACGTTATATGTCGAATCTATCGAGCAACTAGGGTTTTCGCGGCAGTTTTGCGACCCTCGCCGGAAACTGTAATATCTTTCAGCTCGTTTATCGAATTTGCGATCCGTAAATTGGAGCGTAAACTAGACATCCCAAACTTTCTAGTAGTACAGGCCTCATCCCCTGTTTCCAAATCCTCTGTTCTGGACAGTCTTCAGAGTTACTGGTTTGCGCAGTAAAATTTCAGTTTCAATTCTTCTAAGTTGTTTTGTTCGCAACTTAGTTTCTTTCGATCGTTTAAGTCGTATTATCTAACGAATATCTCCCTACTGACCCTAGAGTCAAGTACAGGGCCTTGAGTGATAAAAACCAGTCGAGATCTCATCTCTTATCCTTTCAAATAAAGAAGTAGTAAGCGAGAAATTTCTTAAGTCGTTTAAAGAACTAAAACGGAAATCGCCTAAGTTGATTCTTTCCAACTTAGTTCCTTATAATCTTTTAAGTCGTATTAAGTTATCGACTACCCTCTCTACTGACCTAAGAGTCGAGTATGAGACCTCCCGAGTTCTAAACGGGATTAGTACGAGTCTCGTTTCCGTTTAAGTAAAATGAAACTAGTAAGCGTGCAAATGCCTAAAGAATGAAACGACTAAAACCTTTTTCGAGCTCCTTTGATCGATTATCTTTTACGACCCGTTTTTAAGCATTATTATTTTTACGATGAAGGAGGAAGCCAACTGTAAAGAAAGGACGGAAGATCCGAAGATTGGAAGCTAGTGCTTTTAGTTCTGTATTTATGAGGTGGGCTTTTATCTATATCAAATAAAATGTGGGTTTTTCCACAACTCGAAAGTATTATTTATCGCTTTGATAATTGTGTTTTCAAAGTGATAATCTTGGCATAAACTGTTTCAACTATTTTATGTGAGTTCTCTTGTACCTATCTGAGTTAACCTTCGGGTTTACCAGATTTCTGAGTTAACCTTCGGGTTTTCCAGACTTTTAGAGTTAATCTAACTAGGTTAACTAACGATCGGCTCTGAGTTAGCTGCTAAGTGCTTTCCAGAGTTAGTGCAATTTGTAACCTGTGGTGTATGTGGTATCCTGTTGAGGGGTAACCAGCCACGGTGAATTAGCTTTGGTCAAGATTGAACATAACATACTCTAAAAATGCTTGCGCAAGCTGCTTTATACAAATCAGTCAGAAAATGTTTAGTAGGCACGGGCCTTTTTTTAACAAAACCCCGATGCCCTACGATTATAAAATGTCAGATTATTTATACTTATGACTATGATTTCGGCATCGTGCCCACTAAGTACGTTTGTACTTAGTCCTGCATTGTTTTCTAAATGTGCAGGTTGAAGCGACGGTGAGTGGCGACGGTTGATGTTGAGTTAAAAGATAGGTTGCTTTAGTTAGAACTCTTCCGCTGCAGAACTCTGAATCTTTTGAGATGTACCTTTTGAACAATACTCTGTAGTTTAAGTCTGTAAATATGAACTTAGTATCTTCTGTGTACCTTTGTCAAGTAATCCTTAGGGATTAACTCTTTCTTTTATATTCAAGTCTTGTTCATGGTTTATCGATGCCTTTCATGTATGTTTAGTCAGTGAGCCCCCCCTTCTTCCCCGCTTCTTTAATCCAATCCCAGTCGCACCCCGGCTTCTGCCGTCCCTCGGGATTTGGGGCTGTGACAACATCATTCTGAGATTGATCTGCATAAGGTTTGGTAAAGTTAATGTGTAAAGAAGAACCTTGAAATGTACTTTGATAGAAAATGTGACTACACAAAATTGGTGTACTCAATAATTTTGTGAAATAACAAAATAGTGATGTACCAGACATCGTGAAGTACCAATTATTAATATTCATGGACAGACTGATTGTCAATGTTTAATTTTTTAGATAGAATTTTTTTTAAAAATTGTTACTTCAGAGTAGTTGTGATGTTGCTGAATAAATGAAGTAACAAAAGTTAGTCACTGCAACAATTTAGTGAAGTCATTAAATCAGTGAAGTAACTAATTGAGTTTGGAGGCAAAAAATGAGATTAGTGAATGAATTAGTTACCTCACAAAATGAGTGAAGTAACAAAATTATTTATTTCTTGTTGTTAGTAACAAAAGCATGGATTTGAAAGTAGTTACCTCACAAAAATTGTGATGTCACTGAATAAGTGAAGTAACAAAATTTACTATCTGCACCAATTTAGTGAAGTCCTTCATTAAGTGAAGTAACAAATTTATTAAGAAACTAAATAATTGAAAACAATAAATGAAATTAGTGATCAAATTAGTTAGTTCAAAAAATATTGAATTAACAAAATTAATCACTTATTTTTTTTAGAAACCAAAGCACGCACATAATTATTGTGAAATAACATAATAGGAATATGTGAGTTCTTAAAGTTTTTTTAGTTATTTTTCGTACCTTGTGTTTGCACGCTATTAGTTAACATGGGTGAATTTAATTGTGTATTTTATTCTGTATTACTTTGTCTGTAAATGAAACATTAGTTAGTGAATTAATTGGTCAAAGTAAATAAAAAAAATTATTTGTCAATTAGTGAAGTGAGTAAAGTTGTGAAGTAACACCATTACTTAGATCACACTATTATTGAATACATTTAGTTAGAAAAATAATTAAATGAAATGAGAAAATCAGTAAGAATTAAATTAAAACAAATTGAATGACTGAAGAGATAGAGTATTATTATTAAAAAAATTGAGTTACATTGAGAGAATAGTTACTTCAAGAAGTCAGTGAAGTAAAAAAATTATGATTAATGAGTAAAGTAAAAAAGTGAGGTAACAAATTTGGGTCATTCCCAAATTTTTGAAAGAGACTAATTTAGTGAAGTAATAACAGTACTGAAGCTGATGTTTAGGGTTTAGTTAATAGTATAAGTGAGGTAATAAAATGTCTGAGTTCAAATATTTAGTTAATTCACAAAATAATTATAAAAACAAAATAAGTGACTTAAGGGAATTAGTGAATGAACTTTATTTTTTAAGGAAGTAAATTAATGAAGTCTGTTAATGATTGATGGAGCAAATTATGTGAAGTTACATAATAAGTGAAGGCACTAATGCAGTATAAGGTTTCCATATCCAGGTAGAACTAATTAGTTTAATAATATGGTTTTGATATTTTTCTAATTATCATGAACACTTAATTTTTTACGTAACATTTAAATTGTAACCTTATGCAGCCGGGATGGAAGTATAAAAGACCAACATTACAAGGTGTTAGTTACAAAATTAACCATTATTGTAAGGAGGAGGTGTTAAGAAGTATTAGAACAACTTTAAATCAACATGGGGCATAATTGTTTCCTAGATTTGAGAACAGTTGCTTTGGGAAATTTTATGATTTTCCTGGTAAGCTAGGAAAATCAATGAGCACTGTCCATGAACTTATAACCTATCAAGTAGAGTGTAGAAAGGATCAGTCATACAAAGTTCGTGAGCTAAGTTTTTGGGTGAAGAGTAAAATGGTTAAATTCAGGAAAGAAGAGTTTTCATTAGTGACGGGTTTAAATTTCGGAGGCTCAGATTTTGATCCCCTTAAGGACCAACTGGTTATTCCACATGATTCAATGTATGCCAATTGGTACGTTAATGACAGCGTAAGCCATGCTCAGTTGTTTGATGACTTCAAGAATAACAGGTTTGACACCCCAGATGAGTACTTGAAAGCAACGAAGATATTGTTTGTGTACAATGTTATTCTAGGAGTACCAAAAACGCAGAAGATATCGGAGTGGGTATGACTTTTGGCTGAAGATCAAGAAGCATGGGAATCATTTCCTTGGGGTAGTTTGTCTTTCCAATTCTTGATCTACAATCTTAATGGAATAAAGACAAATCGGAAGGGTGAAATGAAGAATCGATGTTATCATCTTAATGGCTATGTCACTGCCTTCTTGGTACGTATACTTGCAATAAAACCTGATTTATTTTCATTTTGAACTGCACTATTTTAATCACAATATATTTTATTTGTGGAAGGGATGGATATTCTGTGCATTCCATGAAGTAGGGATTGAGTCTGGTTTAAGAAACGAGGGGTGTAAACCACGGATGCTAAGATATGAATACAGTTCAAAGCTTCGAGAATTGATGGATTTGATAATCTTAGTAAGATATTCATTACATAAGTTTTCTACAAATATTGTTACTAATCACATCTTATCTCATGTGACAAATAGATAGAAGAAACATTGAAACCATCTGATGATGAGTTGGATTCATTGTACTGGGGGACACTTGAAGGGGATAACGAACAATTCAAAGTATACTTTCCAAAGTATGCTGTTGTGGTGCCAGAGGTTGTGCCATCTGAAAATGAAGAGCAAGTTAATGCGGGTCAGAATGACAGAGTAGTTCGAGCTCGAGTGAACGAGGTGAGAGGGGGTCATAGACGAGAATGTCTATCGGTTGAAGACGCAACAAATTTGATAACAACAATTCTGATGAGTGATCAAGTAGTTAAGCAATTTGCCAATGCCACAGTCAGTTTACTAATTGATAGAATGGGTTCAGCAGCACTTGCAATGGTAAGAATGATTTTGAAAGTATTTAAATTGATATGACATTTACAAACTGATATAATAATTGGCCTATGTATATTATAGGAACCAAGAAGCACAAACAGTGCATGGCAAAGCAATGATGCAGTAGAAGTGAGCAGAAGATCGGAAGAGAACCAGACTTTAGGAGATGGAGCAACAATCATGCCAATCCAGTATTAGTGAGATAGTATTAATGTTTAATTTTTGGTTTTGTTTAGGTGTTTGTTTTACAAGTAATTAAATGAGTGTCTTTTAGTATGTTTTAGATGAAAAACAGAGAAGAATTGACGTTGCAAACAACACAACCAAATTTCTTCAGCATAATTATGGAAGAAGCCGAAAGGGTAATAGCTGACGGGAACAATTGATTTTGTTTGTGTAAATGTGAACGACATAGAATAATATGTAATATAAAAGTGTTTGGTATGTAGGTTGTGAAAGACTCAGTTGAATGTGGTCCATGTGAAATTGTTGTTCCAAAAAAATCTTGTGGAGAAGAGAAGGAAAACTGTGAAAGAGAGAGTACTCCTGAACTTCCGGAAAAGGTGTACTTGGGAAATTTCCTTATTTTGTTTCTCTGTAAAGAAGTAATACGTAATGTTGACTATGACTTATGCCGCAGGTAGATGTTGATTGTCCAGTTCATACTCCTCAGCATGTGGTTGATGCTCCAGATGATCAAGAAACGATTGAAAGAGCAGTTCAAGCAGCTATTGGCGAGAAGGTATTAACTTTGGACTTAAAATTCAATTTTGCATGATTAATTTTTGATTCATTTGTATGCTTCGGATGAGTAAGTTCTTGGCACTACATAACATACTTTCATGAAGTAAATAATTAGTTGAAGAGACATAATTAGTGTAATAACGAAATAAGGAAATATCAAAATCTTGTTAGTGAACAAAATGTTTCAACTCTGTAAATTTTGTTACTGCACAAAAAATTATGCTTTCACTTAATTAGTGAAATATTAAATTTAGTCGCTTCACAGATTGGTTGTAATATTAGATTCAGTGTAGTAACTAAAAATTTTAATTTGGCAATTTAGTTATTTCACAAAATTAAGTAACCACCTATATAAATACATTTACAAAATTAGTTAACATTCTAAATAAGTAAACTTAAAAGATTAGTAAAGTAACAAAATATTTGAATGTACATAATTATTGAAGTCACTAAATAAATGCATTAAGAACTTGCTTAAATTAAAAATGGAAGTGAAGTGAGTAAATAAGTTTAGTTACAAATTTATTTATTACACAAAAAGATGAGCACTCACGTACATAGTGAAGTAACAAATTGAGGTAATTCACTACATATTTGAAGTTAGTATGTAGTTGAAGTATTATAATTGGGGAAATAACAGAAGTTGTTACTTCACCAAATTTAGGAAATCACTGCATGTAGTGAAGAATCAAAAGTACTGACTATGCTAAATTGAAGAAGGCAATAGATAAGTGAAGCATCGAAATGTCTTAAGTAATAACGTGTGTAGTAAATTATTTGTGACACTAATAAAGTCAGTGTTGGTAAAGATAAAGTTAAATAGCCCTAACGAGTAAGTTCTTATCAGTAAATGACATAGTTTCGTGAAGTAACTAAATAGTTGAAGACACATAATTAGTGTAAGCACGAACTACTTAAATATCAAAATCTTGTTACAGAACAAAATTAGCGAACTCTCTAAATTTCGTTACTGCACAAAAAATTATGCTTTCACTTAAATAGTGAAATATTAAATTTAGTTGCTTCACAGATTGATTGCAATAATAGATTTAGTGAAGTAACTAAAAATTTGAAGTTGGCAATTTAGTTATTTCACAAAATTAAGTAACCAACTATATAAATACATTTACAAAATTAGTTAACATTCTAAATAATTAAACTTAAAAGATTAGTATAGTAACCAAATATTTAAATGAACATAACTATTGAAGTCACTAAATTGATGAAATAACAGAAGTTGTTACTTAACTAAATTTAGTAAAGAACTAAATGTAGTGTAGTTACAAAATTACTAACTATGCTAAATTGAAGCAGACAATAGATAAGTGAAGCATCGAAACGTGTTAAGTAATAACGTGTGTAGTAAATTATTTGTGGCTCTAATAAAGTCAGTGTGAGTAAAGAGAAAGTTAAATAGCAAAAACGAGGCAGTTACCATAATCTGTGGAGTAAATAAATTATCAAAATAAAACGATTATTCATGTAATTACATTTGTTTTTCTGATTTGAGCTAACTATTTTGTATTGTTGTAAAATTTGGTATGATAGGATATTGAACAATCTTTTAAGACTCCAATTCAAAATAAAGATTTCGAAGATGAGGACCCTGACTTCTTGAATGAATTGGAGAAATCAACCCATGAAGTAACACAGTTGGATAAGGAAAGTAAGTTGGAAGAAAATAAAAAAAGGAAGGGAAAAGGGGTAGTTCAAAATAAAATGGAAGAAAATGTGGCAGCGTTGAAGAAACTTCGTCCTTCTACAATGGAATTTGAAGAAGAAATGGAAAGGCCAGAGAAGATGGACTGGACTTTGGTGCGTACTCGAAGAAAAACAGCTGTTTTATGCAGCCCGTTCCTGGAGAATGATAAGCATGGAGGCGATTACTACTTGTTCAAAAAGAGCAATGCTACGTAAGTTATTTAAGGAAAGCTTAATTTATAAAAGCTACTATTCAATGGTACTTATTTGGAAATTATTAATTTTCACATTTTGTAGGAGGAATGTTGGATTGCCATATCCTGTGACTGCTGATTGGTTTCTTACCATAGAAGATGAAAAAGAGGAGATTAATACAGGGCAAATGGAAGCATACTTATGCTGTTTGCACAGCTTCCAACAATTCACAAAGGTTAAGCAAAGAAATGATCGTGTAGGGATCATAACTCCACGCTTTCTTGTAAGTTTTAAATATGGCTTCTATGGTTTACTTATAAATTTTTTGGTAAACTAACGTAAGTGTTTTGTTTTGATATATGTTAAGATACACTTGTACGAAATTTGGCAATACTACCACAGTGCAGAGTATTTATCTCAATTTGACAAGGAAGTTCCTGAGGGGATATCACTTTCCCATTTGTATGAGATGGTAGAATCCGTTCACGGGATCGTTCCTGGATGGAAAAATCAAAAGGAGTGGTCGGAATTTGATCGGGTAAAATTTTATTCGAACATAATTAATTCAGTAGAGCTTTGGATTATTTAAAATACATGCAACAGTTTGTAAAATATGGGGTTGTTATTTGTAATGCAGGTTATTACTGTCTACAAGGGTGTATATGGCTGGTGTGTGGTCGAGATGGATTTTCTTACAAGCAGCATACTACTTTACGACACAAAGGCGCACATGTACGACTCCACAGATTTCAATGACACAACAAAAGAAATGGTGCCCTTGTCTCGGATATTACCACAAGTGCTGCTGTATAGTGGTTTTTATGATGAACGAGACACATGCCAGCAGAAGCCACAATGGAGTATAACTCATGTGGTCCGTGGCACAATGAAGTTGAAGAATAGATTTAAATTCCCAACAGGACCGTACGCCTTGAAGACAGTGGAAGCAATCCTTGAGAACACCGTCCCAACAAGTTTTCTGAAGAAGGATATCAAACAGTACAGGAAGGATGTTGGTTTTGCGATATACACATTCAGCACGGACGGATCAACGGTGAAGAAACCCAGCTCGTAAAGTCTTTTTGAGAAAGTAGTGAATGTTTGGATGAAACTGAAACATATTTGTTTTTGAATACTTTGATGCATGGTCTGGCTAGTATTCTATGTAATTTGTAGTAAATGTTTTTGAATACTTTGATGCATGATATGACTTCGATGTGATTATGGGAAACGGTCTTTTGACTAGTTTAAGTAAGAGAATGTGTGTTTGAGAATTTGTTAGGTAACATTTATGAAATGTAGTTACTATAGGTAAGTAACATGTTCAGTAGTTATTGAAGCGTGAAAAAATCTAGTGAAGTAACAAATAAGAATTAGGCATTTTTGTCAGTAAAAAATGTTACGTCACAATTCACACTTAACATGTATAATTAAGTAACAACCATGAAAAATTGCGAATCTACACTTAAGAGGTATAGTAATAAATTATAATTTGTGGAAATTCACACTTAACAGGTATGGTTATAAATGAAAATTGGAGAAATAATACCTGTGAATGTTAAGACTATTACCAAAAATGGTTACTTAACAAATATAGTTAAATAACATGTTAAATATCAATTGCATGATAAATGAATTTAGTGATGTAACAAATTATAATTAAGTTAAATTGATAGTTAAAAATTATAGTTACTAATATAGTGAAGTAACAAAATTTTGTTACATGACAATTGTTACTTAACAATGATAGTTATCTTAGATGGTAAGTAAGTTTCTTACTTAAAAATGCTAAAAAATAGTGAAGTAACAAAATATAAATAGTCTGAATGCACAATTGAAAAAAATTTTCAATGTAATAACATACTAACAGTCTTCAAAATGAACATGAACAGGGGATAGACAGCAGTAGACAATGTCCGCAATAGACGTCTGGAAAATAACAACAGGGGAATGTCGACAATAAAATAACAATCTAAAATTCTTAAAAAAGTGGCTAACATAGAAAAACATTTAGGGAAAATATTAAGATAAGTTTGAGAAGATTTTAATTCTCAAAAAGTGGACACTTGTTCTTATTGTGTTCTGTGCTGCGACAAATGCTATAGGCCTTTGGTTTCCTTTTGACGGTTGGTTTAGAAGATGAGCCCTCTGAAATCTTCATAGTAGCATGACATGTAGTACTGTAATGACCAGTCTGTTTGCAGCGTGTGCAAACTCGAGAGCTTGACCTAGATGACTCACTTGATGAGCGGATTCTCTTTGTCTTTGGGCGACCAGCTTGTCTTGGGTTACATGGAACATTAACAACACGATCAACAACATGTTTAGGCAATTTCCACTCATCTTTGTCTGGGATAGGATTAACATCAGCAGCATACATGTCAGCCCAATTTTTGGTTGTGAAATATGGCGAAATATAGGCTAGTGGCTCATGCTTTGCAGTGCTGAAAATGAGGAAAAACATTAAATCGGAAAAATAAATAAAAGAAAAATGAAAATATATGTATAATATGTAAAGGTTTGAATGCAAACCTGATTGCTGCACATGCATGAGTACATGGGATCAAATCCAAATCAAACTCTCTACAAGAACATGTGTTATCAATAAGATCAACCATGAAGCTTTTTCCTGAGGTTTTGACGTAGAAGCGAGTGGTATTTATCGCTTCAACAAACATATTTTATCCACATTCAATGACAGGCTCCAGCTCACCTGCTATCCTAGGCGATAGTTCATGCTCCCGAGATAATGCGTTCTGGCGCCTTTCAACAAACCAACCACAAACCATCGAACGAACACACTCCAAAAGAGTTGTAACAGGTAATGTTCTTGCCCAACGTAAAGTAGAATTAATATTTTCACAAGCATTAGATGTCATGACCCCATAACGTCGTACTGGACAATAACTGTTAGCCCACCTAATAGGATCAATTTCAGACAATCTATTATAAGTTGACGGGCAGATCTCTTCTAAGACTAACATTGATTTCTGAAAGTCATCCTTCCGATAGCACGTGGCAGCTCTCTGGAATGCTTTGACCACCGAGTTTCCATATTTGGCTAAATTTTTCTGAATATGAAAACAACAAAGAGCATGCGTGACTCCGGGATACACGGTTTCAACAGCCTTACTTATGCTAAGATGTTGATCAGATACTATCAACAAATCGTCCGGTTGAACAAAACTCTTCTTCAATTCAGACAAGAACCAAGTCCAGGAACGGTCATTCTCCTTATCACCAATACGAAACGCGAGAGGAAATATTTGTTCATTTGCATCCTTCGATGCAGCTACAAACATTACACCCTTGTATTTGCCTTTCAAGTGTGTAGCATCTACGCAAATGACAGGACGACATGCTGTGGCAAAACCAGAAATTGAAGCACTTAATGCCATAAATGCATACTCAAAGACATTATGCTCATCTGTTTGAAGTGAAATATGAGAACCAGGGTTGCATTTTTCAACCATATGCAAAAAACCAGGCAACAATTTAAAAGATTCATCAGAATCACCATATATCAACTGAATGGCACGATTACGAGCAGCCCATGCTCTCCCATATGAAATCTGGCACAAAGTATAACAGGTGGTTTCACAAAAATCGAATAAAAAGGCAAAAAACCAAATTGTTACTTCCACCCAAAAAAACTGAATAAAGAACAAGGAAACACCAAAAACTAGTTGACATAGCTTGAAGCCAAATTCATTTTGGAGGTAATGAACCATCTCCTTAGGGCGTAACGCAGCACCCTGAACCATAAGCCATGGAGCAAAGAAAGCACCAATGACACTAGAACACATGGTTCTATGTTTATGAACTCTCAAATCAATTGCACAAGTATGTGGAGCCTGAAAATGTGTGATCCTCCAAAAGGCATCAACAGTAGGCGATTGGGAGCGAAGATGAAATTGACAACGATCATGGTATTTGCATTTGACATAATATCTTTTTTTACTAGAACGCTCGACTACAAACTCATACTTATTTGTCAAATGATAAAGACCAATCTCATACAACAAACTTGGTTTAGACTCAAAAATGGCACCTAAACCAAGTTGATTACTGCGGCATTTCAGTTGAAAATCACCCTCAATAGAAGCATCACATTGAGCAGCCTTGGAAGAGATAAAGTGGGACTGATTCTTTGAAAATGGATTGGTAAACATAGAATTGAAGCCATAAATACTTTGAGGTGGGGCAGTTTGAGATATTGGAGGTACAAAAATAGGGTTGTGTAGAAGTGGATGAAAGATGGGCTCAGGTTCATTGTCATCATAAATTGGATCGTACTCATAGTTTCCTTCCTCATCAAGACTGTCAATACTATCACAATCGAGTGGGTCATATTCATCATCATACTCATCAGTTTCATCATCAGAGTTTTCATGTTCACCAACATATGACTCATCAATAGACGACTTGGTTGCATTATTTCTTCCTAAATTGGGCAAGTCAGTTGCAGGTGGCTGGATACTTGACTGAACAACTACATAAAATCTTCTCACTCCACTATCTAAAGCAAATCTGAATTCAGTATCGTTGCTTACATTAAAACGCACAGTACCTAAATCACCAAGCGGAGACCCAACAAGACAAGATATTAAATATGAACCTACACCTTGATATGAGCCTATATTTGCCCGAATTTTATCTAGAAATACATTAAAGAGAAGTTCATCATTTGGTAAAAGCACCAGTAACTTATCACCTCCTTGATATGAGTCGTTCAACCACAAACCCCCAAAATGCAAAACAACTGTGGTAACATTCATCTGGGTAAAAAGACAGAAGAGAATTTTTAACGCCAATTAACCCAAATTGGAGAATTAACAACACTTTAATTAGTGAAATAATATGGACGAAATTTATATTTTGCATTAACCAAGAAAGGGCATTCCCTTTCTCTTCAGAATGTTCACGAAACTAACCTTCAATTTTCTCAGTCGAACAAACGGTAGAAAGACAGAGATCTGGAGATTAGGAAAACATGAATACTGGAGGCAGGGTTTATGTAGGCAGATCGAGAAATTTTTAGCAACGAACGGAGAACGGAAATAATGCTTTACCCTTCTATTTCGTGGTTTCCTTGCAAATATATTGAGTGTGACTGTCAGCCCGCTAATTGAGATTTGAAATAATGAAGATGTAAAATATTAAATTTCATTTTATTATATAGAAAAAGTGTGTAACCCAAATTGTAGGAACAAAGTAAGGAAGTCCGCAAAATTTAGTGAAGTAACATTTTGAAGAAAGTAACAAAAATAATGAAATATTAAAATTGGTGAAGTAACGAAAATTTCTAAGAACCAAATATTTTGTAACAAATTAATTACAGCATGAAAATTGGTGAAGAAACGAATTCAGTAAGAACTTTAAGACACTTATAATTGTAACAGTTCATTAAAAATTCAGTAACAAATTCACGAACTCACCAAATTCGTGAAGTAACAATTTTTCTGGGAGTCATAAAAAGTGCTTTATTTCTGAAAGAAACTCAGTGAATTCATTGAAACCAAAAATAATAATTGGTCCTGTATTAAAAAATATTAGTAGTACGTCACAAACAATTTAGACTTGATTCTTCTTAAAAAACATCAACCAATATGTTAAGTAACATGATTTTAAAAGGGAAAGCACAAGATTATTAATAAACAAACGGTTGTCATTGATAGAGGACCAAAACCAGAAGAAATTGTCATAGATCAAAGGACAGGCCATAAAGTACATGGTCAATAAAACATTAGCAATGACACTACACTAATAAAGCAGAAACTGACAACAACTACAAGAGTGTCAATTTTTACAAATTCACAAACCAGAACTACAAAGCAACAATTACAAGAGTAATTATCAAAGCACCAATACAATAGTCCTTCAACCTCGACTTCTTCTTCAACTCGTAAATATCACCTCTCAAAGAAAAATCATTCAAAGTTAGCTGAGTATTTTCCTCATCAAACTCATCATGTCTGGTACGTAGGTTACTACAATCAAACTCAAGAGCACGAACTTTCTCTTGCAAATCATCCCTCTCTTTGCGATATTGGGCAGCTATCGTAGAAGCAATGCTTTCGGATAGAACCATCTTCCTGTAAGCATCCTGGAGATGACCTAGTTGATCTTTATACATATCACGATCATGTCGAAGTTGTTTAATGTATTCACGTTGAATGTCAGTGACATTGGGATCAATCCAATCACAGAATTCACAAACATCTTTCTGGAGGATTATAACATATAATACAACACATTAAATACCATAATAAAATGATTAAAGGTAATCTGTAAACTTGTAAAACTAAAATGTACCTCAATATTGGGACAACTAAAATATCTCCTCGCAGGATTATCACCCGAATACAACGTATTAACAATTGCGTTCAAACCATGCTTGCAAGAAATGTCAGACTTGAATCCGCTGTATTAAATGGCAACACAAAATGGGAAGAAAACACAAACTATATTGGATTAACATATTTATTCACATTTAGTGAAGTTATAAAAATTGTACAAGGAAAACAAAAAACAAAACATTCGCATTTACAGACAAACATATAGAAAAACAATCTCACAAATGCAACATTCATTCAGAACAAGCACAAATAAAAAAAAGTGAAGACACAAAATTAGTGAAGTAACAACTGGAGTGAATTAAAAGATTAGTGCAGTAACAAAACAACTAAAGTGACACAAACAAAGGAAAAAACGTTATTCGACAAGTAAGAAAAAACGTAAAAAAACAAATTGACCGAATCGAAAAACTGAAAAAATCAATGAATTAACACCAAAAACAGAAATAAGAAAATCTGTGAAGTACGAAAAAATGTGAAGTAACAAATTCATTGCATCAATAAAATTAGTTAAGTCACATAGAAAGTGAAGTATAAACAGATCCCTCCAGATTTAATATCGACATCAATTTATCAAATTCAAAAGCATTCATCTAAGAAAGATGGAAATCAACAGAAAGCCAAAAACCAAAAACAAACAAAAAATATAATGTGATTCAGATGTATAGGTATTATTTTGTGCATTAACAAATAGGCAACATATGTAAAACAAAACAAATTCGTAAAAAAGAAAAGGGCATTAAACAGTTTCCAGGAAAATGAAAAAAAAAAACATGAAAACAAATCACTAAAGAACAACTGAATAACATGAAGAAATGAACAACCACCACAAAATGAAGGAATTTACAATAATTTACAGCAATTTACATACGAAACGACTAAAAGGAAATTACCGTTCAACAGAATAAAGCAAACAAAATGCGCTGGAAAAAAGGATACATCGTCAGTGATAAGTTGTCGAAGAACAAATGTTAGGAACGGTGCTTGAACGGAAATCGATCTGCAGAGAAATCACCATAAATTTTGAAGAGATGCATAAAGAGAGAGATAGAAAGTGAGAAAAAAAAAGAAAGACAGACTAACGAGAGAGAGAGAGAGAAAGTCAGAAAAACAAAAACAGAAGATATAAGGTAACTAAAAATAATAACGGGAAATTGAATGGGAAGGGTAAAAATGTCAAAAATTCAAAAAAATGGTTAGAATTTGAAGAAATAAAGGTAATGGCTAAAATTTGAAATAACATCCCCAAAATGGCTAGAAACGGGGTTTTCCTCTAAAGAAAATGGGGATTCTCATAAAAATAATGTGAAATCACATTACAGTTTATTGATTTTGTATCTAATTCGAATTCACATGAAAAAAATGGGAATTCACATAAAAAAAAATAGGAATTCACATAAAAAAGAGGATTCACATAAAAATAATGTGAAATCACATTACAATTTATTTTGTATCTAATTCGAATTCACATGAAAAAAAAGGGAATTCACATGAAAAATAATGAGAATTCGAATAAGGGTAAAAAAGTCATAATTTGCTATAATTAATAACTTTTAAAAGTTATTGCTAGAATTAAAATTTTTATTTTTAAAATTGCTAGAATCCTACAATAACTCTTTTCGTTATCACACTCTAATTCAAAAAGCAAAACAATTTTATCACACCATTTATCCTTAATTCCCTTTTCCTTAATACTTGTGCCAAAAAAAAAGTGATCATCATAAATGAGACGAAGGAAGTCTATAGCAATAAAGTACTAATATAGGAGTACATTTTTATGGACATCTAACATAAATCAATATAAAAATTTAAGAGAAATACCTCCAAACTAGCCATTCTCAAATAGTTTTTCGAAATTTTAGCCCTCCTTTAAAATTTTCAAAATTCTAGCCTTTCTTGACATTTCTACCCTTCCTCGTCATTTTTCCATTTTTTTTGGTTCTTCTCCTCCTTCCTACGCCATCTTCCTCAACATTTCACTCAATCCCCTAGCCTTCACCCTCTAACTCCTCCACAACCATCGAGCCGCCACTACTGCCGTCGCCGCTAGCAGTCACAATTTTTTTTGTGACTCCCCGAAAAAACAACCATCTCTCACTCGCTACCGTCACTGACTGTCATAATTTTTTTTGTGACTTACCAAAAAAAAAAAAAACACCAGCTCTCAGTCGTCGCCGCCACTGTCGTCGGCAGTCACAATTTTTTCTTTTGCGACTCACCAAAAAAAAGAACCACCATCTCTCAGTCACTGCCACCGTCACTAGTGATCGTAAAATTTTTTGTATGACTCATCAAAAAAAAAAAAAAATCTTTGCCGTCGCCGTCACCGGTGGTCACAATTTTTTTTATGTGACTCACAAAAAAAACCACATTCACCCAAAAAAAAAAAAAAATCTCCGCCTTCTATTTGCCGCCACTGTTGTCGTCGGTGGTCACAATTTTTTTTTGTGAATAATAAAAAAATATTGTGAACCATCAACGAAAAATTTGCTTCACCTCCATTCAGAATTTTTTTTAATCATCAAAAGAAAGTTGTCGCCTCCGCCGGCTTTCATAATTTTTTTTGTAAATTAACCAAAAAAATAATTATTATTAATATTACATTTTTTGGTTGTTTCACAAATAATTTTTTTGGAACGGCAGCGGAGCAACCTTTTTCTTTTTTTTGATGATTCACAAAAATAATTTGTTTTCATTCACAACAAAAAAGTTGTGATCACCGGAGAGGAGGCAAAGTTTTTTTCCTTTTTGTTCAATCACAAAAAGAAAAAAATTGTGACCACCGGTCGCTGCGGCGGCGGCAAATAGGAGGCGGAGATTTTCTTTGTTTTTTTTTTGGATGAATGCGGTTTTCTTAGTTGAGTCACAAAAAAAAAAAAAAAATTGTGCCCGCCGACAATGACAGAAAGGAAGTAGAGATGTTTTAATTTTTTTTTGTTGGGTTGTGACTACCGGCGGCGGCGGTTGAGAGATGGTATTTTTTTGGTAAGTCACAAAATAAATTTTGAGACCACCGGTGACGGCGGCGATAACTTAAAGATGGTGGTGTTTTTTTTTGGTTTCACTGACGGCATTGACAGAGAGGAGATAGGAGGTGAAGGGTAAGGTGAAAAGTAATAAAATCATAAAATATTCTTTATTTTTGATATAGTTGCTAATTATCCAAAAGAAAAAAGGATATAAATATCTAAAAGGATCAAAATTTCGAAAAATTAAAAGTAGGGCCAAAATTTCAAAAAACTAACTGATGAGGCTATCATCTCAAAATTTAAACATGACACCAACACACTAAAATTAAATTTTTCAAAAGACTAATCCTATATATGTAGCATCGAAAAAATCAGGTAAGAACAACAAAAAGCGCCAAGTTATCAAGTTCAAATTATCTAAAGAATTGTGGAATAGATAGATAGGTAAGGTTAAACGAGCCGGAAAAAAATACTGATTTTAAATTAATAAGAATAATACAACAATCACAATTTTCCACTTTTGCAGTCACATGTACTTTTCATGCTTAACAATGTCAACAACGCACAATGATCATAAAAATCATATGTTCATGTGTTTAGCTCAACAATAGACGAAAAAGAACGAATTTTTTTCTTTTCTTTTTTTTATTGAAAGCGAGTTTATTTATAGTTGTATCATTATTTCTCCCCCAAATCTGCACATTCAGATTCCGAAACAGGGCCCAAAAACATTGTTAAAAACCTACTCTTCGAAAAAAAAAAAATAAAAAAAATAGGGACATTGTTAAATATTTACTGTTACCAATAAAGTGAAAATGACAGGCAAATAATTATTATGCCAATGGATAAAAATGTTCATCTTCATACAAACATACGCATAAATGGTAAGCTTTCCAGTTTCTCTCTCTCTCTCTCTCTACCCCCTCGTCTTCACCCTCTCCAGTTCCGCCTTCTCCGTCTCTTCTCTCTGTCTCTCTCTCTCACTCTCACTCTCCCCCTCTCCTTCTCACTCCCTCATACACATATTATCTCTTCTCTCTA
This sequence comes from Schizonepeta tenuifolia, assembly GCA_029490685.1. Classification (NCBI taxonomy): domain Eukaryota; kingdom Viridiplantae; phylum Streptophyta; class Magnoliopsida; order Lamiales; family Lamiaceae; genus Schizonepeta; species Schizonepeta tenuifolia. Next base: position 22,963,458 of record CM055957.1, read on the forward strand.
ACTCTCACACACGCAAACACAGACGTCATCATCTCCATTTCAGCAAGATGGCTTAAACGTGAAATCTGTGAGAATCAAAAGCCATCGACTTCAACAGTAAAGAAAAAACCCACTTTTTTCACTGTCTTGTTTTTTCTTTCAGTTTTATTCTACGGATTGTTTCACTCATCTTCTCTGGAATTCCTTTTGTGCAGGTGGTAAAAGATTCCGTATTTCACAAACCCAACTAGAAGGGAAAACTAGCTCATTTTGGAGGCGCTTTTGGATTTTGTTTTTATTTTTCTCCAAGAATTTCATCTCTAACGGTACGGGAGTAGTCGGGTTGTTTTCCCTCTTGATTTTTCTGCATGTTTTACTCTGTATTTGATCGCATTAAAGATCAAACCCTCTGTTGCACGTAGGATTAACACGCCCCTGTTGCTGATTACTACATTGCTGGGATTTCCTGAAAAAATGAGTTGTAGAAAATTGATGCCGATGATCAATCCGGACTCATCAATTCCGGAACTGTTCAAACTCATTAGGCACTCGTTTCGCGAGTATGAGTTTGTTGCGGTCCAGAATATATTGGTGAATCGGGAGAAAAATAGAATAGTCGAAATCGAAAATCTTGTGAAAGAGGTTGATTCGTTGAAGGTGTTGGTTGAGGCACTGGAGAATTCTCAGAGCCTAACAGTGACTGAGAAATGTAGTCTTAAGAAGAGGTTGGAAATGGTGCAGAGGAGAGGTGATGAGTTGGAGAAAGTGATTGCCCGTAAGGAGGAGAAGATTGAGATATTGGAGGGCGAAAAATCGGATCTTGAGGAGAAGCTGGTATTGAGGAGTACAAAATGTGAGGAGATGTTTGAGAACCTTCGTATGAAGGCAAAGAGTGAGCATTTGCATAAATTGAGAGCTGATGAATTGGATAAATTGATTGTCAAAAACGGAGAGAAGATTGAGAAATTGGAGAGTGAAAAAACAGAGCTTGAGAAGAAGCTGGTATTGAGTAGTAGAAAATGTGAGGAGATGGATGAAAAGCTTGTCAAGATGAAGGAGATTGAGAAATTGGATAAAATGAAAGCTGAGGAGTTGGATAAATTGATTGTTGAAAAGGGAGAGAAGATTGAGAAACTAGAGAGCGAAAAATCGGATCTTGAGAAGAAGTTGCTATTGAGTAGCAGAAAATGTGATAAGATGGATATAAGGCTCGTCATAATGGAGAAGGAGATTGAGAAACTGGATAAAATGAGAGCTGAGGAGTTGGATGAATTGGTTGTCGAAAAGGGGGAGAAGATTGAGAAACTGGAGAGCGAAATATTGGATCTTGAGTAGAAGCTGGTATTGAGTAGTAGAAAATGTGATGAGATGGATGAAAGGCTGGTCAAAATGAGGAAGGAGATTGCAGAACTGAAGCGAGGGAATGCTTGTGCAAATAAAATCATAGAGGAGCTGAAGGCAAAAGAGATTGAGTCTGATCGCGCTGTACAGGAACTGAAGCGCGAAATGTTGACGCTCTACATACCATTAATGAGTTGAGAAAGAAAAAGATGGATTCCGATAAGGATTTAAATACGAGGATCTCAATGTTGGAGAATGAGCTCGCCAAAATCTTGGGCGTGACTGTAAAAGATTTTCCAACTCTGCTGCATGGCTTTAACAAGTGTGCTGCAGCAGCGTCTGATAGGGTCGTCATGTCACCTGAAGTTCCAGCAGTGCCTGGTAATTTTTCTGGTTAAAACATATATTTGAGTGATAAACATTTTAATTGAGGAGAGTGGGTTTGAGCGTGTACAGTTCTTTATTAATTTTGGATTTATGGTTACAGGTGTTAGAGACTTGGAGCATTCAGGGACGGAAGAGGATGATGCATATAGGGTTTGCACTAATCCCGGTTCAGAACCTGCTTCTCCGAATTCTGCTGTTGCTGGTAATGCTACAGTCCAGGTTGAAGGCGACGAGCCTGTAGTTAGAGGTACAAAATGGAGGGTTTATACATTTAAACTATTTTCTCTGATTCAAATTCTTTTTCAAATTTGAGATGTGCATGAAACCTAGTACCATTAATGGCTCGTGCTAATCAATAGATTGCATGTCTTCTGTTAATTTTCTAGCTGGATAATTAAGAGTTCAATTAATTCTGGTACTAAATAACAGAATTATTAGAATCTAGTAGATGATTTCTTGAAAAAAGAAAAAAGAAAAAAAATCTAGTATATGATCTGTTAGTTCACTTTAGTTCCCTTAAAAAAAGTATATGATCTGTTAGTCACTTGGTCCTACAAATACCATCCCCTGGTACTAAATTTTTTTTGATCACTCTGACATTGGATGGAAATTAGCATGAAGATGTTGGAATACTAAACAGAAGCCTTTTTATAAAGAAAATATGGTATTTAAAACAAGATCTCAAAGAAAACATCTGTAATAACTCCCCGTCTGTCTTAAGTGTAGTTTGCAGCTATAAACCAAAAGCCAAAATTTAAGGTCTTGCTTGCATAATCATCTCAGTCAAGCTGATGTATAAAAAATTAGATAGAAAAGAATCAATTTTTTGATCTACCTCGTGTACTTTCCTTTTCTTGGTGTGTTGACAGAGACATCCTTGTCCTCGATGAATAATTTACAGCTCTAGGCTTTGCGTGATGTTTGGTTATGAAGCAAAATTTTAAGTAAACGAATTTTTGGCAACGATTAGATGTGAATCCAATGAATAAATGCAGACACTTTTGAGGTGTAAACTAGGGATGATGACAGCCATTATTTGGTTGGTTTAAAGCTTGTATTCTGAGTTGCATCAAGATCAATTTTTGGATGATTGATTTGAAGAGGGATGGATAATTCATTCCAGGGTAGTTATGGCTGATTTGATAAATTAGGATTAAAACAATTAGCTGATTATTTCGTCTTGATTTTATGTTAATGTAGAACCTATACTTGCACCCTTTAGGTCAATAATGGTGAAAAAGGAAAGAAATAAATGAAAAACTAGTTTGCTTATTATCAAAGGTGTTTCTATTTCTTTTGGTGCATCCATCTGACCTTACTTTACTTGATCGCATTTTTCTCTGAAGCTCCAAAAACTCTTTCTTATACTTATTTTGCCTTCATTTCGATTTGGTTTGATTGATAGCTTATAAATTATGGGTTTTGATTTTTTCGTAGCCCAACTGACCGAGTTCACACCCTTATTTGTTACTAACTCTTTACACTCGCAAGTCTGCATTGATGCATTTCTATATAATATTTTGATTTGCTCTGTTTTCAAAGGAGAAAGGAAAAGGAAAGACGATAACTCATGTTTCATATGGAATTTGTCTTGATATACTTGTTTCCTTTTCTTTCATCTCACAATCCGAGTTGATAAATATGGTGAGCACAAAAAGAAATTATTTAGTCTGTCATCATGAAGCATCTCGCCGGTTTTCTTACTTGGGTATGGATGTGTCTAGTTGAAAAGGCTTAGTACTTATTATAAACGAGTTAAGTGTGTGCATGTGGCGCAGGTCCGCATACAAGTGTAATGCAATCGGGTGGCAAAGTGGCCAGAGACAAGACAGCAGTACCTTCTTCAGCTGCTGCTGCTGCTGCTGCTGTTGGTGGAAATGTTGTGATCTTGCTAAGTGATAGTGATAGCAATGATGAAAATATGCTGTCTAAAAAGAGGGACAGGAGAGAATGTGGAGAGGTGTCCGGCATAAATTGTAGTAGAAAGAGGAGAAGAAACAATTCTACTCAACCATGTGGATTGCCCAGATGCAGTCATGTTGAAGAAGGACAAAGGTCACATTCCAATATGGTCGATTTGGTGGAATCGGACGAGGATTCTTGCTCAGATAGCCACATGCACAATTTCGTTGCGAACCTTAAGAAATGACACAGCAAATAAGATTCTAACTTATATTTTGTTGTATATATGTAGGTACATGATAATGTTCGAAGGCCGTTCGGTTGGATGGATTGGACAAGACTAAATGAGACTTAATCTCATGATATGTTGTTCGGTAGTATCGGCCCTCACTTTAGTCATTGGACAATGCCACATAGGATTAGTCATTGCATATCTAAGTCTGAACCCCCTATGACAAAATTAATTCTGGACCTGTTAATCTCATCTGATTTATGGCCAATTCTATCTTGACAACCGAACATGAATGGTGTCTGGAACTTTGAATTGTTCGAATCTTCGCGTGCATTTTTTATATTAATTCTAACTTGTATCTATGTCTGCATTATGTTTGCATTGTTTATGTTTCATGAATTTAATCATCTGGTCTCTTTGTTTCATGTATTAATGATCCTAAAGCCTTTTTACATATATCATGTTCATAGCTGCACTAACAATTGGCAGGATAAATGTGTGTATCAAATTGTATATCAGTATATGGGTATCAAATTTATAAACTTGATATACTTGATATGATATTTTTCAATATTTTTATATATTAATTTTTGCTAGTATATGACTCATACCTCTACTTTCATTCCTACTTGATATGTGATATATTGGTTTATGAATACCAAACGGGCCCTAATACTCTATTATGTGGTTATTGGACATGTTATCTCCATCATCTTATCAGAATTTGAATGTGTTCATTTCAGATTATTGTACGTTGTCTAAAACATGGGAAACATTATTCAATAAATATTTGGGGTAGTGATTTGCATTATTGAGTATCTCCTAATTTTGATTCTAATAGGATAGGATAATTTGCAGATATCTGCATTTTAATTAGGGCCACCATTTATGTGTAACATTTTGTGGTTTGATGTTGCAACTTTTCTTGTTCATAATTCACAAATATGACGTGTGATATATGCAAAGTCCTACAAATGAACCGTGATGCGCTATATCTAACACACCATTTTTATTATTTTTTTTTTCTTTTTTGTAGTTGGATAATAGGAAATTGATATTCGATCGAATACTAGTTAATACAATTTTGCCCAATAAAATATGAAGATCACTTATTAGAATTTATTAAGATTACGAAAATGATAATCGTTTTGTTCAAAGTCCAACCGACTCTACAAATCCATTCTACACAGTCTCTCACAAAACATGTACAGACTGCACAAATGTTATCCCCAGAAACTTGGATGAGTCCGGCCCGGTCAAATCTAATTAGGATTAAAAAAAAATGATTTAAGAGATGCTCCTCTCTCTCATTTTAAAAGTCATGTCCATTTCATTTGTCCTATTTTAAAAGTAAAAATTAGTAACAACTATAAATATTCAATATTACTCATAAATTATACGTTGTGTGTTCATGAAAAATTTGCTCCAAGTAAAGTGATACGAGTTTTAACAAAAGCTGATAAAATTGTTTAAGTGAAAAATAGAACCATACTTAATTTGGTTGATAGATTATAATGTGAGGAAAGTGGTGGATTTATTTAAAGCAGAAGATTGCGACAAATTTTTTAGACACCGAAATTGACCCAAATCTCGTGGACGGAGGGCTATTATACGCCAAGGCTCCAATTTAGTTTAACGAAAATACTCTTCAAGAATTTATTTTCTTTACAATTTCATTATCAACTTATTTTTCTCATCGTCTGTGTATAGGCATTAAGGACATTTAAAGGGGATTCGCCAAGTATTAATTATAATTAAAATTTATTAATTTCTAATGAAAATTTGTTAAATTGTAATTTAAATTAGGATTATTAGCCAGTAAATTCCTAAACTTTCAACAATTTTTTGTTCTACTCCCTAATTGAAAGATTCTACTTCCAAATTCCTCGACTTTCAATTTATTCTAATTTTGCTTCAATCGTTGAATTCTTCAAACTTAACTGTTTACATGGCGGTCAGAAAATCCTAGTTGGCATGTCGTATGATGAACAAAATGACGTCGTTTGTCACTTAACCAAACGACGGCGTTTATGATGAAATTAGAAGTGAAGAGATCAGAATATATATTTGGGTAATTAAGATGCAATTTAGGGTAAATTTTTTATGAGTAGTATCGGGAATTCTTCTACGAGTTCGTCTATATACACGTTCTCAGCCAAAATTGTGCAACGATGATACCTTGCTGCTGGCGGAAAAGACATCGCCAAGTTCTTCTTTTTCGTGTCTTTGATTTCGTCCATGACTGCTTTGTTGGTTTGATAAACCTAAATGCGTCATCCAACTGTTCGGTGAAATGCATAAAAGAGAAACAAAGAACCTGCAAAGGATTGCTCAAACGACACCATTTTAGTTTACTTAAAATGATGTTGTTTGGTAAACCCTAATGTTTAATGTCATTCAAATGCCACGCGATGCCACAAAGATTATATTATGCCATGTCAACAACTCCCGAAATTATTTTCGGCCGAAGGCCATTGTCGGGCAAAATCAGAATAGATTGAAATTTGGAGAATTTGGAGGCAGAATCTTTAGTTGGGTAGCAAAATCAGAATTTGTTGAAAGTTTAGGAATTTACAGACCAATAATAACACTTTAAATTAATTCATTGATTTCTAATTGAGAAAATTAAACATAAATTAAATTATTTGATTAGCTAATAAAATATAAAAAATATTACTAAATCTATCTACAGAGAGTGTGAATATTTTGTCTTTTTCGGATGTCCATGAAGATTGTGCACTTTTATTTTTACGACATGACCTCACCTACTATATTACATATTTATTGCCTAAGTAAAAACTCAAAATAGCCATTTTTGAAAAGAAAAATTCACTCTTGTCATTCACACATTAAAAATTTAAAACACACATAGTGTCACCTCTTAGCATCTGTCCTTACCCTTCAAGTGTTATTTTTGTGTATGTGCTTTTACGTGCGAACGTTTGTTGTATGTTGTTTCGTGTATGTTCGTATGTTTAATTCACATATGATGCATTTGTAGTTCATGAATGGGTCGAACATGAATAAAAGTTATTGTTCAACAGTTGTTCAGGTATACTTTTTAATTATTTCAGTATGACAATGTTTGAAGTTTAAAATTTTGGCGTCGGCGCTAAGGATGAAAAAATTGATGGCTGAAAGATCGGACTTGAGTTTGACATCATAGAGTTTGGGAACAACAAATTTTGTGATTACTCTGCCTTTGGATGATGAGGAAGAACAACCTCGTACTCCGCCGCAACGATCAGCAGCGTCTATTGTTCACTATTTTATTAACACTGCAAGTGTACAGTTAAATTGTAGTAAAAAAGGTCGAATCCACAGAGATTGAACTTAAGATCCACAAATACTGCTTTAAATAGACATTCACTATTTAGACTCTTGATTAAGGATTTTGGTTTAACTAACTATAACAAAGGAAACGAAAAATTTACTAGAGCAAAGCAAAGAACAAATTTAGAATCAAATAAAGAAGATATTATCTCATAGCTTCGATTTTAATGGATATTCAATCTCAAACTCATTTTAATCAATTAATCATTTAAAGAACTCGATTCTCCCTAAGACAATCACAAAATTAGTTTAAGCCCGCTGTCGCGGCAAATAAACTGTGGATTATAAGCTAGAAACCATTGTGTCCAATCAATTACTAACTTATAACTCCTAATCTTTCCTAAGATTCTTTATCTTCACCCTAGTCTCAAGATCTTTCGACTTTATTGAAGAGGATGTTCCCTATTCTCAGTTCAAGTATTAATTATCTTCTTTCGATATCAAATTAACACAACTAGAATGCACAATTGGTGATCAAGCAATCAAGCATAAAAAAACACAAGAATAAATAAAAGGAGAAAAGGTCATGATTAATCGATTAAAGACAGAGTTCAAGAACAAATATCCATCTACTTCTAACTATAAGATAATAAGAAGTTTAGCCACACATAATCATGGCAAAATAACACAAGAATTCAAATCTAAACATAAAAACAGAAAAACCGTAGTGAAGTTCTAAGAATTGAATCTCTTGTCTTCCCCAAAAGCCCCAAATCTCCAAGACGTGCCAAAGCTAAAACAATATGTAAAAGTCTGTTCTAATAAAACCTAAGACACCTATTTATACTAGGAAATAATTAATATCCGAATTAGGAATAAAACTAAGTCAAAAATCGAGTTAAAATCCGAAAACACGCAAAACTGCGTATGATGATGTCACCATGCGGCTGGCCATGCGACTGGCCATGCGACCGCATGTCAGACCGCATGGTAACTCGGCGATAGCTCCTTTGTCATGCGGTTGGCCATGCGACCGCATGCCAGACCGGATGGCCCCCCTACATGTTGCGCAATTGCCATGCGGTCTAAATACGGCCGCATGGCACAAACCAATATCCACGGGGCTTCATTCCACTCGTTTTTCCTCCGTTTTCCGTGTCGTTTCTTCACCCAAAAGCGTACCACATCCGAAACATGCATCTTCAAGCTTAATTATCCACTTTATCCACCAAGTCCTACAAAAATCACTAAAAACAAGCAAGTATCACATTCTTTCAAACAAATCAAACATAAGCTCGTACTTGCCATAAACACAATTTTTCTCAAGTAAATAACACCATTTAAACTCCAAAAAGAGGTAAAAGTCCATGTTTAACATTTATGGTGAAGAATAAGAAAAATGGCGAAGCTCTCTATTTGTTTGGTAGAGTTCGTCGCACACGATGATATTCAAATTTTGTTTCGTATTTCATGTATCTATACACACATTTTTCATGTATCTATTAATTTGTTTCATGTATGTATACACATTAAGTGTATAAATATGTTTCTAATATGAGTTTGTATACCTGTTCATATACAATCTTTATGTACTCCCTCAGTCCCACCGAATACGACATGTTTTCTATTTTGGGACGTCCCACTATACTTGGTCTATTTTCTTTAAAGGAAACAATTAGTATATATTTAACATTATAAAATGTTGCATTCACTTCACACTATATGTGGCTCACCATCCCATCTAAACTCTACTAACCTACTCCCACTACACACTATCCACATTCCCATCTATAACTTTATTAGCATTATAATATTGCATTCACACTACACTAAACACTCTCTTTATACCCTATACCTTTTTTCTTAGTCTCCGTGCCCATATGAACTAGGCCGTATTCGGCGGGATGGAGGGAGTATGATTTTTCTTTACACGTATGTGTATATAAGGATACAAAGTTGCTTACATAAGTGTACGTACTTCCTGTATATCATTTGACAGTCTTTATGTCATTTTCATGTATGTATACATACAAACTACTTCAACTATAATGCAACACATACAGAATATTCATACATGAAAGTTAGTCTTCATATATGTTACAAGCATTTAGTAACATGTTGACAAATTATTAATATTAAACGCCGGAATTCACGTCGCAACGTCAGAAATTGCACCGCCGTCGTCGGAAATCTGCAAAAAACAGCAACATCTGTTTTTTTTAACACGAGAATTAAGGAAAATGGTTAAAAAGATAGAAGGTGGTTTCCATATTTAGAAACAGGACCATTATTCTGTGACAACACAAAAGAAAAGCACGACACTTATGTCGGACATACGGTACTTTCTTTACAATAACATCTGTATTCGATCATTTGAGACTTTTAGGGTTTTTCAATTTTTTCATTCTTATTGTTACTGTGTTTTTTAATTTTTCCATTTATAGTCTTAATGATTTTTCGATTTTTTCATTGTCATAGTCATGTTTTTTGATTTTGTCATTGTTAGTGTTACTCATTTTTTCAATTTTGTCAACATAATTGATGAAACTAAAAAAAGGCAAAAAAAAAAAAAAACGAACAGTACAAATATGCCTTAGTAGGAATGAGCATCTGAAACAGTAAAATTTGGAGGCAAAACAGTAAAATTTGGAGCCAAATATGCTTTACTATTGAATAAATAATTCATGAATACATATTGATGTGATCAAAACACAATTGAGGGAAAATTCAAACTAATCTACCCCACTAAAACAACTATAAATACTGCCATTGAATGCAGAATTTAAGACTACTTCAACAACCAAAAATCAGAAAAACACAAGCTGAAAATGGTAAGGACAAAGGATCTCACAACAAATGAGCAAAACACCATTGCTCAATGGCTACTCGAACGCAGCAGCCATGGTAAATTAAACTAGGGAGCAAAGAAAGTAGTTGCAAAGCATTTTCAGCTCAGTTTGAAGACAATTTGGAAGATTTGGAGTCGGGCCGGATCTCAGCAACTTCAAGGCATTTCTGTAAATCTCCAAAGCAGGAAATTTGGGTCAGTCCACAAGAAAACGAATCCATTCAATGAAGAAAAAGTAAAAAACCTCTCAGTTCTACAGAGGACATCACTGAGGCTTATGGCAGAAAATTTGGGAGTCAGTAAGAGTTTGGTACATATCTGGTACAAAGAGAACAAGCTCAAGGCACATACTAATGCTATAAAACCTTTCATTACCCTCCAAAATCAGTTGTGTAGATTAAATTGGAGCTTTAGTCAGCTTGGAAGCATCATTGAGGGTAGGAAGATAAAATTTCAGAAAATGCACAACACAGTGTATGTAGATGAGAAATGGTTTTAGCTTACCAAAACAAAAGATAGGTACTACCTTTGTGCAAGTGAGATAAAGCTACATAGGTCATGCAAGTCAAAGAGATTCATCAGCAAAATCATGTTCAATTGTGATGTTGCAAGGCCAATCATTGATAAAGATGGAATTGTAGTCTTTAATGGAAAATTTGGGATATTTCCATTCATCACAGAGGAGCCAGCAATCAGGAATTCAAAGAACAGACAAAAAGGCACCATGGAAACTAAAACAATGCATATAGTTACAAGGCCAATTATGAAAAATCAACTACTCATGGAGGTAGTTAAATTTCCTTATATTTGCATGAAACATCATCAGCACGGACATTTGCATCATTTGTCTATGCATAAGAACAAGCATAGCATCTGAATTATCATCATACAGTATCCCAGAACAACCAAATAAGCATCAAACTACTTCATTGTATCAGTCAAGGGGTGATATTTGCATCCAATCACAAAAAGGCATCAACAAGGACATTTGCATCATCTGCCTATGCTTGAGAACAAGCATAGCATCTGAATTATCATCACACAATATCACAGAACAAAGGTATAAGCATCATACAACTTCATTGTATTAGTCAAGTGGTGATAGCATCCAATCACAAAAAAGCATCAGCAAGGACATTTACATCATTTGTTATGCATAAGAACAAGCATAGGATCTGAATGTAGTATCTGACTTATAATCATTATCATCACATATGAGTAGCAAGAACAGTTGCATCATCAGTAAATTATTATACAGTAGCAAGGGATCAAGAGTAGTATCTGACTTATAATTATACACTATCATATTATCATTTAATCATGCAAATGGTGCCAACAATTAAAAAAGCCAAGTGGTCAGTTGATATTCTAGGCAAACACATCTACATCCAACAGGACAATGCCAAACCCCACATTGTGGACAATGATCCGGAATTTCAAGTAATTGCAAGAGTAGTAGATTCCATATCCAACTGATCAACCAACCTGCCAACAGTCCAGACACAAATGTGAATAACCTTGAATTCTTTAGAAGCATACAATCACTGAAAGATCAGAAACTAGCTAATTATATTGATGAGTTGCTGCATAATGTCCAAGAAGCATATAAGAATTATCCACCATAGAAGTTAAACAACATTTTCCTAACACTACAAAACTATTTTCAAGAGATCATGAGGGTGAAAGGAGCCAATAACTACAAGATTCCTCATATGGGAAAGGACAATATGCAAAGGCAAGGGGTCTTCTTGCCAGATTGCATTGAAGTTGATGAAAAACTTGTCAGAGAAAGCTTAGAGTACTTAAACATGCATGGCAATGTAGAAGACAAATTCTACAATTTAAATAACATAACAAAGGGATTTTAGAAGAGTGAAGTCAAGAACTTTACAGGGACAGACAACATGATAGTTTTTTGTTTTGAGTTGTTTGGACTGTAAACTTATCATTTTGATGTAGTATCTGACTTATGGTTTATTTTTGCATCATCAACAAGTGACAAGATGAAGAGTAGTATCTGACTTATCACACATATTTGCATCCAATCACACAAAAGGCATCAGCAAGAACATTTGCATCATCTGCAAGAAACAAGATCAAGAGTAGTATCTGACTTATCACACAATTTCTATATCCGATCACACAAAAAGCATCAGCAAGAACATTTGCATCATCTACAAGTCACAAGATCAAGAGTAGTATCTGACTTATCACACAATTTCCATATCCAATCACACAAAAAGCATCATCAAGAACATTTGCATCATCTGCAAGGCACGAGATCAAGAGTAGTATCTGGCTTATCACACAATTTTCATATCCAATCACACAAAAAACATCAGCAAGAACAAAGGCATCATTTTCCTCAGTTTAAAGGCACCAAAAGCATCATTTGTTGCATCATTTCCCTCAGGTTAAAGGAATCAGTGACAACATTTCAATCATTTTCCCTCATATCAGACATAAGGCATCAAAAAATTAATTTCAGGCATAGATCGCATGTAGTATCTCACTTATCATTTGCATCGAACAAAAATTAGAAATCACGAGCAAAAATCAGAAACAGAAGCCATCTACCTATGAATTTCAGAGAATCATTTATCAAAAATCACAAAAATAAGGCATCACGAGTTATCTCCCATGCATCACAGTGGTCATTTCACAAAAAGTAAGAACATCACAGATAAAGCATCACCAGCCATCTCCCCAAAATAAGAAATACAACCTGATATGGATGTAGGGGCTCATGGGGCAAATCCGATTCAGATTCAAAATCGATTTCACCGTTTATCTTGGTGGCGTAGTAGATATGGTATGGATCTAGGGTTTCCACTACGATCTCACTAGATTCATCGGAGAAGGGGTTTTCTGGCACGACCTCATCCGTAGCATCATCTGAATCAGTGGATTCTGGGAAAGATTCACACCATTTCGGGCGTGGTAAATCCTCCAAAAAATTAGGGGTACCGTGGTCGGCATCAGAGCCCATGAAGGTGTCATGAAAATTGGGGGAATCTGGAACGTGCCACTTCATAGTGGCAAAATATATGGAAATTGCGGGCGGAGAGAAAATGGAGAGATATATGAGACAATTGCGGAAGGGGACAAGAGGAAGACACAACAGGAAATCTAGGGCAAACAAATTTGGGGGAGAAGAGTACAAATATGCCTTAGCAGGAATGAGCATATGAAACAGTAAAATTTGGAGGCAAAATAGTAAAAGGGTCGTTTGGGTTGGGTTAATTAGGTATGTTAATTGGGTTAGTTAATTGGGATGTTAATTGGGGTGGATTATTTGTTAAGGGTGGGCTCATAGTGACAATGGGTAGAAAATAGGGTGAAAGAATGAGGGTATATGTATAAATGTGTTAAGAGTAGATAGATATAAACTGGACAAAAAAAAATGACGTAAGTGTGTACATATAAACTGGACGGAAGGAGTATTTATTACTTCCTCTGTATTTTTTTGTAAGATGGTTTAGACTTTTGAACCTGTATAGGTTTTATAAAATTTTATCATATTTTAAGGATGTTTCTCTTAGAGTGGAAATTCCAAATATCCACTGTGGAGATAATATGTACTCCATATACCCACTAAGATAACTATCTACTCCATATACCCACTTGGCCCATAAAGTGTACTTTGACAGATATAAGAGAATCTTTCTCTTCCTTTGACCGAGTAACTCTCTCATGGGCCCCCACTTTGTATCATTTTTTATTCAATAAAACCCTAACCCCCCACTTTCAATTTCTTCATGAAACACTCAAGTCACGTACGATTTAACCCCCCACCCACTACCTCACAAAGAATTTATTCCCCCACTAAATGTTGAAACGGTAAAAAAATAAAACAACCCCCTAACCCTATAAAATTCATACAGATCCATACAGACAATCTCCTTCCCCATACACATCCATACCTCTCCTCTGTATAATTTTTTTTACCATTTAAAAATAGAGTTCTTCAAATCTTTCAAGAAATTATGGCTTCTTCATCAAATTTGAAAAGGGAAAAAACATGAAGAACTAACAGAAGAGAAAAAGAAACATCTACAAGAGGTCCGTTTCTCTATAGATCGTGCATAATTTATACAGCTCGTTCATATATTTTTTTAATGATTACCCCCCCTGTATTGTTTTATACCGATCTGTATGATTTTTTTTTCATATACATTAGTTCATTTAGTTTAAGAACTTATGATGATGATTTCATAAATTATGAATAATTATAATGTTAATTCGTGGTATGTGGAGGCTTTTAGTTAGTTTAATGATATATTAATCGAATAATTCATATATTAAGTTTCATTTAATATAATTGTTATGTTTAATCATAATATAGTTCGACTTAGATAGATCCCCAGTTACAACAAATTATACAGGTCGTGTAAATACTATACAGGGCGTGCATATTATTTATCGACATGTATAAGTAATTATCGACCTGTATGCTTTTTTTTGGTTATTATTTGTTTAATAAATCTCCATACAATGATTAGGATGATTTGTGAAAATTATGATTGTATATTATGCTAATTCGTGGTATATGTTCTATAATTAATTAGTTTAATTATAATGTGATTGAATACTTAATATAGTTATTAATTTAATATAATTATTATGTTTAATCATAATATAGTTCGAATGAGACAGATCCCCAGTTACAAAAAAGTATACAGATCGTGTAAATACTATCAGGGCGTGCATTTTATAACACGAACTGTATAGTTATTTATCGACGCGTATACTTTTGTTTTCGTTATTATTTGTTTAATTAATCTCCATACAATGATTAGGATGATTAGTGAAAATTATGAGTACATATTATCCTATTTCGTGGTATATGTTCTATAATGAGTTAGTTTAATTATAATTTGTCACCTTTGAAAAGAATTTGCCACGTGTTTTTAATTTTTTATTTATGTTTTTAATTGATTTTATTTCTGTTTCAACATGGTTGGTGCTGGGTACGTAAAACATTATAAGATGTGGCTTGCATGGTGAACACGTACAACAAGCTCAGCATGTTGGAATCGATAGAGAAACGGCTATTCGAAGTTGGGGGTGCAGAGCTCGTTAGAACATTCTCTATGGGTGCTTTCGGCCATTTGTTTAGATGGAATCAGGGTAAAGTGTGTGGAAAAGCGCTTCAAATGGTCGTCGCTAGAGAGGTAAAAGTGGCTGGTGCTAATCCGATGGATATATGGTTTCGTATTGGTGAAAGAAATTTGAGATTTTCACCTCGTGAGTACGCTCTTATTTCGGGACTTGTTTTTGGAGCGTCTTCATTTGATCCACACAGTGTAGATTTGTCGACGGAGAATGTGAAAGCTTGTCGGGCCTTTGAGGATGTGCGAGAATTCAAGGACGTGTTGCTGGATTTTTTGAATGTGGAGGGTCTAGATTCACATTTGTATCTTCGAGCAGCCCATGTGCTGGTCGCACAAGCAATTTTATTAGGTTGCAACGTTAGAGGCAAGATAAATTCGTGGCTTTGGGTATTAGTGGATGATCTCAACCGATGGAACCAATTTCCTTGGGGCAGATATTTATACCAAGTGTTGAAGAACTATATCTCGGCGGTACCGTGCCACAAAAAGGATTTTGGGAAAAATTACAGGTATAATATTTATGGGCCGGTTTGGGCACTACAGATGTGGATTAACGAGGTTATATCGGCTTTGTCTGTGATGACTGCCAACAGAGTATCCGAATCTGACCTTCCTCGTTGTTTGAGATGGAGGCTGGATCCGGCTTTGCAGCAAAAATTGGAACGGGCTTTTTTCGACGGGGTAAATTGTAGAGATTCCCTGGACCCTGAAGAAGAAGAAAGGACATTTTACTAGGTCTCACTCGTAAATGCTGAAAACCCGCTGGCAGCGAATTATGTGAAGCCCGTCAACTTGCTAGCCGAGGGTGAACAACCTGAACGTCGTGCCCCAATTCAGCAGCCTTCTAGGGACCCTACGGTGTCAGAGCCTAGCATATATGATCTGAGAGACAGGCCCCCACCTACAGTTGTGACGAAATCTAAGAAAAGTCAAGGAAAACATGCTCGCGTAGTACAGTCGTCATCATCGAGCAGCGGCGCTAACACCGGCAGTCGGAGAGAGGGGAGAAGAAAGAAGTTTTTGGAGGAATTGTGAGGCATGGTGAGAACTAAATTGGCTACACAGTGGAGAGAAGTGTTTTTTCCAGAGATTAAGTCTTTTTTCACAGATTTGTTTAAGAAGAGTGGCTGACGTTCTAGTCCGAGGAAATCTTCACCACCGCCCAGTGCCTCAACCCAGGACAGTCCAGTAAGACATCAACCCTTTGTGCCAGCACGTAATTGTTGGAAAATTTATTAGTATGAGTTTTGATGAATTCCAAAACCGACTGACCCCAACCGAGTAGATGTTGCCAGAACCTAATGTTAGAATTTAGGCTCGCTGTTTGAGCAAAGTTGAGATTTTATCTTTACAGGTCTCCAGCTAAAGATGGCAACAAGGTATCACTCAGACAGAACATCAGTTATGATGAAGGACAACTGAGAGTTCATATGTTCAGATGGAATGAGGGGGAAGTCTTCAGAACATCAGTTGTGAAGGAAACCAACTGAGCGTTCATCAGATGAGAAACAGTAGAAAGGAAGAGAACATCAGATGAAAAGGAAAGTCATCTGAGGGTTCAAACCCAACTGTGTAAATACAAGGAAGACAACTGAGTGTTTAGTTTCAGAACCTCAGTTGTAGAACTCGAACAAGAAGATTAACTGCTTGAAGTTCAAAGTCAGCTGAGAGTCCAATAGTTCAGAACATCAGCTGAAGACCACTCAGATGAAGATCAAGACTTTCAACCGACGAACCGAGGTTGACTTTCAGAAAGGTTAAGATTTGAATTTCAAATGGAAGTCACATGAGGGTTTGACCGTTCAGTCATTACCCAATCTGGCCCAACACAAGGCTGTCTCAGATGGAATGCAGAAGAGCACAGATGTCATATCGGGAAAGTCTGTAGAGATGAGAGTCAAGCCATCGCTATCAAACGATCAGAGATCAACTGCTCCTCCAACGGTTAGTTGATTCTCTCCGCCTATAAATAGAGGCATTCTCTCATTCGAGAGATACACGAGACAGACTGAAGCAAGAGAGAAAAGTGCAATCACAAGAGAATCAAACGAAAGAAAAATCTGCTAAAATCCTATTCTAAGAACATCAGCAGCTGAGAGTTCAAGTGTGATAGAACATTAGTAGCTGAGAGTTCATAGAGTGAAAATCTGTCTTTGATCTTAGTTTGAGTATTTATTCATTCAAGCCTTAGATCCAGCTCTCATTCGTGATCGAGCTATAGTTGGAAATCCCACCCACTCTCACACCCTAAAAAGTGTGCTAGGATCTTACTCTTCCTGCAATTGAGTAGTCAGGTCGTCAAGTACCCGCAAACTTGACATAGGCTGTTTAGTGCCCGGAAACTAAGCTGTAAGGTCGATAAGTACCCGCAAACTTATCCTTAACGGTTGCTCAGCCCGCGTAAGCTGAGTGGTTCTATCCAGAAGAACTTGGACTGAGGTGTGTGGATTCACATCTCCCCGTGGACGTAGGAGGATTATCTCCGAACCACGTTAAATCCTGTGTGTTTGTGTTTGTTTTTATTCAGTTGCTTTTGCATATTTATCTGATCAATCTAACCGACATACAAACCGCATTTGCACATTTTCAACCGAGCTGTTTTGGTTCTTGACCAACCGAGCTGTTTTGCGTGAGTTGCTTTTAACGAGTTTATTTTTCCACCACATTCCGCACAGCCTCACTCTTCCAGCTGAGGTCGCTTACTCAGCTGTGAAATTCCAACTGAGTCATCTTTTACTCACTTGAAGTGATTTTTCAGGTTTAAGTTTTTAAATCCTAACTGGTGTATTCCCCCCCCCCCCATACACCAGTAACTCGTTTCGGGACCATCAAGTGGTATCAGAGCAGTGGTTCAAAAGACTGCTGACTCTATTTCACGAGGTGTGAATTCGAGAATTTTCTTCAGTGGTCAACTGAACAGATCTTTTCACGCTAGTGCACTCTTGCTCGCATTTTTGTCCTGTCTTTGTTTGTGCAGATGGACGTCAAGGACAAGATCGTAGTCATGTTCTCTGTAGTCAATTATACATCATGGAGAACTCGAATGAAGAAGATCCTTCTGTCAAAGCATCACAGGATGCAACAAGTTCTCACTTCTGGACCAATCGTCATACAAGACAGAATACTTCGCACTCCCACAAATCCCAACGATGGAGATGCAGTGGTGGAGTATGTAGAGAAACAGCCAGAAGACTACACTCCGGAAGAGGCCAAGGTGAGCCAGCTGGATATCTGGGCTCAGAGCACAATAATGTCCACGGTTGGACAAGATTATCTGCCCTGGATAGAGGAGTGTGAGACTAAAAAAGAGATGTGGGACATCCTGGCTTCGCTAAGTGAAGGAAGCGACGAGACGAAGGAAAACAAGTTCTCGCATGCATGTCAAGATTTCGACAATTTCAGTCTGCGACCTGATGAGACTATCGATCAACTAGAGCTCCGGTTTATGGACATCATCAGAAGAATCCAGTCCATCCGGAAAGGAAAATACACTCTAAGAGAAATAAACCTCAAAGTGTTGCAAGCTCTACCGGCTGAGTGGGATACTTTCACAAATATCCAGGAGAGCCGAGCTGACCTTGGTGAAATGGGAACTGAAAGATTGTTCTCAATCTTGAAAGGAAATGAGTATAAGGTCAACAGAAGGAAATCGCAGCCCTCTGGTCAGACAAATAGAATTGAGGATGTTGGCTCGGCATCAAAGTCAGTTGCCCTCCGAGCTGACTACTCAAAGTCGAGATCGTCAAGGCCAACCAGATCGGCTGACACAACTGCAAAGGAGCCAAGCAGAGAGGAACTGCAACAGAACATTGCAGCGTTGTCAAAGAAACTAGCCTATATGGACACTCGGTTCGGCAAATATAAACGTTTCTATAAATCAAACCGAACTCGAGACAGTTCGAAGCCAGTCACCAATGGTTGCTTCGAATGCGGCAAGGAAGGACACTTCAAAGCTGACTGCCCAGACCTCTCAAAGAAGGAAAGAAAAGCACTGAGGGCCAAGCAAACTGCAAAGAACAAGGCCATGGTAGTTGAAAGAGGCAGCTGACGATATGGACATCTTCACAGACACTGAAGATGAGGATGAACTGACCTCTACCAACAAAGTCATCAGTCCGGATCAATGCCTCATGGCACTTGGAACCGACCAAGATGATATTGAGGTACAATCTAATCCTGCTCGCTTAAATTCTTCCAATACTTCTAACCTGCAAGAATCTCTGAGCGATGAGTTGGAACCCTCCTGGAATGATTTTCAAGAACTCAGTGAGGAACTGCATCAGCAGTCGGTTGAGTTTAAGAGTCTTCAAGCTCAGTTCGCCAAGCTTGAAGATTCCTTAACCAAAAAGGAGGTTCTGATTACGAGCCAAACTCAGGAGATTGAGAATCTCAAGAGTCAACTGATCGAGGCTAAGGCTCCAGCTGATGAGGAGTTGACAAAGCAAAACAAAGAACAGCAAGATCAGTTGAAAAATCAAGATGCTCAGATCGAACAGCTGATAAAGAAGTCAGATGGACAAACCGAGCAGATAGCTGTACTCGTCAAGGAGTTGCAAACTGAGAAGGACAATCTAATCAAGCTGTATCAGTCATCCAAGATCATCGAAAACCTTTTAAGATACAGCAGACAAATGGATGACGTGTCAGGACTCGGTTATGATGTTGTCAAGGATACTGGGATTCCACCGGCAACTTTCATCAAACCAGTAGAAGTTATAGCCGTAGAGCCAGACACAACTGAGTCTCCAGAAGCTAATTCAACTTCCACCTCTCAACAAGTTCAAACGACCAATGAAATCACAACTGAGAAGGGAAAAGGAGTAGCTGATGTAGGACAGAATATTCCATCGGTTGAGGTATCAACCGAGGGGGAATGTTCCAAAAGTCAGAAGAGGAATCAGAGGCGTCGAAAGCACAACCGCAACCGATCTCAGAACCAGAACCGACCTCTGCATCAACCTCAAAGTCAACGTCAGAAGGAATGGAACCAACCTCAGAACAAGCAAGGGTTCAATCATCTGAATCAGCAGCGGTTCCAACATCAGTTCGACCAAAGGTTCCAACATAGTCAACCAATGAGGAACTGGTCAAACAACTGGAGATACTCATGCCATAATATTAATCATCAACAGGGCATGAACATCTATAGACAACCCTCAGAAAGTTGGAATCATAATCAGCCACAAAGATTCCAACAGGGCGTCCGACCTCACAGACAAACTCAACAGGATAAAAATCGCCATCAAAACAGGGGGAAAGCCTCACCTCCTAAAGCTCAACATAGGAGAAATCCAACTCCTCCCAAGAAACAGAACATCACTACTAACAACAAGCCTAAGGATAACCGAGGTGTTGTTATAGTTGATGATGAAGGAAAAGTAATTTGTAATGATAAATCCATCCGAGTTTACAGGGAAAAGCGACGCACAGTTCCAGCGGGAACTGGTTCTAACCCTCCAGGACCCAACTGAAATTGGGGACCTAAGCAAGTTTCTCTTTGCAGGTACAGGAGAAACAACTGAGGAAGAAGAAGGCGTCTGCAACAATGTGGGTGATGGATAGTGGATGCTCGAAACACATGACGAATCTAAAGGATTTGCTTGGAAGTTTCGTGGAAAAAGAAGGTCCATCAGTTACTTTTGGTGATAACTCAAAAGGTTATACCAGAGGTTACGGTACCCTTGAAATCAATCATGTTTCAATTTCTAATGTCTCTTATGTTGATGGATTGAAGCATAACCTGCTCTCCATCAGCCAATTCTGTGATAATAGTTTCTCTGTCAAGTTTGATGCACAGGGTTGTAGAGTTAAAGATGTCCGATCAAAGCAGGTGATATTGTTGGGAAATCGATCTCCAACAGGGAATGTATACTACGCTGACTGGAACAGCAGCCTCCCTGACACTTGTATCAAAGAGCAGTTCGGATGTGAGCTGGCTGTGGCACAAAAGGCTCAACCATCTGAATTTCAAGATGATGAACCGACTCGCCAGACAAGAACATGCAAGAGGCATACCTAACCGAGTGTTTTCAACAACACACATCTGCAGTGCATGCCAGCTGGGAAAGCTCGCTAGAACCTCCTTCCGGTTGAAGTCAACTCCCTCAACTGACCGAGTGTTGCAGCTGATCCATATGGATCTCTTCGGGCTAGTTACACCAAAAAGCATTAGTGGAAACGAATATACGTTGGTTGTAACTGATGACTACTCAAGATATACGTGGACCATCTTCATGCACCACAAGAGTGAAACCCGAGATGAGCTGCCCAAGTTGATGGATCGGATATCGAACCAACAAGAGATGAAGATCATATCTATCCGATCAGATCGTGGAACGGAGTTTCTAAATGAAACCATTATTGAGTATTGCGAAAAGAATGGCATAACCCATCAGACATCAGCCGCGCGTACTCCACAACAGAATGGCGTAGCTGAGCGAAGAAATAGAACTCTGAAGGATGCAGCTACATCCATGTTAGCGAGCTCTGCATTGCCAAAGAGATTTTGGGCTGAAGCGATCAACACAACATGCTACATTCAGAATCGATCTCTTCTCACCAAGCGGTTGGGAAAGACGCCCTACGAGCTGTGGAGACGCAGAAAGCCAGATATTTCTTATTTTCGTGTTTTTGGATCTAAGTGTTATATTCACAACAATGGGAAGACTCAGTTGAAAACCTTTGATGCCAAAGCTTCGAAGGGCATATTTCTTGGATATGCAGCTCGGATCAAGGCATATAGAGTTTTCAATAACAGCTCTCGTGTTGTGGAAATAACACCTCATGTTAGTTTTGATGAATCTACCCTTGAGTGCAGGGAACAGGTAAAGGAACAACACGCGGATTCAGCTGTTCTACCAGTTCTCACTAGATCGCAAGCACTTCGGGAAAAGAACCGAGCTGAACCTCTGATATGGGCAACTGAGGATGAGGATCCATACTCCTCTGAAGATGAATGCGAAGACCTCAGCTCGTCCCAAGGGGGAACTTCAGCTGATGCCCCTCCAACTGCATCAACATCTGAAGCAGAACCAAACTCAGCTCGAACTATTGTAAATATTGAGGATCCAGACTCAACAGCTGATAAATCACCAGCTCTGAAGACTCCAACTCAGAATTTTGAACAGCCACAGTTGGAAGAAGAAGGAAGACGCAACCGAAGATGGTATGAAGTTCATTCCACCGACGATGTCATCGGAGATCCAACCGAGGGTGTGCGCACACGGAGCAGGGTTGCAAATCCAGAATCAACCGAGGAAGATTCCAACTCCTATGCCCAATATGCTGAGGAATTGGCAGTTCTAGAGGAGTTCGAGCAAGCTGGAGATGTTGCCATGATTTCTTGCTTTGTAGCTGATGTTCCAGAACCGAAGAATGTTGGGGAAGCTCTCAACTGTGTCCACTGGACAACAACAATGCAAGAAGAACTGAATGAGTTTCTACGCAACTGTGTATGGGAGTTGGTAGAAAGACCAAATGGTGTCAAGGTGATTGGATTGAAGTGGATTTTCAAAAACAAGAGAGACGCCATTGGATTCATTGTGAGGAATAAAGCAAGGTTGGTAGCTCAAGGATACTGCCAACAAGAAGGAATTGACTTTGAAGATTCCTTCGCACCAGTTGCAAGGCTGGAAGCCATCCGGATCTTTCTAGCTTATGCCGCACATCACAAGTTCAAAGTATATCAGATGGATGTGAAGTGTGCATTCCTCAATGGAGATATCAAAGAAGATGTATATGTCGAACAGCCTCCTGGTTTTGAGACTGGAGATGGAAGAGTGTACAAGCTGAAGAAAGCTATCTATGGTCTAAAGCAAGCGCCACGGGCATGGTATGACACTCTTTGTGGATTTCTTCTGAACTCGGGGTTCAAACGAGGTTCAGTTGATAAAACTCTGTTCACCATCAAAGTTGGAGAAGAAATACTTGTTGTGCAAATTTATGTCGATGACATCATTTTCGGCTCCAAGTCGGAGGAGCTGTGCAAGAAATTCTCCGATCTCATGAAGGTTAAGTTCGAGATGTCAATGATGGGCGAGATGAATTATTTCCTTGGATTACAAGTGAAGCAGTCACCTGAAGGGATTTTCATCAACCAGTGCAAGTATACAAAGGAGCTCATCATCAAGTTCGGATTGCAGACAAGTAAGACAACTAAGATCCCTATGAATACGAACTGGAAGATCGAACCAGGAGCTGAGGGAAAACTCGTTGATGCCAGCCAGTATAGAGGGATCATCGGTTCGCTGCTCTATCTAACTGCTAGCCGACCAGACATTTCATACGCAGTTGGAGTGTGTGCTCATTTTCAAGTCCAACCAAGAGAAGCACACATGTTGGCAGCAAAGAACATCATTAAGTATCTGAAGGGAACTGTCAATGTTAGGTTGTGGTACCCAACTGATGACAATATCCAGCTGACTGGATACTCAGATGCCGACCTAGCAGGAGATCGGTTGGACAGGAAGTCTACTTCTGGACACTGTCAGTTCATGGGAAGCAAGCTGGTTTCATGGTTCTCCAAGAAACAAGCGTGTGTTGCTACTTCGACAACCGAGTCAGAGTATATGGCTGCCGGAAGCTGTTGCATGCAAGTATTGTGGCTAAAACAACAGCTGAGAGATTATGAAGTCGCAACCGGACAGGTTCCCATTCATTGTGATAGCTCGAGTGCCATAGCTATCTCTCTGAACCCTGTTCACCACTCTCGGACTAAGCATATCGATATTCGTCATCATTTCATCTGAGATCATATTGAGAAGAAGGATGTGTCCATGGAGAAGATCCCAACTAAAATTCAAAGAGCTGACATCTTCACTAAACCTCTTCCTCAAGCCCGGTTCAAGATGCTGTGTGATCTTCTAGGACTCTTGGATCCGAGCTAAAAACTCATCCGAGCTAAAGAGTCATCCGAGATGAAGAGTCATCCGAGCTGATAAGAATCCATCCGAGCTGAAGAATCGGATATCCATTTAAGGAGGAAGCTCAGATGAAAAGGGAAGCTCAGATGAAGGGGGAATCTCAGATGTGAATTACCAACTGACGACATCAAACGTTAGCTGAACAGACGAACTCGAGTCAGCTGATGGTATGCGGCAAATGAGGAGCACAACTGAGGTATACAGCTGATATCGACATCAGCTGCCAGGTATCATTTATGACTGAAGGTGTTATGTTCTTAAATGAGAATGTTTGAAATAAATTCAAACATTCCTGAGCTAGTCAGTTACATTAAAATAGCCATCATGTCGCATTAAATGTAAAGTACGGCTGAGCATCTATAGCCTACTTTATAGTGCGACTGGGCTGACATGAAACTGTACACCTTCTCACGCACTGGTTGGAACTCGGATCAAAACGTCAAGTCAAAGATAGTCAACAGTCGCGTAATCCCAGCCGTTGATGGATTCGCGCCATTTAACCCCAGCCGTTGATCTCATCCGAGTCAAAGACCTATATAAGGCGAAAAATCAGGAAGATATCTCCTACTTTCCTCATTTGTGCTTATCATTTATAACTATTCATCGTCTTCCAGTTTTCTGCCTAACCCGTTTCTGCAAATAGATTTCTTTCCTTTCCTATATATTACCTTTGCAGTAAGTATTAATGGCACCCAAAAGCAAGAGAATGGCATCATCCAGACCTTCCCTCGTGCCTACCACGTATGAAGAGTCATTCGATATGTTAGTATCAAAGATTCACTTCGAGCAGATCCTCTCCGACGAGGATCTAGAGTCGCCGGTCCTCGCCCCTCTCGCCAACACTCTCTGAGAGAACGGATTACTGGAATGGGCCAAGCTCTGCCCCTCCCACTTGCTCAGGCGCCAAGTCGGAGAATTCTACGTCAATCTCGTTCGCCCCCTTGACAGTTCGGAGGGAGTTTCCACGTTGGTGTCGTGTCGACAAAGAGATGTTCCAGCAAGGACGATACGCCGTGTCTCCTTCCCCATCGACGTGTCCGATGTCCTCCGGTACATCATACCAATCAACCACACCGCCACCGAGTTCCTGGAGAATATTACCGACGAACAAGCAGATAAATTTCTTCAGGATGCTTTGATCGAGCCGGAGCGGTTGAGGAGCAACATGCAACGAACAAAGCTAAAGCCGGAACACCACCTGCTGTTCGACGCCGTGTCGAAGGTAGTGTTCGGATACAGTGGTGCGTTCGGCGACATCAGCCGACCTAAATTGAAGCAGCTGGTGGCCCTGGAGCACCAACACCAAATCAACTGGTTCCAATATTTTCTGAACCAGTTGATGGTGGAAAAGTCGAAGATCTCTGAGACTACAACCGAGTCTGGAGAGAAGTTGCTGAGTGTGAATGGCACGCTTAATTTCGGCTGCAAAATCTCTGCCCTCATCCTCCTCGCAACAAAGGACCGCAACATGGTCTGGGCTGACTGCGAGGAGACGCCACTGAAAAAGCTGTTGCTGTTCCCGACGGCCAAGAAAGCACAGGAGGTACTGAGGAGTGTCTACACTCCTATGGACAAAAGGGAGTCGAGAAAGCCAACTGAGTCAACAGCTGAGGGGGAACAAGCTACTGCTTGCGCCACAAAATCCAAAGCCTCACGTCGCCGAGCTGACGTTGAGAAGGAGTCGACTGACGAACCTGCCCAGAAAAAGTTAAGGGTAAGGTTCAAGAAGGCGATCAAGAAGGCAGCTGAGGTGCCAGCTGATGAGCCAACTGATGTTCCAGCTGACTCGTCAGCTGATGAGCCAGTTGAGGTTCCAGCTGAGGAGCCAGCTGAGGAACAAGCTCCAGATGAGGAGGGAGCGCAGGTCGAGTCCACACCTGCTGAGGAACGCTCCGAATCCAACCGCTCAGCTGAGGCCGCATCGCTCGAGATTGTCCCTCGAGGCCCTGGAGCTGATGAGGCTGAGGGCATGGAGACGTCGATTGCATTCTCCTCATCTGAGGACCTCGAAGATGTTACCACCTCCCCCACAGCTGGAGTGAATGCTGTACCGCCCCCAGAGCCTCTTGCTCTCTCTACCCAAATCGAGCCAGAAATTCCGAGCTCTCAGCTCGATGCCAACATCGTGACCGCTCCTTCGGCCGATGTTGAGGAAACCATTGCACCCTCTTCCCAAACTGAATCCCAAATTCCGAGCTCTCAGCTCGATGCCGATGTTGTGACCGACTCTGTGGCCAACATCGATGAACCTCTTGAACCCTAACCATACAATCTCACCCCCTCCCCGATCAACGAAGCGGAGGACCTGTAGGCTGTTGCTGACGAGCACGAAGGCAGGGTGGCCTACTGCTTTCAAAAGCTGTTGGGTCTGTTCCCTGCGGCTCGCGACATGCCCATCTTCGCCACACTGGGAACCGAGCTACTGTACCAGTTCCACCTGATCTTTAGCCAGTGGTATGTCAAGGAGGACACGATCAGGGTACTGAGTTGGGACAGGCTGAAGTCTGATGAGTCCCACATCCGAGCCTACTTCAACTATTCCAACTTGGAGATGGCATACAACAACTGGATCGCGCTGCTCACTAGACGGATGGACCAGAGTCTGGCTGAAGGGAAGGACACAAGGGAGGCAGCTGGAAAGGAGTGTGTCGACTTCCTTGACAGCATGTTGGTGAAATCAGCTGACTTCCTTGAAGATGTCGATGCAGCAGCTGCCGCCGTAAAAGAAGAGGAGGAAAACCTGAAGCTGTACCTGGCAAACCGTCAAGCCATGGTCACAGCTGAGCCTCTAGCTCAGTCTGCTCAAGCCCTTCCAGCTGCTCAGCTCGCTCCTTCAACAGAACAAATCTGCGAGCTAGTGGCAGAGAGGGTCAACCAGTTGAGGACCGAGCTGCTCGCCAACCTCCAGCACCAACAAGATGACCAGCTGAGGGAGTTGGCAGCTCAAGAAGTGAAGTACCAACAACTGGTGGAGGAGAATGCCGAGCTGAAGATGAAGCTGAATGATCTCTCCTCCTCCACCAGTCAGGACGTGTCGGAGCTGAAATCCACTCTGTTGGGCTTGAAGTCGGAAGTGAACGTCTTCAAGTCCTTGGCTGACTCAAATCTGGCCAAGTCCCAACAGACGCAGGATGCTGAATGGGAGTCCCGGTTCGAGTCGCGTTGGGCTGAGTTCGTTGCCTTTCAGACAGAGGTCAACGACAACCTTTCTGTCTTGAAGAAGGCAGAACAAGAGCGCCAGGACTCCGAACTGGCGAAGAAGATCGAGCTGGAGTGTGCGGTCGATGAACTCTTCAACCGTGTTCAATCCACCGGGGCCAAACTCAACTCTCTGGACGGTTCAGTAGCAAGCCTTGTTGTTGATGCCAAAAAGGGGGAAGAGAAGGAGACGGAGGGTGAAGCACAGGAAGAAGAAGAGACCCAAAAAGAAGGAGCGCCAGCTGCTCAACCATCCAAATCTCAGCTGAGGAGGAGGAAGTCTGCTGCTGCCAAGTCAACCGAAGTCGGTGGAGCCGAAATGACTAAGGACTTGGAGCAGGCAAAGAAGATTGGAGTTTCCTATAGCTCCATAGCCGAGATCGCAGCCGAGCTGGATTCTGAACTCGACGGGATAACAACCGAAGAGTGCATTGCAGCGGCTAAGGCTATGGATGTAGAGGAGAAGGACTACATGAACCCGAGCTGGATCAGAAAGTTTGCCGCCAGCCAGGCAAGGAGGGTGAACCAGTTCGAGGTTGAGCTGAAGAAGGTTTCTCAGAACCTGGACCGCAACGTTGCCTCCCGCAGCCGACGCCGCATCAATAAAATCCAATCAAAGGCGGAAGCTCGGTTGAAGCAACAAAGGTTGCCTCTAAAGTCCAAGGTTGAGAGTCGGTTCAGGCATACCGACAAGTGGATGCCGACCGAGTGGAATGAGGAGTGGGAGCTGTTCAAGCAGGAGTTCGTGAACGACTTCTATTACAGGAAGGTTTACGCAACTGACGACCCAAGGAGAGCGTTCAAGGAGGCGCTGACCGAGTTGCACTCAGGTGACCCGGGCATGTTCAGTCAATTCAGGAGGGCCATGATTGACGCCAACCTGGACCTGAACACTGTTCCAGTTCCCAAGAGGGTTACTTATCGGCCACCTCTTCTTCCGGATTCCAGCAACCCGAACCGCACGAAGATTGCATCTGAGGCGAGGCAGGTCTGTAAGGAGCATGGAGTGGACATTTCCAAGGAGTCACCTGCTAAGAGGGAAATTTTTGTAAGGATTTTTGGCAAGTATGGGCTACAATACTAGCTCAGTTAGTTTTCTAGAAACTGTTGTAATTTTCGGTTTTTGAGCCTATCTTTTGTAACAATCAGTTGTAATGAAAACTATTCAATTATAAGATTCACCTTGATGAACAATCCCTCATTGTCCAAGCTCTGAATCACAAAGTCTTTTAAATACCATGTTATAACTGTGCTAACCCTTTGATGTTTTATCTTATAGACTGTCTGGAATTTCAGCTGAGATTTTAGATAAGTTAGTGAGGTTTAGATCAGTAGTGGTTTCAAGTTGTAAGTGGTTTTGGCATCATCAAAAAGGGGGAAATTGTTGGGAAATTTATTAGTATGAGTTTTGATGAATTCCAAAACCGACTGACCCCAACCGAGTAGATGTTGCCAGAACCTTATGTTAGAATTTAGGCTCGCTGTTTGAGCAAAGTTGAGATTTTATCTTTACAGGTCTCCAGCTAAAGATGGCAACAAGGCATCACTCAGACAGAACATCAGTTATGATGAAGGACAACTGAGAGTTCATATGTTCAGATGGAATGGAGGAAAAGTCTTCAGAACATCAGTTGTGAAGGAAACCAACTGAGCGTTCATCAGATGAGAAACAGTAGAAAGGAAGAGAACATCAGATGAAAAGGAAAGTCATCTGAGGGTTCAAACCCAACTGTGTAAATACAAGGAAGACAACTGAGTGTTCAGTTTCAGAACCTCAGTTGTAGAACTCGAACAAGAAGATTAACTGCTTGAAGTTCAAAGTCAGCTGAGAGTCCAACAGTTCAGAACATCAGCTGAAGACCACTCAGATGAAGATCAAGACTTTCAACCGACGAACCGAGGTTGACTGTCAGAAAGGTTAAGATTTGAATTTCAAATGGAAGTCACATGAGGGTTTGACCGTTCAGTCATTACCCCATCTGGCCCAACACAAGGCTGTCTCAGATGGAATACAGAAGAGCACAGATGCCATATCGGGAAAGTCTGCAGAGATGAGAGACAAGCCATCGCTATCAAACGATCAGAGATCAACTGCTCCTCCAACAGCTAGTTGATTCTCTCCGCCTATAAATAGAGGCATTCTCTCATTCGAGAGATACACGAGACAGACTGAAGCAAGAGAGAAAAGTGCAATCACAAGAGAATCAAGCGAAAGAAAAATCTGCTAAAATCCTATTCTAAGAACATCAGCAGCTGAGAGTTCAAGTGTGATAGAACATTAGTAGCTGAGAGTTCATAGAGTGAAAATCTGTCTTTGATCTTAGTTTGAGTATTTATTCATTCAAGCCTTAGATCCAGCTCTCATTCGTGATCGAGCTATAGTTGGAAATCCCACCCACTCTCACACCCTAAAAAGTGTGCTAGGATCTTACTCTTCCTGCAATTGAGTAGTCAGGTCGTCAAGTACCCGCAAACTTGACATAGGCTGTTTAGTGCCCGGAAACTAAGCTGTAAGGTCGATAAGTACCCGCAAACTTATCCTTAACGGTTGCTCAGCCCGCGTAAGCTGAGTGGTTCTATCCAGAAGAACTTGGACTGAGGTGTGTGGATTCACATCTCCCCGTGGACGTAGGAGGATTATCTCCGAACCACGTTAAATCCTGTGTGTCTGTGTTTGTTTTTATTCAGTTGCTTTTGCATATTTATCTGATCAATCTAACCGACATACAAACCGCATTTGCACATTTTCAACCGAGCTGTTTTGGTTCTTGACCAACCGAGCTGTTTTGCGTGAGTTGCTTTTAACGAGTTTATTTTTCCACCACATTCCGCACAGCCTCACTCTTCCAGCTGAGGTCGTTTACTCAGCTGTGAAATTCCAACTGAGTCATCTTTTACTCAGTTGAAGTGATTTTTCAGGTTTAAGTTTTTAAATCCTAACTGGTGTATTCAGCGCCGGAGTGCACAATTCCGGAATGGTTGAGAAAGGGTGGCCCTCAGTATGCTTATGAACAGGATGATCCTCTCATTCGGGCCCAACCCTTAGACGCTAGGGGTCCTGATGGGACTCCTCAGGATGTGTTGTACTATTTTGCTGCATATGCTGAGTTTTCTAGGAAGTTGCTCTCACAGACATAACCGCCTGAGCCAGCAAATGGGAAGGGTATTGCCGTAGAAGATGTCCAAGGTCAACGCCGATATAAGAAACTACTTCAGCCAGGATTGGAAGTTCCTCCTGCCGACCTTAACAACAAGGAGAAATGGCGGAGATATGAGCTATTTATGGAAAACAGAGACTCATTCGTCTATGTCGAAGGAGTTCAATGGACAATCGAGTACTTTCGCCGAATTGAAGACATAACGGCGGACATGGATCATTCGGTAATTTTCTAAATTCTAAACTCATTATCATTAGTTTAAAATTGTTTTAATAAATATGACTTTTTTGTGTTTCTTGTCAGGTTTTCGTCATGGCAGTCCAATTGTTGGCCAAGAGTTTGAGGGAACGTGAGCACATTCTGGCACGGATTAATGACACCAACATAATTATTTTGAATGTCGACTTCTATGTGACCAATCCTTTATTTTATCATTATTGACATTTTTATTATTGTTTGCATGCAATTTATTATATGTACTAATATTTTTCGTTAGCAGACGTCATTCATGCACAAATTTAACCAAATAGCGAGATCGACAAAAATGAGTGCCAACATCACAATGTCTCTTGATGTAGGCGTTGATGTCAAATCTTGGCAGCAAGCTGACTGGGTAAAAAATCTAAACATTCTAAAATTGAAGTTATCATTTAATTTTTTTTTTTAAATTCTAATTTTTTGTTACAGTTAATAATTCCAATCTACCTCGGCGCACATTGGTTTGTCCTCCGCATCAACATAGTTTAGTGGGAAATGGAGGTGTGGGACTCCAAATCGCACTTAGAGGATGCTCGAACACATCGAGTACAGTCACTTAAGCCATTTGCGATGAAGTTTTGGACCATCCTGGACCAAGGAGGCTATTGGAAGACGATAGTGAAACCGAAGGCAGTCAACAAGAGTGATCCATTGAACATAACTGTTCCGATGAGGACTTCTGAACAGAACCCCGTGCGACAATTTAGACAAGATGACAGTCACAGTTGCGGTCCTTTTGCGCTGATGACCATCGAAAGAATGATCAGTGGAAGATCGAGTACGTTATGGGGTAACCTACCTGGGAATGTCGCAGTTTATAGAAGAAAACTTGCTTGTGATCTTCTGTGCAACGCTGGCCAAACTCGTCTTGAGGACTGATTGTATTAGTAAATTTGCTTATGTTTTATTTTACGTTTTTGCTCGTAACAATATTAGTACGTTTTATTAGTTGAATGTACGATTATTATTATTATTATTATTATTATTATTATTATTATTATTATTATTATATTATTATTATTATTATTATAATATTATTATTATTATTATTATTATTTGTATTATTATTATTTGTATTATTATTATTATTATTATTATTATTATTATTATTATTATTACTATTATTATTATTATTATAAAAAAATATCTAGTAAATAATATTAATATAACGTGTTCAAAACACATATTCGTGAGGAACATCTCATATAAAAAAAACCCTCATTTGTATGGACATTTATTCTTCGAGTGACCAGTTTCGTAACATATAGAGCATTTTTTAGGTGCTCGTTTTTTACTGCTTGAGGCACCATCGTCAGTGGGCTGACGTCTTCTTCCAGTCAAATTATCCAAGAACGATCATCGACGAGTCTTGCTTGGGCGACCCACCTGCCTAACCGGAAGCATAGACAACTTCCACATCAACAACTTGGGTAGGAATAAACCACTCATCTCTGGGAGGGACATGATTCACCTCTGGTGAGTAAATCTGCAGTTGGGTATTTCTCGTGTAGTAATTTGCCACATAATTGTATGGGTGCTGGCCATTTTGCCTGCAAATCATGAAACAGGTAATTCGTGAAATAAGTTATACAAAAATGTACAAATAAGACAAAATAAACTCTAATTATCCTTACTGAATTGCTGCAACAGCATGAGAACACAGTATCAAGTCCAAATCCCACACTCGACATGGACAGCTCCTCGCGTTGAGATCGACATTGAGCGTTTGATTTCCATCGTTGACTTTGAATACACCATCTCTAAAGGGAATGACGGTGTACGTTCTTGCCAATTCAACCTCAGCTGCAAGTTTTGCATCTGTCGTGCTCGTGACAAACGCAGTACTAGATGCGTATAATTGTCGTTTTTCATCAAACCACCTCTCGACGGTCATTCTAAGGGTCTCCAAACACGAACAAATTGGTATACATCTAGCAAACTTCAAAACTTTATTGAATTGCTCTGCGACATTCGACGTCAGGTTATTATATCGTCGGCCCGGACACATACATCGAGCCCACTTCTCCGGACCAATGGACATCATCTTGGCATGCACTTCGGGTTTTGCCGACATTATATTATTCATCGCTTTCTCGTAGGCTGCTCTCTGGTATGCAAATGCTGCTTTATGATACAACTTGGTGATAGACTTTCCATAAGTCACCATGCTTTTCAGTATGTGAAAGTAGCACAGGCCGTGGAATATGCCAGGATAGATGTCACGAATTGCATTCCCAATACTAAGGTGGGTGTCTGAGATGAACACCAAATCAGGGCAAGGAGGATATGCCAGCTTTAGACGACTTACAAACCATGTCCACGAGATGTCATTCTCAATTGGACCGATCCCCCATGCCAGCGGTATAAGTTGCTCGTTCCCGTCCTTTCCCATAGCAACGAACATAATTTCCTTATTCTTTCCCTTTAAGTGCATTGCATCCAATACAATCACCGGCCTAAGATAGTACTGGAATGCAACGATACAAGCTGACAACGCCACAAAACAATGTTCGAATCGGAAATCATCAGGGCTAAAGGACACACATCTCCAAACTTGCATTTGTAAGTAACACGCCCTGAATCTGATCGATCTGTACAAAACTCAGCTCGTTGTTCCAAGTGCCACAACCCAACTGCAAGCCTCAACTGCTCTTTGTCTTTAAATAGGTAGCTCATACTCAAAGGACCGTCAGGTATGTTATCTAGAACAGTTTCAACAAGCGAAGCAGCAGGTTCTAATGGAATCATGGGAACTAACCAATTTCTTAGGTCGGCCGCTTCAGTGGTGAGCTCCGTCTCCTCGTCAACAAGCGGTGTACAACTTTTCTGCATCAGCATTGCCAGGAGCTTGTTCACTCATTTTTTTGTGATACTCAAACAGCTGCGATAAATAACATTTTTTTGTTCTATAAGCTTATTAAAAAAATTGCATTTTAATACGTACAATTAAGTTTGCACTTACCTAATAGCCTGCCGAAAATTTCACGGTACACGAAATAAATTGTTGTCTCGTCATATGCAGGGGCAGATTTAAAGCCCGACTTAGGTTGAATTTTTTATCTTTTTCCCTATGTTTACATGTATAATATAACTTCGTCAGTTCAAATTTGTGACCAAATATATAGATATAATCTTGCCAGGTCATATTTTAAATTCTAGCTCCACACCTGGTCAAATGCTAATAATTTCAGTCCTTTTTTGCTAGTGATTTGTGATATTGCAACATACAACTGACCATGACTGAAAATTTTTTTTGGAATGTATAGGCCTACATTCAAAAGCGTCTGACCTTGGCTTTTGCTTATCAAAACTTTTTCCTTCATTTTTTCCTTAAATCAATCATTCAACCAACTCTTCATTTTTCAGTTCTCTTGTACTATTGGAAATATTAGTTATCGTTTGGCTACTTGAAGCTCCACTAACATCACGCCTAAGTATAATTTTATGATTATTTTATATGTTTCAAATAAAAACAACTAAAACTACATGTGAGAGACAAAAAAAGGAATTTTCATAATAACTAAACTTATAAAAACATACATGTGATTACATAATAAAAATTACAAACCTTAAAATAAAATCTTTAACTTCTTGAATGTCATGACGGATAAAAAATTTGTTTGCGTTTCATTGCAATAACCTTTCTCTTCTCTAAACCAACATTAATTTTGTGCGCAAAACTTTTGAATTTTAATTTACATAATAAAACATGAAAATGTAAAAGACTAATGAAAATCACAACATTGAATTTTGTTAGCATAGCAAACTGAAGTGCAATTATGATTGGCTCTTTATCCTCGCTCGACTTGGTGTCCACAAATAATTTGAGCTCATTGGCAAATGATCCCCACAATATGCAAGTTATTGTTATACCACTGTTATAAATGTGATACGATAATTAAAATTATGAAAAATCAAACTACAAATCATGGAGAAATGAATAATTGGAAATCATATTCTGCATCAACCAATTCAATTTCACACATCGTAGATGAGCCACTTTTCGTATCGGCAGTTTTCACAATAAATTTTGTGGTTATTACCTCGTTGAGAATATCTTAAACATGAATAAATTAAATTTGATTACATACTATAGAATAAGCATATTTTAATATAAAATGAGAAATTTATTAACTTATCTAATAAATTATGGTTACCTAGGATAATATCATATTCATATCGTGCTTTTGAATTAAATCCAAAAAAAGTATGACTCTTTCCGGCAAATTTGACACTTTTGTGGCAAGGTTGAATTCGATCTTCCACCCATGATCGAGTAATTAATTTGAATGTGTGTTAAGGATTCTCCATTCGTCCATTATTATCATTTCGAGTCATTCCTTGCCAAATCGTTCTTTGTGAATCCAGAGACACAACATCCTTACAATTATAGTTTGGTTCCTTATTTTGTGATTCACGGACTTCAAGTGGAAAGTCGACATCTCTTTTGTTAAGTATAAGATTAAACACAAGTTAGATATAGAACAAAGCGAGTCATGTATAGAGGGAAAAATTTTGGAGTATTAATTAATCATTACTATAAATGTATGAATGTAGTTCCTAATAAAAATTGCATGTACGTACACAACAAAAACATTGCATGCATGATACTATTCAAATTGTTAGATTCAAAACATAATCAACATATTATAATTAACACAAGCATGTAAAAAATCAAAAATATATGAAGTCATCTCCTACCGCGTTAATCTATCCCCAACCAAAGAAATCAAAATATATACATTTGAATAATTATATTAATGTTCGTAAATGAATAAAAATAGAAGACAATTGGCTCAAAAGATATATTTGAGACTTGAGAATTGAAAACTATCAGTTCATCACTCTTCCTGGTACAATATACCTTTTACTTCCAAAAACTGAAAAGACACTAAATCTTTAATGTGCCCACCGTGGGCACCGTTAATGTGCCCACGGATGATGTGGCAATACCATGTAGGTTAATTAGTCAAATACTTAAATAACTCTAATATAACCTATTAAATAAAATAATCCACAATTTAAGGAAACAATATCTTCAAATAATTAATTATGAATCAAATAATTTATACAACATTTGTCATCAATTTGTGAAACTAATTAAAATCCACCCGCTAAATTCTTTCGCCCCTCACCACCTTTCCCTAATTTTTTATTTGTTTTTTTATTTTTCTATTCTAGTAGTATTTTTTTTTCATACATAACTTACATAGCCTCAACCACAACCAACAATTCCAGAAAACAACTCTACATACGTTCTCAATTGGAAATACGCAGCAAGAATTTTATCCCCAGTAATAAAAAATAAAAGTATCAACCTTCATATTAATCGAAAACTCAAAATCCAAAATAATGAATAGTTGATTAACTTTAAATTCTACAAGAATCTATTTGTAAAAAAAAATGTCTAAATAATTGAACAAAGTCTTATGCTATAGTTTACTACGAAACAATAATGCATTTCAACTAATAAAGTATCAACTTAATCTAGTGAAATTGTTCTTCTGTGTCTGATTGAAACTCCGGGTAGTATGCATCAACCGATTGTGACCTGACAATGATAATAAGAATTCTATAATGAATCTAAAAGAGAATGAAAATATTTGTAAAAAAAATTATGAAATTAGAGATCATACATCTGTTGTAGATTCGGGCATGTTCTCTTATCATGACCACTTCGACCACAAACACTGCAATTCCTATTGCTTTGAGACATTGCCTTTTCTTTTGATGATTTCAGGTGTTTGCCACATCCCTTAGCTCGTACAAGATTTGGATCTTGAACACTTCGTGCAATTTCATGTCTGTTGCTCTCGTTTTGTTGGTGGCCTGTATTGCTATATAAATCAAAATCTTTTACTTTAGACTTCAATCTTTCCAATTCCGCCATCAAAAAATTGCTGGAAGCATCTGTTAAAGAACATTTATCAACTATATCCATTGCCAAATGAGATAATGCTCCACGCCTTGAAGTAAAAGATTGACCCTTAACAAAATCTTGTGGGGGCTCAAATAATGTAGGGGATTTTGCTTGCTTGGTCCATCTTCGAGTAATATACTTATCTGGGAGCACCATAATTTGTTGAACTTTCATCCAACATAGCATGTGACGACATGGATATCCCTCAAACTCGAATAACTGACATCTGCAAGATATTAAATCAGAAGAAGTGTAGTAAGTCAATTCACGCTCTCAATAGACTGTTTTTCCAAACTCATCAAATCTCTTCACCGTATACTTAGAAAACAAATCTGTTCTAGAATATGGTGTACAAATAAAAACCATACTTTGCTGCAGCTCTTTCTGAAACAGTAAAAATATTGTTTTCGTATAAGAGGATGCCATCTGATTTTCCATTAAAAATCCTGTAGTCATTCGTGGTTTCTCGTTGAGATCGGTGTGATTTGCAACCAGCTCTTCATGTCTCTGGTGAACAAGAGCCCTATTGAATCGCATGATGAAATATACCAAGGAATTTTTATGATTCACATATCGCTTGTAAAAAGCGTGATTACTCTCAGCTCTTTGACTACTGGACATCCCTGCAGCAAAGATATCTTTTACATAGGCCGACACCCATCGATCACGTATTGTGTACAAATTACTTAACCATTCATTACTCATCAATCCAGTAGAATCCATCAACTCTAGCCAACGATGTTCAAATTCTTCACCTGATTCTGACTCCTTAATAATGTATCGAAGCTTGTGATAATTCTCATAGTATAGTCTAGAGTCCAGCTTTTCAGAAAATTTCTTAAGAATGTGCCACATACACAATCGATGTACAACACTACGGAATACCTTTAAGATGGCTCGTGCAATAGCAGCATCTTGATCGGTGATGATCATACTTGGAGGGTCATAACCTGACATGCATTCTAAGAATTTTGAAAATAACCAAATAAAAGACTCTGTCTTTTCATCACTTAACAATCCACACCCAAATATAATAGTTTGTCGATGGTGGTTAATTCCAACAAAAGGGGCAAACAACATGTTGTATTTGTTTGTATTGTAGGTTGTATCAAACACCATTACATCACCAAAGTGTGCGTAGGATCTCCTAGACTCACAATCTGCTCAAAAACATTTTATGAATGTTCCCGAGTCATATGTCTCATAAGCAAAGTAAAAATTCTCATTTTTTTCTTTCTCCGCCTCAAAATATTGAATTAAACTTTCAGCATCGTGACCACATAATTCAATTTGGAGATCTCTTTTATGATTCCTTATATCTTTTTCCAAGCAACCAACAAATGATGGATCACCGGAATGAATCTCAAATAATCATACCTGGTGGGAAGTAGGAATATTTGCCTCTGAAAGTTGTTGTACAAGTGTTTTTTTGCTGCAGACATGCTCCGGTGCGACCTTAAAAGATGAACCTTACTAGGAGTGGAGAGGGAGTGATTATGTTGCTCAATAAAATAGCTAACAATCCAGACATCCTTCTTATGAGATTTCTTGACAGTCATTTTAGCTTTACATCCACATCGAGTATGCCCTCTATTTCTTTCCCCAGATCGTGCAACAAGATTCTTATGTTTATTCTACCAAGTTTCATCTGTCTTTCCCTCTTTGGAACAAGTAAACATTTTCCATATATCTTCTCCTGTTTATTTATTTTTCTTATTATTTGAGACACGTGTACTAAACCCTCCTTGTCTTGCATAGTTATTGTAAAACTCGTGTGCATCCTCAAGCGATTGAAATTCTTGACCGACAAATGGAATAACATTCAGTATAACTTGAGGAATAAAATTTGCATCATCTTGTTCTTTCTCCATTCCTAGAATTAATAAAATCTAACATATAAACTTTACAAGCTCATAAAATCATATCAGCACGTGATGTTTCATGAAGTATACGATTAATATTTCTCCACTAAAACTTGCTTTTGAGAATTTATCTACAGGAGATAGCTTGTATAATGACCACAAAGATTCATAACAATTCTAATTAAAATAGTCAAGCCCTAAACCAATACTATCGTTCAAATCTCGTCGAGTAATGTTACTAGTCTAGTTAATTAAAATATTACTATAAAACAAGCGAAACTAAATATATAGAAATATGAGATACCTTTTATTTGATGAAGACAAGGATTGTTGGCGCAGATGATTTCCCAATGTTCTTGAGCAAGAGTGAAAAAAGAAAAAAAAAAAAGAAATAGGGAAGACTAGGTGTGGCGCAAAGGAGTTTAGCGGGTAGATTAGTTTAACAAATTAATGATAAAGTTGTATAAATTATTCGAAGATATTGTTTCCTTAAATTGTGGATTATTTTATTTAATAGGTTATATTAGAGTTATTTAAGTATTTGACTAATTAACCTACATGGCATTGCCACATCATCCGTGGGCACATTAACGGTGTCCACGGTGGGTAGGTGAGTGGAACCGTAAGACAACGTGTAAGACTTAGCAAATAGACTTGGAAGAATAAACTATTTAAGGAGATTTCTCACAACGTACAACTCAAAAGCATCAAGATAAAAGACTCTTCATCAGACAACGAATCAGACTAAATAATTGAAAAACCAATAGCAGGATTAATACACAGCAATATATATCAAAGATTAGCAGTCATTCGTCATGTATCATGTAACAAATAGCTCGGATTAATGAATATATAATATGACAGTAATAATACTACTAACAAAAATATTATTACTACTGTTGTTGTCAAACAATAACATGGTAAGATCATTTTCTAAATATTAATTATATATTTTTTTACACAATAATTTATAGTTTATTTTACATGATTGATATTGACGTATAACTCAAAAGCATCATGATACAGAGTGAAGCACTTACGGTTTTCATATCCCATCCAAACAATCAAATAGTTAACATGATTTTAAAGCAGCAAACCGAAAAATAGAATTCAAACTTCATTCGAGCACATAACTAAAAAAATTAATGAAACAATTTATACGCCTAGAAAGGAAAACAATTGTTATGTACGACTAGAATGAACCTAATTTTTTATATATAATATTACACTATTAGCCTTTGATTTATATAAAAAATGACAAACTATCTTGTCACACTCATCTATACATTCGTGTCGGCTTTCATCAACACACCATTCCATATATTATTATTTTGTCTACCTTCATGTCAGTGCATGGGGAAATAGCAAGAACAAAGATTCTTGTCTTTTATTATTGTCTTTTGACCAACATTTTTAAATTTTTTGAATTAATTGGTGAGGTGAGAGAGGAGCTTTTAAACCTATATAAAAACCCCCACATTAATCAACCCACAAAACCCGCCTCTTACTTTGTACAAAACCCTAAATCCCTTAATAATTTCCATAGAGATATATATCCCGCCCCCAAATCCCATCCACTATATATATCCCTCCACCGGCAGTCCAAACCCCTACCTCCACTCCAAAATTTCGAAACATCCCTAAAAAAGAGAACACTAGCGGCGTCGTAGATCGTGGTGAGATTAGAGCGAGATCTTCGTTCCTTACATTTGCCAACATGTTGGGAGAGGTTAGAAATTTCTTTTATATTAGTTAATATTTGTGGAATTATTAGTGATCACTATTTTATCTAGCAATATATCCGCAACTCTAACGGGCAATTGTAGCTATAGTTATCGAGTATCGTATCCACAAGGACTATTAACCGAAATTATGACGGAATCAAAGTTCGTACACTTTCCTACTATTCAAACTCTACAATTAACATGATTTTTGGATTTTCAACAATTAAGAAGGCAAATTAAAGCGAAAGAAATGATCAAAGGCAAGTAAACACACAACGAAGATCAAAGATATGATAAATAACAAATGTTGATTCTAGAGATTCGATTCTAGATGATATGAAAATAACTTCCTAATTCACATAACCATGTTTAATCTCCTAATTGAGAAGCAATCGCTCAAGCTATTCACTATCCTCTCTCGAAAGATAGCAAAAGAAGATCAATCTATCAACTCTCTCGGCTAAGACTCAAGACGACAAATCAACTCCAAAAGCAAAGATTAAAAGCTTCCATGCATAAATTCATCACTTACTAAGTCTCAAAACCATGCATGAAGTGACAATTTGATTTCAATGCATGTAAAAACATACTAAGAATTTCTACAAACACTTGGCATGCAAGAAAGATGATCAATAATTCCCACATGAAAATAAGGCCCAAATCCACAATCAATTAGGAGAAGGTAATTAGAATTAGAAAGCTAATCACCATTGAATCCTCACAAAACCCCAAAACCAACTTAGAAATTTAGTTAGTCATAAATAAAGAAAAGACAAGAGAAAAGATAATTGAATGCATAATTAAAGATACTAAGAACCTAAATGGAGAAATCTTCAAAACAATCCAAATCCAACCCAATGTTTGCTTTCGGATGCAATATGTGCGGCCTCTCTGCAGGATGTGCGGCCGCATCAGAGGGAGCATAAAATGTGTGCGGCCATGCATGATATATCTGCGACTGCATGGGAGGGAGCATAAATAGGGTCGAGAAATTATCTTCTTGGCTTGCCTCTTATGCATTTTGTGCGACTAATGGAGCAGGAAATGCGGGTGCATATGAACGAGCATAAACCTCGATTATCTTTTTCTCCCTTTTCTTGGCATATTTTTCTATAAACACACCAAAACAACGACCCCGTATCAAATTCTTCCAAAAAGATGATAATTGACGATAAAGCTCAATACCAACACGATTTTGCATTCAAAATACATTCAATTAAGGCTCAAGAATCATGCAAAAGTCATGATTATCAATTAGTTGAATTATTTGTTGAATTAATTATTGAATAATTTGTATGCGTTTCGATTTTGTGTGTAGAACATTATAAATTAGCATTTTATATGTTTTAATGCCAAAAAAACATGAATACACAAAATTCCGCTCGAAAAACCAAACTTTCCGCTCGGCATTATGAAGATCCCGCTCGATTGGGATCTAATTTATACTAAATATTGTCTGAACGGGATTTACATATTTCATATGTAAATTACATTAAATAGATTGAAAATGTACTTAGTTTTAATTTTTGTCCAATATTTTATTAATTAAGCTATTTGTTTAAGTTTCTTGTTTAGAATATTATAAATTAGCAATTTAGGTTTTTTAAAGCCACAGAAAAATCACATTGTAAGTTTTCGCTCGTAAATGTAATGATCCCATTCGAACATATAAAGATCCCGCTCGGGCGGGATGTAACATTTACTTAATAATGTCGAGCGTGATTTACATATTCAAGCTTTAAATTTATTTGAATATATTGAAAATGTAATTAGTTTTATTTTTTGTCTAAAATTTTATTATCTAAGCTATTTGCTTAAGTTTGTTGTGTAGAACCTTATAAAT
This sequence comes from Schizonepeta tenuifolia, assembly GCA_029490685.1. Classification (NCBI taxonomy): domain Eukaryota; kingdom Viridiplantae; phylum Streptophyta; class Magnoliopsida; order Lamiales; family Lamiaceae; genus Schizonepeta; species Schizonepeta tenuifolia. Next base: position 23,005,418 of record CM055957.1, read on the forward strand.
TAGCATTTTTAGGTTTTTTTAATGCCACATAAAAATTACATTTTAAGTTTCCGCTCATATATATAGTTATCCCGCTCGGCCATATCAAGATCCCGCTAGGGCGGGATGTTACATTTACTTGATAATGGTGAGCGGGATTTACATATTAAAGCTATATTGAAAATGTAATTAGTTTTAATTTTTGTCAAAAATTTTAATATTTAAGCTATTTGCTTTCGTTTGTTGCGTAGAACCTTATAAATTACTAGCATTTTTTGGGTTTAAGAATTAATTATTAAAATAAAATATATCATTTTATTGTGGATTAGTACATAATAAAAAAAGATTTGTATTTTTTATATGAAGTTATTTATTGATTTTTTATTTGTTAGATGTGTGAGTGGTTGTAAATTTCTATTTATTAGAATTTTGGTTGTATTATATTTATTAGATTTACTTTTGTATACTGTACTGAACCATTTTAGTGTTTTGAAGTATTTAGATTTATTTGTAATGAATTGTTATTTTGATTTTGTGCTCAAATTACATACAAGAGGCCCGATTCTATTAACCGTTCCTCGACGATTAGCATGTATTACAGGATTAGTGTTTTGAAAGATGTTAGAAGGGTTTCGTATGAGGTCGGTGGTCAAGATTTGCTCAATAAATTTATAAATGGGTGCTTTGGGCATTTTATCTATTGGGCCTGGGATAGAAATGCACGATGGCTGTGCATCACGTGCTGTCGCATGAGATCAACTATCCAGGTGCTCAGGATCACGAGATGTGGTTCCATATCAACGGCGTAAATCTCCGATTTTCATAAGAAGAATATGCCTTGGTGATTGGCTTTAATCCGAAGGATGACCACGATTTACGGAATGTGGAGGTTTATCGACGGTTTTGTAACGGTATGCCTATCAATGCGAATGACTTACTGGATTGATTTACGAACACTCGGGCACTAATCACCGATCGAAATGGTGATCCAAGTGTTGATTTGTACCTCCGCGCGGCCCACGGTTTAGTTTCGTACATGCTTCTACTTGGTAGAGACGTGAATAAAATTGTTCCTTCGTGGATTTGGAAATTGGTTGATGATTTGAATTTGTTCTCTAATTTTTCATGGGGAGCATATACGTACTTGAATTTGAATCACTACATCACGAAAGTGCAGAATAAAAAGAAATATCAATTCTATGGTCCAGCTTGGGCCTTTCACGTGTGGTCTCTAGAAGTCATACCAGATTTAGTGGGAGCAGTTGGGAGACTTGATGACCCGATCGGGACTCCCAGATGCGTTTAATGGAGGTTTAGAAGCAGACCTATAATGGATCTACACCCACTTTTTTCTTTACTGGAATATATTAATTTTTAGATCTTTTAAATTTCTATTCTTATTTAATACTCTATATTTACTTTATTTTTCTCCAGGAGCTGAATTTTACACCACTTATTGTTTCTGACAATGAGGAGAAGACTTTTACTCCAAATGCTCTCGATGTTGAATATATGCCGCCCAGAAATTCACTAAAGAAGGGTGAGCAGTTTCCTCCTCGTCTCCGTATGGAAGCAATTTTTGATGAAGAGGCTAGTCCCACACATGAAGCCTCAAGAACCAGACGATCACATAGAGAGGGCCCATTCTATGTCGAGGCAGACATTTCCGATGAGGTGTGTCAAGAACAGCCCCAAGATAAGGGGAAACATATCCGAAAAGCTGCAAAAGCTGCATCCCGACAAAGTGCATCATCATCTTCGAGCAATGGGGGAGAGCACTACCGACGATACAATGATCATCGTTGGCTGAGAGAGAAATCGGAAAGATCTGAAGATCGACTCCTAGACAAGATGGATAAGAGATGGGTACCTCTATTTACGAAGTGGTTCGGGGACTTGGTTGAAAAAATGTGATGTGGAACATCCCGACATTCACTGTCACATCCCCAAATCCCGAGGGACGGCAGAAGCCGGGTGCGATTGGGATTGGATTAAAGAAGCGGGGAAGAAATGGAATGAATGAATAAACATACATTAAATGAGAAAATACTTCTATGAACCTGACTTCATTAGATAAAGAAAAAGTTGATCTCGAAGGATCACTCGACATACTTCTCCAAATGCAAACTAAGTTATAGTACAGAACTTAGACTACAGAGTTATATACAAGATAATACAAAAAGGTTTAGAGTTTGACAGTGGAATAAACGTAGAATGTGACTCTATTCTTCTTTCCTATCACTATCCTACTCAACCATCACCACTTCCGTCGCTCAACCTGTACATTTAGAAATCATATGCAGGGCTAAGTACATAAAACACTTAGTGGGCACGTTGCCGAAAACATATTAATAAGTATTGATAAATCAGGCATTCTTATCTCTGTAGCACATCGGGATTTTCTTTTAAAATGCCCGTGTCTACTAAAACATTTTCTTATCATTTTCACAATTTAGCTTGACCAAGCATTTTTCTGACAGATGTTACGTTTAATCTTGCCCAATAAGAATCACCGTGGCTGGTTACCCCTCAACAGGATACCACATACACCACAGGCTACTGTGTACACTAACTTTGGAAAGCAAGTCGGCTAACTCAAAGTCCGATCGTTTTAGTTAATAAGTCGGTTAACTAATAAATTCTGGATAGCAGGTCGGTTAACTCAGAAGGGTACAAGAGAACTCACATAAAACATAAAACAACTTATGCCTGATAATCACTTTTGATAAACACAGTTATCAAAGCTATAAATATCACTTTCGATTTGTGGAAAAACCCACATTCTGTTTGGTATATATAAAAGCCCACCTTAAAGATTACAGAACTTCTAATCGAGCTTCCGTTCTTCAATCTTCCGTCCTATCCTTGTGCTGACTTCCTCCTTCATCGTACATAATCATACTTTGATAAGTCGTCGATACGATAAATGAAAATGGAAATCGAAAACGAAATCGAATTAGTCTTTTAAGCTTTTTAGGCATTTGCACGCTAAACTAGATTCTTTTAGTTAAACGGGAACGAGACTCGAGCACATCTCGTTTAAGCCTCATTTGGTTCCTTACTCGACAATTATGTCGGTAAAACTGAAGTTGATTGCTTACAACGACTTAGAAGATCAAAAGGAATTAAGTTAAAAAGAATTCAACTTACGAAACTAGGTTCTTGAAATTACTGCACAGATCAGTAAGTTTGCACAGAACAGGGGATTTCGAAACAGGGGACATGCCCTGTACCAAGAGAAAGCCACGGGTGTCTAGTTTACTCTCCAATTTACAGATCTCGATTTCGTTAAGCGAGCTAGGAGATATGACTGTTTCCGTGAAAGGTCGCAAAACTGTTCGCGGCTAACCCTAATGTTCTTTAACTCGATGTACGACTTCCTAGGCTCAACTTATGTTATTCCACCTTATTTTCTACGAAATTACTGACCCAAGGCAGTCAACACGTATCCTCATACGTGATGAGCTCCTTTTCATTTCTCGATCACAAACACGACGATTAATTCTTCGTCTTTCAAACTACACAATTACTATACCAATCAACTTCAATTCAATTTCTACTTCTCGTTCACAACTATAACTCATCATCTCGTATCTTGGATGTAAACATCATTAACTACAAACTTGATCACTTAACATTAACAATCATTAATATCTAATTACTTTCCTTATTCGTCTTTTCTATCGATACTAACGTTCGATTCTTCGTCTCTTATGAAAATTCCAACCTCATTGGAATTCGATAAATTTTTACATTATTTATCATTTTCTATCAAGAATCAATACTACGTACATCATATCCTCAAATCATTAACTAATCTTGACTTATCGACGAACTTCCGTCTCTTACGCTTTTCATTTTATTATTAGAAAAATTCCAATAAATTCATGTGATCCTCTAACATCACATAGAACATAAATTTATCAATCAAACCTCAATAAAATCAAACTACACAAAATCCCTAAATTCGTAATAATTTTCGGTACTGACAAATAATTAGGAGGGGTGTTTTTCTTCATTAATTCAATTCATAATATCATTTCTAAGCTTACTACAACAATTATTCACCAAGATTAAACTTCTACATCACTAAATTAATTCCAACACTTGAAACCCTAACCCTAGAATCGATCCACATCAAATTTTAGGGGAATTAGTTTCTTCTTTGCATCAATCATCAATTAAACCCTTTCTAAGATTAATCATTCAAACAATTTTAAGATCAAGACATCCTATCTCACTTCCCCCAAATTTCGGTCCAACCCTAGACTAAGGGGTTTTTGATTTCTCTCTTCAATTCAACCATAGGATACCACTTCTACACAATTAATAATATGAATTAAAGCTTAAATCATCCTAATTCCAATCCACCAAAAATCGGTCACCACAAAAATAAGAGAATTAAAATTCTACATGGATAGAATAGAGGCTTAGGTGATTACCTTCACAAATATGAACTTGGAATTGAAGTTTGATGGATGATGAACAAAGTAGATGAGAAATTCTTGCAAAAGCTTGAAGTCTTTCTATGGAGGATTGAAGAAAAATGAGAGAGAACAAAAGAGGGAGGGTGGCGGCAGTGTGTGTGTGGGAGAGAAGAGAGGTGATGACTTAGTTAGATGTTATTATTAGATATTATCTAACTTAGCATAGGTGGAAAGTTAATAAGCTTGAGGTGGAAAGTTTAGAACATCATTAGAACATGAGTCATAAAGTAGAAGTAATAAAAAATAAAAATATCCTAAGATGACTAAGGGGAAGTCGGTTGGAGGGAGTAATAATACTCAAATATCGCGTTTTCGGACTCGATACGATGTAATAAAAATTCGAGAATTAAAAACGTAGTCGGTTACGTTTTCGCGAAATCCGATTCGACCATTAAATCCGATATATTTTTCATACTCGGAAAGTATATTTTAAACTTTTAAAACTAATAAAAATTTCGGACATCACAGTCCGAATTTCGTCCGGAAAATAATAAAAATCGATTTTTCCTAACTTACTCGTCTCGAAGAAAAAGTGAATGTAAAGTTCGACGGTTTTTTGAACTGAGTTCTAGAACTCAAAAGTTTTCGTACGCGAAAATCCTAATACAGTAGTCATCTGACTGACTTCTGTAATTTATTTTCGGAAACGGATTTCACCGTTATTCTTAGAATTTAATTTTATGATCTTAGGCGTGTAAAGCCGTAATTATTAATAACTTTTATTTTTAAAGACAGTAGAAATTATCGGGGTATTACATTCACCTGCATATCAACCCACAACTTGGGCTCGGCAGGATCCCGTCATCAAAACACCCCTACAAAATTCATTGCTACAACAACCCACTGTTGTGCCCTCTACTACTGTGCTCAGTTATATCCCGTTCACACATCATGTACCTGAGCAAAATAGAGGTGAGCAATTCACTCCGCCCGCCCCAATTTTCTATGCTCGAATTTGGTACGTTGTATCGGTCACAAGGGCAGTTTGGTAGTACTCATCATGATCCGCCTCGTCATTCCATGTTTGCTTGTGGTCATTTGACAAATTTTTTCAGCCACTTGAGAGAGGTAATTTAGAGTTTTTACTTTGAGAAAGAAATATGTTTTTTTTATTTATCTTTTAATTGTTTATTACTTTGATGTTTAGATGATTGAAAGATCATATGAACAAGCTCTCTCTAAATATTGTTCCCAAATGCAACGATCTCAAGAAGTTCCCATTAGTGTAGTAATTTTTAATTTTTAATATCTCAATTAATTGATTTGTTGTGTAGGAACTACAACTTTATATATGTTCTTTGGTGATCTAGAATGTAGTATTTTATTTTTTTTGTGGATCCACAAATAATGAATATATTTATGTTAGTTCACAATTTCTTTTGAAGTAATGTTGTAAAATAATTTTTTTTCTAAAGAAAAGTGTTAAAATATCACCCACATTTTAAAAGTTGTAAAATGACTTTTTAGTTTATGAAATGACATAAATACTCTTAATGAGTATACAAGAAGGCTACCTTTAATTTGAATCATACACGAACACTAACTTCATATATGAATTTCCGGCGAAAATTTACGGCCAACAATTTTCGGTGAAAGTTTTCCGGCAAAAAATTCCGGCAAAAATTTGAATCATACAAGAAGCCTAACTTCATGTATGCATCATACATGAAAACTAATCTTCGTGTATGATTCAAATTTGAAATTTTTGGCGCCGAAAATTTATGTGTATGCATCATACATGAAAACTAATCTTCGTGTATGATTCAAATTTGAATTTTTTGGCGGCGAAAATTTTCGTGTATGATGCATACATGAAACAAGCTTCGTGTATGAATGTAAGTCTTCGTGTATGATTCAAATTTGATTTTTTTGGTGACGAAAATTTTCGTGTATGATGCATACATGAATATAAGTCTTCGTGTATGATGCATACATGAATCAAGCTTCATGTATGATTCAAATTTTTGCCGAAAATTTTCGTCGGAAATTTTCGTGTATGATGCATACATGAATGTTAGTCTTCATGTATGATGCATACATAAAGTTAGGCTTCATGTATGATTAAATTTATCACCGGAATTTTTTCGCCAGAAATAGTCGCCGGAAATTCATACATGAAGTTTAGTCTTCGTGTATGATTCAAATTAAAGTTAGCCTTCTTGTATAGCTATAAGGGTAGAAAAGTCATAAAAGAGAACAAATGCTATTTGGTAACTTTTTTTTCAAAGTGACAAAATTTATCTTTTCTTTTTAGGAATGACTATTTTGACTTTTTGCTCTTTTTTTTTTGGATCCACAAATAATTTGTGTCTATGTGACATCACAATTTAAATTTGGCGATTTCACAGCAAATTTGGTGGATGCACAAATAATTCACATATTTATGAGACTTCACAATTTATAATTTGTGATGTAACATTTTTTTATGCATCCACAAATAATTTGTATCTTTATGTTACGTAACACAGTATATTTTGTGATTGAAACAAAAATTTGTACCCAAAAGAACAAGGGAAAATTTAGTTCTAAAAAAAAAGATCAGTTCCATACGATAACCCACACAAATATTTTTGTGATGACTAACTTTTTTATTGTAGATCCACAAATAATTTGTATCTTTATGTGACGTCACATTTCATATCTTGTGATTTTACAAAAGATTTTGTGGGTGAATAAATAATGCAGTTAGTTATGTTACTTCACAATTTATAATTTGTGATGTCTCATTTATTTAGTGTATTCACAAATAATTTGTATCTATATGTTACCTAACATATTATATTTTGTGATTTCACCAAAAAATTTGGGCCAATTTTTTTTTTCAAAGGTTAGTGCAACACAAGCAGAACAATATTTAGTTCAGCAATGAAAATATACAACATTTTTTGTGATTGCTCAAAAATTGATTTGAACCTTAGAAATGTGTTAGTTATCCCTCATTTTGGAGATTTTATACAAAAAAACATGACAATAATATTAATTAATATGTATAATTCGTGAAGTGTTAATGACAATTTTGTGACAGGATTCTTTAATCTCGAAATGAACTCTCTCTCTCTCTCTCTCTTTTTTTTTTTGTGAAGTAACAATGTTAATTTTGTGAAAAAGAACTAAAAAAACCTTATTACTACATAAGCATGAGTATTTTTTTTAATAACTAATTGGCTCATGTGAACAATGTTGGTTAACATAACACTAACAAATTAGTGAAAGAACCAAAACATCCTTATTATTAACTCGACATTTCAGGAAATAGCAAAATATTTGTTGTGAAAAAACAAATTTATGTTCAATAACTCTAAGGTTTACGAGCTTAGACTTTCATATCTCCTCAAAACTTATTTGGGATGAAATATAAACACAATCATTACTCTTAAGAGTGAACCTCTACGGCTTTAATGTTGTTGCGCATAAAGGAGCGAATCGAAAAAAGTTAAACAATATATATTCAGTTAACAAAAATGATGGAAAATGTCATAAGTATTTTAGTGTCGTACATACTTAATTTAAATCATCTACAACCAACTACAACTTGACATAGATATCTAAAGTTGAAAGACAAGAAAACCAATAAGCAAAATAGTTATTGCATAGTTCTTCCCATATCTCAGATTTTTATTTTGGTGAAGTAACAAAAAAAAAAAAAAAGAACCCATAACATTTTTAGTGACTCCACAATTAGATCTTTGTGAAAACTATACCAAACAAAGCACAATTTATGTTATGTGAAGTAACCAATAAAAATAACTCACCAAGATTGATGGTTCCGGTAACGAGTATCTGGTGTATATGGGAGGGGGGAGGCATACACCAGTAGCAATTTTCTTTGTTTTATAAAATCTTTTCACTGAGTTAGCTGCTCAGGTCAGTTTGCTCAACAATTCGAAAAGTCAGTTGGAGCTGCTCTACAACTGAGTTGGTCAGTTGGAGCTGATTACACAGTTGGATGCACAACTGACTTCTTTGACTGAGGGTCAGCTGTGTAGACCAACTGATGTTTCAAACAGTTTAGCGTTGCCGAAGTTGGTGAAAAGCTCGTTACATAAACTGAAACCTTTGTGAAAACGGGAAATGTCAAGTTCCCAAAGTTAGTGCAGTTGTGTGCAAGTGCAGTTTGTATGCTAGGTCAGTTGGTTAGGTAACTAAATATAAAATATGAATGTAAATACATAATGTAAAGGACACAATATTTTAACGTGGTTCAGAAATTGACCTCCTACGTCCACGACTTCCTTTTCGGGGAAGTAATCCACTAGATAAGTTTAAGCGTGCTTACCAAACGTTCCACTTAGTTTCCGGGTACCAATCAACCTAACCAGTTCAATTACGGGTACAAACAAGACCTTACAACACTTTTCTGGCCAAATGTACAGCCTGAGCTTAGATTACGGGTTCTAAGGGGACCTAGTCTTAGATTGCGGGTTCTAAAGGACCTAGTCTTGGATTACGGGTTCCAAGGGACCTTGTCTTTGATTACTGGTTCAAAAGGACCTAGTGACTTTGATTGCGGGTTCAAAGTCGGACCTAAGGTTTGGGGTTGGGGGGTTTTTCCAACTAAGAAGCCTTCTACACAGAAAAGTGGAGGCTTCATCCTAAGGCTTCAGACTTGATCTTTTAGGAGAGAGTATGGTCAGCACAATATATGCAAGAACCTATACTCTAGACTCGATCAAAGAAAGGGCTTTCTGAGTGCTAGATAGAAGAACAGGAGGAGGTTTGGGCACTCGACTTCTCGTCGTCTTCAACTGAGGTCTTCTTACTGGGGTGAGAGGTGGTCTGCTGCTGTGGCTTCTTCACTCTTGATTTTCTCTCTCTATTTTTTACCTGTTTATGTCTGCACTTGTGTTTGACCACAAGCTTTGATGTGGAGACCTCTATTTATAGAGGAAGATCTAACTAGCCGTTGGAAAGAGCCGTTTGATCTCTGCCAAAAGCACGGCACTCCATCTGCTTTTGTGGAAACTTTTCTAAAATGGTAACTGCGACCTTTGTTTTTTGCATGTCATTGTTGTCGGCCCATTTATAGTAAGTTCTCTAGCTGACTTGTGCTTCCAAGTATATTTGAATTTGGGCTACAACTCTTCTGCCTTCAATGTCTTCAAAGTCTTCTCTTCTCAGCATTGCGACGTCTGACTTCGACACAACTTCTCTTCACGCTTTAGCTGTATGGGTTGGTTGAGAACTCAACTGAGTTACTATCCAACTGAGTTCATGCTTCAGCTGAGGTTGAGGTCTCAACTGAGTTTGAGGGTCAGTTGAGTTTGGGTCTCAACTAATTTCTTCACGAACTGTCTTCTTCAGTCCGGCTGTCTTCTTCTGCTTGAAATTTGTAAAGATAAAATCCCTATGCTCAAACAGTGAGCTCTAGCTAAGTTCAGAGTGAAGGCATTCATCTACTCAGTTGGGGTCAGTGGGGGGTTTGGTATCAATCGAAACCTTTACTAATTTTTTCAACAATTTCTCCCTTTTTGATGATGCCAATACTCTAAACTGACACCACCTAACTTTCCTAACTGATACCATAAACTGATACCTAAAAAGACTAAAAGATAAACTCAATTCTAGTCTATAAGAGGAAAGAGATTATCAAAAGATAAAATATAAAAATTACATAGATTGACCTCAAACTTTGACAACGAGATAGTTGTCATCAAGTGAGATCAATAACTGAAGACCTTTAATAACTAGCAACTTGTTATTATAGATGGGGAGTGATTACAGTTACAACAGAGTTCTTTCTAAACTATAGTCCTAACATTCTAACCCACTCTAGGGTCTTCGTCTTCTTCTTCTCGACCTTCTTCTTCCTTCGAAGAAGGGTCTTCATCTTCAGCAAGGCTAGAGGCTGAGGTCATCCCTTCTCTGACCTTTATCAGCCTTTTCTTCAGCAGCCTTGTCTGTCTTTATCAATGTCGGCGGCTAGACTCCTTTTCTTCAGCCGTCTCTCCTTTAGAGTTGATAACCAACAAAGAGTCCTTCTTCTCCTTCAAGAAGATCTTTATTTTCAACTCCTTCCTATCATGGCTGGAGGCTAAGGCTATACGCCTTTTCTTGAACCTACAACAACCTTGCAGGATCTTCATTCCTGCTTCAGTTCACCTGAGGTGGCATCAACAAAGATGTGTTGATCCAAGCAAAACCTTCAAGGTGACTGTCGGTACTCCTTCCCCTTTTTTGGAATAAAAAAAAGATGAAGTACAAGGTTAGCAGGAGGGCACTTCGGGCAGCGATTCACGAGGAGGCAAAAATCGCACCCATTTTCCTTCCACTTCCAGGGCAAGGAAGACCATTAGCAAGACTTTACAAGCAGTAGCGACTCCTGGTGTGTCTGCTTGTACAGCTGCTGCAGCTTTTAAGGAAGGAAGATCAACTGAGATAAGCTTGAGAACAGGAAAAACCCTTCATGAACCCATCTCAGGATCAAGTGCCTAGATCCTCCAGGGACTCCTGATGGATAGGTAACCAATGACTTGTTCTGGCGACGTGGGATTGCAGATCTTCAACCCGACATGCAATTATAAGAACATCTCATGGAGCTGCATTAGCTTGTTGACACCACGAAACACCCATATCATCAGTTGTCCTTTGAGGCATCTGCGTCTTATGTTGCTGTGAACATAGCATTCTTGTTGAACCGATTGTTTCACTGATTCAGGGTTGACAGAAGGAAAGAACCACTTTACAAAGTGGGAAGACATATTCTCAGTTTGGGTAGGATTTTCTGAAGGGAAAGATAAACCCTAGCAAGAGAGAAAACCACAAAGCAAAACTTTCATGAGAAAATGCAGAAGATCTTCAAGTTGTTAAGATATGAAATCTGGATTGATATGCAAAGAGAATTGCATGGCCCCTTATTTATAGAAGGGATGAGATCCTAATCAACAGATCATATCAAATTGTGCAGTCTTTTCGGGATAAATTGTAGTCTTCAATGAGCCGTTTCAGAAAAAGCTGCTCCCAGGAATGACGGTGATGGAAGGGCGGTGAGGAACACTCGTGCGTGTGAGGAGAGTAGGTAACGTTATGTTAGCCCAACCGCAATGTAAAAGCATGGTCTATAGATTTAGATTAGCTTTTCAATGAATGTGACCACTTGGCTAATTCAATGTGAATAACTTGTAAACAGATGTTTGAATTGATTTCAAAACACCCACTTTAACAAAAGGAACAAGTTAACGTAGAGTACCGCTCAGTCGGTGTGGACCTCGACTATCTTTTTTACTCAGCTTACACTCGACTGAGTCAAGTTGTCAGTTCAGTCGAGGTTATACTCCATCCATTAGCTGGACTGAATGGGGTGTTGAACTTGTTCAGTTCCCTCTCAAGTTGAGATTCCCCCTCAACTTGTGATCTCCATCTCTGTGGCTTCTTCTTCAGTTGGGTTGAGCAATCCAAGGAGTTGAAACAACATCTTGAATCGAGCTTCCACCAAGGGCTTTGTGAAGATATCAACTCTTTGAATGTCAGTGTGAATCTTCTCAACAATGACGTCCTTCTTTTCGACATGATCACGGATGAAGTGATGTCGGATATCGATGTGCTTAGTTCTAGAAAGGTGAATTGGATTCACCGTGATGGCTATAGCATTAGAGCTATCACAGAAGATGGGTACTTGCCCATCTCCACTTCATAATCTCTCAGTTGTTTCTTCAGCTAGGGAACTTGCATGCAGCAGCTTCCAGCTGCCATGTACTCCGATTCAGTTGTAGAGGTGGCGACACATACTTGTTTCTTCGAAAACCATGAAACTAATTTGCTTCCCATGAACTGACAATACCCTGAGATTGATTTCCTATCAACCCTATCTCCAGCTAGGTCTACATCTGAGTAGCCAGTCAGTTCAATGTTATCATCAGTTGGGTACCACAGTCCCATATGAATTGTTCCTTTGACGTACTTGATGATATTCTTAGATGCTTGCAAGCGAGCTTCCCTAAGCTCAACTTGAAATCTTGCACAGACTCCAACTGCGTAGGAGATGTCTGGTCAACTAGTAGTTAGATAAAGCAACGAGCCGATTATCCCTCTGTACATCTTCACATCGACGATCTTCCCTTCCTAGCTGGGGTCGATCTTCCAGTTTGTGTTCATTGGGATATTTGTTGTTCGACTTGAGTTCAGTCCAAACTTGGAGAATAGCTTCTTTGTGTACTTGGACTGATTGATGAAGATTCCTTCTGGCGACTACTTCACCTGCAGCCCAAGGAAATAATTCATCTCGCCCATCATGAACATCTCAAACTTTTTTTTCATGAGTTGGGAGAATTTCTTGCACAAATTTTCAGATTTGGATCTAAAGATGATGTTGTCGACATATATTTGCACCACCAGAATAACTTCTCCAACTTTGATAGTGAAAAGAGTTTTGTTGACTAAGCCTCGGATGAATCCTGACTCCAGTAGAAAGCTGCACAGTGTCTCGTTCCATGCGCGCGGAGCCTGTTTTAGTCCGTAGATGGCTTTCTTCAGTTTGTAGACTCTGCTGTCACCAGTTTCAAAATTGGGAAGTTGTTCTACATAAACATCTTCTTTAATATCGCCATTGAGAAATGCACACTTCACATCCATTTGATATACCTTGAACTTGTTGTAAGTGGCGTAGGCTAAGGAAATCCTGATTGTTTCCAGATGAGCAATAGGGGCGAAGGAGTCTTCAAAATCTATTTCTTCCTACTGGCAGTAACCTTGAGCTACCAATCTAGCCTTGTTTCTCACTGGCATCATGCTTATTCTTGAATATCCATTTCAAGCTGATCACCTGACTTCTTCAGGTCTCTCAACAAGTTCCCATACGCAATTTCTGAGGAACTCATTTAACTCTTCTTGCATGGCTTGATTCCAGTGGATGCATCCTAAAGCTTTCAAGATGTTTTTGGGTTCAGGTACGTCTGCAACGAAGCATGCAATCATGCTTACATCTCCTACTTGTTCCAGCTTTTCTAGTATCCTGAGCTCGTCAGCATACTGCACTTCCAAAGTTGGTTCACAATCAGCTGAGCTTCCTGACTGAGTTGGTTGGACTGATCTTCTGGTACGAACGCCGACTTCCAGGTTCCCTACTCACTAAATCTTTGACGTTGCTTTGATACCATCGTTTATTCTTCTGTGCTCGCTTAGTAGCTTCGAGCATTATAATGGAATAATCCGATCTTGGAGATGTTGGATGTGCCGAGCTTGGTATTCGGACTTCAAGTGTAGTTTGATCCTCAGTTGGAGATGGAGGATGAACTGGGGAGGTGGCTGGTCTTGGACTGGAAGGTCCACAGGGAGACTAGGCAGTTGCTGATGCTGGCTGTGCATCAGCTGGAGGTGGCACTTGGTCTGTTGATTTCCCCCTTGATTTGTGATGGGATCTTCAGTTTCACCGTCAGAAGAATATACTTCTTCTTCCTCGGTTGACCAGATAAGCGGCTCTGCAAGATTCTTCAGCCGTTGGGCTTGAGATCTGATCTCAGCTGGTTGTGCCGGTGCACTTCCTTCAACTGCCTGCAGTTTAGCCTGTTCCCTGCACTCAAAAGTAGATTCATCAAACATAACATGAGGTGTTACCTCCACAATTCTGGTGCTGGTGTTGAAAACTCTATAAACTTTAATGTTAGCAACATATCCTATGAATATGCCTTTGACAACTTTTGGCTCGAAGGCTTTCGACTTAGCTTTTCCATTATTATGGATATAACACTTAGAACCGAATACACGAAAGTAAGAAATATTAGGCTTCCTATTTCTCCATAGTTCGTATGGAGTTTTTCCTTGTCTCTTCATGAGGAGGGAGTGGTTCTGTGTGTAGCACGCTGTGTTGACTACTTCAACCCAAAATCGTTTTGGCAGGGCTGAACTTGTAAACATGCAGGTTGCTGCATCTTTCAGCGTTCGATTCCTCTTCTCAGCTACTCCGTTCTGCTGTGGAATTCTTGCAGTTGAGGTATGATGTGTTATGTCTTTCTTCTCGCAATACTAACTGATGGTCTCATTGAGGAACTCAGTTCTGCGATCAGATCTGATGAAGACAATGGATTTTCCTAGTTGATTCGCAAGTCTATCCATCAGCTTAGGCAATTCTTCTCTCGTCTCATTCTTGTACGCCATGAAGATCACCCAGGTGTATCTTGAATAGTCATCAGTGACTATGAGAGTGTACTCATTTCCACTCACACTCTTCGAGGGTGATCGGACCGAAAAGATCCATATGGATCAATTGTAGAACACGATCCGTGGAAGGCATCATCTTAAAACAGAATGATGCTCTAGCCAATTTTCCAAGTTGACATGCACAGCAGTGATGCATCGGACTGTGCTTCAGATCAGGTATTCCAACTACGTGTTGTTGGCGAGCTAATTTGTTCATGGTTTTGAAGTTGAGGTGGTTGAGTCTCTTGTGCTAAAACTAGCTTGTCTCTGAGCTGCTCTTGGATACGAGGCACGTTTCTAGTGAGCTACTCGACCAGTCTATGTAGTAGACTCCTCCTGATGAAAATTGTCTACCATATAAGAGAATCTGCTTGGCCTTGACGTCTTTCACCCTACATCCCTGTGCATCAAACTTCACAGAAAAACCATTATCGCGCAATTGGCTTATGGAGAGCAAATTATTCTTCAATCTATCGACCAAGAAAACATTTTTTATAGTCACTAGATGAGTTTTGAATTCATCGGATCCTTTGGTTTTACCCTGAGAGTCATCACCAAAGGTAACTATACCTCTCTCTCGAAACTTGATGTCGGTGAGAAGATTTCTCTGGTGTGTCATGTGCCTGGAGCATCCGCTGTCCAACACCCAGATTGACTTTGCAGCTCTTCTCTTCCTTAGTTCATCCTGGTCCTGCAAAACACAAGAAGAACTTTAGGTACCCTCACTCAGTTGGGTCGTGAACGGTTAATAACTTTGGTTTTCTCGAAGACTCGAACTGAGGGACTATTCGAATCACTCTTTCTTCTTTATCCACATAGACTAAAAACTGAGTAGGTCTCGAAGTGCGAGTAGTCCAATTTCTTGGTGGATTTCTCTGTCTTTGTGGAGCATGGTATCGACTCTACAGAGTAGATCGATTCTTCCGTGATGGGAACTATTTGGGAGGTTGCCCAAACTGTCTAGCTCAATGAGCATACCCGTACTGTGGATAACTTGGACCATTGAACTGATCGCCAAAGTTTCCTTTTCGTTGATATGCTTGCTGGTAGCGGTGAGGCACTGAGAATGTCTGATGGTAGAAGTGTGGATTGTCCCAGTTCTGATGCCCTTGCTGATGATGCTGAGCTGAGTAGTTTGACATGTGGCTGAGCTAATTATGCCTTGGTTGCAAAGGTTCACTTCGTTGGTTCCCCCTCGCTCTGCGACCTAGGGGTCTTGACTTCCTTGAGGATCTCTCCACATTCTTTAATGTACCAACTTCATGCTCCTTAGGTTCTTCAATTAGAACCTTCTTTTTTTATCCGTCACAAGAGTCTCAACAATCTGAGGGATGACTGGAGTCGCTTGAACTGTGACTTCGACTAAGTTCAGTTGAACTTGAGGTGCCTCAGTCGGTGATTCAGTTGCCTTGACGAACTGAGATGTCTGAGCTCCAATGTCCGTAGTTAGATTGTAACCAAGACCTTCTACGCATTTGGGAGGTCTTTGGTGGCTTATCATGCTCTCCAGAGCTGCGCTCGAGGCATGAATGGATACTATCTTCTCATGTGCAAACTTCAGCTCCGTTTGTAACTGAGAGATGTATTCTGCCTGAGTCCTGGTCATGTTGATCAAGTTGATGACCTGACTGTTCGTTAACTGAGCAACTTCTTCATGGAGTCTTCGATTTTCTTCCATGAGTTTCTCTATGTCATGATCCTTCATGATCAACTCGTTGCTCATGATGTCAAACTCTGCTTGAAGCTCTTTGCACTGTGCAACTTGTTCAACACACAATCTGCTCATATGCTCGACCTCATCCCAAGACGGCTCGATGTCTTCGTCTAATTCTCTTGTACATTGATTAAAAGAAGAAACAATATGAGAGGGATGGAAAGAAGAGTTTACCTCAACAGTTGACTCTTCCGGCAATGCCATAAAGCACTGGTCTTTTCCTGCTGAGCTTGATAGCGAGTCAGTTTCTTCTCTTTCTGACTCCGTGAAGACGTCAGTGCAGTCGACGTCATTCTCAACGATCATGACTTTGGTCATCTCCTTTGTCTTTCCTCGGAGGGCTTCTTTCTCTTTCATGGAGAGATCAGGACAATTGTCTTTGAAGTGTCTTGGCTTCCCGCATTCAAAGCATCATTCGCTTTGATTTCTTGAGAAGGGTTCGATTGAGCTCCATCTGTTCCTGTTGATTCTTCTATACTTCTCGATCTTGGAGTTCATCTGCTCGAGTTGTTTGGTTATTTTGTCGACCTTCTTGTGAAGTTCGGTATTTCACCATCATTTGGTTGTGATTTGTTTGGTTTAGTTAGTATGTTTTCGATGGTTTTAGTGCGAAATGATTCTATTTTGTTTTGGAAATGGTACTAATTCTTCGAACCAAGTGTTGTGTGGATTGTGGTTGTTTTGGTATTGTTTTGTAGGTATTTAGATCAAGAAAGGAAGAAGATAAAGTCGAGACGACACGAGTCGAAGTTTGAAAAGAGTGTGATTGCGTAGAAGGCTCAGGCGATCGCTCAGCATCCCAAGCGATCGCTTGGCGAGGGCTGCCGAGGGACAGAGACGATACCCAGGCGATCGCCTCTCTCCCACGCGATCGTCTGGCCTGGACTTCGACGGGAGCAGAGACGGGACCGAGGCGATCACCTATACTCCACGCAATCGCTCAGCTGACTTTGATGGCGGACAAAGGCGGGGGCCAGGCGCGCCTGGCACCTAAGCGATTGCCTGGCCCATGGCGGCGATAATTTTGGAAACCCTATATATAGGGTTATTTTATCTCCCTTCGCCCCACTTCCTCCTCCACGCGAGTTTTACCTAGTTTTTGAGCATTCAAACACTTTTCTTTTGGTTCTTAGATTATTGCTTCATAGTTTAGTTGTTTAATTTCCGGATTTACGAACTACAACACCACGGATTCGATCGTTTCTCCTGGTTCAATTTTAATTCAAGTTTTTGGTTTATTTGATCTTGTTATTGATGATGGACTCCTGCTTTGATTTACTTCTTTGTGGTCATTAGAGTAGATTTTTATTCTTGCCTAGGATTAGTTTACGTTTAATTTATATTATTGCCTAGTCATAATCAAACAACCAATTCCAATTGATAAACTGCTTTCTTTTACTTTCTTTTCTTTTCGCAATACAACAATCACCCTGTTAAGTTTTCCTTGAGATACGATATTCGGGTTAACTTATCTAATCTAAAATAACCAGGTTCAATTGTGTGCGACTTAGATTAATTAGGTTGAACAAATTTGGCGTCGTTTCCGGGGAAGGCTTTAGGCAATTTTTGTGTTGCAATTTTTATTTTTATTTTTGTTTGGTTATTTTTCTTCCTCCGGTGCATTTAGCCTGTTTGTTAGTGTTGTGTATGCGAGGTCGCAGAAGTCAGAATCAAACTTTAGCACCGTATATTGCCAACATCAATAGGAGAAGCGCAATTCTAGAACAAGCAAGAGAGGTAACTGAACTGCTTCCTAACGAAGTTGAAGAAGAAGCTTCGTTAGGGAATTTATTTGGAGATCAGAAAAAAGAACTTCAGTTGAATTGCCAAAGAAACATGGCAACTGGGGAAAATCAGCTGATGGGAGAGTACTCCCGACCCATTATTGAAGCCACGACGTCGGCAATTGTCCTCCCACTGGCGTCAGGAATTATGATTTGAAGCACAATTACTCTAGCATGCTTCCAACTTTTCACGGCATGCCCAATGAAGATGCACTCCAATTTGTTCGTGAATTCTGCTCGATAGTGCAAACTTTTCCTCTTTCGGACCTTACAGAGGATCAACTAAGGCTCAAGTGCTTGCCATACACCTTGAAGGATCAGGCTCGAACGTGGCTCCTATCGCTATCGTCCAATTCCATAGACTCTTGGAAGGATGCTTGTGAAAAGTTTATGCTGAAATTCTACCCCAATCACAAGACTCAGGAGATTCGTACTCAGATTATGAATTTCACGCAAGGAACCGATGAGCCTTTCCACGAGGCATGGGAGAGATTTCAAGAGCTCCTTCGTCAGTGCCCACATCATCAGCTGTCTTCAATTATGGTCAGCCAATTCTTTTATGATGGGCTGCTTCAAAATACACAGTTCATGGTGGATAGTACTGTAGGGGGTAACATCGCCAAGAAGACTCCCGCAGAACTCAATCAGATTTTTCAGACTTTAGCAGACAGCTCACAACAAAAGTCGATCCGTGGGAGAAGAGTTGAAGCCAGTGCAGTGGCATCGAATTATGAGCTACAGAAGCAGCTAGTAGGGATGATGAGGGAGTTTTAAGAATTGAAAATGAATAAGTCTGTTGCCTCTCCACCTAGACCGGAGCCGGTTAGACGTGAAATGATTCCTGAGCCATGCGGCATTTGCAGGGAGCTGAGACATAATCCTGAGGAATGCCAGAGAATGGGGGAGTTGACATATGAAGGAGGAGCAGAAGTGTATGCTGCACAAGGGTACCCTCCACGACAACAGTTTGATCAAGGCCAAGGATCTAATCAGAATCAGCGGCAGCAGAATTCGGGATGGCAGAATCAACCTACCGCTGGATGGAGGAATCAGAACCAAGGTCAGGGATATGGAGGAAATTTTCAAAATCGTCATCCTCCAAAGCAGTTCACTCAGTATCCTCCCCAACAATTTAATCAGTTCCCTAGTCAGCAGTAGTGGTATCCGCAGCAGCAACAGAATTTCAACTCTCAGTGGCAGAATCCAGCTCAGTCAAGTCAGTTCCAACAGGGGCCATCACAATTTCAATGCCCATCGCCGCCACCTGCTCAAAAGAACCAGTTTGAAGATAATTTCAATGCATTCATGCAAGAAAGCAGGCAGGCGAGAGAAGCTCAAGATGCAACCATCAAGTGTCTTGAGACGGCTGTGGGACAAGTTTCGGGTACGGTTAACCAGATGTAGCAACAACAGCAGACTGGGAAGATTCCGAGCCAGGGTCAACAGCCACAGCGGTCACCGTGTTGAGAAGTGGAAAGACGATAGATAATAAGGTGAGAGACGCACCATCAGAGGAGGCACAACCTAGAGTTGAGAAGGAGCAATCAGAAATCCGACTGCATAAGGCTGAAAAGCCTTACCACCCACCAGTGCCCTTTCCTAGCAGACTGCGGAATGAGAAGCAAGACTAGCAGTTCTCTGACTTTTATAAGATGCTATCCAAGGTGAATGTGAATTTACCTATTCTTGATGTGATCAGAAACGTGCCTGCATATGTGAAGTTTTTCAAGGAGTTGACATCCAAGAAGAAGAAGTTTGATAAGCCTGAACAAGTTCTAGTATCTGAAAGTGCTAACTCAATTATGCAGCAATCTCTACCTCAGAAGCAACGAGATCCTAAGAGTTTCGTGATCAAAATTGCCATGGGGAACGGAAAGGAAGCTTCTGGAATGCTAGATTTAGGAGTAGGGATCAATCTGATGCCTTACTCGATTTTCAAACAGTTGGAATTGGGAGAGTTGAAGCCGACACAGATGTGTTTGCAACTGGCAGATAGATCGATTCGCCACCCTCGAGGAGTTATTGAGGATGTTTTGGTTCGAGTGGGGAAACTTATTGTGCCTGTGGATTTTGTGGTTTTGAAAATCGGAGACGTCAAGGAAGATGGACGAGAGCACACACTGCCATTGGGGAGGCCATTTATGGCCACAACTAATACTCTCATTGACGTAAAAAATGGCATAATTAAGATGTCAGTTTTGGGTGAGTCAGTTTCGTACGATGTTCGAGCCAATAAGGTGATTTCGTCTGCCAACAACATTGATAATTGTTCTTACATTGATGCTATTGACACACTTTCCGAGGCCTGTTGACGCAGCCGTCGTTTAAGCTGCGACAAAATACAATTTGTATTTCACTCCTATGCCTACCCCTAGGAACAGCTAGTTGGCAAGTACAGGGTCGATCCCACAGGGAGTTGCTCGCGATAATCTCTGGTTAGGTCGCAAAAAGGTTGTATTGAGTTTCTATCTACTATGGCCTTGGGCAACTGTCACTATCACCTTTGGCAAACTGCTGAAAGTAAATAACTGTAACTTGACAAGCAAAAAGATCAGTAATAAAAACAATCCAGATTTAGGTTTCGAATCAATGAGTATAACTTTATCTCGATCATCGGTTCAAAGATATTTTTTGCACATGTATGTCAGTGGTTATAGGCTAAAACTATGCAGGGTCCCCACTGTCACGTCACCACGTACGCTACATAGTCCGCCCAGCTCCATCCTTACGTTTAGGTCTTGATAGGCATACCCTAGCCAATCCTCTTGCTTGCCCAAAAGTCCCAGGCATTCCACCTTTATAAGGCGCATGTTGGTCAAGCAGCATTTGGTTCTAGATGGGCCCACTCCGGCAACGAGTGAGATACGAGGACCTCTCTTCCGGCTTTCTCCAGCATTGACACATCTTTGCAGGTCTAGGCCAAGACTACAAACCGCTCTTGCCGCTCTCAAGGAACGTAAGGCAATTATGACGTGCACTTGATAACCCTCCTGCGATGTAGGAATCCGTATGTGCTCAGGGCTCGTTGGCCTTCCGAGTTACCTGTGACCACCGAACTTCTTTGGAATCGTTGTCCAAGGTGTCGGGAACACACTTATGCAACTATCAAGAACACTTAGACCTCACGAGATTTACAAGTTATACATCACATCATCTATCCTAAACCTGGATTTAAAGGCTTAGCTAGACATAAAGTAAATAACGAAAGCAAAAGAGATAAAGAAAATCATACTTGAATTAATAACGATAATCAAAAGGTGTTCGCCCTATTGGGACTTAAGCATAAACGTAAATTGTATCTAAGAACATAAACTGCAGAAAGTAAAAGTGTTTCGAAAGTAGAATGCGGTAAAAAAGTGTATCTGCGCCTCGCATGCATGCATGTATATATAGAGTACAAAAACTAGGGCAAACCCACAGACGGGCCTTCTAGAAAACGGGACGGCTGCTTCCATGTAAAGCTCGGTGGATAAGGTTGGAAAGATCTCCTTTTTTATCGCTAAGATAGTATTGTAGCTGTAGAAGGAAACTCTGATCGTAATCTTGTATCGCAAGGAATTTGTTTCCTTGTAGGACTCTATCAGCTGCAATCTGCACACGCCAGCACCGTTGCCCAAGCTCTGCACTCTGCCTTCCTCAATCTTTCTGCCATCTCTTGCCCACGGTAGTCTGCACCTTGCCTTCTGGAGTGAAACATGCAAACGTCTAGATTGATCATACCACTGAAAGTGGAGCAGCTCTTCATCTTCATTTGGACTTATGTCCTTGGTAGCTTGAGCCACGAGCACGGCTACTATGGTCATTGCCTCGTATCTCCAGTTCCTTCTCTTTTTTTGCATGTTTTAACTCCAATCTTACCCAATACCTGTCTTTCCTTGCCCTGCCAACTCAAGTGTCCTCCCAGACACAAAATGGACACAAAAGACACTAAAACAGACTCGATCTAGACCTAAAATACACATGACAAGAGCACAAAATATGGGCTCGTCACCTGTTTTATGGAAGAGAAGCAGATTGAGGAGATTTTTGAAGGCTCAGCCGACTTGGAGGGGAGCAGCAATGGAAGCATTGCTGCCAACCAATCTACCTGTTGATGAGCCAGTGATAGTAGAGGCTCCTAAAGAAGAGAAGGAGGTAGAGCTTGAGCTCAAGGAGCTTCCTGCCAATTTGAAGTATGTTTTCCTTGAAAAATGAAGGAAGAAACCTGTCATAATCTCCTCCGAGCTCAAGGCAGATGAAGAAGAAGCATTAGTCGAGGTGCTCAAAAAGTTTAAGGCAGCTTGTGGATGGTGTTTGTCCGATATTAAGGGGATCAGCCCTGCCACATGTATGCATCGGATTAACTTGGTAGAAAGAGCTACCCCGAAGAGGAATGGTCAAATGCGATTGAACCCCGTGCTGATGGAGGTTGTGAGGAAGGAGATTTTTAAACAGTTAGCAGAGGGGATTATCTTTTCCATTGCTGACAGTGAATGGCTCAGTCCCATGCACGTGGTCTCGAAGAAAGGGAGCATCACAGTGGTTTTGAATGACAATGATGAGTTAGTGCTTATGAGACCTATTACTGGGTGGCGGATGTGCATAGATTTTCGAAAACTTAATGCTGCCACCAAAAAGGATCACTTTCCAATGTCTTTTATTGATTAGATGCTCGACAGATTAGCGAGGCATGAGTTCTACTGCTTTCTAGATGGATTGTCTGGCTACTATCAGATTGCGATTGCACCCGAGGATCAAGCTAAGACAGCCTTCACATGCCCCTTTTGCACATATGCCTGCAAGAGAATGCCGTTCGGACTCTGCAACGCACCAGGTACCTTCCAAAGATGTATGATGTCCATATTTTCTGAGATGATTAATGATTTTGTTGAGATTTTCATGGATGATTTCTCTGTGTTTGGGTCATCTTTTGACGATTGTCTTAGGAAAATTGCACGGGTCCTAGAGAGGTGTGTTGAAAGTGGTTTGATTCTTAGTTGAGAAAAGAGTCATTTTATGATTCGTCGGGGGAATGTGCTAGGTCATATCGTTTCAAAAAGGGATGTAGAGGTCGACAAAGCTAAGGTGGATGTGATTGAAAGATTGCCTCCACCTCGTGATGTCAAAGGAATTAGGAGTTTTCTTGGTCATGCCAGTTTCTATCGGCGTTTCATTAAGGATTTTTCTAAAATTAGTCAACCTCTATGTTGTTTGCTGTCTCAAGATGTGCCATTTATTTCTGATGATGCTTGTCTTCATGCTTTTAATTTACTTAAGGAGAAGTTGAGTACTGCACCTGTGGTTATTGGTCCTATTTGGTCAGAACCTTTTGAGATAATGTGTGATGTCTCTAATTCTACTGTTGGTGCTGTTTTGGATCAACGTATAGATAAAATGCTTCGTGTCATTTATTATGCGAGTCTGACTCTTACTACTGCTCAAGTAAATTATACCACTACGGAAAAAGAGATGTTTGTTGTTGTGTTTGCATTAGATAAATTTCGTGCATACATCATAGGGTCTAAGGTCATCATTCATAGTGATCATGCTGCATTGCGTTATTTGTTGACCAAATCTCAGGCTAAACCAAGACTTATTCGTTGGGTGTTGTTATTGCAAGAGTTTGATTTAGAAATTCGTGATAGGAAGGGTAGTGAAAATGTTGTAGCTGACCACCTGTCTCGTCTTGATAATTTATCTTCTCCTGCAATTTGCGACAATTTGCTTGAATCCTTTCCTTTTGAACAAGCTTTGAGTGCAAGGATTGTACTTTGGTATGCCGATATTGTCAATTACCTTGCATGTGATGAACTAAGGCCTGACCTTACTTCCTAAGAAATGAAGCATTTTGTCTCTGTGTGCAGGCAATATTTTTGGAAAGATCCGTATCTTTTCAAAATTGGCAAGGACGATGAGATCTGAAGGTACGTGCCGGATGAGGAGCAAGCCAAGGTCTTGCAATTTTGCCACGAGACACATTGCGGAGGCCATTTTGGAGGTCAGAAGACAGCACACAAAGTGCTACAATCAGGTTTACTCTGGCCTACATTGTTTAAGGATGCTCGGTCTTTTTATACTTCTTGTGATCGTTGCCAAAGGGTGGGGTCAATTGGTCATAGGAACGAGATGCCCCTTAATACTTTTCTTGTTGTTGAGATTTTTGATGTGTGGGGCATCGATTTCATGTGACCGTTCCCCAAGTCTTTTGGCTATGAATACATTCTTTTAGCAGTTGATTACGTGTCCAAGTGGGTTGAAGCAATTCCCACTAGGCCTTGTGATTCTCATGTCGTGTTGAGATTTGTGCAGGAGAATATCCTTTGCAGGTTCGGATTTCCAAGGGCGATAATCAGCGATGGGGGAAAGTGCTTTTGCAATAAGCTTTTCGAGAAGCTTATGAAGAAGAATGGTATAACGCATAAGGTGGCTACTCCCTATCATCCCCAAACCTCGGGCCAAGCCGAGACGAGTAACATGCAAATCAAGGGGATCTTGGAGAAGACTGTCCAACCATCTCTGAAGGATTGGTCTTCAAGGTTGAATGATGCTCTGTGGGCGTATCGCACTGCCTACAAGAGTATTTTGGGGATAAGTCCATACCATTTGGTGTTTGGGAAGAATTGTCATCTGCCTGTCGAAATCGAGCACAAGACGTATTGGGCAATCCAGGTAACAAATCTTGATCTTGATGCCGCACGGAAACAATGGATGTTGTAAATGTCAGAGTTGGATGAGCTTCGTAATGAGGCGTACGACAACGCCAAAATTTACAAGGACCAAGTGAAGCGGTTGCATGACAGTCGGATTTTGTTCAAGAAGTTGAAGCCCGGGATGAAAGTCCTTTTGTTCAACTCGAGGTTAAAATTGTTTTCGGGCAAATTGAAGTCCCATTGGACCGGTCCGTAACTTATTGAAGAAGTTCTACCATTTGGTGTTGTCCGTTTGCTCAATGAGCAGACTCAAGAGTCTTTTCAAGCCAACGGTCATCGAGTGAAACCGTACCATGAAGGAGAACATATTGTGACAGAAGTAGAGTCAATTTGGCTCATGGATTCGGAATGAAGGTCTCATTTTTGTATGTCAAGCTAATGACGTTAAACAAGCACTTCGTGGGAGGCAACCTACTGTTCAAAAGAGAAAAAAATAAAACAGGTCGAGTCATCCAGGCGATCGCCTAGCATGTGTTGCTGCATTTCAGAGCCGACCCCAAGGCGATCGCCTCACCCCCAAGCGATCGCCTGGCCATTCGCATCGATGTTCAGAGCTGACCCCAGACGATCGCCTCCTCTCCTAGCGATCGCTTGGGGTCGCATCGTCAAGTTTCTGAGGCGCCACATAGGCGATCGCCTCTTCCCCAGACGCTCGCCTGGCCATCCATTGCAAATCTTCAGAGATGACCACCAGACAATCGCCTCTATTCCACACGATCGCCTGACCGCCCGAGCCCGCTCTTGAATCCACCTGCGCGATCGCCTTGGGTCCACGCGATCGCCTCTCTCCACATGTTGCACCCATTTTCCACCTCAGCCCACTAAACCCTATATCCTCATTCTCTCTCCTTCACTCTCTCAACCGCCGCCACTCTCCTTTCCCTCTCTAACCTCCTCCCGCTATATCCTCCTTTCCATCTTCACCATATTCCCCGTCGGCCATATTTTTTTTTTCCGCCCCAACTCACCATCTCACCCACTCACCACCACCCACATTTCTCTCACCACCATTATCTTCACTTTTCCTCTACAGAGCCACGCTACCGCCGTCCACATCCGCTCTCGCAATCATCGCGTTTGCCTAGGCGCTCGCTCCACTCTTTTTGCCGACCACAGGCTCGCCTTTTTTCCGCAGGCTCATCGTCCCTCCCACCGGTCGAGCGATCGCCTTGCACCCGAGCGCTCACCTCGGCTGTCCAGTCTCCACACCTCCTGTTTCCTTTTGCTCCATGGGTCGTGCCAAGAAAACTAAGCGCTCCGAGGAATCGTCGGAGCCATCGGAGGCACCCGTGGATATCTGTGCCACTTATAGCGTCCCGTTTCTGATTTATTCGCCGGAGGAAGGTCAGCTTTACTCTCGTCTCTGTTATAAACGTAGGCCTGTTGCTCATTACATTGATTGGAAGGAGATTGTTAAATATGGTGTTGTGGATGAGTTAGAAGATTATCTTCGGGTGCTGGGTTTATTAAAGTATGCTCATTCTGAATGGGATAGTTATATGCCGTTATGCTTTAAGTTTATTGCTACCATGTCGTTTGAGGATGACCTCCATGGTATTTCTTTTCGTTTGTTGGGGAAGAAATGTCGGGCTGGACCGACCGTTATGCATCAGGTATTTGGGTTTCGAATGGAAGGGGGCGTGATATCTGTACCTGATGATTTTGATGCGTCTGCTGCTTGGCGGAACTTAACTGGTTTCGGTAATTGGAAGCCCAGGGGAGTTTCTTGTATCTCGTAATCCGGCGTTGTGCATATTGCACAAATATATTGTGTATAATATGATTGGTTGGGAGGACTCTAGCAAGGTTCACATCACGGAGTTGTATCTCTTAGATTGCGCTGCGCGGGCAGTGCCGGTGTGCCCGCTCAATTTATTTATGCCGCCTTGCAAAATATCAAGTTCAAGTCCACTTTCGCAGCTGCCTTTCCTCAGCTTGCCACGGCTTTAGCTCTCAAGTTTAAGGTTTTTCAAGGTCCTTACCCCCCCTCGTCCATATTCTGCGGTGGATGTGAAGTATTTGGATTATTCTGAGCTCAAGCATGGTTTCTTTGTGTCCGATGAGACTACTTTTCTTCCTTTTGAGGATTGTCCTGTGGTTAAACAGTATTATGCTGACCAGCTTGTTGGCAGAGGTGCTCCTCCGACTGGCGAGGGAGTTGGCAAGTAGAGGGTGCCGGGCCACCCACCGCTTGTTGGGCCCTCTCAACCATCGAGTTCTTCTACTCCCTCGTGGTCCGGCTCTTTTGATTTCGGCAGTTTTCAGTCCGATTTTGCTGCTTTTCGGACTGACTTTGGGGCACAGTTAGGCCAGTTACAACAGAGCATTGCCACTTCTGGTGATCAGTTGCATACTCAGACCGAGTATTTGCAGCAGAATGAGGAGCGTTGGACGGAGAATGAGCAACGTTGGGTTGCTAATGATCAGCGTTGGGATTTGGCGGTGCAGCATTAGCAAGGGGTTTCTCAGTTTCACAATGCTAGCAGCCAGTATTGGACCGAGCAGGCTCAGCAGTGGAGGCTTAATGCCCAGCATTGGAAGGCGCAATGGCAACATAATACCGCTCAGACTCAGCGTATGGATACTTTCGAGCATCAGTTTGCTCGTTGGCGCCTTCCACCTGGTGATCCTTCTCAGTCACCACATGATGATCACCAGTCACCACCTGATGATCAACAGTGAGCTTCACTGTTGATGCATATGTTATTTCTTTCCTTCTTCTTGAATTGTGGTGTTTTGTTTCAGCTTGCTTTCTTTCTTGTTGGTATCTTGGTAGTGTTTTGTTTCTTTCGTGTTTTGTGCAGAATGCTTGATTTTTGTGGTTGCAGTTGTCTCATATCTTCTTCCTGGTTTGTAGTTCTTTATCACTCTTTCTCCGTTTCTTTTCGCTTGTGTGTCACAATGGAGACATTGTTTATTTCTGTCGGAGGGGGGGGGTGTGTTTTCTTCATGATCTAGTTTTGTTTGTCCTTGATTTATTTTGTATCACGATTGAATTGCGGAAGTATGTATTGAAGCTCCTAGTTCATGTTTCGATTTGCTTGATTGATTGGGGTATTTTCTCATGATTTGACTGATATGGTTGTTGCTTTTCGTTTGTGGGGCATTTCATGCTAGGATGATTGAAGCTTGGTGTTTAAATGTGGGTGAAGGGTGAGAAAAGTGTTATTTTAAAGAATTGTATCTCGAATATTGAGTTGTTAATTATTAATTTTGTTAAGTTGGGAGGCCTCTGCTCTTTTGGGAACCATGAGCATGGGAAACCACATGAGGACACTTTAGATGACCTCTAAATGTTCACATCTCATGACTTTTGGCCATATAACCCGACTTGACTTGAGAGTTTTATGTGTTGTCTTGGTTTGAAATGTTTGTGATTTGAAGGGCTCTACCCCTCTTTCTTGTCTATTTATTGAATATATATTGTACGAGAAATGGGTATGGGAAACCACGCTTGGCGACCGGAATTTTCCGTGAGTAAACCTAGTGAATTTTGCCCGGAATTCACTTAATAATAATGAGTAAGAATAGGCATAAATTTGGGATACTTGTTTGTAGTTTGCATTTTCTCACCTAGATCTGGCAGTTGAATATTGAGTTGATTGAGTTCTTGTGTGAAGGGCCACACATTGTTTTGTGATGACTATGTCTAGTTGATGAGTGATGAATTTGTCTTGAAATTGAAAGCTTATTGGAGTATGAACTGTTTGGTTCATTTGATTACTTTTTCATTTTGATTGGAAATAAGATTTGCTTGAGGACAAGGAAGGTTTTGTGTGTGGAGGGGTGTTTCACCTTCATTTGGTTGTGATTTGTTTGGTTTAGTTAGTATGTTTTCGATGGTTTTAGTGCGAAATGATTCTATTTTGTTTTGGAAATGGTACTAATTCTTCGAACCAAGTGTTATGTGGATTGTGGTTGTTTTGGTATTATTTTGTAGGTATTTAGATCAAGAAAGGAAGAAGATAAAGTCGAGACGACACGAGTCGAAGTTTGAAAAGAGTGTGATTGCATAGAAGGCTCAGGCGATCGCTCAGCATCCCAAGCGATCGCTTGGCGAGGACTGCCGAGGGACAGAGACGACACCCAGGCGATCCCCTCTCTCCCACGCGATCGCCTGGCCTGGACTTCGAAGAGAGCAGAGACGGGACTGAGGCGATTGCCTATACTCCACGCAATCGCTAGGCTGACTTCGATGGCGGACAGAGGCGGGGGCCAGGCGATCGCCTAGCACCCAAGCGATCGCCTGGCCCATGGCGGCGATAATTTTAGAAACCCTATATATAGGGTTATTTTATCTCCCTTCGCCCCACTTCTTCCTCCACGCGATTTTTACCTAATTTTTGAGCATTCAAACACTTTTCTTTTGGTTCTTAGATTATTGCTTCATAGTTTAGTTGTTTAATTTTCGGATTTACGAACTACAACACCACGGATTCGATCGTTTCTCCAGGTTCAATTTTAATTCAAGTTTTTGGTTTATTTGATCTTGTTACTGATGATGAACACCTACTTTGATTTACTTCTTTGTGGTCATTAGAGTAGATTTTTATTCTTGCCTAGGATTAGTTTACGTTTAATTTATATTATTGCCTAGTCATAATCAAACAACCAATTCCAATTGATTTACTGTTTTCTTTTACTTTCTTTTCTTTTCGCAATACAACAATTACCTTGTTAAGTTTTCCTTGAGATACAATATTCGGGTTAACTTATCTAATCTAAAACAACCACGTTCAATTGCGTGCGACTTAGATTAATTTGGTTGAACATTCGGACATGCTTGGTCGATCCCTAGCTGAGGAGTCAGCGGACCGTAAGGGTCTGGCAAACTTGGATCTGCCCGATTCAGCTCGAAGCATCACTGGCTTGGCAGCTGAGCTTTGCTCGGTCTGTTCTAGTTTCTGAAGCTTGGTTTGGCTCATTCGGAGGATGTCATACTCATTTTCCTTAAGCATGGAGAACAACTTCTCAGTTGTTATCGAACTGAGGTCACTCCGATTTTGATAGACGACTCTGTAGACTACCCAGTCTTCGCCTAATGTTGAGAGAACTTTCAAGTTCATCTTACACTGAGAGTATTTGCCCTTTCTAATACTCTTGATGTCCATAAGGACCTCTGTGAATCTCAACTCCATCTTGTCGATGGACTCCTCGGTTAGCTGAGAGAAGTTCTCGTACTTCTGATAAGCTAAGGTGAACTTGTTCTCCTTTATCTCGTCAGAGCCTTCACAGAGTGCAGCTAAGGCTTCCCACATATCTTTTGATGTAGAGCAATTGATAATCTTTGGGAGATAGGCTTTGCTGAAGGTGGAAGAGATGACACTCTTTGCTATGTTTTCTAGTTGCGCGATGTCTCTTTTTCCTTGGTGTACTCGTTTGCCCCTTTTGGTTCTTCCTTCATCATCATCTCTCCTTCTTCTAGAGTGGTTGTAGAGACCAGTACTGACTGAGTCACTTGGATGGGACCATTTTCTACAGTCTCCCACATCATGTGATGCCTGGCAGTCAGTGCCATCTTTAGGCGAAACTTTCACGTGGGATATCATCCACGGAAAACTCCAATAAGCTTCCTAGCAATATCGGGTTCATGTTTCCTTCACACCACAAAAAACAAACAAGAAAATATGTAGCAGAATGCACTAAAGGTTTTGAGAAAAGATATGTTCTGTTGACCACTGAAAAATCTACTCGACTCACACCTTGTGAACCAGAGTCAACAGTCATTTGAACCATTGTTCTGATACCACTTGATGGTCCTGGTAACGAGTATCTGATGTATTGAGGAGAGGGGGATACACCAGTAGTAATTTTCTTTACTTTATAAAATCTTTTCACTGAGTTAGCTGCTCAGGTCAGTTTGCTCAACAACTGAGAAAGTCAGTTGGAGATGCTCCACAACTGAGTTGGTCAGTTGGAATCGATCACACAGTTCGATGCACAGCTGAATTCTTTGACTGAGGGTCAGCTGTGTAGACCAACTGAGGTTTCAAACAGTTTAGTGTTGCAGAAGTTGGTGGAATTAAAAGCTCGTTACATAAACTAAAACCTTTGTGAAAACAGGGAAGGTCAAGTTTCCAAAGTTAGTGTAGTTGTGTGCAAGTGCAGGTTGTATACTGGGTCAATTGGTTGGATAATTGAATATAAAATATGAATGTAAATACATAATGTAAAGGACACAGTATTTTAACGTGATTCAAAGATTGATCTCCTACGTCCACGACTTCGTTTTCAGGGAAGTAATCCACTAGATAAGCTTAGGCGTGCTTACCAAACGTTCCACTTGGTTTTTGGGTACCAAGTAACCTAATCAGTTTGATTACGGGTTCTAGGGGTGAGCACAGAGCCGACCGAACCGATAAAACCGACCGAACCGATAGGTTTTGCTCGGTTTGGCCCGGTTTTTGCAAGCTTCGGTTGTCGGTTCAGTTTTTGAAATGTTGAATATCGGTTCTCGGTTCGCGGTTCAGTTTTGTCGAAATTCATTCGGTCGGGCCCCGAACCGACCGAATACATAATATATTATATAGAAATTATAATTTACTAAGTTAAAAAACTAAACCCTAAAGCTATTTCTCCTAAACTTCATTAGCGTGTGTCATTTCTAGCCTCTCAATCTCTCAAGTCTCAATTTCAGACTCAATCTCTTAATCTCTCAGTCTCAACTCGCCAGTGGCTCGTCCTCTCCGGTGGCTTGTCCTCTCCAGCGGCGGCACTCCACTTCGAGCCTTCGAGGTCGCGCTCCTGCTCTCGCTCTAAATCCTTCTCCTCCTTCTCATCTCCTTCTCGTAGCGGCAGCTCCCACAGCCCTAGTCCTTCTGCGCCATGGAAAAGGTTCATTTCGTCGCCTCTACTGCATTCTTTTTATTTTGTTTTTCATCTTGATGGATGATACATGGAAATGTCTATAATTATTGGACGTGTTTTTCAGAGCAAATTAAAATTTGGTTATTATTCTACAATTCTTCTTAGCTATTGAACTGGTGTTACTTTCGATTTTATTGTATGTTAACATAGGGCAATGCTCTAACTTGCAATTTGGATTTTTCCCTGACTTCTTCGATAACAGCGCAAATGGGATTTTTTCGGTTCTTATTCTCTAACAGAGCAAATGGGATTTTTTTTATTTTTTTATTTTTTACATCGCTTCAAATAAACTGACCGAACCGACTGAATATTTTTGGTTCGGTTCAAAGTCGGTTCAAGCACCCTCATCAGTGCGGTTCGGATCAAAATTTTCTGGTCGGTTCGGCCCGCAGTTCAACATAATTTGGTCGGTTGGTCGGACCGACTGACCGATGCTCACCCCTAACGGGTTCGAATAAGACCTTACAACACTTTTTTGAGCAAGTGTACATCGTGGGCTTAGATTACGGGTTCTAATGGGACCTAGTTTTAGATTGCTAGTTATAAGGGACCTAGTCTTGAATTGCGGGTTCCAAGGGACTTGGTCTTTGATTACGGGTTCAACTGGACCTAGTGACTTTGATTGCGGGTTCAAAGTCAGACCTAAGGTTTGCGGGTTGGGGAGTTTTTCCAACTAAGAAGCCTTCTACACAGAAAAGTGGAGGCTTTGTCCTAAGGCTTTAGACTCGATCTTTTGGGAGAGATTTTGGTCAGACACAATTTATGGAAGAACATATATTCTAGATTCGATCAAAGAAAGGGTTTTCTGAGAGGCTAGATGGAAGAACATGAGAAGGTTTAGACACTCGACTTCTACTGGTCTTCAACTGAGTGTTCTTGCTGGGGAGAGAGGTGGTCTGCTGTTGCGACTTCTTCACTCTTGATTTTCTCTCTTTATTTTTTACCTGCTTGTGTCTGCACTTGTGCTTGCCCACGAGCTTTGATGTGGAGACCTCTATTTATAGAGGAAGATCTAACTAGCCGTTGGAAAGAGCCGTTCGATCTCTTCCAAAAACATGACACTCCACCTGCTCAAATGGAAACTTTCCTAACATGGAAACTGCGACCTTCGCTTTATGCACGTCGTTGTTGTTGGCTCATTTATAGTAAGTTCTCCAGCTGACTTGTGCTTCCGAGTATATTTGAATCTGGGCTGCAACTCTTCTGCCTTCAACGTCTTCAAAGTCTTCTCTTCTCAGCTTTGCGATGTCTGACTTCAACACAACTTCTCTTCACGCTTCAGCTGCATGGGTTGCTTGAGGAGTCAACTGAGTTGCTGTCCAATTGAGTTCGTGCTTCAATTGAGGTTGAGGTCTCAACTGAGTTTAAGGGTCAACTGAGTTTGGGTCTCAGCTGAGTTCTTCATGAACTACTTTCTTCAGTCTGGTTGTCTTCTTCTGCTTGAAACCTGTAAAGATAAAATCTCTATGCTCAAACAGTGAGCTCTAGCTAAGTTCAGACTGAAGGCATTCATCTACTCGGTTGGGGTCAGTTGGGGTTTTGGTATCAATCGAAACCTTTACTAATTTTCCCAACAAGGATGTTTATAGAAAGAGATGAAAATTTTTAGAAAGAGATGATGAAAGAGAAAACAAATTATCAAATTAATTCAAACAATCTATGACACACGAATCAAGTACAAACACAAAACATGAAATACTAAATTCTTTTTGGTGACTGCTCACTTTTTTCTTTTGGTGAAGTAACAAAAATTATTTTTAAATCACAAAAAAAAAAACTCAAAATTCCAGATCTGCAGGTGGCACCGCCGCCATCTATTTATTTCAAATTCTGGTGTCGTCGCAGCAAATCGAGGATTGGAGTTTACACCATTAGCTTTGTCTCATCATTGCGCTTCATTTGGTGTTAGAGGTGGTGGCCAATTCATGCTTCTTTTGGTGGTGGTGGCGAGGGATGTCGATCGAAAACCTGTAGAAGACGACTTGGAGAAATGGAAAATTTTGATTGGTGAAAACAATGAAGATGAAAAAATCTGTATTACGAAAAATTGTAGAAAACAGAAGAGAGTTAGTGATGGAAGAAATTGTGGCAGCGGTGAATTAGGACTAGAGAAGAAGGTGGATGGCGATGACATTCATCGTATTCCAGAATGAGCCACGACTGCGGCAGGGTGGAGAAGGGCTATTTTGACTGAATTTTGGAGAAATATGAGAGAGAGAAAGGCCTCGATCTGTGGCAGATCTTGGAGAGAGAGAGAAGGAGGAGGCGCTGCCGGAAGATAGAGAATTGAACAAATGAGGGAGATGCTAAAGTATGAAAAGATGAAAAAATATGAGAGAGAAAAGAACATCAGGGGACAAGATGGGGATTGGAAAAATAAAGTAGTAGTAAAAAAGACATAAAGTGCTAGATTTTATAAGATTTATAACAAGTGCTAAAATTTAAAAAAAAACTACGTAAGAAGTGTTAGTTTGGGGGATTTTCTCTTTAAACAATATAATACACATAGTGGTAGAGTGATTAATGCCCAGACCAAAAGGTCACGGGTTCAAGTCCACCGTAGCGCAGTCTTTAAATTTAATTGTTAAAGTTAAAAAAAAAAACAAAAAATACTTCAACAGTATTGTACTTTTCAAAAATAAATACTACTAGTAATTTGGGAAAAAAATTTAAAAACTGTAAAAATAAATAAAATGGATAATATGGCACATAATCAAAAAGATAAATTATAAAGAAAAAGAAAAAAACAAAAAAAAATACATTGAAAAGAAAAAGCGGTTGTGTTATAAATGCGTGTAATTAGATAAGAGAAGAAACAATAAGTTGTGGCTAAGCGGTTATCTCCTAAGCTTAAGACTCTACCTTCCATCGTCAGTCGTGGGTTCGAATTCTCTTGGTTGCAAGGGCAATTTTTTTTAAATAAGTGGAGCGCGAGTCAGCGGGTCAAAACCCAACCCGTCTGACCCGATTGTATAGTATACACGTGTTTCACTAAAACACACTTTTTTTATAGAAGACTATATAAGCTGTACCCCCTCCTTCTGTTGAAATCCTGGTTACCTCGCTGTTACTACTAACCTCAGTGCAAGGCCATTTTCCTCTCAAGGCATGACAACTAATATTGGGAATTTCAGAATAATTTATCAGAGTTATAGCTAGTCAACATTATCTTGTTGCAAAAATTTAATTGATCCATTCTTTTACTATTAAATATGCGGAGGCATAAAACTATTTACAAACTTTAACCTTGTTTATGTTTGAGATCTGGTCATAATTTCCTTAACCAATAGTACTTGATGTGGCACAAAACCATCAGGTCTCGGTTAGAGACCTGATGAAGAGATCACACACAGTAAGTAGGAAAATATAAATGTAACAGGCCTCAGTTAGAGACCTGAGAAAGAAACAATCACTAAGATATAGAGAAATAACTTAGTATACTTGTTTAGAGACCTAGCTAGCATCAGGTAGCGAGAGAGACCTGATCAGGTCTCCCGTCGCGCGAGAGACTTCGTCAGGTCTCCCGTATCCTTCCTGTCAGTTCTGACATCACTTTTAGGTGAGTCAATAGGATTTCACCACGTGGAAAGTTGGTTGTTAAGGACCTTTGGATCTACTGCTTAATCTTTAAGCAACACTCATTTCCATATAAATAAGGGAGTTGGTCATTTCTTTACACACAATTTTATCTACACAAAAAACACTCAACACACCATATACTCACGCACTCTCTCTTCCTCATTCCTTCTCATTCTGAGTTGATCGTCGGAGGGGGTTCGCCGGAAAACCTCCAGACCCTTTCTTTTGTAGGATTCGAGGAGGGGCACAAGCTGATTCTGAGCTCTTGGTTCTAACATAAACGAGATCTGTGAAGGCAGGTAGAACTTGGTGATCTTCTATGTGTGTTGTCAGTGTTAATCGAATGTTGGGTCAGTTTTTTGGACTCAACATCTGGCACCGTCTGTGGGAAACGGGTGCCAATGTGCGAGTTTCCCCATTTTCTGCTTGCTTGCACAACTCCCAGCCTCATATTATCAGATCTGAGACAGGGCGCTGATAATTTCCGTCAAGATTAATGGCATGGGGGGCTACAGCGGACGATTAATAGTTTTTCTGAACCCATATCCTTCATCCCATTCCTTCGGCGATTCCATTAGTGGGAGGTTTACTGATTTTGGGCGGAGTAGAGGCTTCGACGGCCAACCACTGTCGGCGCCGCCACTTATGTTCTGGCTAGTAAAATTAAAATCCAAACTCACCACTGCCGTCCTTACAGTATCGCGAATCTATTGAAGGTGGTCGCACAAGTTTTTGGAGGATTTTGGTCTGCGCCGTCACAAACCCTAGCTCCAGCGACGCTGACTCTTCCCTTCGATTGGCTGACCCACTGGTGTTCTAACGTTCCACGGCTGCTGCTGCTATTCCATCTCATTTGGGATAGATTTCTGGTCGAGTCTCTGTTGTTTCAACTCCAGTGCTGATTGCCCTGTTGCTATTACTCGTTGGGATGTTGCTGCCATCATTGGGGTCGATATTGTCACATCTAAAGCAGGTTCAACCACATATCTGTCTCTGCGTCTGCTAAGCACGCAGTTGCTTCTGTTGAGCCTCCGACTTTCCGCATCATTAATATCCGGCACTGCAGGCCTCTGTGCAAGCTCACACAACCGAGTTGCTACACTGATTTCTTGGTTTGAATCTCGTGATATCCACAACTACCTACTGTTTTGCTATGCTAATTCTCAATATTGTTGATGTTGGTTGATTTTTAGTTTGGATTATTTCTGAATTTTGTATAATCCAGACCGAACACCAACTGTTTGTGAAAATGCCCCATAGCACTTTGACCATTCTTTATAAAATTTAGATGCAAAAGATTTTACTCAAACATGGATGTTAAAGAATTATCATTATCTAGATGTGAATGTTCCTGGTGAATATTTTTTGTAAATGTGTTGAAGGATTAATGTGTGAAATACTAGATTTAAAAATTGTTGATTATGAACAATAGGGGGAACTTGAGTTTAAACATGGAATTTTTTATCGCAGAATATAATTGTATTATAATTCCCTTCTTAATCTAGTGTTCCATAGATTGTTAAACACCTGATTTGTTGGCGTTTATGCTGATTTTACATACATGATTTTGTGATTGACCACTATAGTACACCAATTGTTTGTGAAAAGGCCCCTAAGAGTTTCGGCTATTTTGGAAAAAACTTGGAGCAACGATTTCAATTTTAATTTGCTATCAGTTTGTGAATAATTGTTGGCAAATGTATGAGTTCTATGCGGTTGAATTTGATGAGAATTTCGTATCCGCATTCTTAAGTGCTCATAATTTAAATTGGGATTAGTTATAGCGATTCTCTTGATTCGATTTTGGAATGTCATCTGATACGTGACTGACTGACATTTGATGTTCTTGGTAGCATTGGTATTTCAATTGGTATATGAATTCAAAATGTGGATGTGAGAGCCATAAGTGCTGATTGTGGCATTGGAACTTTTTGCGAAATTTAAGCTTTGATTATACTAAGGGCTAGTATAAGGCTAATAACAAATTGAGTTTTGTTCAAATGTAAAGTTGTTGTCCTGATGGATTACTACATGTTCTTGATTAATACACCATAAGTAAAGTGGTTTTGGTTGATGCGATGAATTTAAAATCTATATCTTTAGGGGTTGTTTATATTGAGCACCAACTATTTGAGGAAATGTCACTCCTGCATATTTTCCTCAAGATCTGGATTATCATAGTAATATTTTATTATTGCTACTTTTTGGATACAGTTAAACCTATTTTGCTGACATTGTCATTACTTTACAATTTTTTGACATTAACTTGAGTTGGTATTCGTCAAGTGAATCCCATGTTTGAGGTATTAATATGTCGAAAATCCCTAGTAAAATCAATAAACTAATTGTGGTTGATTGTTATAAATTTTCCTCCATTTCACAAAATCTGATCACCATTTCTAGTTTTCTAGTGTGGCTGGTTTGTGGATGATACAGCTAAAGCGAAACACAAAAGCTGAAAGACAACGCAATTGTTGCACCTATTTTGGTGACAATAAAGAGTGAGACGGAATCGGGTGATTAAGGATGAGATCAGCAGCCTAGTACAATAGCTACTGAATGCCTCCGTCGCCAAGCCTCAAAAGCAGGTATCTAGAAGTTAAGTAGCTATTAGAGAACATCCCATTGTACTCTGTAGTTAAGGTCTGAATTTTTGGCTTGAAAATTAAATGAGTTGGATCGACAACATACCTCCTCTGAATTTGTTTATCACATTGTGTGCTCATGTTTTTAGAATATACTAATAGATTAAAAGAAATATCACTAATGAGTTTATAAGTATGACCTTTTTGAAGTTATCTCCCATTTACATCAATATATATGCTTGATCTTAGTATTAAGTGAGAAAGAATGTACCTGAAATTGCATGAGAGTGTCTGTTTATGGTAAGAAATGAATGCACAAAGACTTATGAAAGTTGCACATGTTTAGAGAGGTTGAATTCATGATTAGAGTCGTAGCTAAGGTAATGACAAGTTTATGGAATGAGCTTTCATAATATATTTAGTAGTAAGTTTGTAGATGTCTGCTTGAGTACTCTAAAAATTGTTCTCTTTGTTGACTTGTGAGGACTGCACTTGATATTTTTGTGATTATAGAAATCTTGAATTGTGAGATGAAGAATAATATGAACGCGTTTGTTTCATCAGCTCACTCTATTATTTGAGAATGATTGTACCATGCCCTTGCGTAATTAGCATGCTAAGAGTTGTTCTTAATATTGGATGAAGTATATGCTATAATTACTTCGATCCCCTGAAAATACTAACATGTTTTGCAGATAGCAATTAGAAGTAAGTTCGAAAACTAAATGTTAAAGTCAAATCAAAAGGTCGTGAAAAGACCCTTAGGAATAAGAGACCTCCCAATAGTGCAGAAGCTGAAATCGTGAAACTTCTCAAATTATTTCGGCAACGATCTAAAGAATAAAACCTCGATAGTCTCAGGAGCGACGAGTTGTTGCTTTAGCGACCTGAGCTCCAACCATCACCTCCGCTGCATGACAGATTCTTATGGATATAATGTAAAATCGGCCTTACTCCGAGTGAAATCAGAAGTGAATTCAATTGGAGTAGGGGGAGTAAGGTGTACATCCATACCTTTGTACAATAAATTCAAGGTGACTAATTTTTCTAGACGACATAAATGATAAATTTTGTTACCACTGAAAGCATGAATGCATGAGAGAACGTAGACGATACGTGATTACTCACAGAGAAAACTAAGTCTCTCGTCAGAAGCACGTTAGATAGCATGCTATGTGATTGCTCACAATGAAAACCCTCTTAGCTTGCACGAATCGCAACAAAGAGCATGTTATGTGATTACTCACATTGAAAAGCCTCTTAGTTTGCACGAATCGCAACAAAGAGCATGTTATGTGATTACTCACAATAAAAAGCCTCTTTGCTTGCATGAATTGCAATAGAGAGCGTGTTATGTGATTACTCATAATCAAATACAAGTCTCTTAGCTCGCTCGAAGTGCATGAAAGAGCATGACATGTAAACTTTTGATGAAAAAGTTCCTTAATCTATCGTACTCACAATCGATTATATCTGACGAAAAGTCGTGTATCTTCCTGAAAGGGTAGCGAAAGCCCGATGAAGCATAGCAAGGGGACAAGAAATGTGAAGTCCGCAACGGATGTGTAATGAAAAGTTACATAAGATGTAATGTTGAGGTCTCATGTTGAAAAATACGACTCTTGTTCCGTTAGAAGTGCAGGAGATGAGCCTCAACATGAGTTGAGGCAAAATTTTAAGAAAATAATATTCAGCGAGAGCTGAATTCTGAATTTAGATTAAGGTGAGACCTAAATCCAGAATTTGTAAAATAAACCTCAGCATGAGCTGAGGTAAATTTGAGTAGAATATATTCAGCAAGAGCTGAATCCTGAATTTGGATTAAGGTCAGGAAGAGAACTGAATCCATAATTTGAAAAATGAGCCTCAACATGAGTTGAGGCAAAATTTTAATGAAATAATATTCAGCAAGAGTTGAATTCCGAATTTGGATTAAGGTGAGACCTGAATCCAGAATTTGTAAAATGAACCTCAGCATGAGCTGAGGTAAAAATTGAATGAAATAATATTCAGCAAGAGCTGAATCCTGAATTTGGATTAAGGTTAGGAAGAGACCTGGATACAGAATTTGTAACAAGAGCCTCAACACGAGTTGAGGTAAAATTTTAATGAAATAATATTCAACGAGAGCTGAATTCTGAATTTGGATTAAGGTGAGACCTGAATCCAGAATTTGAAAATGAACCTCAGCATGAGCTGAGGAAAAATTTTAGCGAAATAATATTCAGCGAGAGCTGAATTTTGAGTTTGGATTAAGGTGAGACCTGAATCTAGAATTTGAAAAATGAACCTCAACATGAGCTGAGGCAAAATTTTAGAGAAATAATATTCAGCGAGAGTTGAATTCTGAATTTGGATTAAGGTGATACCTGAATCCAGAATTTGAAAAATGAACCTCAGCATGAGCTGTGGCAAAAATTTAATGAAATAATATCTAGCGAGAGCTGAATTTAGAATTTGGATTAAGGTCGCGAAGACTTGAATCTTGAATTTGTAAATTGAACAACAACATAAGTTGAGGTAAATATTAAAGGAAATATTCAGCGAGAGTTGAATTTTGAATTTGGATTAAGGTCGATAAGAGACCTGAATCCAGAATATGTAAGATGAACCTCAACATGAGCTGAGGTAAAAATTTTAATGAAGTAATAGTCGGTAAGAGCTGAATTCTGAATTTGGATTAAGGTCGCGAAGAGACCTGAATCCAGAGTATGTAAGATGAACCTCAGCATGAGCTGAGGTAAAAATTTAATGAAGTAATATTCAACGATAGCTAAATTCTGAATTTGGATTAAGGTCGCGAAGAGACCTGAATCCAGAATTTGTAAATTGAACCACAGCATGAGCTGAGGTAAAATTGAAGGAAATAATTCAACGAGAGCTAAATTCTGAATTTGGATTAAGGTCGCGAAGAGACCTGAATCCAGAATATGAGCTGAGGTAAAAATTTAATGAAGTAATATTCAGCGGGAGCTGAATTCTGAATTTGGATTAAGGTCGCGAAGAGACCTGAATCCAGAATTTGTAAATTGAACCACAGCATGAGTTGAGGTAAAATTGAAGGAAATAATTCAGCGAGAGCTGAATTCTGAATTTGGATTAAGGTCGCGAAGAGACGTGAATCAGAATATGAAGCTGAGGTAAAAATTTAATGAAGTAATATATAAGCGAGAGCTGAATTCTTAATTTGGATTAAGGTTGCGAAGAGACCTGAATCCAAAATTTGAAAAATGAACCTCAGCATGAGCTGAGGTAAAATTTTGATGAAGTTATATACATCGAGAGCTGAATTCTGAATTTGGATTAAGGTCACAAAGAGACCTGAATCCAGAATATGTAAGATGAACCTCAGTGATGCGTCCAAAAATACACATCATGAAAAGGTCAGTACACATAAATGGATGAAGAAGGATTCTTACCTGCTCTGCAACTCCTCTTGTTCCAAGCAGTCAGAATCGTTGTCCCAGTCGAGGTCCTAATATAACTGTGCAAGAAAAAGAGGGCCGGGGAGTTTCCCGGCGAACCACCTCCAAAGCTTAAGTCAGCGTTCTGAGTTTTCTTCGAGAGATGGATGTAACAAGAGAAAATGAGTCTGAAGAAATGTGTGTTTGTGTGTGTTAGATTTTTTAATATATACCCATGTTTTCTTGTGAATGAAGTTGTATCGCTATCAGTTCTTTTTCCTTTTGCTTTCCACGTTCTACCATTCTATTGGCTATGGTATGGCTGTACCTTCTGACAGTACCGCATAGTCATTAATTAAAGTACTGCGAGTTCGTCAGGTATTCACCCCGTGGAGAGCCCTGAGTGAGGGGCCTCAAACAGATATCTGGCCAGATTTGAATGGGAGACCTACCAACAGGTCTCTAAGGTGAGATCCTTGGGAGAGATCTCAGCTTCTTTACTAGATTGGTTCCTGGGCAAGATGTTTGACAATAACTATACAGAGTGTTCAGGTCTCCATGAGACCTGGGTATTTTTATCACTATCACTCAGCATGAGCTGACACAAAATTTTAATGAAATAATATTCTACGAGAGCTGAATCCTGAATTCGGATTAAGGTCTAGAAGAGACCTGAATCTAGAATTCTAAAGTTGAGTCTCAGTATGATAGGGACCGGAATCTAGAATTCTTGAATTCTACAAGAAGTTGGACACCTCGTGATTACCGTGGCCAAACTAATGGATAGAGGTCTCTACCAGAATAGTGTTGTCAATGAACAAAAATTGAGATTGCTCTCTCGATCTGTGACGGCTCATCGTCTTAATAACCTAAATTTAGGTTGCCATTTATACTGCACAACATATTCTCTCGGATATAGTGTGAAACTGATTCTACTCCGAATGACAATTTAGAAATGATGTCAATCGGAGTAGGGGGAGTAGGGGTGTATCCTACACCCCTTAGGGGTATCAAAAATACCTCATGAAAATGAAAACGATTTTCATAATAACCTATGAAAAGATAAACAACAATAGCTTGATGAGGTTCCGAGACTGTTATGTCGAAATAACTAAACACGTGAAATCACCTTGTAAGAGGTCTCTGATGAGTATGAGGGAACCTCATGGTAAAAAGTTGAGAATGATAAAATGAGATAATCTCTTTAG
Organism: Schizonepeta tenuifolia; assembly: GCA_029490685.1. NCBI lineage: Eukaryota > Viridiplantae > Streptophyta > Magnoliopsida > Lamiales > Lamiaceae > Schizonepeta > Schizonepeta tenuifolia. Next base: position 23,047,845 of record CM055957.1, read on the forward strand.
AGAGGAAGTATAATGATAAAGATGCTAGTGAAATGTACAACACGTCTGACAAATACAACACGTCTGCTCACGCTAAAGGCAAAACAAAAGCTAAGCCACAAGGAGGAAATTAAACAAACTTGGTTTGAAGCTTGAACTTCAAGCCTAGGAGAGAAACTCTAGCATGAGCTAAACTCTGAGTGAACCCAACCGGACTCTGAGCTCCAGGTCTCGGAAATGAGCTTTAATATAAATCGAGCTAAATATTGAATGAAGCATAATTCAGTGAGAGTTGAATTATGAACTAGGAGTAAGGTCAAAAAGAGGCCTGAATGAAGAAATCAAGAAATAAGTGTCAATATGAGTCCAGCAAAAACTGAATGAAGTAAAATCCAGCGAGAATTGAATTTGAAACTTAGGTTAAGGTTCTGAAGCAACCTGAAGTTAGAATTTGAAAGATGAGATACATCAGTAGTTGAGCTAAATATTGGATTAAATGAGAATCAATGAGAACTGAATTGTGAACGTAGAATAAGGTCAAGATAAGACCTGAATTTGAAATTCAAAGATGAGCTTCAGCATGAGCTGAGCTAAATATTAAATGTAACCAGAAATAATACATCATAATAAATAAGAATAATAACTGGAATGGGCTCAGCATCTACCTAAACAATACTCTCCTTCTTCACAACAGGGATATTCTTCTCAGGCTGGAGCACTCGCTACTGGACTCCTGCAAGAGAAATAGAGGGTCGGGAGTGTTCTCCAGCGAACCACCTCCGACGGTCAAGTTAGATTTCTGGGTTTTCGATGGTGAAGAACAAGTGAATGTAATAGTAGGTAGAAGAAAAATAGTAAACCCCCTTATCAGATGGATCTTCTGTGATATATATACTCCTGAAGTTACTTGATTGTGAAGTCGCTTATTTCTGATTCTCGCTGTTGTTACCTTTACACGTGCCTTCATACTATTCGTTATCGAGTGCGCATACCAGCCGACAATTGCCAGTCCGACTGGATAAAGTGCTCTGCCTATGTCAGGCTCATTAAATATCAAGAGACATGCCTCAGGTCTCTCCAGCAGGTTTCAACTTGAGGTGCTGGTAGGATACCTGAAGGGGTATTTGATACATGTATCTGTTTTGAGATCTCCTTGAGGTCAGGTAAGGAGGCACCCAGAGTTCTTTTCACTTAATATAATTTGGTTCAGGTATGAGACCCAGGTCTCCATGAGACCTGGTAGATATTATGCCATAACATCTACTCCCCCCTACTCTAAATTTGCAGTATTACTTTTAGCAAATATAGAGTAGCGATGTCCTTCTCTCACCCTGTTGAGCTGGATTCTTCCCTTTTGAGTTCTCGCGAGGGATCTGGCTCATCAGACCTCCATCTAAGCTCTCAGAAAGAGACATGGCTTATTTGAATTTTTAAAATAAGTTACTTTATGGGGAAACGGGAGGGGACTCTGCAACTTCCCCTACTTTTCCCCAACCGTTTTCCTTCCTTCGGTGTATTAGGGATTTTGTCATTTTTCCTCCCTTCATTTCTTCCCTTCCATATTTCGCTGCTACCAATCATTCTCACCTTCTCCCATGGTCCATTCTACTTCTCATTCTGAGGAAGACACCTTTTCCGACAACCCTCGTCTTTAGGTTTCCGACGCGGATCCGTCTTCCCCTCTTCACGGAGACTCTCAGTCAGAAACTTCTTCCCGCGTTTCTAAGAAGGGGAAAAAACTTTCTACTCGACGCTCTCGTCGCCTAGCCGTCAAGGTCCCTTCAGAGTCGGCCACTTCCGTTAACCCCAAATAGGTGATAAACCTAGTTGACAGATCTTCTCTTTCCGGCCAAGAGGCGATGGAAACTGACTCTCCCACTCGTTCTGCTCGAGTCTCTCCTCCGGCGTAGGACTCTTCTGTTCGCGTCTTTTCCCCTGACGCAATAGCAGGTGAATCTACTCTAACCCTTTCGGAGCTAGAAGTAGTAAAGTCATGGTTAAATTGTGATGATCTTTTCGATTTTTGGCTACCTTATGCATACGAACGTCCCCATCTTTTGACCTATCCGTCGGTAGCTTTTTGGTTTAATCAAATAGAATCAGGTTTACGGTTTCCTCTTCTTGATTTTGTGGCGAAAGTGTGTGACCTTTATAATCTATGGCCTAATCAATTTCACCCCTCCACTATCAAAACCATTCTTGCCTTCTTTATCCTACTCCGCAGCAATGGGGGTTTCCCTTCTCCCTCCTTGTTTCAAACTGTATACGATGTAAAACCTATGGGTGCTTTCTACTATGCCAGTGCCCGTCCAAGGGGGCCTGCCCAAAATTTATGCCCCTCTCGCACTTTGGGCGAGGAATGGCGGGAGAAATATTTCGTGGTGACTCCGAAACAGGGTGATTGGCCTTTTAGCCGCCGCCCTTGGCAAAAGCTTTCACTAAGGCAGCCTCGTCCTGCCCTCATTACCATTGCCCCTATTAACCTCAAGGTGTTATCCATGCTGACAGCCAAGGCTCAAACTGAGGCTTTCCCGCTTAATTCCCTCCTGTCTAACCCTTGTGTGCTTTCCTTTTTCGGGCTGGCCCCTCGCGGAGATCATTCCTTTTTCCTCGAGGGTGGGTTTCCTCCGCTCTTTGTATTTACTACTTATCTTTACTTTTTGAGTTGATCTGATCCTTCTTTCTTTATTCCTTCTTTTGCAGAAATGAGTTGGGTTCAAGATGTGAAGCTGCCTGATGACAGTGAATTCGACTTTGCCGTTCTTCTAGAAGAGCAAGCCCGTCAAGATGCTGAGGGCGTTGATCTCTCACAGCCTCTCAATCCTGCTCCCCCTGCCCTTTCATTGTCCTCACGGCCATCACAGGTCACAGCTTCCTCTTCGACAAGCGTTGTTATCAAGCCTACTGCCACTAAGTCTCTGAACTATGGTATCTCTGCTAAGACTTCCAGCAAAGGAAAAACAATCTATGATGCCCCGCTTCCTCCGCTCCCTCAGGAGAAAACTAAAGCTGACACATCTGTTCACACAAAGAGGCCTCCCCTCTGTCATACTTCCTCAGGTGCTACTAAGAAAACCAAGCGTACTTCCTTTCTAGGGAGTTCACCCCTCCGTGGTGTTGATTCAGCGGGGTACGTTTTTAGGGGTCAAACCTCCAGCCCTCTTGGCCAGCTACCCCCTTCAGAATGCCTCTCCCTACTGCAAGCTCTCCCTCTCTCCGAAGAGAAAGCAAGGGCTGGCCCTCCTTCTCGGAAACAACTCCAAGAAAGAAGTGCTCATTGCTTAATACAGGTACTGCTCCTTAGATTCTCACAACATTTCATCATTTTCATTTAATTCTATTCTTTTCCCTTCCTTATCTTCGCAGCTGATGAGCGCACATGGGCAACTGCTGCAATTCCAAGATGATTCTCACGAGAAAGAAGTAGGGAGGTTGAGGGATGCTCTGGTGGCTTGCCGGGTACAACTTCAAGAGTTGACTAAGGCACACGAGGATTTGCAACATCAGAATCAGGACATTCTTGACGCTAGCATCCAGCTTTCTTTGGCTAATGATGATTTAAAAAGGAGGAATCAAGAGCTTCTGAGTTCTCAGGAGAAACTGTCCTCACTATCGGAAGAAAATGCTTCTCTCAGTTTAGTCAATGCAGACCTAAGCCAGCACCTCAACCAAGTCAGCCGAGAGCTCGAACACACCAAGAATCTCCTTCAAGCTGCAAATCTTTCCTACCAATCAGGCTATACAGAAGGAGTTCATTGGTGTCGGAGTTTCCTCCTGCGGACCACACTGGGTCAGAGAGCATTGCAAATCCTCCACGAAGGTCTTCTAGAGGCCTACAAAGATTCTCCTGAGTATCTGATGAGCATCAGAAATGATATTGCTTTTCTGGCTAAGAGGTGTGCTATGACTGTGCTAGCAAAGGTTCAGGCGCTAGGCTTTAAGGAAAACGTGGATGTGGATACTATAGTGAAGCGTTTGCCACCACCTCCTTCATTCAAAGGCGATCCCTCCTCCGCTCCTGGACAGGCATGGTGGCTTCCCGTAATGCAACAGGCTTTTGAGGCTCTCACTGCTCCTTGTGATCTGGAAGCAGTCTTCTCCGACCCTTCTCCGCCCATCTATGACTTCTTTCCTGAGGACTTCCTTCGTGCTGCTAAGTCCCAAGGTATCTCATCATCAGCATCTATATTTTGCTGCTGTTATGATTTTCTAACACTTTCCTCTGCTAAATTCGCTTTCAGGCAGAGAAGCCTTTCACGCCACTGCTGCTGAGCAAGGGGAACCAGAGACTATGCTTGAAGATGATCCTGCCAACTCCCCAGAGCCAGCCGGGAATGAAGATGTTGTCCACCCTTAGCCTAGCTTTTGCTTCTGTCTCCCATCAAACAGTTTCTATATAACTTGATGTTTGAACAACTTTTATATTTCTGTTTGCTTTGTTAAGGCTTTGCCTTCTTCACTCTATCCCTGATCAGAACATGACCGCTTTATTTATGTATTTTTGTTGGTGCTGCATTAGCAGCTTAACTTTTCATATTTATTTTGTTACCGTGTTCTCATCGATCTGCACGCTTTATTTTTCCCTTGTTTATTCGTTTTTTGCATTTTCATAAGGTATTGTGATACCCCCTTAGGGTGTAAGGTACACCCCTACTCCCCCCTACTCCCCCCTACTCTAGATGGTTTTGTTTTGTCATCAAACCATTTAGAGTAAATACTTCGATTTACTTTACTGGGTATCTCATTTCGCTATCATTCCTTAGCTTTATTGTATTATTGGTCAACACACGTCAAAATGCTAACAAACACAAAAATATGCAACTAACTTTCCAGCCTTTATTCATTTACAGCAAGCTCTCTTCGTACCATTATAGGAATACTTGCCTAGCTGAACAAGTATTCTACAAAAATAAGCGGGCATGAGACCTGGCACGTAGACCTCAGCTCACTAAAAACAAAATTTCTCCTAAAAGATGCTTCTACGCATAGTACTTCTTCAGGTTACTTATGTTCCATGGTCTGGGTTCTGCATATCCCTCGTGGCTCGTGAGCTCATACGCTCCTCCAGGGAGTACTTTGGTCACCACAAACGGCCCTTCCCAATTTGGCTCAAATTTTCTCATCGGATGCATGGCATCAGCTCTCGTAAGCACCAGATCCCCTTCTTGAAACTTCCTGATTTTTACTTTCACGTCATAAGCTGCCTTAATGCGAGCTTTGTAAGTTAGGGCTCGTTGAAGTGCCTCTTCTCTCACCTCATCAATCAGGTCTAGGTTTTCAGCTCTCAGGCTTTCATTCAGGTCCTCATCATAAGCTAAAACTCGGTGTGTTGGAACTTTTGCCTCCATCGGCATAAGGGCGTCAGCACCATACACCAAACAGAACGGGGACTGTCCTGTAGCCGTTTTCCGTCCAGTTCTATACGCCCATAGCACTGAGTCCAGCTCTTCGACCCATTGAGATCTCTCTTTCTCCAACCTGGCTTTAATACCATTCACTATGGTTCGGTTGGTGACTTCCACCTAGCCACAAGTTTCTGGGTGAGCCACGGCAGCGAACCTTTGCTCTATGCCTCTAGCCTTGCACCAGGCCTACGTCCTTTTCCCAAAAAATTGTGTCCCATTATCGGATACCAATACCCTGGGGAGACCATACCTACAACAGATGTTCTTCCATAGGAATTTTATGATACTTTCTTCTGTTATCGAAGATAAGGGTTCTGCTTCCACCCACTTGCTGAAATAATCCACTGCCACTATGATGTGACACTTCCTTCCCACTGCCATAGGGAGCTTACCAACCACATCTATGCCCCACTTATCAAATGGGCATTCTGCATACTGGGTCCCGAGCCTTTCGGCAGGTCTATGAATCAGTGGCCCATGCCTTTGGCAACTGGAACATCTTTTTACAAAAACTTCAGCATCCTTTTTCAAAGAAGGCCAGTAGTACCCAGCTCTTAGGACTGGCCGAATCAGGTCTCTGAACCCCGTATGACATCCTGCTATCCCTTGATGTGCTTCCTTGATTATCCGTAAGCCTTCCACCTCCGTTACACACCTCAGTAACAGCTGCGAATGAGCTCTCTTGAACAGATATCCTCCAATCAAACAATACTTAGCATAGATTTTCTTCTTCCCAGCTCTCTCTCCTTCTGGTAGATCTCCTGTTTTCAAGAAATGTAAAATAGGTGCTCTCCAGTCGCTGCTCTCCCCTATTTCGTGGACGCTTTTCTCTATTCGGCTATTCGTTGCTTTCAGCAATGTTACTTTCTCAGGTATCATTCCATTCACTGAGCTAGCCAGCTTAGCAAGACAATCTGCCTGGGCATTGAGGTCTCTGGGTATTTGCTCTATCTTCAGGTGCTGGAAACTCTTACTCAGGTCTCTGACCTGCTCCACATACCTGACCATCCGCTCTTCTTTGATCTCGTAATTTCCTGAGACCTGCTGATCGACCAGCTGAGAATCAGAGTAAATAACAACTTTTTGAGCTCCCAGCTCAACTACCATTTCCAGCCCCCTCACGAATGCTTCGTATTCAGCTTCATTATTGGACACTCTAAACTCAAGTTTCAGCGCAAACCTGAGTTCATTCTGATCTGGTGCTATTTTAACGATTCCGACTACACACCCTTCTACGGTCACCGATCCGTCTACGAAGACTTTCCACTCAGGCCATTGCATGGGCTGAGTAGTTTCTTGGATGAAGTCCGCCAGAGCCTGTGCTTTGATAGTAGTTTCGTGGCTCAAAATCCACGTCATACTCCCCTAACACTACACTCCATTTCACCATTCTCCCTGAGAGATCTGATTTGCTCAGCACTTGCTTAAAGGGGAGATTAGTTCTCACTACCACCTTGTGAGCTAAGAAATACAATCTCAGCCTCCTCGCTGCTGTCATTACTGCCAAAGCAGCTTTTTCTACATCAGAATATCTACATTCAGCTCCTTGCAGGGCTTTGCTGACGTAATAAATGGGCTTCTGTGCAGAGCCCTCCTCTTTTATAAGTACTGCTCCCAAAGAATGGTTTCCAACAGATATGTATAAGTACAAGGTCTCCCCTACGGCTGGTTTAGTCAGCACTGGCAAGCTCGCCAGATGAGATTTCAGGTCCTCAAATGCTCTCTGACAGCTCTCATCCCACTCAAATTTACTAGCTTTCTTCAGCACTTTAAAGAATGGTAAACTCCTTTCTGCTGAGGTAGATATGAACCGACTGAGGGCGGTAATTCTTCCATTCAATCGTTGTACCTCCCTTATACTGGTAGGGGCTGTCATTTCCAGCACCGCTCGAACCTTTTCCTGATTTACTTCAATTCCTCTTGGGGTCACCATATACCCCAGGAATTTTCCTGATCTAACCCCGAATGTGCATTTCGCTGGGTTCAATCGCAAATCATACCTCCTTACGACCTCCGGACCTCCTCCAGGTCTCTGGCGTGATGTTCTGCTTTCAAACTTTTCACAAGTATGTCATCTACATATACTTCCAAGATTCTCCCTATTTGGTTTTCAAATACTACATCCATCATTCTCTGATAGGTAGCCCCGGCATTTTTCAAGCCAAAAGGCATTCTTACATACGCAAACGTACCGCACACAGTTACGAAGGCCATTTTGATCACATCCTCAGGAGCCAGCTGTATCTGGTGATAGCCCTGGTAAGCATCCAGCATAGATAACAGTTCACACCCTGATGTTGAGTCAACCAGATGGTCAATGCAAGGTAGTGGGTAATGATCCTTCGGGCAGGCTTTATTCAGGTCTCTGAAGTCTATGCACATCCGCCAGCTACCATTGCTCTTAGCTACCATCACCGCATTCGACAGCCATTCAGAGTACTGGATTCTAACGATGTGACCAGCATCTAGCAGACGCCTGATTTCTTCTCTGATCACCTTTTCCTTTTCAGGTCCAAAGGACCTTTTCTTCTGCTTTACTGGTTTCGCCCTAGGATCTACATTCAGATAATGTAGGGCTACCGATGGGTCTACCCCTTTCATGTCTTTCGGAGTAAATGCAAATAGATATGAGTTCTTCCACAAGCACTGGACTATCGCCTCTTTCTGTTCTTCAGTCATTTGTTTTCCCATCTTCGTGGCGAACCCCATTTTTCCCGGGAATAGCTCTACCATCATCAAATCCTCATCTACCGGCTGCATTCTTGGCTCTAGGTCTTCGTCAACCTCTCCTACCTTTACATTTTTTTCTTGCGGTAAGCGTTCTGCCACTGAGGCTCCTCTCACCTTTTGCTTAGCATGCTTTACATATTTTACATAAGACTCTTTTGACAACTCTTGGTCACCTGAGACCTCACCCACCAGGCCTTCTCTGTGAGCTGGAAACTTCATTTTCATGTGGTAGGTGGAGAGCACCACCTGGAAATCATTTAAAGCAGGTCTTCCTAGTATTACGTTGTATGCTGAAGGCGTATCTACTATTAGAAACTTCACCATCCGAGTATTTGAGGTCTCGCCATTATCCAGTGTTACCTGAAGGGTCACCTCCCCTTTAGGCTGTATTTCTCCTCCTGCGAAACCATATAAAGCTGTGTTCACTGGTTCTAAATCGGCGTTGATTTTCATCTTCTGAAAGCAGTCCCAGAAGAGCACGTTCACTGCACTCCCAGTGTCTACAAAGATCCGTGCCACCCTCCAATTGGCAATATCAGCACTAATTACCAGCGCATCATTATGAGGTGCTGCACTCATCAGGTCTTCAGGACCAAAACTCACACACACTTTTGGGCTCGTCTCCTCTCCGGGGAACGAATCTACCACATCGATCTCCATGCCTATTGTCCCCGCTAACTCCTAGACCTCTTTGCTCACTTAAGCTTTCGCAGCCCTTACATGAGCTTTGCGAGCCCGACCTGAATCTCCGTTGGCATTTCCTCCCATAATCATATTAATATTTCCTCTTTTTGGAGGAGGATCCTCTCGCCTTAGAGGGGTTCTTTCTCTCTGCTCAGGCCTCTTCTGCTCCGGCTCTTTCCTCTTGTAGCCCTTCTCTCTTTCTTTCTTAACGAACTGGAGCAAGGTATCATCCTTCTTCAACAGTCGCTCAATAGCATCTTTCAGGTGTCTACAAGAGTTTGTGTCATGCCCATAATCATTACGGTATTTGCAATATAATTCAGATCGCGGGTTACGCGGAGCTTCTTTATAAGTGCTGGGATACTTAAAATGAGGAGACCTGGCAGCTGCTTCCATGACCTCCCCCAAAGGTGCATTAAGGGGATCAAACCTCTCAAGGGCTCTTTTAGGCCTCTGCCCCCCTCTATCTTTTTTAGCTTTCGCCGCCAAGGATGACCTCCTTTCTGAGGTCTCCTATTTGGGTTTAAGAGACTCCTCTTTAGCCTTCCTAGCTTCTTGGGCCTCCTCCAGATTAACATATTTGTCAGCTCTTTGCTGTAGCTCCTCAAAATATAACGGAGGCCTTTTGTTCAACGAATCAAAGAATGGTCCCGGGGCTAAGCCTTGTATCAATGCTTGCACCTTCACATCATCAGAGGCCAGGGGTACTTGCAGCGCTTCAGCATTAAAGCGTCCCACATATTGGCGCAGGCTTTCTGAGGGTTTTTGCCTTAACGCCATGAGTGAGGAGGAGGTCTTTACATGTCTTCTGGCACTGGCAAATTGATGCAAGAACATGGACTTAAATTCATTAAACGAGCTTATGCTGTTAGGGGACAGCTGAGAGAACCACTGCTGAGCTATCTTTGACAAGGTTGTGAGAAAAACCCTGCATTTCACGCCCTCCGTATACTGGTGAAGCATCGCCCCATTTTCAAATCTCATTATATGCTCATATGGATCTGTAGAGCCATCGTATTCTAGCGTCAATGTCTTGAAATTTGGAGGTAACTGATCCTCTCTAATGTCCCTTGAGAAAGGAGATTGACTGTTACTGGCTTTAACAGACTTCTTAGGAGATTTCTTAGGTGAAGGAATCTTGCGCTGGAGGTCTCTTAGCTGCTGTTTAAGAGATGCAATCTCAGCAGCAGCTCCCTCATCTTGAGGTTTTGCAGCACGTGCTTCATCCTCTGCAAATTTCATTGCAAAAATGAGTAACCATAACTTTGTTCATAAATAAGTTACTTCAGGAATGTCACAAATATCTACTTTCTTTTATCCATTCACTAACCATTTTCTGATTCAGTTTGAGGACTCTCATACCCATCGCTCTCATACTGACCCTCCTCCACAGGCTCTCCCTGTCAAGGAAAATAGGGACATTTAGATCACGAACATTTATTCTCATATTCATGAGGTTCTAACTATTTCATTGGTATCTTTATTACCACCAAGATCTCACAGGACCTATTCGTACCTTCTTGGCTTTGCCTTTTTCCATGCTGCCAAACTTCTTGGTTTGACTTTCTAGTGGCGCTAGGGCCTTGGATACAACTTGCTTTACCATAGCGTTGAGCTGATCCATGGATACCGCATAGGTAACACCTTGCTGTGTAGGTATCTGGGGTTCATCTCTTGTAACTTCCGAGCCTTTATGACCTCCTGCTTTCTGAGGGCTAGTCGACTTGGAGGCCCCTTCTTTCTGAGGCGTAGTTATCTTTGGTGGAGCTTCCTTTACCACATTTTGATTCTCTTCCTCGACATGCTCTTCTGAGGAGCTGTCATCCCGAGCCACCCCTTCAGGTGTAGGTTCTCGGACAGGTGCATTTTCCATGATTAAATCTGTATTTCAAGATTTTCAACTATCAGTTAAAGAACAATGTCAAGACCATTATTAGGTCTAACAAGGACCATTATTAGGTCTACGTCACCCTTCTCACAGGACCATCATCAGGTCTCGAAAAGGGGAACCTCAGGGAATTCAAGGAATGTGATGCATCACACCTCCTTTCCCTACACATATGTTTCCCATCTCCATGGGGACTGAGTGAGACTTACTCTGAAGTCTCTGTATTCTCTGCCAATTCTGGCTCCTCAGCTCATGAGGATTTCCGAATTTTACTTCTCGGAATCACCTATTTTTAACCATTCCTCCACTCAACATGGAATTCTATTAAATTTCTACTCCACCAACGGCTCCATACCATACTATCAAATGTAACACTCTTTCGAAAATACCAAAAATAAGTAAGTTTAAGAGATTACACCAAGATTCGCAAATAGATTCAAAATACGGGGATGCCCAAAGTCGCTTAACCCACTTTTTTAAGGAAAAATAGCTAAAACCTTTGAAAGTAGAAGCACAAATCAACTAAAATGCTCAGATCCAGTTTCTTAATGCTTTTCCTCTCAAGCTTAAGTTCAACATCCGACATTATTCAAAAAAAGACACATAAATAAGAGTTTTAGAACAAAATTCTCAGGCGAAATTCCGTTCCCACAGACGGCGCCAGATAATGTAACCAGAAATAATACATCATAATAAATAAGAATAATAACTGGAATGGGCTCAGCATCTACCTAAACAATACTCTCCTTCTTCACACCAGGGATATTCTTCTCAGGCTGGAGCACTTGCTACTGGACTCCTGCAAGAGAAATGGAGGGCCGGGAGTATTCTCCGGCGAACCACCTCCGACGGTCAAGTTAGATTTCTGGGTTTTCGATGGTGAAGAACAAGTGAATGTAATAGTAGGTAGAAGAAAAATAGTAAACCCCCTTATCAAATGGATCTTCTGTGATATATATACTCCTGAAGTTACTTGATTGTGAAGTCGCTTATTTCTGATTCTCGCTGTTGTTACCTTTACACGTGCCTTCATACTATTCGTTATCGAGTGCGCATACCAGCCGACAATTGCCAGTCCGACTGGATAAAGTGCTCTGCCTATGTCAGGCTCATTAAATATCAAGAGACATGCCTCAGGTCTCTCCAGCAGGTTTCAACTTGAGGTGCTGGTAGGATACCTGAAGGGGTATTTGATACATGTATCTGTTTTGAGATCTCCTTGAGGTCAGGTAAGGAGGCACCCAGAGTTCTTTTCACTTAATATAATTTGGTTCAGGTATGAGACCTAGGTCTCCATGAGACCTGGTAGATATTATGCCATAACACTTTTCATCTTTCCCTTTTCTGTTTTTCTAGGCTTACTAATATGATTTTCATTCTTCGCACCTTGCTTGGTGCAGGCACAAGCTGGATTCAGGAAGTGAAACTTCCTGATGACAAAGATTTTGACTTCGCCATTCTATTGGAGGAGCAAGCACGACTGGAATCTCAAGATCACAATACTTCGCGCCCCATTCGTCAAGCTTCCTCGCCTACTGCAGCATCCTCACAGCCACAGTCAGCTCCCATTGCAACTTCAGGGGTCATCATTAAGCCTATAGCCACTAAATCGCTCAGTTTAGATGTTCCTTCTCAAGGCTTCGACAAGGACCAGGCTACTTCCACTAAGCCCTCTTCCTCATCTCTCAAGGAAAAAGCTCGAGCAGCCGTCTCTACCACTCTTAAGAGGCCACCTTTTCCTCGACCTCCTCCTGGTGCTGCCAAGAAGTCCAAATACACCCCTCTTCCCGGCAGCTCTCCTCCTAAGGGTACCGACTCATCCAGTTATGCTTTCAGAGGCCAGACCTCCAGCTCATTGCGCAAGTTACCTCCTTCTGAGTGCCTTTCATTACTGACAGCCATTCCTCTTTCGGACGAAGAGGCTGAAACTAACCCTCTCTCTTTGCGTCAGCTTCGAGAGGAGAGTGCCCATGATTTGGTGCAGGTATCATCAACATTATACTTTCATTCTCATAATTTATTCCATCTTTAAATACCGTCACAACTTTGCTCTTATCTATCTAATGCTTCTCTCTCTTCCTCTTAATCAACATCACAGCTGATCAGCACTCATGGACGCCTACTACAATTTCAAAATGTGGCTCAGGAGAAGGAAATGGAGAAGCTAAGGGAGGCATTAGTGACTAGCCAGGTGCAGTTGCAGGAGTCAACCAGAGTGAATGAGGACCTACAGCACTAGATCCAAGACATTTTGGACACAAGTAGCAGGTTGTCTTTGCTAACGATGATCTCAAGAGGAAAAATCACGAGCTACTCGTGTCTCAGGAGAAAATGTCTGCCCTATCCGAGGAGAATGCTTCTCTCAGCCATGCCAATACCGAGCTCAGTCGTCATTTGTCTCAAGCTAGTAAGGAGCTTGAGGGGACCAAGAACCTTCTTCATGCCGCCAACTTATCTTACCAATCAGGCTACACTGAAGGGGTTCACTACTGTCGTAGCTACATCCTTCGGACCTCTCTAGGCCAATGAGCGCTGCAAATTCTTCATCAAGGTCTCTTGGAGTCTTTCCAAGCGTCCCCTGAGTACTTGTTGACTATCCGCCAAGATATTGCTTCTCTAGCAAAGAGATGTGGCATGACAGTGCTGGCCAAGGCTCACAGTTTGGGTTTCAAGGAGCCTATAGAGGTAGATTCGATAGTTAAACATCTTCCTCTACCTCCCTCATTCAAAGGCGACTCCTCTGCTCCTCTCGGAACAGCTTGGTGGCTTCCTACCATGCAGAGGGCCTTCGAGGCTCTTACGGCACCCTGCGATCTACAAGCTATTTTTTCTGATCCTCCTGAGCCCATCTATGATTTCTTCCCAAAGGATTTCCATCCTACTAACAGGATATCAGGTATTTCATACTTTGTTTCATTCTCACGTATCCATCCTTGTGCTTCATTTTCTTGACTAATCCATTTTCCACTTCTTTTCTTTGGACGTGCCTACAACTGGTGGGACTCCACAAGTCCTTGGTGATGGATCAGGAGAGCTGGAGAATGCCCCTGGGGATGAGTCCGCTGATGCTGCGAGAGCTGACCCTGATGATGGCTCTACCAACTTCCTAGCTTAGTTGCTACGTAGTTCATGTTCCAAACAACACTTTTATTCGTTTTTGTACTAAAACAATTTCTTTTCCTTTTGCACTTTGATGTTTGAACAATTCCAGTGTTTCTGTTTGCTTTACTAGCACCGCACTCTCTGCTTAGCAGGTTAATCTATTATGTCTATTTTGCTATTGTTTGTCTACACATTTCCTTCGTTTTGCATTTTCATGAGGTATTATGGGTCCCCCTAGGGGTGTAAGGTACACCCCTACTCCCCCCTACTCTAGATGGTTTCATCTCGTTATTAAAAACCATTTAGAGTAAACATTTCACTTCATTCTATTGTGCAACATAGTTATTGTTTTATCATGACTTCATAATTTCCTTTATCGCATTGCAACAATATGTAAATACAGACGCAAACTAAAGAAAACAACCTCTCAGCCTTTATTTACTTACGACAAGTTCTCTTCGTGCCATTACAGGAATACTTGTCTAGCTAAGCAAGTATCCTATCAAAAAAGGTGGGAATGAGACCTGGCACGTAGGTCTTCTCCCGTTTCAAAAGCAAAAATTCTCCATAATATATTCCTAGACATAGTACTTCTTCAAGTTGCTAACATTCCATGACCTCGGTTCCACGTATCCTTCATGGCTAGTGAGCTCATATGCTCCGCCAGGAAGCACTTTGGTTACCACAAATGGTCCTTCCCAATTTGGTTCAAACTTTCTCACCGGGTGCATCACATCAGCTCTCTTGAGCACCAGGTCTCCCTCTTGAAACTTTCTGGTTTTTACCCTCACATCATATGCAGCCTTCACGCGGGCCTTGTAGGCCAAAGCTCGCTGATACGCATCTTCACGTACCTCGTCAATTAGATCCAAGCTGTCAGCCCTCAGTTCTCTGTTCAGGTCCTCATCGTAAGACAAGATTCTGTGTGTTAGAAGAAAGGGGACTGCCCTGTAGCTATTTTTTGTCCAGTTCTATACGCCCATAACACTGAGCTCAGCTCCTCCACCCATTGAGATCTCTCTTTTTCTAGCCTTGCCTTTATGCCATTCACTATGGTTCGATTGGTGACTTCAACTTGCCCACACGTCTCTGGGTGAGCAACAGCAGCAAACCTCTGCTCGATTCCTCTAGCTTTGCACCAAGCTTGAGTTCTTTTTCCAAAAAATTGGGTCCCGTTATCAGAGACCAGCACTCTGGGCAGGCCATACCTGCAGCAAATGTTCTTCCAAATGAACTTTATGATGTTTTCCTCTGTTACTGAAGATAAAGGCTCAGCCTCCACCCACTTACTAAAATAGTCCACTGCTACAATGATGTGGCATTTCTTCCCTGCTGCCATAGGAAGTTTGCCAACTAGATCTATACCCCATTTATCAAATGGACATTCTGCATACTGAACTCCCAGCTCTTCGGCAGGCCTGTGAATCAACGGGCCGTGCTTCTGGCACCTGGCACACTTTTTTACAAAAACCTCAGCATCCTTCTTCAAGGAGGGCCAATAATAGCCAGCTCTCAGCACTCGCTGGATCAGGTCTCTAAACCCTGTATGACACCCCGCTACTTCTTGGTGTGCTTCCCTAATTACCCGCAGACCTTCTGCCTCTGTTATACACCTCAGTTAAGGTTGTGAGTAAGCCCTCCTGAATAAGTGTCCTCCCACCAAACATTATTTGGTGTAGATTTTCTTTTTCTCTCTTCTCTCGCCTTCTAGCACTTCCCCCGTTCTTAGGAAATGTAGAATAGGCATTCTCCAATCGCTTCTCTCTTCTATTTCATGAACACTCTCTTCTATGCGACTGCTTGCCATTTTTAACAATGTTACTTTTTCAGGTACCAGCACATTCAGAGAGCTGGCCAACCTTGCGAGGCGATCTGCCTGTGTGTTGAGGTCTCGAGGTATCTGCTTCACCTCTAGATGCTGAAAATGCCTACTTAGGTCTCTGATCTGCTCCACATACCTGATCATCATTTCTTCCTTGGTCTCGTAATTTCCTGAGACCTGTTGGACTACTAACTGGGAATCAGAGTGAATGACAACCCTCTAAGCTCCCAACTCAGCTACCATCTCCAGGCCTCTGACAAACGCTTCGTATTCAGCTTCATTATTGGAGACTCTAAACTCAAACTTCATTGCAAAACTAAGTTCACCCTGATCTGGCGTTACTATGACAATTCCAGCACCACAACCTTCAATTGTCACTGATCTATCTACAAAGGCTTTCCATTCCGGCCACCGTGTGGGCTGAGTAGTTTCTTGGATAAAATCTGCCAGGGCTTGCGCTTTAACGGCCGTGCGCGGTTCAAATTCCACTTCATACTCCCCCAGCTCAACACTCCATTTCACCATTCTTCCAGAGAGATCTGGTTTGCTCAATATCTTCTTGAAGGGGAAATTAGTTCTTACCACCACCTTGTGAGCTAGAAAGTACAATCTCAACCTCCTTGCTGCTGTCATCACGGCTAGAGCAGCTCTCTCCAGCTCTGAGTATCTGTACTCAGCTCCTTGCAAAGCTTTGCTGATGTAATAAATGGGTCTCTGTATGGAACCCTCCTCCTTTATGAGGACGGCACTCAGGGAATGATCTCCAACAGATATGTATAGGTACAGGGTTTCCCCTGGAGTAGGTTTAGTCAACACAGGAAAACTTGCTAAATGAGCCTTCAACCCTTCAAATGCTTTCTGGCAGTTTCGTTCCATTCAAATTTACTGGCCTTCTTCAACACTTTGAAGAACGGATAACTCCTCTCCGCCGAAGTAGATATGAACCGACTAAGTGCGGTGATTCTTCCATTCAGCCGCTGTACCTCCCTCACATTGGTGGGAGCGGCCATTTCCAGTACAGCTCGTACCTTATCTTGATTCACTTCAACTCCTCTAGGAGTCACCATATATCCCAAGAATTTTCCTGACCTAACCCCGAATGTACACTTTGCCGGGTTCAAGCGTAGATCATACTTTCTTACAACTGTCAGGACCTCTTCTAGGTCTCTGGCATGATGTTCTGCTTTCACACTTTTTACTAAAATATCATCCACGTATACCTCCAGAATCTTCCCTATCTGATCCTCAATATTGCATCCATCATCCTCTGATAAGTAGCTCCAGCATTCTTTAGGCCAAAAGGCATCCTCACATATGCAAACGTGCCACATACAGTTACAAAGGCTGTTTTGATTACATCTTCACGGGCCAACTGTATCTGGTGATATCCTTGGTAAGCATCGAGCATAAGCAGCAACTCACACTCTGAAGTTGAATCAACCAACTGATCGATGCAGGGCAGTGGGTAGTGGTCTTTCGGACATGCCTTATTCAGGTCTCTAAAATCTATACACATCCGCCAGCTACCATTGCTTTTAGCTACCATTACTGCATTTGACAACCATTCAGAGTACTGAATTTTAACGATATGGCCAGCATCTATTAGCCGTCTGATCTCTTCTCTGATTACCTTTTCTTTCTCCGGCCCGAAGGACCTCTTTTTCTGCCTTACTGGTTTCTTTCTGGGGTCTACGTTCAGATAATGTAGAGCTACAGCTGGGTCTACCCCTTTTATGTCCTCTGGACTGAATGCAAACAGATCTGCATTCTTCCACAAGCATCGAACTACTGCCTCTCTTTGTTCTTCAGTCATCTGCTTTCCCATCTTCGTGGTAAAACCTATTTTTCCCGGAAACAATTCTATCATCATCAAGTCTTCTTCTACTGGCTGCATTTTCGGCTCCAGGTCTTCATCCATACCTTTCACCTTTGCACTTTTGTCCTGCATTGGGCGCTCTACCACTGGAGCTCCCTTCACATTTTGCTTGGCATGCTTTATAGATTTTACATAAGATTCTTTCGACACTTCTTGGTCACCTGAGACCTCACCTACCAGCCCTTCTCTGAGAGCTGGGAATTTCATTTTCATATGGTAGGTGGAGACCACCACCTGGAAATCATTCAAAGCAGGTCTTCCCAATATTACATTGTATGCTGATGGCGTATCCACTACTAGAAACTTCACCATAAGAGTATTTGAAGTCTCACCGCTACCAAGTGTTACCTGGAGGGTCACCTCTCCCTTAGGCCGTATCTCTCCCCCAGCAAAACCGTATAAAGCCGTGTTTACTAGCTCTAAATCAGCGTTGATCTTCATTCTCTGAAAGCAATCCCAGAAGAGCACATTCACTGCGCTTCCCGTGTCCACAAAGATCCGCGCCACTCTCCAATTAGCAATGTCAGCACTAATTACCAGCGCATCATTATGAGGTGTTGCACTCACCAGGTCTCTGGGACCAAAACTCACACATACATTTGGGTTTATTCCTTCTCCAGGAAACGAATCTACCACATCAATCTCCATGCCGATTGTCTCAGCTAACTCCTGAACCTCCTTGTTCACCTGGGCCTTTGCAGCCCTGACGTGAGCTTTGCGCGCTCGACCTGAATCTCCATTAGTGTTACCTTCCATTATCATGTTAATGTTTCCCCTTTTCGGGGGAGGATTCTCTCGTCGCGGAGGCTTCTTCTGCTCCGGCTCTTTTCTCTTATAGCCCTTTTCCCTTTCTTTTTTAACAAATTGAAGCAGGGTATCATCCTTCTTCAACAGTCGCTCAATAGCATCCTTCAGATGCCTACAAGAGTTGGTGTCATGACCATAGTCATTATGATATTTGCAGTATACCTCAGATCGCGGGTTGCGCGGAGCTTCCTTGTATGTACTGGGATACTTGAAATGAGGAGACCTGGCGGCTGCTTCCATGACCTCCACTAGAGATGCGTTAAGGGGCGTATACTGGTCAAACCTTTCAGGGGCTATCCTAAGCCTTTGCCCCCCTCTATCTTTCTCAGCTTTCGCTGCCAAAGATGACCTTCTATCTGAGGTCTCCTACTTAGGTTTAAGAGACTCCACTTTAGCTCTCCTAGCTTCTTGAGCCTCCTCCAGATTAACGTACTTATCAGCTCTCTGAAGCAGTTCCTCAAAATACAATGGGGGTTTCTTGTTCAATGAATCGAAGAACAGTCCTGGAGATAAGCCCTGTATCAATGTCTGCACCTTCACGTCATCCGAGGCTAGGGGTACTTGTAACGCTTCAGCGTTGAAACGTCCAACATACTGACGCAAACTTTCTGAGGGTTTCTGTCTTAACGCCATGAGCGAGGAGGAGGTCTTAACATGCCTTCTCGCACTAGCGAACTGATGTAAGAACATAGACTTGAACTCGGCAAACGAGCCTATGCTGTTAGGTGGTAGTTGAGAGAACCACTGCTGAGCTATTTTTGACAAGGTCGTGAGAAAAACCCTGCACTTCACTCCCTCTGTGTATTTGTGGAGCATTGCTCCATTCTCAAACCTCATTATGTGTTCGTATGGGTCTGTGGAGCCATCATATTCCAATGTTAACGTCTTGAAATTCGGAGGTAGCTGATCCTCTCTAATGTCTCTCGAGAAAGGAGACTGGTTGTTACTAGCTTTGATAGGCTTCTTAGGAGATTTCTTAGGCGAAGAGGCTTTCTTCTGAAGGTCTTTTAATTGCTGTTTGAGGGCTGCAATCTCAGCAGCAGCTCCCTCATCCTGAGGTCTCACAACTCGTGCATCGTCCTCTGCAAATTTCATTGCGATGATAAGTAATCATAATTTCATTAGTGAATAATTCACTTTATGAATGTCACTAATATCCGATTTCTCTATTCGTTTACTAACCATTTTCTGATTCAGTTTGAGGGCTCTCATACCCATCGCTCTCATACTGACCTTCTTCCACAGGTTCTCCCTGTCAAGAAAAGGAGGGATATTCAGATCATGAATATTTACTTTTACATTAATATGATTTAAACCATTTCATTGGTATCTCATCATCGTCAGGATATTGTGAGGTCCATCAGTACCTTCTTGGCTTTGCCTTTTGCTGTGCTGCCTAACTTTTTACTTTGACCTTCCAGCGAGGCCAGGGCTTTAGATACAACCTGTTTCACCATGGCACTGAGCAGATCCATGGATACAGCATAAGTGACACTCTGCTGCACGGGCATTTGAGGTTCATCTCTCGTGATTTCTGAACCTTTGCGGCCTCCCTCCTTTTGAGGGCTGGTCGATTTGGAGGCCCCCTCTTTCTGAGGTGTAGTTATCTTTGGTGGGGCCTCTTTCAGCACATTTTGGTTCTCCTTCTCAGTACGTTCTTCCGAGGAGCTATCATCACGTACCACTCCTTCAGGTGGGGATTCTCGGTCTCGGACCGATATATTTTCCATGCTTGGTTCTGCATTTCAAAATTTTCAGCTATCAGTCAAAGGACAGCACTAGGACCATCATCAGGTCTCATGAGACCGTTTCCAGGTCTACGTTACCCTTCTCGAATGACCATTATCAGGTCTCAAGGGGGTGTTTCAAGGATTTCAAGGAATATGTTGCACCATATCCCCTTTCCATACACATTCTTACCCAAACTCCGTTAGGTTTGCGTGAGACTTGCTCTGAAGTCTTCATGCCTCTACCCATTCTGGTTCCTCCCATCACGAGGATTTACGGGATTATACATTTTTGAAATATTCTTCCACATAACGGACAATTTTACTTATCTTTTATCCCACCAACAGCTTTAGACTACACTACGAAACAAGGATTTTTACGGAAACACAGAAAATAAGCAAGTTCAAGAGATTACAGCAAGATCTGTAAGGAGGTTTAAAATACGGCGATTCTGAAATCACTTGACCCATTTCTTTTAAACATAACAAAAGCTTCTGCCAGTAAAGACACAAATCGCTTAGAATACTCAGACCCAGTTTCTAGGTACTTTTCTCTTTTCAAGCTTAAGCTCAAATTCAACATTTGCTGAAAGGACACATAAAAAGAGTTTTGGAACGAAATTCCGAAATAAAATCCCGTTCCCACAGACGGCGCCAGATGATGCGTCCAAAAATACACATCATGAAAAGGTCAGAACACATAAATGGATGAAGAAGGATTCTTACCTGCTCTGCAACTCCTCTTGTTCCAAGCAGTCAGAATCGTTGTCCCAGTCGAGGTCCTAATATAACTCTGCAAGAAAAGGAGGGCCGGGGAGTTTCCCGGCGAACCACCTCCAAAGCTTAAGTCAGCGTTCTGAGTTTTCTTCGAGAGATGGATGTAACAGGAGAAAGTGAGTCTGAAGAATTATGTGTTTGTGTGTGTTAGATTTTTTAATATATACCCGTGTTTTCTTGTGAATGAAGTTGTATCGCTATCAGTTCTTTTTCCTTTTGCTTTCCACGTTCACCATTCTATTGGCTATGGTATGGCTGTACCTTCTGACAATACCGCATAGTCATTAATTAAAGCACTGCGAGTTCGTCAGGTATTCACCCCGTGGAGAGCCCTGAGTGAGGGGCCTCAAACAGATATCTGGCCAGATTTGAATGGGAGGCCTACCAACAGGTCTCTAAGGTGAGATCCTTGGGAGAGATCTCAGCTTCTTTACTAGATTGGTTCCTGGGCAAGATGTTTGACAATAACTATACAGAGTGTTCAGGTCTCCATGAGACCTGGGTATTTTTATCACTATCACTCAGCATGAGCTGACACAAAGTTTTAATGAAATAATATTCTACGAGAGCTGAATCCTGAATTCAGATTAAGGTCTAGAAGAGACCTGAATCTAGAATTCTAAAGTTGAGTCTCAGTATGATAGGGACCGGAATCTAGAATTCTTGAATTCTACAAGAAGTTGGACACCTCGTGATTACCGTGGCCAAACTAATGGATAGAGGTCTCTACCAGAATAGTGTTGTCAGTGAACAAAAATTGAGATTGCTCTCTCGATCTGTGACGGCTCATCGTCTTAATAACCTAAATTTAGGTTGCCATTTATACTGCACAACATATTCTCTCGGATATAGTGTGAAACTGATTCTACTCCGAATGACAATTTAGAAATGATGTCAATCGGAGTAGGGGGGGAGTAGGGGTGTATCCTACACCCCTTAGGGGTATCAAAAATACTTCATGAAAATGAAAATGATTTTCATAATAACCTATGAAAAGATAAACAACAATAGCTTGATGAGGTTCCGAGACTGTTATGTCGAAATAACTAAACACGTGAAATCACCTTGTAAGAGGTCTTTGATGAGTATGAGGGAACCTCATGGTAAAAAGTTGAGAATGATAAAATGAGATAATCTCTTTAGAGAGGAAGTATAATGATAAAGATGCTAGTGAAATGTACAACACGTCTGACAAATACAACACGTCTGCTCACGCTAAAGGCAAAACAAAAGCTAAGCCACAAGGAGGAAATTAAACAAACTTGGTTTGAAGCTTGAACTTCAAGCCTAGGAGAGAAACTCTAGCATGAGCTAAACTCTAAGTGAACCCAACCGGACTCTGAGCTCCAGGTCTCGGAAATGAGCTTTAATATAAATCGAGCTAAATATTGAATGAAGCATAATTCAGTGAGAGTTGAATTATGAACTAGGAGTAAGGTCAAAAAGAGGCCTGGATGAAGAAATCAAGAAATAAGTGTCAATATGAGTCCAGCAAAAACTGAATGAAGTAAAATCCAGCGAGAATTGAATTTGAAACTTAGGTTAAGGTTCTGAAGCAACCTGAAGTTAGAATTTGAAAGATGAGATACATCAGTAGTTGAGCTAAATATTGGATTAAATGAGAATCAATGAGAACTGAATTGTGAACGTAGAATAAGGTCAAGATAAGACCTGAATTTGAAATTCAAAGATGAGCTTCAGCATGAGCTGAGCTAAATATTAAATGAAACAAAATTCAATGAGAACTGAAAATATGAAGGATAAGCTTCAGTAAAAGCTGACTCGAGCATGGCTAAAATGAATTTTTATGAGAACTAATGTTCATCGTTCGAGATATATGGTCCTGGGAGTCCTGAATTAAAAAATTTGAAAGATAAATTTCATGAAGATAAGTCCAGAGAATGAAAGACATATCGCTCATAGAGAGCAAAATTCAAAAGTAACCACTTTTACATTAACCATTACACTAGCTGCAATTTGAGTGAGCTTTATCATAAGTAAAGAATTAAATGAAAAAGATTCAGTGGGAGCTGAATTGCGGATTTGAGAATAAGGTCGAGAATTAAGAGACATATATTTAGAATTTAAAAGATGATTTTCAGCATGAGTTGAGCTTAAAGTTGAATGAAAGTTCGACGAGAGCTGAATTCTGGATTTTGGATTAAGGTTAAATGAGACCTGACTCCAGAATTTGAAAGAAGAGCTTCAGCATTAGCTTGGTAAAAGGTTGATGAATTAGGATGTAGTGTGAGCCAAATTCCTAAGCTGAAAAATGGTCAAGAAGAGACCTAAATGTAGAAATTGGAATGAAATTTTAGCATGAGTTAAACTTTGAGAGAACTCGGCAAGAGCCCAAGTTCTCAGCCCATAGAAGAAGCTCCAGCGTGAGCTGAACCTTACATAAACTAGGCATAAAGCCTGAACCCTTAGCCTATGAATCTAGCTCCAGTATGAGCTGAGATCTCTCAGATCTCAGCGGACACCTTAGTTATCAGCTTGAGATACGAGCTCCTACGCGAGCCAAGCTCTAAGTAACAGAATCAAAGTATTAGCATGGGCTGAACTTCGAGAGATACCGACAAAAGCCCAAGCTCCTAACCATGGGGGAAGCTCCAGTGTGAGCTAAACTTTGAATGAACTAGGTAGGAGCTGAGCTCTCAATCTAAGAAGCTAGCTCTAGCGAGAGCTATACTCTGCTTAAAATAATCAAGCTCCAGCGCGAGCTAGACTTTGACTGAACTAGGTAGGAGTTGAGCTCTCAACCTAAGAAGTTAGCTCCCGCGTGAGCTATACTCTGCTTGTTTTAGTCAAGCTCTAGCGTGAGCTAAATTTTGAATGAGATACGGAGGAGCTGAGCTCTTAGCCTAAGAAGCTAACTCCAACAAGAGTTGAACTCAAAATACTGAAATCAAGTGTTAGCAAGAGTGGAGCTTTGAGAGAACTCGGCATGATCCTGAGTTCTCAGAGGTAGGTTTTAGCACGAGGTGAACTCTGGGCATTGAAGTAAACTGTCCGCAAGAGCTAAATTTTGAAAGAAATCGGCAAGAGTCTGAGTTCTTAGTCTGAAAAGGGGAGCTGAACTTTGAATATTGAGGATCAGTAAGTTGAACGTGGGATGAACTCAAACTTGAGTTCCATACCTAAGGGATAAGCTTTAGTGAAAATTGATGATAAAATGAACCTCTACAAGATAAGCCGTTGTCGCATACCGAGCCATTGGTCTGAGCTGCAACATGAGTTAACACGAGCATCGACTTGGCCTAAGCCAATAGAAGTGGGCCTAATCGTGACGGAGTACCATGAAATTTAGAAGCAAGCCTCATAAAAGGCTTATCATTGAAAGTGAAGTTTAGGTGTTAGCAAGAGTTGAAATTTAGAGATAGCTTGAGTTAAATTCCAATGAACTAAGGTTCAGTGAGAAGTTGAACTTTGAATCTAAGTTAAGGTCGCGAGGAGACCCAAATCCAGAATTTATGAGATGAGTGTCGGTATAAGTTGAGGTGAATTTGGATTAAAGTCAGCAAGAGACCTGGTTCCAGAGTTGGAGAGATGATTTTCAGCATTAACTGAGATATAAAGTTAATAAAATAATATTCAACGTGATTTGAATTTCGAATTTGGATTAAGGTCGCAAAGGGACCTGAATCCAGAATTTGTAAATTGAACCTCGGCATGAGCTGAGGTAAAAATCGAAGGAAATAATTCAGCGAGAGCTGAATTCTGCATTTGGATTAAGGTCGCGAAGAAACCTGAATCCAAAGTATGTAAGATGAATCTCAGCATGAGCTGAGGTAAAAATTTAATGAAGTAATATTCAGCGAGAGCTGAATTCTCAATTTAGATTAAGGTCGCGAAGAGACCTGAATCCAGAACTTGAAAATTGAACCTCAACATGAGCTGAGGTAAAAATTGAAGGAAATAATTCAGGGAGAGCTGACTTCTGAATTGGGATTAAGGTCACGAACAGACCTGAATCCAGAATATGTAACATGACCTCAGCATGAGCTGAGGTAAAAATTTAATGAAGTAATATTCTGAATTTGGATTAAGGTCGTGAAGAGACTTGAATCCAAAATTTGAAAAATGAACCTCAGCATGAGATGAGGCAAACTTTTGATGAAATAATATTCAGCATGAGTTGAATTCTGAATTTGGATTAAGGTCAGTAAGAGACCTGAATCCAGAATTCGAAAGAAGAGCCTCAACTTGAGTTGAGGCAAAATTTTAATGAAATAATATTTAACGAGAGCTGAATTCTGAATTCAGATTAAGGTCTAGAAGAGACCTGAATCCAAAATTTGTAAGAAAAACCTCAACATGAGTTGAGGTAAAAGTTTAATCAGCGTGAGCTAAATTCTGAATTTTGATTAAGATCATTCTTAATGAAATAATTTTCAATGAGAGTTGAATTCTAGATTTGGATTAAGATCGCAAAGAGACCTAAGTCCAGAATTTGAGGGATAAGATTGAGCAAAAACCAAACTTTAGAATTAAGTAAGAGTTTTCACCTTGTTTTCAAACATACTGAATGAAGTAAGCTGGAGCACGTAATTGGAGGGATGAACTTTAAGATAAGTTGAATGAAGTAAGCTTAATCATGAGCTTAGTGAAATAGCTTTGAGAATAAGCCGAATGATACAAATCTTAGAAATCAGGGCTCCTAGTTTGTAAAGTTGGTTCAAGCAAGATCTGAGCTAGAGAATAAATGAAGTGTGATTCCACGAATTAGAAATAACTACTCCGACTTACTTCTTGATAAAAAAATCAGTCTGAGTAGGGGGGAGTAGATGATGTGGCACAAAACCATAGAAACCGAGACCTGATGAAGAGATCACACTCAGTAAGTAGGAAAATATAAATGCAACAGGCCTCAATTAGAGACCTGGCTAGCATCAGGTAGCGAGAGAGACCTGATCAAGTCTCCCGTCGCGCGAGAGACCTCGTCATGTCTCTCGTATCATTCCTGCCAGTTCTGACATCACTTTTAGGTGAGTCAATAGGATTTCGCCACGTGGAAAGTTGGCTGTTAAGGACCTTTGGATCTACTGCTTAATCTGTAAGCAACACTCATTTCCTGATTTCCATATAAATAAGGGAGTTGGTCATTTCTTTACACACAATATTATCTACATAAAAAACACTCAACACACCACATACTCACGCACTCTCTCTTCCTCATTCCTTCTCATTCTGACTTGATCGTCGGAGGGGGTTCGTCGGAAAACCTTCGGACCCTTTCTTTTGTAGGATTCGAGGAGGGGCACAAGCTGATTTTGAGTTCTTGGTTCTAACATAAACGAGATCTGTGAAGGTAGGTAGAACTTGGTTATCTTCTATGTGTGTTGTCAATGTTAATTTAAAAATAACGCATATATCTATCTGCATTTAATTATTTATGTTAGGGGTGTATTTGTTATTTAACCCTAAATTAAAACCACTACAATTAATTAAAATCCAGCTATTTCAAAACGGCTACACTAAATTAAAGCCACTTCAACTAATTAAATCCCTAGCGTAAATTCATCTATTCTTTTCTCCCGAGCACCGTGTCTTCTCTGCAATTTATTTTTTCTTTTCTTCATACTCTTCTACTCAATATGTATATTGAAAGAAATCATACGCAATATTCAGAAGATAATGTGCGATTTGTGTTTTGTGAACGATACAAACGCAAAACTGTGTTTAGAGGAGTGAGAAAGTGAAGAAAAACGCAGTTAATTGGGTCTGGATTAATTTGCAGGTATGTTGAATTAAGAGGGTTTTTTAGCATAGTAACACCTTAGAGATGCCCTAAATGTTGGCATGTTTTTTCCATTTCCTGCAATATAGAGAAAGATGAGCAAAATTGCGTTGGCCTGTTTTTACCATTTCTTATAAAGTAGGTTTGATTCTTTTTCGTGAAGTAAGGGAGTACTATACATAAACATGTGTTAGCCTAGTGGTAGTGAGGTTTATGCCCCGACCAAAGATCACGTGTTCCAGTCCTCCGTCACGCGGTATTTAAATTTCTTTGTAATGTTGTTCAAAAAAAAATGTATTTTAGGTGTCATTAAAACATATCATAATTTATTATTGAATGTTACATTTTGTAATACCAAAGAAATAATTATGTTGTATAGGGACGAGATTTATCCGGTGCGTATTGAAGATAGCAACTAAGGCCGTCCACGACATAAATAAAACTCTCAAAGAATTAAGTTTCGAGTAAGGTTATCCTTACAAATTCTAGTTACACTTAATAAATGACTAAATTTGTAAAATGAAAATTTTAAAGTTGTGTAACTATTGATTTAAAGTAAAGTAATAAGGCATATGTAAGGAACTTAAAAGTGCTAGGGGTTGGAACCTCACTTTGATGAGTTTGTGGAATAAAGCTGCCATATGCAAATTATTATGGTGTCTTGCTCAAAAACAGGATAAGATATGGGTCAAATGGATCCATGGCTACTATATCAAAGGTAGAAATCTCACAACAATGGCAGTTCCTTCTCAGGCTAGTTGGGTGGTGAGGAAAGTGATTGAAGCGCGAGATTATCTAAGGAGAATTCCAAATGGATTGGAAATGCTGGAAAGAGACAAATTCTCCATAAGAAATCTCTATGTGCAGCTCAGGGGTAATGTGACTAAAGTGCAATGGAGTAAAATGTTGTGCAATAATTCTGCCCCTCCCAAATGCAGATTTATAGCATGGCTTACTATTTTGAGGAAACTAGTTACTTGTGATCATCTTCTACGCATTGGAATTCAGTGTGATCAAACATGCATATTGTGTATCAAGCATGATGAAAACATACATCACCTTTTCTTCGATTGCGAGTTTTCAGCGGAGGTGTGGCTCATAGTGGCTTCCTGGAGTAATCTGACTGTGAATCAACAGGGGTGGGATCAGGAATTCAACCATCTAATCAACCAATGTCGAGGTAATTCCAAGAAAAAGCTTTTACATAGAACAGTGGTATCCATGGTGATCTATGCTATATGGAGAGAGAGGAAATATAGAAGATTTCAAGATAAGGCGTGCACAGCTACTTCTATTGCCAGACAATGTCAAATTGATATAGTTGTGGTTTGTAGAAATGATAAGAGACTAACTCAGTTTTTATGATTAGAGTACGTAGCTGCATGAGTTAGGGGTAGTGGAGAGTTGAGGTTTCTGTTTGTACTGTACTCGGTTTGGTAATTTTATAAAATCACTATTTTACCAAAAAAAATAATGCATATGTACACTGCACGCTCTTACTCTCCTTCTTTCATCTTCTCTCTCTCCCGCTCTTCCATTCTCTCTCTTTGTCTGACCGTCTCCCACTCTTCCATTTTGTATCTCTCGAGAAATTTGGTTCTTTGAGTGAAGTCACTGGAGGAAGGCGGTTTTTACTCTTCCTCCATAAGGTTCGTACTTAGATTTATCTCTTTTAGTTGTTCATCTACTTGTCTCTAATTTTAAAATATATTTTTGGGTGTTTGTATTCGATTCAGTAATTTCTGTAACGGTGACCCAATACTAATATCTTATTAAAAAATACACTCCCTAAACGGTGGTTATTGCATGTCACTAAGGAAGCGTTACTTTGATGGAAATATTTCTATTGAAAAATGATGAATAAGAAAAGATAAAAAAATATTAACATTTTCATCATTTTTATCACATGTTTACTAAGATGGAAAAGAAAATTATCACATTGCCCCTCACTCCTTCCTCATTTTTATGTGTTTTATTCATTAGAAAATATTATCACATCTCTCCCCCATGTTAATATTTTCCATAATTTGAGAGAAAATGATGGAAAAAGGGATGTCCGAAAAGGTTATCCATCCTGCCTGAGAAAAATTAACTAATGTAGTAAATAAGGATGGAAAAAGGATGAAAATATTCATTTTTCACCATTTTCTATCAAAGTAAACACACCCTAAGTTGGCTGTGAAATTAGTACTTTCTTGTATAGCTCGTAAGATTCCTGTACAGTTTGTTGCCAATATTCCATTTTCCATAACTTCGGTCGTTCTTTGTGTTGATTTATTTTACGTTTTTTTTTTCCTGCGTTGCCCCGAAGAATTTTACATTGTTTGTGGGTTTTCCCCTCCCAAAACTTGTTTTTTAGGTCAATTTCCTCGAAACATTGCTATTTCTCATTTCTGCAGGAAATGGTTAGTTTTTAATTCGAACTAACTCATATTGTTCATGTAGTATATTGTCCTTGAAGTTTGGTTATGGAACCTACAATTTTGGTCATGGGTATACCTGATAACG
Organism: Schizonepeta tenuifolia; assembly: GCA_029490685.1. Taxonomy (NCBI): domain Eukaryota; kingdom Viridiplantae; phylum Streptophyta; class Magnoliopsida; order Lamiales; family Lamiaceae; genus Schizonepeta; species Schizonepeta tenuifolia. The sequence goes on from CM055957.1 coordinate 23,076,890, forward strand.
TCTTCATTAGGACGTCTTCGACATCTATTGAAGGTTAATGGCCATTGTACACATAGATGAATCTATTTATTACACTGTCTCAGTATATTTTTTTACAAATTGTGGTGCATTTGAGAATTTTTTTCTTTTGTTTTTTACTGATTATGGCGTGTAAGTCTAGTTACTCTTTTTTGGGTAATTTATGTGGCTAAATCATCATTGTGTTTTGTCATGTGATTTAGGCTTCCTATATGTGTCATTAATTTACTATATTTATGACGGTCATTTATTCATATTTTATAATTTCAAAGCGATTGGACATCAATTAAATGTAGTTTTAATTATGTCATCAACACTATACACCTGGCTAAATTTGAAAGATCATGTTTTGGTCATTTTTGAAAATCACCTACTCTAGAGTTTCGAGGAAACGTTGCATAGCTCATGTGATGTAGGCTTCCTATAATTTAATGTGTTATTTACTATATTTATGACGGTCATTTATTCATATTTTATAGGTTCAAAGCGATTGCACATCAATTAAGTGTAGTTTCAATTATGTTTTCAACACTATACACCTGGCTAAATTTGAAAGATCATGTTTTGATCATTTTTGAAAATCACCTATTCTAGAGTTTCAAGGAAACGTTGCATACCTCATGATGCTTCATATTTGCAGTAGTGGTAAGAACTCTATGTCATTCAAGATCAAGATCTGCAAGTTTGAGTTTCATGCTGAGGACTACTATATCATCAGTTGTCTTAGATATGGTCCCCAACTATTTCTCTCATTCACCTATACTATGCATTCTCAAGTTTTTAAGGCAAATGGAGGTAGTGGTAATTTAATCTTAAAGTTTGTTCTTTTGTAGTTTGTTTATGATGTGTTGTTTTGTGAGGACAGCAGTTCTAAAGAGTCCATAGATGTTAAATATATGCATGTCACAGATGATCTAAAATTATTCGCTAATTATCAGTGGGGTCTTGAGTCATATTGATTCTTAGTCAGCAATCTGTACAAGTCGTATGAAAATTTTTGTTAGCAATTTAATCTATACAAGTGGCTTCAGAGTACACCATTGCTAACAAAGGTTTTCATACGACTTGTATAGATTACTAACTAAGAATTGGTATGACTCGAGACCCTACTAATAACTAGCAAATAATTTTAAATCATCTATAACATGCATATATTTAAGATCTATGGGCTCCTTAAAACCGTTGTCCTTACAAAACAACACATCATATGCAAACCACAAAAGAGCAAACTTTAAGATTAAATTACCACTACCTTCATTTGTCTTAAACTCTCGAAAGAAGGCATCCTCTATATCATCAACATAAACATGCTCTCTACCTTAAAAAACTTGAGAATGCATAGTAGAGGTGGATGGGAGAAATAGCTGGGGACCAAATCTAAGACAACTTATGATACAGTAGTCCTCAGGACGAAACTCAAATTTGCAGTTTTTGATTTTGAATGACTGAGAGTCCTTATCAACACCGCAAATATGAAGCATCATGAGGTATGCAATATTACCTCGAAATTCCAGAGTAGATGACTTTTAGAAAATGGCCAAAATATGATCATTTAAATTTAGCCAGGTTTTTCTTGTCTAGAGACTTCTATGTAGTGTTGATGACATAATTTAAGCCACACTTAGTTAATGCCCAACCGCCTAGAAATTATAAAAAATGAATTAATGACAATCATAAATATGGTAAATATAAACGCAACATATAGTAAACTTATATTATAGGAAGCCTAAAGCAAAATAAAATGATGAATTGGGCACATAAATTCCAAAAGTAAATAAACTAAAAGGCCATAATCAGAAAATAAAAAAAACAAAAGAAAAGATTCTCAAATGTCAAATGTATCACAATCTGTAAAAAAAATAAAGAGACAAAATCACCCAATATAAACAAAATAGAATAAATAAATTAAGAGTGGAAATTGTTAGGAATGAAGTCTCACTTGATGAAAGCAACACTTTTTTCCTGAAAAATTGAATGCTTTAAGAGCTGCTCTCTGTAATACTTAAAATTCTCTTGCTGAAGATGTGATGAATACTACTCTTATTGCTGAAGAGAAGAGATTATTGGGAGAACTTGAGAAACGGAGTGGTATTGAAGAGAGCATTTGGAAGCAGAAATCCAGAGATGACTGGATCAAATTGGAAGATGCAAATACCAAGTATTTCTAAGCTAGACAAAACCAGAATGCTATAAAGCTTCTCATTTCAGCTGATGGTAGAAGATGCATTACTCAAGCGCAGATAAAGGAAAAAATCAGGAACTTCTACCAAAACCTTATGGGGAGTGCTACTACTCAGATGCCAATGATTGATAAGAGAGCGGTGGAGAGAGGACCTAAGATTTCTTATGTGCAACTAATCCAACTATGCAAAGCCTGCACTCATGAAGAGGTCAAGCAAGCTCTCTTTGGAATGAATTCCAACAAAGCTCCTGGATTAGATGGTTACAATGTACACTTCTTCAAACAATTTTGGGGAGTTATTAGAGAGGATATTACTGCAGCAATGACACTCAGTCTGCATTCATCAAGGGAAGAATGATTTTTGATAACATTCTCTTAAGCCATGAATTGATAAAGGGTTATGATAGGAAGCATATCTCTCCTAGATGTATAATAAAAATCGATATTCAAAAGGCTTATGATTCTATGAAAGGCTTATGATTCTGTGAAATAACCCTTTTTGAAATTCATGCTTGAATTGAAGTTCCCTTACAGATTTGTTCAAATGATAATGGCATGCCTTAATACAGTTTCATACTCTATCTGTGTTAATGGTGAGATAACTGAGCCTTTCCAAGCAAAGAGAGGGTTGAGACAGGGTGATCCTATCTCACCCTACTTGTTTGTAATCTGATGGAGCTAAAGGAGAATAGCCTTTTCCAGTTTCATCCTCGTTGTAAGAAGTTTGGATTAATAGAGGTTTGCTTTGTTGATGATTTACTCCTCTTTGCAAGAGGTGATATGAATTCTGTTAGATGTCTATTGCAATCCTTCTCCAAATTCTCAGTCGTCTCAGGTCTCCAAGCCAACCAAGCAAAGAGTAACATTTATTTTGGAGGTGTTTCAGATATGGTACAGCTTCAAATGATTCAAGAGTTTGGTCTTGTAAGAGGTGATCTCCCTTTCAAATACCTGGGAGTTCCTCTCTCAACAAAGTTGTCTATCACCCAATGCCAACCACTCATAAAGAAGATTACTGAAAGAATAGAGAGCTGGACTTCAAGATTCCTTTCTTATGCTGGAAGAGTGCAAATGATTAAATCAGTGATCTTTAGAATGCAAGCTTACTGGAGTCAAATCTTTCTCATTTCTCAGAAAAATCATTAAAACTATCCGGTCACTATGTAGAGTCTTCTTATGGATAGGAAGAGCTGAGACTTCTAAACGAGCCCTTGTGGCTTGGGATAAAGTGTGTCTCCCAAAAAGTGCAGGAGGCTTGAATATCACCAATCTCTACTGGTGGAATAAGGCAGCTATTTGCAAGCTACTGGAACGTAGTTTACAAAAAAGACAAGATTTGGATTCAATGGATCCATGGTTTCTACATTAAAAACCAGAATCTTACCTCTATGATTATTTCTCCTCAAGCATCTTGGATTGTGAGGAAGATCTTGGAAGCAAGGGAAGTATTTGATGGATCAGACGTGAGGAGGGCAATGCTTAGTCATCACAAATTTCCTATCAGGAACCTTTACAGAGATTTGAGAGGCCAATTCAACGAGTAGCTTGGAAGAAGATGATCAGTTGCAACTTAGCCCCTCCCAAATGTATTTTTATCACTTGGCATGTGTTGTGGAATAAACTTGTCACTAGTGATTACTTGAGTTTGATTGGGATCCATGTGTACTCAACACGCAGCTTATGTGGAGATGAAGCTAAGACCATCAACCATCTTTTCTTTTATTGCACATATTCAGCAGCAGTGTGGAGCACTTTTACTGCATGGGGAGGGATCCCCAGAACCCCTTGCAAATGGGAAGAGGAAAGAGTTTATCTGTTGACTCAATGTGGAACAAAGAACAGGAAACAAAAATTATTCTGCATGATGGCCTCTATTGCGATATACCAGATTTGGCAGGAGAGGAATCAACATCGGTTCCAAGGTATTGCTCATGATACACCTTATGTCATAAAACAATATCAATTGGTGCTTGCTTTGCGTAGCCAATGAGATAATACTTTGATTAGGATGTTGAGGACGTAGGGGTTGGTTGTCCTAAGTTTGCTGTTTGAGGTTTGAAGATTTGTGATCTTACCTTGTACTCTTTTGGTGAATTAATAAAATTTTATTTACCAAAAAAAAAAAGTAACACTTTTTTTTGGGTGAGTTGTTAATAGGTAGGGTGATATGACTAGACAATTTAAAACATCTAATACTCATTTTGTCCACAATAAGTATGGTTCAGAAGGAGTCTCGTTTCATTCTAATTAAAAGTGCAGTGGAACTCGTTTCAATTTGATGATTAAATTTGACTCTTGTGTACCAAGGTCGAATTTTTTAGTAACAAAAAGTAAATAAATAAATAAATATGCCAACACCAAATAGCAGTGCAAGGATCTTCTTGGCTTGCGTTTCCTATGTAATTTACCTCTATTTTATTTCACAGACGTGATTAATTATTGATGTTGCAAATTAAGTAATTAATTAATAATCTGGGTACAAGCACAGGTAAAAGGAAATTGATTTGTGGGACAGAGGAGGAAGAGGCAGGTAGCAACACTAAAAATTTTGGTGTTTTTAAAACTGAAAATGAAAATAATAAAGCTTGCATATCCCATTCTACTAGAGGTACGTAAACTAAATGATTTATTTGAATTTTTATTTATTTATTTATTTTTATTTTCTTTTGCACAAGGTGTAAATTGGAGATAATTGTGCAACCTTATTGATTGTTACTTTGATGGATATTGGTTTTTCGGGAATGATTAAAGCATGATAGGTTCATAGATATGACTAGCAAGTTTGGTATACTGTGGTGAGGTTGAAGATCTACATTAAGAATAATAATTCTAATAAATTTGATACATTAATTAGGCATTGCTTTTCAATTGATTTTATGTTAATTTTCCTCGATTGCTTATAAGCACTAAATCAAAGCCTACATAATATATAGGTTGTGTTTTTTTAACAACTATTTTTGCATCTCAAAGGTGTAAAATGAAAAATGAAAGATATAGAAGTAGAAGTATTACAATCATTTGGTACCTTGTTACCTAATTAAATTTCTTTTGTTACTTTGTTGCCTATATTATGTTGCTCTTGCTCTGACCATATTATATTTCTGTATGGTGTAAATTTTATTTGCTTATATTTAACTAGACTTTGACTAAATTTTCTGGTTTATAGTTTGAGTGTTACAAGTCAGATCTTGCGTTGGTCTACACCCAAAAAAAAAAGATAGAAAAAAAATTGTTTGGTTCAAAGATCTCGTGAAATTCTTTACACCGGGTGATGAAGCACATTTGGTAAGTAAATTCTCCTCTCAACACACTTGTGTTTGTTATATATTTCAGATTAGAGTTGTGTAAATGTATATGTTAATGACATATGTAGGTGTTGCGACTTCCCGCATCGTATTCGGGCTTCTCCGTGGGAACTGGAAATGCTAACAACGGGCTTTGTTCCTCCTCAACCCAAAAAAGGAAAATTGGCTGGTGATCACAAAGATGAAATATTGTCTCATGCAGCAACGCCAACATCCCCGACACATCATCCTGCTCGTGCAACTACTCAAACTAACGCTCATCATGTGGTGCAGGCTGAGACGCAGACGCGCACCCTCGTGGAAAGATGTTCGTCTAACTGCTGTTGGAGATGTCATAAGTGACAAAGATTATGGGTGTAATGATGATGATGAAGATGATGATGATGATGAGGATAAATGAAGATGAAGAGGATATTCAGATTCACAATCAAATTCAAATGATGATGATGATGATGATGATGATGATATTTCAGATGGGTGCATGATGATGATATCGAGTACAACCCGTATGAAGAGAAAGGTTTCAACTTCTTCGCATCGACACATCGTTTAAAGAGAGTTACTCTGCACTACTTCTTTTGTATCTCTTAATTAGGGCAAACGTTTGTGTGCATGTACATTCTAGGTAGAATGTTATTGGAGCTAGAGGCTTTTAAAGGACTGTAACTATGGGGTATTCAACGATTAAGGACACTTTTATGCGGGCCTACTATTTGAGGACATATGTTAAGGAAATTAACACTCCGTAGGACAATTTCTGGCCCAATCGGGCTCAATCGCACGTGAATCGTACGTGATCGAATTTTTGAGCCCGAACGCGTAGGTGGCATGCCAACGCATATCCACGTCGGCCCACCTATAAACTTAAAAAAAAAAAAAAAAAAAAAAAAAAAAAAAAAAAAAACTATCTCCACTTCCTCTCTCTCTCTCTCTCTCTCTCTCTCTCTCTCTCTCCCCCCCCCCTCTCCCTCTCGCTTCTCCCTCTCCCCCAACCCCTCCCTCCTTCTCTTCTCTGCTGCATACTCGCCCATCTCCACTTCCACCTCCGCCGCCTCGCCGCCGCCACCCACCTCAGCCTAAACAACCTTCAATCCGCCCAAGCTTTCTCTCTCAGCTTCTCCCACTCGTCTCCCACTTTCTCTCCCACCTTCAATCCCACTTTCTCTCTCATCGTCTTCCACGTTTCCAGATCTGTGTCTTACAGAGGCTTCGAGCTATGGCAGCCGCAACACCAGTAGCAGGCGGAGAACTTCCTACAGCGCGGCGGCGTGGCTGGGAACCCGTATCTTGACTGTAAAGTATTCGAAACCTTGAAGCCACCGCGCCGCGGGAGAATCTGATCGCCGTCGCATTCCTCAACCTCAGCAAGAACCAAATCGAGGGCTCCGCAGCAAATCCAACCTTGATAGCGGCGGCTGCGGCTACAGCAGGTTCGAGGCCGTCGCCGCTCACATATGGCAGTGCACGAGCAAAGCGCGCGGCCACGCTGCTGAGCAGGAGAGCGTTCTTTTCACCGTCGCTGACTTTCGCAACAGATTAAAGCCTCCGCTCCCCGAAAACTACTTCGGAAACGCCGTAATCCGTGTGGAAGCGAGGGATAAATCCGGCAGCCTCTTGTAGAACTCCATCGGCGCCACCGTGGGTTAAATCCGCGAAGCGGTGGAGAAAGTGAGCAACGAGGCGATGAGTGGGTACTTGGATTATCTGAAGAAGTTGCCCAACGCCGGTGTGTTCAGATCGGGGCAAAGAAATGAGCAGGGGAAGGTATATTTATATGGAAACCATAATTTGTGGATCACAAGCTCGACGGGGCTGCCGCTGTACGGAACGGATTTTGGGTGGGGGAAGAAGATTAATATGAGTTCGGTATCGGAGGTATACGACGGTTCGGGAACGAATTTTTCTGGTGTTGAGGATGGCTCCGACCATGAGGATGGCGAAGTGGAGCTCGTACATAGCGGGAATATTGGGGGTGTTTGGTTTTTTCCAGAAATTTGAGTGTGGTGAAGCTTTTTTTTATGGTGCCGATGTGGAGATGATTTGGCATGCCACCTAGGCGTTCGGGCTCAAAAATTCGATCACGTGCGATTGAGCCCGATCGGGCCAGAAATTGTCCTACGGAGTGTTAATTTCCTTAATATATGTCCTCAAATAGTAGACCCGCATAAAAGTGTCCTTAATCGTCGAATACCCTTTAATTACAGTTCTTAAAAAGCCTCTAGCTCATGTTATTGTAACAATTTGTGGTTTGATGTTGTGCAAGCTCTTGATATTCTTTTTTGTGCTTTTTGGCCGTCGTCGATATGTCGTTATTCGATCATTGCCTCCCGAGGGCTTGCAATCCACCGCTCATCTAGCGATGTTCTTACTTCTTATAGACTTGGACTTTGAAAAATATAAGTTCAAAATTTTCCAATAATACTTGTCGCAGGGATTTTTGGGTAATTTTCCAATATAAGTTACAATAACTTTTGGGTAATTTGTCATCAAAATGGCCAAATAATTTATTATAGTAAAGTTTTTAAGAGCCACCACAACAATTCTCTATCCTAAGTAGAATTTTAAAGATTTTTCATTTTTAATTATCTAAAAATACTCATTTTTTCAGTTTAAATTTGGTAATACCTATATATTTATTAATAATAGTAACTGCCACAAGTAATTTTAGTATTAATTAATTAATTGATTAATAATTGTCATATTGTACTTATGAATCAAGTCAGTTAACAAAATTAGTCTATTAACGTGCATTAAGAAGGTCAACTTTAGTGATAAATAATAAAAAATAAAAAAAATAAATGAAAGTTGATTTTTTGTATAATTCTCCACCGCATCATCCTCACAAATTCTCCATAATTATATGTAGATTTAGGCGGTTACAAAAAACACACCGCTTAAGTGGATTTGAGTTGTATTGTCGATTTATAAAAAGTACATTATATTAATTTTTGTTCAAGTGAAAACTTGCTAATTTTTCAATTAGCTCCACCGATAAATATATACTTATATAATAAAAATTAGTTAATGGCAAGCATTCAAACCAATTAGCTCCGCCAAAAAAAACATACTTATATACAAAACCAATTAGAAATTTAGAATTATTTAGGAAAATATGTGGGAGGAAAATAAATTATTATATTCTTTTGGAATTAGCGTTACAATTTGGGGCGGTTCCAAAAGCAATTTACCACATTATCTTAAAATTTGGTAGATTTCAAGCCTTAGTCACTCATTATCTCCAAATACTATAATTGTAATTAGAATATTGTGTCATATAGTTAAAATGAGCATTAAAACATAATATTTGGCTCCCCAATCATAATTATAAATTCTGGTCACTATGTTTAATTTCGGATAAAAATACCCTTAATAACGGACTCGCGGGTCGTGGGTGAGAACGCGGGCGGGTCGGGTCAATTCGGACGTATACCAATATTGTGGTACAGCTGGTCCATTTGATACAAATTTAATCTTATTAGTCTCAAATGTCCCATATTTAGTTCAATTTTTTTTCGCTTTTGTTTTCAATTTCTTGGAATTAATAAATTCTCAATTAAGGTTTAGGGTATAGGGTTTAGTAATCCTCAGTTAGGAGTAATTTCAATCTAATTAGGGTTAATTAGTCCCCAATTAGGGTTTTATTAATCCCAATTAGAGTTGTGGTATATTTGGTAGAATTGTAATCTTATTAATTAGTGTCAATTGTTCAAAATTTGATACAATTTGGACGAAATGTCTAAATAGTTCCAATCGTGTTGAATTATGGTTGTGGTACAATTGGAACAAACAAAATCCATTCTTACAAATAGTACCAAATAGCGAAGAGCAAACTAGAAAATAGGCAGTGGAAATAACTCAACGACGGCGAGGCTTCACTACCACCACCAACAGAGTCGCAATATCAAGGTGACCTTAATTATGGCGTCAGAAATAAAAAAAATAACGAACGACGGCGCCGGAAAAATAGAATAACAACCCAGCAATGGAAAACCCTAAAAATTGAATTACGGACTGATTTTTCCCAAAATCCAAGCGATTTGGATAAAATTTGGGATGAAATTGATCATACTTTCTAGGTGATGAACAGAATAGGAAAACGATTAATTCAACTTGGCACGAATGACTCTCATTTGTGGCTAATGTACCAGATGTACCAAACCGAATTAAACTCGTCCGCGCCTTGATTCGCGACCTAACCCTTTTTATTATGGGTAAATCCGTCCTTAATTTGAAATAGTGGCCAGAATTTATAATTATAAAGAGGGTGACCAGAATTTATAATTATGAAGAGAGTGGTCAAATATTGTATTAATGCCTATAATGAGTTTTTCAAAAGTTGTCTATTTAAAATATTAATTGTTTTAACAATTGATATAATTTTTTTTATTTTATGCATGTGTTTACTTTGTTTTCCTTTGGTTTCCTTGCACTTGAAAGAAGTTGGTAAGCGATTGAATACACTCCATCTTTTCAGTTGAATTCTTTTCATTTATATGTAATTTAATAATTCTCTTAGTGGTTTTTGATTGTACTATGACTTTAAACAAATTATTTAATTGTATTTTTAATATAAAATATCATAATATTAAGTGATCCTGTTGAATTTCGACGGGTTTTACACTAGTTATTCGCTTAATACAATGCATTCAATCTAAACAACATATCAAATGATCAAACTAGTACTTCCTCCGTCCCACTCCAGTTGTCTTATTTTTTATTTTGGGTGTACCATTCCGCTTGTCCTATTTCCTTTTCTGGAAATAATTAGTTTGGTGAATTACACTCCCTTTACACCTTTCAACCTACTTTTCTCCTAATTTTCTGTGTCATTCACTATTCTCCTTCTCTTTCTACTCACTTTATTCCACTTTATTTCACTATTCACTCTCTCTACCTACTTTATTCCACTTTATTTTACTATTCACTCTCTCTACATACTTTATTGAGGTAATAGTGCAAAATAGCCTTTTTTCTAGCAAAAAATGTTAAAATGTCACTCACATTTTAAAAGTTGTAGAATAGCCTTTTGATTTATGAAATGACATAAATACCCTTAATGAGTATACAAGAAGGCTAACTTTAATTTGAATCATACACAAAGACTAGTTTCTTGTATGATTTCCGGCGAAAATTCCCGGCCAAAAATTTCTGGCCAATAATTTCCAGCCAAAAAATTCCGGCGAAAGTTTTCCGACAAAAAATTCCAACAAAAATTTGAATCATACACAAAGTCTAACTTCATGTATGCATCATACATAAAAACTAATCTTCGTGTATGCATCACACATGAAGACTAACATTCATGTATACATCGTAAACAAAAATTTTCGCCGCCAAAAATTTCAAATTTAAATCATACATGAAGATTAGTTTTCGTGTATGCATCATACACGAAGAAAAAAACATACACGAATGCATATCTCATACAAGAAAAAATGCATAGAAGAACGATTTCATACACGCATACACGAATGCATACACACATACAAGAACAATCTCATACAAGAAAAAAAATGCAGAGGTACCGCGCCGGTGCAAGAAAAAAAGTAGCTCATCGGAACCCTGGTTCGGCGGCGGCTATCCATGTAAGCAGATCTGTGCCTGCGACGAACGTATTGGGCGACAGCGGTGATGTACGACGTCGGCGGAGATGGAGGAGATGGAGGGGCAGCGGAGATGGAGGAGATGGATATGGAGGAGATGGAAGGGATGGAGGGGCGGAGGAGATGAAGGAGATGGAGATGGAGTTGCGTTGTAAAAAGTCGACCGGCGGCGGCGGAGAAGCTAACCAGCGGAGAAGATAGAGGGCCGGGGGAGATAGAGCAGCGCCGAAAGAAGACGACCGACGACGGCGGAAAAGATGACCACCGGAGGAGATGGAGTAGCTGACCAGCGGCGGAGGAGAAACTGTAGGTGAAGAGGTGAGAGTTTGGCTTATATATACAAGAAGAAGACCGCCGTAGCCGGAGAAGACGACCGCCATAAATTTTTCGCCGGAAATTCATACATGAAGTTTAGTCTTCGTGTATGATTCAAATTAATGTTAACCTTCTTGTATACTTATAAGGATATAAAAGGGTATAAATCCTTCTATAAGGGTATAAAAGTCCAAAAATAAGACAAAAAACTATTTGGATACGTTTTTTTTCAAAGTGACAAAATTCATCTTTCTTGTATGAGAATGGCTATTTTGACTTATTGCTCTACTTTGTTTCACTTTAATAACTCTACTAAATACACTTTCTACCCTTAATTGTTTTCTCCTTAATTCTCGTGCTCAGAAATACTAGGACAACTAAAATGGGACGGAGGGAGTAAAAAGTTTTACAATTATATTCCAACCTCAATTTTCAAGCAATAAAAATCCCATGCGGCTGTTGAGGTGGTTTTTTAACAAAAAGTTATAAAGAAAAAAAGATTTCATAAAGAAAACATCTCATATGCATATTTGCAGAAAATGAAAATCTAAAATTTCCTGATGGACATGCAAATAGAAAATATGTACTGATATTACCAGTGGTTCGTAAATACAGTAACTTATTTTGCCTATTGAGATTTTTGAGAATTGTAGCTTTGAGCTGAATCGAGCGATGGGTGTTTCGTGGCCAGAGATCGAAGAGAGGGTGTATTGTTGAGTTGGTATGCAGTACATATTTCTAATTTCGTATTGCATACCTTAAACTGTTCATGTATTGTTGAATTGGTATGCAGTACGTATTTGTAATTTCGTACTGCGTACCTTAAACTGTTCATGTATTGTTAGCTTAAACTGTTCTTGTATTGTTGAGTTGGTACACAGTACATATTTGTAATTCCGTACTGCGTACCTTAAACTGTTCATGTATTGTTGGGTTGGTAAGCAGTATGTGTTGGAAATGATTTATATTTAACCATTAATTTGAGGATAAATATTGTTAATTAAATATTTATTATTTAATTGAAATATTTATTGGATGTTAATCTACGCCGTGAGTAGATGAACGTGGTATATTTAATATCTCTAAACCGATTTCCGATGAATGGGATATTGTATGCTAAAGGTTGGATGTTGAAGTAGTAACTAACATGTTATTAATTACTATAATAAATGTTAGTTGTCCCACATCGGTTATATGTAGATGATTTGACTAGTATTTAAGGCTATGTCTGTATGGGCTTAATAACTTGTTGGGTTGGTGCGTATGGATGTGTATGGGTGCTCACGCGCGCGCGCCGTAGCCGCTGTCCGTCCGGACGGGCGGGCGGGCTCGGGCCTGGGCCTGGGACTTGGACTTGGATCTTGGCAATTGGTGCTTTGGACTAGTGTTTGGACCTTATCTTTGTGGACCAACTCCACAAGCCCAATTCTTTAATTGTTGAGCCCAATCCGGAAGCCCGGAGACTCTTCACATCCGGCAACCCTTGGCGTCTGAAACCGCCGGCCATCATGGCTGAATTGATGGCGACGAGTCCCTTCACTTGATCGAGAGCTGCTATATATAGGAGCATCCTCATTTGCAGAATTCGCTCATTCCAAGCAATCTGCACTCCTCTCTTGCATAAGCATAGCATATCATACACGAGTTCAGTCTTCGTTCTAGTCTAGTTCGTCGGAGCTCGGTTCTGTTTGTGGTGCTACTACAGCCGAGACATCAAGATCGTTTTAACCTTTGGGGACGAGCCGCCTTACTGTGAGCACTACCGGAGCGTATTCTCGTCTTGCAGGCAGAAGTTCTACTTCGGACGATCTCTGGTTTTCCTAATCTCTGTTCTTCAGTTTCCTTTGTAATTCCTACAAGTTCTGTTTCTATTCAAGTACATCAATAAAAGAAGTATTGTTCATTGATATCTATACGAGCAAGTACCCAATTCCTAACAATCGCAAGACGAGAATACTGAAAGTTACTTGTTCTTGTGCTGTTTAAAACTGAAGTTCAACCTGAAATTTTACTGAAAAGATGTCTACTAATCCGAGTTCCGGCGCTGTCACTCTTTCCTCCACCACTTGTGGAACCATTGGCTCATCGAGCTCAACTATGGCTCCAGTCCAACCTGCTGCTCGGCTCATGCCGATCGCCTAGAAACCTCCTGTTTTCTCGGGAACTGACTTCAAAAGATGGTCCCAAAAGATGATGTTCTACATTACCACAATGGGGCTTGCTAGCTTTCTGTGTGACGAAAGACTTCCTGTCCCAGCTGAGGACGAAGAGGATGTGCAAGTTCGTATTAACTACGATACTTGGGTATATTTCGACTATCTGTGTTGGAATATGTTGCTGAACGGGTTTGATGATGGCCTGTTCAATGTGTTCAACATCAAGGAGACTGTCAAAGAAATTTGGGATGCTCTTGAGTTGAAATACCGTGTTAATCCTGCTAGCACAAAGAAGTTCGTAGTGACGAGGCTCACCGAATTCCAAATGGTGGACAGTCGTCCTATGATGCCCCAAGTGCAGCCCCAAGTGCAAGAGTTCCAAACTCTTGTGCATGATATTCATTTCGAGGGGATGCCTCTGCCCGAGGCGTATACTGTGGCGCTCTTGGTTGACAAGTTGCCGCCTAGTTGGAAGGAGTTCAAGGGATACCTTAAGCATAAGCGAAATGAGATGACCCTTGAGACGTTGGTGGCTAAGCTTCAAACCGAAGCTCAAGTCTGTGATCAAGATTTGAAAGCCAAGACTCCAATGAAGGCTAAGGCTAATTTGACCGATGGTAGGGGCAGACCTTCTAAGAAGCGTCCTTATCCTGTCAAAGGCAAAGGAAAAGAAGTGGCACCTCCGACCAAGTTCACTGGAACGTGCTACAATTGTGATAAGCCAGGACATATGGCGAAGAACTGCCGTCTGCCGAAGAAAAAGGGAAAGGGCAAGGTCAACCATGTCCAAAAAGACTACGACACCTGGGACAAAGACGACCTTGTTGCCATGATCACCGAGGTAAACCATGTTTCGGACCCTATTCCTGTTACTTGGTTTCTTGACACAGGTGCGACTGTTCATATCTGTATGAACCGGGACTTGTTCTATACCTACAAGAAAGTTTAAGACTGTTTTGTCACCGAGGCGAGTGACCGTACCTCACCTGTTCTTGGAGTTGGGACTGTTGTACTTCAACTCACCTCCGGTGTGGAGATAACTCTGAAGGATGTGCTGCATGCTCCGGCAATCCGCAAGAATTTGGTGTCGGGTGTCAAACTAGTTAGGGCTAAGTTTGATATAGATCTTCGTAGTGATTTTGTAATCATATGTAAGTTTGGCAAGACTCTTGGACAAGGTCATATTGTTGATGATATGTTCAAGTTGAGTGTTCGTACTTGTAAGCCTTCTAAGGCAGTTGCTAATGATAATAAAGCTACTACTTCTGCTTACTTGCTTGAGTGTTGTGATTTATGGCATTGTAGACTTGGTCACGTAAATCTAAATGCTATAAAAAGACTTGCTAACATGGACTTGTTAAATATTGATTTATCTAAGACACAAGACAAGTGTGAAGTCTGTGTTGAAGCAAAAATGGCTAAGTTACCGTTTAAGTCGGTTGAACGAAGCACCAAACCTCTAGAACTAATTCACACCGATATTTGTGATTTAAAAATTGTGCAAACTAGAGGTGGTAAAAGGTATTTTATTACCTTTATTGATGATTGCACAAGGTATTGCTACCTTTACTTGTTAAGAAGTAAAGATGAGGCTATTGAAGCTTTTAGAAACTTCAAGAATGAAGCCGAAAATCAACTTGGTTGCCGAATCAAAATGGTTCGAAGTGATAAAGGTGGAGAGTATATTGCTCCATTTGCTGAATTATTCAACGAAAGTGGTATAATCCATCAAATGACTGCTCCTTATTCACCATAATCAAATGGCGTTGTTGAACGTAAGAAT
The DNA here is from genome assembly GCA_029490685.1 of Schizonepeta tenuifolia. Taxonomy (NCBI): domain Eukaryota; kingdom Viridiplantae; phylum Streptophyta; class Magnoliopsida; order Lamiales; family Lamiaceae; genus Schizonepeta; species Schizonepeta tenuifolia. The sequence continues at coordinate 23,092,252 of CM055957.1, forward strand.
TGTACTCTTAAAGAGATGATGAACGCCTTGTTGATTAGTTCGGGATTACCCCAGAACATGTGGGGGGAAGCTGTCTTGACAGCTAACTATATCTTGAACAAGATTCCACTTAAAGGGAAGGACGTGACTCCCTATGAGCTTTAGAAAGGAAGGAAACCTTCGTATAAATACCTCAAAGTGTGGGGGTGTTTAGCTAAGGTTGAAGTGCCTTTACCAAAACAAGTTACAATTGGACCTAAAACGGTAGATTGTATCTTTATTGGCTATGCACTAAACAGCAGCGCGTATCGGTTTGTTGTACACAAATCAGAGATACCCGACATTCATGTGGGTACAACGATGGAATCAAGGAATGCTGTATTCTTTGAGAACATCTATCCTAATAAGGATAAAGTTGATCCTAACTCTAGCAAGAGAGTTGAGGATGAAGCAACAAGTTCTAAACTTGTAGATGAGCCTATGAGTTCTGAACCCATAGATGGAAATGTTGCATCTAGTTCTAATCCGGTGTTCTATGGACCGCCGAATAGAAAGCGACTTTGATCTATGCCTGTGAATGAGCCTAGACGTGGTACTAGAGTACGGAAAGAAAAGATTTATGGACCGGACTACGTCGTTTTAATACTAAACGGTGAACCGGTATCCGTAAAAGAAGCCTTATCTGGTTCGGATGCGGCTTTGTGGAAAGAAGCTATAGACATTGAGATTGAGTGTATTATGCTTAATCACACTTGAGTGTTAGTTGAACTACCACCAGGCTGTAAGGCATTAGGATGCAAGTGGATCCTAAAGAAAAAGTACAAGTCTGACGGTACTATTGATAAATATAAGGCCACACTTGTAGTTCAAGGCTTTAGATAAAAAGCAGGTTATGATTTCTTTGATACCTACTCGCCCGTGACGAGACTTACTTCTATTAGGGTGCTTCTCGTTATTGTTGCTTTGCGCAATCTTGAAATTCATCAAATGGATGTTAAGACTGCATTCTTGTATGGGGAGTTAGATGATGAAATCTATATGAAGCAACCGAAAGAGTTTGTTGTACCTGGAAAAGAGCACATGGTATGCAAACTACAACGGTCTTTATATGGATTGAAACAAGTGCCTTTGCGTTGGCACTTGAAATTTGACGAAGTGATGTTGTCAAATGGTTTCAAGATCAACGAGAGTGACAAATGTGTCTATATTAAGAAAACGGGTGACGATTATGTTATCGTTTGTCTTTATGTAGATGACATGTTGATCATGGGTAGTAACTCTCGTGTGATTGGTGAAACGAAGAGGATGCTAAGTATGAATTTTAGCATGAAAGATATGGGTTTGGCTGACGTTATTATTGGAATTAAGATTCTAAGATTGCCCAATGGAATTGCTTTATCGCAATCTCACTATGTTGAGAAAATGTTGAGGAGATTCAATGCTTATGATAAACCCATTGTTAAGACTCCTTGGGAACTGAATGTTCATCTAAGTAAGCACAAGGGAGAACCTGTGGGTCAAGATGAATATGCTAAGATCATTGGGAGTTTGATGTATTTGTCAAACTATACCCGACCTGATATAGCATGCTCAGTTCACAAGTTGAGTTACTATACTGCTAATCCAAGTAATGAACATTGGAGAGCCCTAGAGCGCGTACTAGGTTATTTGAAATATACTCAGAACTTTGCGATTCACTATTCAAGAGAGCCTGCTGTACTTGAAGGGTATAGTGATGCTAATTGGATATCTGACTCCAAAGACTCGTTTTCTACGAGTGGATATGTGTTTACTATTGGGGGTGGTGCAGTATTTTGGAAGTCCAAGAAACAGACTTTTATTGCAAGGTCTACCATGGAATCTGAATTCATAGCTTTGGATAAAGCTGGTGAAGAAGCTGAATGGCTTAAAAATTTCCTCGAGGATATTCCATGTTGGACGAGGCCTGTGTCGTCCGTGTTGATACACTGTGATAGTCAATCTGCTATTGGACGAGCACAAAATATGTTTTATAACGGTAAGTCTCAACATATTCGTCGACAACATAACACCGTAAGGCATTTGATCTTGAGTGGGGTTATCTCAATTGATTATGTGAGATCGATAGATAATCTAGCAGATCCGCTGACTAAGAGCATTAATCAAGATCAAATGTATAAGCTGTTAGAGGGAATGGGTGTTAAATCCACATCTTAAGGATGATTATAGCGGATACCCAACCTTGTAGATTGGAGGATCCTAAGAGCTTGGTTCAATGGGACAACGAAGTTATAAAAATCCGTGTGTTAAACACTCGAACATACCTATTCTTTGAGAACAGTGAGTGTTTGTTTACCTACACGTGGTAAGGTTAAGTCTTATGACTTTTAATGATTACTGGATACCTCAGAGAGGTTAAGTATAGTAGGATACTTGGGAATAAGAGTCACCTATATGAGTGTGAAGTGAGGGCCGCTTCAATTGATACACTTATGAATCCAAAGGGATGTCCAAGGACGAAAAGGACACAAAACGTTAGAACGGACAGAATTGAGATGATATTGTGTCAATATTGTTGTCTCGATATACACCATGGAGAACTAGTTCAAGGTTTTCATAACCACTATGCCGCCGGTATACTCGATGATGTTGACTATGGATAAGTTCAAGGCCACAAGCCACCTAGCCAAATGCAGTATTGTCTCTTGAGGATTGAACTTTGCATTTGCATTCATTTTGCATTGGCATTCTCACTCATGTGGGGGATTGTTGGAATTGGTTTATATTTAACCATTAATTTGAGGATAAATATTATTAGTTAAATATTTATTATTTAATTGAAATATTTATTGAATGTTAATCTACACCGTGAGTAGATGAACGTGGTATATTTAATATTTGTAAACCGATTTCCGGTGAGTGAGATATTGTATGCTAAAAGTTGGATGTTGAAGTAGTAACTAACATGTTATTAATTATAATAAATGTTAGTTGTCCCACATCGGTTATATGTGGATGATTTGACTAGTATTTAAGGCTATGTCTGTATGGGCTTAATAACTTGTTGGGTTGGTGTGTATGGGTGCTCACGCGCGCGCGCCGCCGCTGTCGCCGACGACGACGCCGCCACTGCCGTCCGTCCGTCTAGACGGGCGGGCTCGGGCTTGGGCCTGGGCCTGGGACTTGGATTTGGACTTGGACTTGGATCTTGGATCTTGGCAATTGGTGCTTTGGGCTGGTGTTTGGGCCTTATCTTTTTGGACCAACTCCACAAGCCCAATTCTTTAATTGTTGAGCCCAATCCGGAAGCCCAGCCGTGTGAAGCTCTTGGCATCCGACAACCCTTGGCGTCTGAAACCGCCGGCCATCATGGCTGAATTGATGGCGACAAGTCCCTTCACTTGATCGAGAGCCGCTATATATAGGAGCATCCTCATTTGCAGAATTCACTCATTCCAAGCAATCTGCACTCCTCTCTTGCATAAGCATAGCATATTATACACAAGTTCAGTCTTCATTCTAGTCTAGTTCGCCGGAGCTCGGTTCTGTTTGTGGTGCTACTTTCTCTTGCTTCAAGATCGTTTTAACCTTTGGGGACGAGCCGCCTTACCGTGAGCACTACCAGGGCGTATTCTCGTTCTGCGGGCAGAAGTTCTACTTCGGACGATCTCTGGTTTTCCTAATCTCTGTTCTTCAGTTTCCTTTGTAATTCCTACAAGTTCTGTTTCTATTCAAGTACATCAATAAAAGAAGTATTGTTCATTGATATCTACACGAGCAAGTACCCGATTCCTAACAGTATGTATTTGTAATTTCGTACTGCGTACCTTAAATTGTTCATATATTGTTGAATTGGTATGCAGTACGTATTTATAATTTCGTACTGCGTACCTTTAACTGTTCATGGAAGAAGAGAGAAAATGCGTAGAGGAGAAGAAGAGAGAGGATAGAGAGAGTGAGAGTGAGAGAGAGAGAGAGAGAGAAAAGCAGGAAAGAGAAAAGGAAGGAGAGAGAAAATAAATGTGTTTGGTGCAACTGAGGGAAAAAATGTCCAAAAATGGACAAAATATCTCACTTTTTGTCTCTTTTTATTAAAAGTGTACTTTTGACACAATTTGATAGTATTTTTTTTTTGTACAAAAGTGTACTTTTGACACAATTTTATAACGGTTAAACAATGTTATGTATGATGACTATATATGACGGAGAGAGAACGTTATTTATGATGGTCAAACCATTATGTATAAGTATTATAGACAATGTTATTTTTTCCGTTATGTATGAGCGCACTCATACACAACATCACTTTATATAACACAGTTTTAAATACATAGATAACACAAATCCTCCGTTATGTATGAACATTTTTTTAGTAGTATATACTAGAAATAGTACTCCCTTAGTCTGCAAAGGAGTCCTACTTACCCTTTTTTTGTACATAAAAAAGAATCATATTTCACTTTTTTCCACTCACATGAAGTGAGACCTAACTCATTTCTCCACAACTTCCACTCTCGTTTTATTTTTTCCACTCAAATAAGGGGACCCCTTATTTAACTCACAACAACTTTAACGTTATTTTACTTTTTTCACTTACAATAATTTTAATTCCAATCCACTTTCACCATTTTCAACAAGTGGGACTTATTCAACTCACAACAACTTTATCAGTTTTTTTTAGAGAACTCACTACACGGGTTCGATCCCCGGGGTCAAGGGAAAGATCGACTCCCCCTTGATCGACCTCGCCGGGGTCGATCCCGTGGTGAGGTGTGTCGTAGAGGGGGATCAAAGGGTGGTGTCGATGAGGGAGTTGATGTATCGAGCTCCCTCTCGACTCAATTGTTGTTGCATTTGGAAACACGTGGCGTATCCCCACTCGTCCAAAATTTATTTTATTTATTTATTTTGGAATTAAAAAAAATCCAACGGCTACTTTACATTTACACCTATAAATACCCCTTCAATTCATTCATTCTTCACACCTCCTCCACTCTTCACTCTCAATTTCTTTCTTCTTCAATTTCTACTTTCAATTATATTTTTTTTTTGTTGAAAAAATGGGTGATAACGAGAATCAATTCAACTCGTGGTACAAACAAAACTACGGTTTGAATCACCGAACCAGAGTCCCAATCTAAACAACCATTCATTTCCGTCTCCCGATTACTCTCAATTCCCCCCGTCCCCGGGTTTGCCCAATTCCAACCGTCTTCGGAGTTCTCGCAATTTCAGCCGTCTTCTGGGTTCGGCAAATTCTCCCCTTTTTCCAGGTTCTCCCAATTCTAGCCGTCTTCCGGGTTCTCTCAATTCTCTCAATTCTCCATGCCACCCAGTGGATATCGTTCGTTCACCACGTCGCCCTCAGAAATGAACCGAATGAGACGCATCAACCTCAATGACGACGAAGGTGATGTTGCCGGGGAGGACGACGAGGAAGACGAAGAGGAGGAATTGGAGGAAGCCGAGGCATCACCGCCGCACTGAAGGGCAAAGCCGTGACAACAAACAAGGGCAAATCTCCGGCCGAGGGGAAGGGGAAGGGCAAAACGACAAGCAGTTCATCCGGTGTTCTTTGAGGATCCAACTACACACCCGATGAAATATTTTGGCTAGCTAAATGCTACATTGATATCGGATGCAATGGGGATATCGCCAACTACCAAACGCAGAGGGAATTCTGGAACAAAATTATTGTCCGCTTCAACGAGTACATAGCTCCCGTAGAGCCGCGAAGGATGGGTCCGATCAAGTCGGCGTGAGGTTTGCACCAAGAAAGATATATGTCGCTTCAACGGTTGCTACACCTAGCTCGGGAGTGAGAACACAAGCGGCCGGAACGACCTCGACCTTTTTACGTTGGCGTGTAGTAACTACCAAGCCTTGTATAGGAAAGAATTCAGGCATAAGAAATCGTGGGAGCTCTTGAAGAATATCTCCAGTTTTCGCAATTCGGAGACTGAAACTGCACCAAAGCGGACAAGAATCAATAAAGAGGAAGACTACACTTCGAATTCTAGCGCCAACACATCCGTTAGCGATGAAACTCCGTCCAGACTCGTCCTCTCGGGCAGAAATTGCTCAAGAAGGGAAAGACCAAGAAGGGGGAGGTCGTGAGCTAATTGAAGGCAGTCTTTGAAGAAATGAAAACGGGAATAAGTGTACAAGAAATGAAGTTCGCGTACGAGCTCCCGATGCGAGACACGTCCTATATGACTCCAGAGCAATTGGTTACGCACAAAAAAATCTGTGAAAAGTTCACCAAAAAAATGGGTTAGGATTAATTGTTGTATTTTTTTTAATTATTGCATCTTTTTTTATTTTAATTCAATAAAATTATTTGTTTTTAAATTTTTTATTTAATTTAAGTATTCTTATTATTCCTTCCGTTAACCAAATGATGCTCCATTTGGTGTCCGGAGATTAAGAAACTGGATAAAGTTATTTTGAGTAAGTAAAAGTTAAAAAGAAGGGGTAGTGAGATAATGACAAAAAAACAGTGGTATTGACCAAAAAATAGGAATAACGTTATTGGGATAACAAAAAAGTAGAAATAATGTTGATGTGAGATAGGGTCATCAATGACAAGGGGTAGTGATTTTAATAAAGTAACGAGGGTACGTTGGTAAAAATAATGAAACATGACATCATTTGATGAACACAAATAAGGGATGAAACAGGATATCATTTCCTGAACGGAGGGAGTATTATTTATTAAAAATATAAAAAATTACAAAATAAAAATTATTCATCATTTTCAAACATTGGATAGATCTATGTTTATATCAATCCTCATTATTAAATTTTTTTACCTAAGTCTATTTTTATTACTCCATCCGTTCAAGAAATGATGCCATGTTTCATCCCTTATTTGTATTCCCCAAATGATACCCTGTTTCATTATTTTTACCATAATACCCTCGTTACTTTATTAAAATCACTATTCCTTTTCATTGATGACCCCACCTCACATCAACTTTATTTCTACTTTTTTTTTATCATCCCAACCTACTTTTTTGTCATCTTAGCAACTTTATTCATACTTTTTGATCAATACCACCTCTTTTTTGTCATCATCACTGTTTTTATCATTATCTCACTACTCCTATTTTATAATTTTTACCTCACTCAAAACAACTCTATCAGCTTTTTTAATCTGTATCGAACACCAAATGAGACATCATTTACTAGGATCCCACCAAAATTATCATAATTAAGGATAGACCTAGGCCTATAGATGCTCTCAGGGCATTCACAACAGTGGGCTCCGAAGCCTTAGGGCTATGTGTATTATGGTGGGTTCTCAATGATTGATAGCCCGGGCTTGAAATTTTCACTATGGTGAAGCCCGACCCCTAAGGCTATCCAATGATTGATTTTTTTTTTTAATTTTACTTTTCTATTTTAAAATAGCAATAAGAATAATAAAATACGAAATTGTATTGAAACATTGGAAAATTACAATACAATTGATACAAATTAAAAACTACAAATTAAATACTACAAATTAAAAACTACAAATTAAATACTGATAATTAAAAATTACATATTAATATCCGGAAACTGGTATTTTTGCTTGAGAAATGCGCACACTTCACGGTGGCGCATCAATTGTTCCGGCTCCATATCACTTGTTTTCCTCGTGTAGATCTCGTAGGCCTGCTTAAATTCATGATTAGCCACAATTTGGACCATATGTTCCTGGATGCCGCCCATTGTTTGCACGGCCTCCACCTTCGGATTGACTTTTCCCTTTCCCTTCTTCGCCGCCTTTATATCGGTCGGGCGGGTTAGCATCGATGAGGCCTCGTCTGCAGATGTGGAGTTGCTGGAATGACTTGTGTAGCCACCGTCTTCACTAGTCTTGGAGCGCTTCGATTGGGTCTTGGCATCCGGATTGCAGAAGGAGGAAATATCCTTCACGACCTCCCACGCCTTCCGATGGATGAAATGTTTCCCACGGGTTGCACGATAACCATCGGTGGCTAGCTTGTAAAGGTCGAGGTCGCTCCGCCCACTAGCATTTTCTCTCTCGAAGTTGATGTATTGCTCGTTAAATTTAGTAATTTCGGTCTTGGCGCGTTTCCACGCCGACCGAATGGCTTCTACACCACGAGGTTGTTGAGGAGCTATGAACTCGTTGAATTTGTCGGCAATTCTCTCCCAAAATTTATCAAGCTCTTGATAGTTTGAATTTACCGCATCAAGCCTGATATCAACATAGCACTTGGCAATCCACTCAACTTCATCCGCCGTGTAGTTCCCGCTTCGAGCTCCGTAATTCATTTCCGCGGCCTTTCCCTTTCCCTTGCCCTTGGCCGGTGCCTTTTCCTTGGCCGGTGCCTTTTCCTTGGCCGCGGCCTTTCCCTTTCTGCAACGTGGTTCCGACTCTGGCTCCTCCTCGGCCTCCTCATTTTCCTCGCCCTCTTCTTCATCCTCAGGGACATGGTCGTCCTCGTCATTGAGGTTGATTCCTCTAAACTGGCGATATGCAGACGGCGGTGTCTGGAAAGATTGGTAGCCACCAGGCAGCTATGAGAATTGCTGGAATGGACCCAACGGCGGCGGCGAATGACTGAAGTGGCTGAAGCCCGGTAATTGCGAGTACTGCCCAAATTCATAAGGCGAGGAGTACTGTGGATATCCAGTACCTTGCTGGGATGAAAACGACGGACTATTACCGGTGAATAATTGTCGTGAGGGAATTGGATTGGGCGATTGGGAAGAGGGACGAGGGTTTTGTGGACAATTTTTGGAGAACCACTCGATGAATTCATCATCTCCCATTTTTTAAGAAAAAAAATAAAATTATAAGAGAATTTAATTGGAATGTAGAAATGAGAATGAAGAAATAGAGAAGGTGTGAATGTTTGAGAGGAGAAAGGTGACATATTTATAGTAAAAACAAAAAAATAGCCGTTTGCTTCTCATTACCATTACAGAAATTTTTATTATTTTTTCATTTCAAATTTAAAAAAAAATAATTGCAGAAAATGGAAGGAGGTGACGCGTGTCCCTACTCCCCTCCATCAGCCGCGCCTCGCCCCCGGGCTTCACAGCGCTAGGGCGCCCGTCGCCGCGCCCGCTCGTCCTTGCTCCAACGGCCGGCGCCCTCGTCGTGGGCGGGCGCCTCCTCCATCGCCCGGCCTTCGCCCGCCCCGTTGTGGATGGCCTTAACCCCGTGTTCAACCGAGCGTAAATTATTTTTTTGTTTTTTTATAGAGGGAGTAAATAGTTACTGGTAATGTGATTCGAAAGTGCATTGGAACTGGTTTCAATTCGATGATTAAATTTGACTCTTCGTGTAATAAATTTGAATTTTTGAGTAACAAAAAGTAATTTCTTAAATCCCTGTGTCTCCAACTAACGTAAATTAAACTCCCTTTTTTCTTTTTCTTCTTCCTTTTTTTTTTTTTTTTTTTACGGAGGGAGTAAATAATTACTGCTGATATGACTAGACAATACAGAACATCTAATGTGATTCGAAAGTGCATTGGAACTGGTTTTAATTAGATGATAAAATTTGACTCTTTCTTTGTGTAATAAATTTGAATTTTTGAGTAACAAAAAGTAAATAAATAAATACGCCAACACCACTTAGCAGTTTCCTTCCCTCGGGCGGACTCCATCAGACTCAGACTCGATCAACCATAATCCCTTCTCTCTCTGTTTCTCTCTCTCTTTCCCGCTCTTCTCTCTCTCACACACACAGAAACAAAGCTGTGTTGGATGTAGGATGTCGACGAGTATTCCCAGTTTATCAGTTGAGGAACATTTGAAACATGCCTTGGATGGGTTCCGTGATATGAAAGCGGAAATGGAGAAGACTGTGAGTGAGAGAGATTGTTTGAAGAAAGAGGTCAAAGAATTAAAATTAAAGTTGATAGAGTCAGATGAAACTGCTGAATTTTACAAAAATAGGGTTCGTGTAGTAATAGAGCAGGGGGCGTCGACGGAAAAGCCCAATCCCAATCTTTCTGATACTGCAGATGGAATTCCACCAAAATTTATTCCATCCTCCTCAAACAAAGGTACGTATATCTACACCTTTTTTAATTTAATTCATTAATTCCGACAAAAAATGTTAGTTGTATCAACTGTTGGTTAATTTATATCCATACTATATATGAAAATGCCATTATTTTTAGTGCAATAATCTGATCTCTCTCACTCTCATACACACACATCAGTGCAAGGATGCGTTTCCTATGTTATTATCAAAATTATTTTGCAAACTTAATTGATTATTGATGTTGCAAATTAATTAGTTGTTATGGGTACAAGCATAGGTAAAAGGAAAAGGAAATTGGTTGATTATTGTGGGACAGAAGGGGAAGAGGCAGGTGGCCACACTAATAATTCTGGTGTTTCTAAAATTGAAGATGATAATAATCAAGCCTGCAGATACCAATCTACTAGAGGTACGTAAACTAAATCAATTGTTGGAGAGCTTACACGTTTTTTATTTTTTATTTTTTCTAATTTTCTGTTTAGGTGTGAATTAGAGATAATTGTGCAAACTTATTGTTAGTTACTTTGATGAATATTGGTTTTCTGGGATTGATTAAAGCATGATAGATTTTGGGACGGATTGAATATTCTTCTTATTTATAGACATGACTAGCTACTTTGGTAAACTGTGGTTGGAATAGGATACTTTTGAAGATCAAATATTTTTTTTATTTGTTTGATTCCATTTAATTTGATACATTAAGAAGGATGTACTGTAGTTAAACTAGGCATTGTTTTCACTTGGTTTTTGTTAATTTCCCCCTGTTGCGTATGTAAAATACAGCCTACATACATATAGGTTGTATTTGTTTCATAACTATTTTTGCATCCCAAAAGTGGTAAAATGAAAAATGAAAGACATAGAAGCAATAAAATCATTGGGCACCTTGTAACCTAAGCTTCCCTTGCTATTTTTGCATCCCAAAAGTGGTAAATTGAAAAATGAAAGACATAGATAGAACTAATAAAATCATTGGGCACCTTATTACCTAAACTTCCCTTGTTACTTAGTTACCTATATTATGTTGCTCTGACCATATAACTTTTCTGTATATTGTGAAATTTATTTGCCTATATTTGACTTGATTTTGTCTACAATTTCTGTTTTATAGTTCTAGGTGCTACCTGTCAGATCAATCCAATAATAAATAAAATTAAGCAGAATCTAACAGAGGAAACTTTGGAAAAACTTGAAGAATCATGCTTCGGTCATCTATTGAAGAATAATGAACTCAAATTTCAAGGCCAAGTGCTGCTGCAGTTGCTGCTACACATGGACATGGGTGCATCCAGCAAGAAGAAGCTTGTTTTTAACATTAACAACTCTAGCATTAACTTCGGACCTAGACTATTTTCTCTCATTACAGGGCTTTGTTTTGGCACAGTGGAAGCAACAGCAAAAACAACATCATCATCTTCATCTACTCAAAACAAAATTTTAAAGGGTATTAATCCTAGATTATTGTTCCAGAATATTGACAAGGACTTCCTTAATGTTAGCTGTGTTGGTAAGGGCAAAGATGAATTGGCATTGAAGTTGGCTTTGCTTCATTTCCTCTATGGAGTTTTGTTTGGTGGATGTTACAGCACACAAGTTGACCAGAAGTACCTTAATTTGATTGAGGATCTGCACAAGTTTAATGCATACCCTTGGGGTCGGGTTGCATATGAGTTCCTTGCCTCGTCCATGCTTTCGGCCCGACGCAGCTATGATAGTTCAAAACACAGGATATTGATATGTGGCTTCAGTTTAGCTCTTCAGGTTTGGGCTTATGAGGTGATGCCTTCTCTAGCTGAATATTGTGCTGTTTGTGCAAAAAGTAACCCGGAAGACCAAATCCCACGGATCTTGCGTTGGTCTACACTGAAAAAAAAGGTTTTGTGCAAAGATCTCGATAAATTCTTTACTCCGGGTGATGAAACGCACTTGGTAAGTAATTTTTCCTGTCAACACACTTGTGTTTGTTATATATTTCAATTTGGAGTTATGAAAATATATTTGTTAATCACATATATAGGTGTTGCATGGTATTCGAGCTTCTTCATGGGAAATGGAAGCGCTAACAACTGGTACTATTCCTCAACCCAAAAAAGGAAAATTGGCTGGTAATCACAAAGATCAAATATTGTCTCATGCAGCAACGCCAACATCCCCGAAACATCATTCCGCTCATGAAAGCACTCAAACTAACGCGCATCCTGTGGTGCGGGCTGAGACACATACGCACCCCCTTGTGGAGAGATGTTCGTCTTCTGCTGCTGGAGATGTCATAAGTGACAAAGGTTATGGGGGTAATGATGATGATGATGATGGTGATGGTGGTGATGATGATGATGATGATGATGATGATGATAAAGAGGATGCTGCGTCTAATTCACAATCAAATGATTCAGATGATGATGATATTTCAGATGGGTGCATGAATAATTTTGTTGCTGGGATTACACGTAAAACGAGGTGAAAATGAGTATGAACTTGTGTCGAGTAAACCCTTATAGAGGGAAAGGTTTCAACTTATTCGTATCAATACATTTTATTTTGTCATGTAAATATGGTTTCTCCAACTCTGCTCTGCTTATTCTGTATCTCTTAATTAGGGCAAACGTTTGTGTGCATGTACATTCTAACTAAGTAGAATGTTATTGTAACAATTTATGATTCGGTGTTGCACTTCCGCAACCTCTTGATATTCTAGTCTGTGCTTTGTGGCTGTCGTTGATACGTCGTTATTCGGTGTTGCCCCCGATGGGCTGCAATCCACCGTTGATCGAGCGATGTTCTTACTTCTTATAGACTGGACTTTGAAAATTACTACTATATGTTTCAAAATTTTCAAAAAATATCTGTTGCAAGGATTTCTTGAAGTCAGATTTGGTGGTGTATGATGAATTCATTAATTTTTGGGCAATTTGTCATCAAAAAGGCCTAATTATTCGCTTGATACAATTGAATTCAATCTAAATGAAAAACTATCAATCATAATTGTATATTACTAAAATGGAAATATTCTTATTTTGAAAAATATCCTACGTAGCATCCCTCTTAAATTCACTAAAATTTTGTGTCCGAAATCAATTTTTCAATAAAACTTTATCTATTGAAAAATTTATAAATACCTAGAATATCAATGTGTATATTTTCTTATCTTTTATTCCACCAGTATTATTTAGCCGAATAAATAATTATATTTTATAATTTAGTTTAATTTAATTTGACCGATTTAGTTGGCCGAATAGATAATTATTTTTTATACGGAACTAATTTATTAGTCGGCCGAATATATGATTCCAAAATAATTTAGCTAATTTATTGGTTGGTCGAATTAAATTTTGAAATAGTCTAATAAATTTTTATTTAATTTAATTAAAAATAATTAATTTCTAATTTATCAATTAAATAGGTAGACGGGCCAATTCTCAACTGATGGGTACCTCAACTCGGGATCCCACGTGACACATTTCCATTCTTTATTCTTATTTATTTTAAGTTTTTCATTTTATTCATTTTTTCATGTATTTTTCATTTTTATTTGTAGTTGGATTTCCACATTTGCATAATTTATAATCGTACTTAGTAAATATTACTATACAGTTAAAATGAGAAGAATAGTATAATTAATTTTTTGGGATATAGTTACTTTATGGTCTGACCTTTTACCCTTTTAGTTACATTATAGCCTGACGTTTTTAAAATTACAAAAATTGCCTAACATTTAGCTCTTATGTCCATTTATGGCACGCGAGCAGAAAAGCGATGACCAGATTTCACGTCATATTGTCGGATGCATACGTGACATTTTCGCACACTAGATTTTAACCTCGTCATCACCCTTTTTCCTATTCTTTTTTTACTGGCGTATGAATTTGGTAACATGACGTAGAATCCGATCACCGCTTTTATGCTCCCATGCCATAAATGGGCACAAGTGCTAAAGGTCAGTCCATTTTTGTAATTTTTAAAAAGTCGAACTATAAAGTAACTAAAGGGTAAAAGTTCAGGCCATAGTATATCCCTAATTTTTTTCAAAGTTTTCGGTCTATAAAAATTCTAAACGAGTTTTATTACGCACTTATAAATTAAAGTCGTGGTCAATGGGTCGGTTCCAACGCGGTACTGTGGTGGTAGATGGGTTTTTTAATCGAGTTTGAAATAAGTACGGGTATATAAATTTCAAACAAGTTTGAATAATCCTAAACACACCCATCTCAAATTATTTGATTAATCGTCTCCGTTGGAAAACGTGGAATATGTAGAAAAATTGGCAGAAAAATTACTAATGATTTGTCAATGAGTCAATTCCAACCAAGAATTGTGCCCATAGAGGGGACAATTCAGTACCGGCGGGACAACTTTATATATATATATATACACACACTACCTCTGGTCCCCAAGTTTCTTCCTATCTTTCTTTTTGGGACGGTCCCCAAGTTTCTTCCTACCTATTTTTGGACACTACCCCACAATAAATTATTATCTCTTACCCTTACCTTATCAACTTATTTATCTAAAATACCACATATGCTCCACCACTATCTCAATTAATTAATATATCACTACCCTAAATGTGAGACCCTTTCTCCACTCACAACAAATTCAATCACTTTTTCTCTACTTACAACTAACTCAACAACCTTTTCCTAAATACCCATGCCACTTCCTCCTAGGAAAGAGACTTGGGGACCGGAGGTAGTATCTTTTAGAGAGAAAAATTAAAATAGTCTTTCTCAAACATAAAAGATAAATTTTGTCACTTTAAAAAAAAGTCAAAATAACCTTTTTGTTAGTTTTATGACTTTTATACCCTTATAGGTTTATAAGAAGACTAACTTTAATTTGAATCATATACGAAAACTAACTTCATGTATGAATTTTCGACGGTAAAATTTTCTGACGCCGACAGTGGCACGGTGGTGTGATCGCCGGCGGAAAATTTTCGGCAAATTTTTTCGGTGAAAATTTGAATCATACACGAAGTTTAACTTCATGTGCGCATCATACATGAAAATTAATTTTCGTATATGCAACATACAATCTTCATGTATGGTACAAATTTGAATTTTTTAGCGGCGAAAATTTTCGTGTATGATGCATACATGAATGTTAATCTTCGTGTATGATGCATACATGAATGTTAATCTTCGTGAATGTTAATCTTCGCAATTTAACTTGGTGTGTCTCTCTTTTTCCGTATTTATTTCCTATCACACTCTCTCTCACACATCCTCTCTCTCTCTCTCTCTCCCTCTCTCTCTCTCTTGCCGACATCACCCCCCCTCCATTTCTCTCACTCTCACCGTCGATACACACACACATATACACACGAATTCCTCCATTGATGCTTAAGAGTTGGAGCTTCAAGTTGCATGGAATAGATTCTTGGTCGATTGAACCTTCCATCTCAAGTAAGAATCGAGTTCCTTGTTCGATTATGGTTTGTTTAAGATCAAGAAATCCATCTCCCTATCTTCCTTCTTGATCGATTGAAATAGATGAAGTAGGAAGCTTTGTTCTTCAAGCTTCAAGCATCGATTTTAGCATGGATTCATGCATGAAAACTTGAGCTAAATTCTTGATCATTTCATCCCTTCTAATGCCGAAAATCTTAGTAGTTTTTAGGGGTTTCTATGTTCTTGATTTGATCATGAAATTGATCTTAAAATCGAACCTAATGAATTAATCTAAGAGTTTCTATGTGATCGATTGAATGAGTAAAATTTCTATTTCTTTTCTCCTTGAAAAAGTCGAAGGTTTGAGTATTGAAATTAGGAATTTTTGTTGTGTAATCTTAATGCATGAATTGGTGATGTTATTGTTGAATTAGAGTATTATGATGCTTGATAAATGGATCAATTGAGGAGTATGAATTGTTATGCTATTTCTCCCTAAAATTTCGAAGTATATATGTATATAGAGTTAGTGATTTGTGATGATCTTGAAGAGTAATGATAGAATTGAGAATTTTATGATGATATATGCATGATTAAATGAGTAATTGAGAAGCATGAATTTTTATCCCTTTTTCCCCAAAAATTTCGAAGCATATAAGTGAGGAAATTCATGATTTTTGATGATGTTCAGTCTTGATTGTTAATTTGATGAGTGATTTATCAAATTGAATACATTTTGAGCTTAAGTTTACGAGGAATCAAAGAAAGAAAGTTGTTTGCTTAAAAAAGAGAAAAATTCGAACCTTTTTAGCCTAAGAACTTGTGATTTTGTTGATCATGTGTTCTAAATGCCAAATTGAGTATAGATTAACGAAATTAGATTTATTTGAGGTATAATAGAGCTTGAAATCGTTAAAATTGGATGTCTATAGAGAAAGCCCCAAAATAGTCGAAGTTTATGAGCTTAAAATGAAGATTTATAGTATTTGAGCCCGTTTGATGAAATTGATTGGAAAATCGATCAATTGAAATTTTTATAAGTACGTTCGAACCTCGAATTTTGATTTTTAGTTTGTTTGAGTGAAATGATTATGTATTCATGAAATTGGAATTATTTTAAGCATGTTAGAACTTTGAATTTCTAAAATCGAGCATGTATAACTCTACACATGAAAAAGTCGAACATGATTAAGCATGAAAGCATGAAATTTTGTGTTCTTGGCATTGTTTGAAGTATGTGATGATTGGATGTTTCATGTTGTAATTTGAGTAAAAATAAACATGTTAACTTCTTGAATTTCTTAAATCGGAGTTCATATGTGAAAGTTATTAAGAATTAAAGTTTGAGAATGGAAAATCGAGATTTCGTAAGCTAAAAGTGGAATTGAGTAAAATTGATCGAGTAATTGATCAATTGAAATTATTTTGAGTCAGTTTAACAAGTTTGAAAATTTTCTGAGCACGTATACATTTTACGAGAAAAAGTGACGTAGACTTTATTCTGAGATATTTTGATTAAGGTTTCGGATTTCGAATCCGATTCCATATTTGAATTCCTTGATTTATTCTATGAATAACGAAATTGTTTTCATTAAAATCCGAAGACTTATATTTTTCAAGTTAAAAGTTGAGCAGTATTGAGTCAGCATGAGACTGTGTATGAGACCTAAATGAATTTCTGAGTTGATATCAGTGGTTGTATGAATTTATATGATTTTCTGGAATTTTTCTAGAATATTCTGAGAAGTTTGGAAAATTTTTCTTTTTCCATCTATTTACCGAAGTCAGTCGCTTACCTATCTGTGACTGTCTGATTCTCGATGTGAAAGTCTGAATGTGAATGATTTCTGTTTAAAGTAGTCGAGAATTAATCTCGTGATTTTCTGAGTTGGTTTGACTCGAGAAAACGAGAAATACGAAGTTTATGGAGTGATTAGTAGATTCTCGATTTTCGTGATTTGTTTAAGTTTTAATTTGTCTGATGTTAACGAGTTAAGTATCCGAGTCTGAGAAGTCTGTTGGTTTAGTACTTGATTAGAGTCGAGAAACCAAGAAAGATCGATTTGGTTGAGTCGAGATAAGTTAAGAAATCCGAGTCAAGTAGAAGACCTTCAGTCGAGCGTTAGAATTTGTTTCGTTTTTCGAGAAAGTAGACTCGTCCTTATAAGATGTTATTCTTGAAGGAACGAGCGGGACAGAGAAGTGACACAGGAAGAAGAAGAAGTTTGCCCCAACTAACCCCCTTCAGTCAGGTGGGCTTTATAAACCGAGAACTATTGAATGCTATTACTTATTGATTACTACGTGAGTTTTTAAATTAATTGACTTGCCATTTATTTGAGTTTGGTATGTTTAATCATCTACTTGAGTTATTATTATCATGTGTGAGACAAGAACACACGTGCTGTTAATTGAATTATTTGAGGTGACTGTGAGCCTTGTTTCGGTTAGGCCAGTCACAGTATTTGAGGAGGAGGCCTACTTCTCGACACAGAGATGATGTGGTAGATTGATTCATAGCTCTATCGAGCTAGTTTTAAATTATTTTTGCATGTGTTCACTGAATACGAAGTACTCAGCCCTGCTTGTATTTTCTAAATGTACAGGTTAGCTCAGATGTGGATGGCGCGGATTGCTCGGCAGTGTGTGTTAATAAGTTGAGTATTTTGTTTAAGCTTGCAATTGCATGTCTTCATACATGTAATTGTTGGGACTTGAGTTTGTTATTTCGCTGCAACAATAATGTTTTATTTGTTTTCAAAACTTATACTCTGATGTTGTGATGATACAATGAGTCTTGTGCTCGATACTATTTCTATTTCCCCCGACTTCTACTTGATATATATATTGATGCTCATTTCTTGAGTTAAGATTTGAAAGCATGTTATTATTTGTTATCCCTTTCAAACTATATCCCCTTGTTCGCGAGCATGTTTCCTTATCGAGTTGTGTTTATTTCTATTGTTTCACCATCACTGACCAATGGATTCTAGTCGCTCCTACACACTTGAATTCGGGTTGTGACAGCAGTTTAGTGAAGGTCTCAGTCAAATATTGAGTGAGCTGAATAGAATTCAATTCATCAGCTTGAGCAGAGGATTTCTAAGTCTTGAGCTCCTGAACTTCTTTCTGCAAAATGGTGATTTCTCTTTCCATGCGAGCCATTTGTGCCTCATGGTCTTCTATAGAAAGCTTGTTGCAATAGAGTTTATCCACCTTGGAAATCCAGTTTGGTCAAAAACTTCTCTTGACTCGATTCCATTTCTGTCGTGAAAAGAGATGCCCGAGCTGCAAGTTTGCCATCCATTTCTTCGATAGTTGTGTTGAACAAGGCAGTCATGGTCTCAACAACTCGGTCGATGCGAGTGCGCGACTGGTCTCAAACATTTCCAAGTAGTTCTTTGAGTTTGAGGAGAGTCTGAGTTTTCTCCTCAAAATCCTTTTGTACTCCAGTTTTGAACGAGTCAATATCTTGCCTGACTCTAGTTCGAAAAGTGAGCAGTTCTTCAATGGACTTCTAGATTTTGTCCAAGTCCTTTGGCACAGATCGACCACTGGGCGTTGCAATGCCAGAGTGGCATCAATTCCTGCTAGTTGCTCTTCAGTTGACACCATGGTTTTGTCTGGCTGCGACGGAGGTGCCCATCCACATGCTTTAATGTTTTAGTGAAGTATGGAGGCAACGTTGGGATCTACATCCTCATAATGTGGATCATTTGCCCTGGCAGCTGAGCGTGATTCCAAATAAGCTCGGATGAGTTTTTCTTCATTCTGAATCAACTCGAGCTTGGTCTTGAAGTTGAAGGTGTCCATCAGCCGACCTTCAGTGATTTGAAGCTCATGAATGTCATGAAGCTTTAGATAGTCTCCCAGAACATAACAATCTCCCAGACTCATTGTTATATATACAAACAAGTCCACCAGAGAGGAAAGATTTTTCAGGTGGTTCCTCCCTTCAGGGTGCAGAGTCCATGCCTTCTTGTAGGCTGCAAGATGGACTCTATGAAGGATTGTGTGATCGCCTTCTATTCGGCTTCAGCTTAAGTGAAGAGAGGGAGGTCTTCCGCGGTGTTACTGAGTAAGAGAAGATCCATTGAGGTATCTGACGCAGTCAATGTTTGACTGGACTGGTTCTCACCACCTGTTGATTCAACATTAGGCTGAGGATTCTCTGTAGAAACATCATCTGAGATCAAGATGAATTCTCTTTTTGAGTTCCCTTCTTTCTCAGTATTCGTCTCCTTGGGCTCTTCTGAGGAATTTGGGGGGAGTCTTCTTACCCTGGGAAGAGGCAATTCTTTTCTCGCTAGCTCTCACACTAACTGAGACAGGTTGCTTGTCCAGTTGATCTTCATCATCAGTTTGCACGGTGTCTTCATTTTTCCTGCTCAGGACTCTTGTAACCTGAGGATGAGCTGGATGAGACAACTTGCTGATAGTGAGCGACTAATGTTGTGCCCGGTCCTTAGGTACGATGTCATCAACAACTTCATCGGTTTCCACATGAGCTGCTTCAGCTTGGTCATTCATGTATTCAGTTTCTTCCAACTGTATAAGTCTTCTTTGTTTCGTCAGTAGGAGCACAATTGTAGGATCTTCTACATGGACAATCGCAATCTTGGCTTTCTTCTTGGAGGTTTTGACCTTCTTGGGTGGGGGAGCTTGTTCAGCCTCTGTCTGAGTGACAACTTTCTTTGACTTTGATCTGGTCTGAACTGCTCGACTTCTCTTGTTGGATTGTTTTGATGGAGAGTCACCCTTGTAGACCATATTTAAAACAATTTCAA
This sequence comes from Schizonepeta tenuifolia, assembly GCA_029490685.1. Lineage (NCBI taxonomy): Eukaryota > Viridiplantae > Streptophyta > Magnoliopsida > Lamiales > Lamiaceae > Schizonepeta > Schizonepeta tenuifolia. Next base: position 23,112,396 of record CM055957.1, read on the forward strand.
TTCTTTCTTTCGAATCGAAAAGGTAATCTTTGACGTTGATATCTTCCTTGTCAGTGTGCTCCCAATCCACAAGAATTCTCTATTTCTCTACTGCATAGAGAATGATGCAGCTAACCTTTGTACCAAACAAGATTTTGCTTGATGCATAGTATTCATTTTCTCTCATTCTCATCTTGCTTGCTTCACCCAGAATTTGCTCTCTCGCGTAAAGTCTCCAATTGAACTTTACATTCTTGATAATTGTCTTAGCAATCAGCAATTTGGGATTGCTCACATCAGTCTTTGCACCAACCAGGACATGAATGCAGTTTGCTACTACATCATAAATCAGGCGAGTCTCTAGTTTGATTAGAGATCTAAGCATGTTTGATTTGAATTTGCATCCATCAATGATGATACTCTAAATGAACTCTTCAACTTCCTTTTCTTTGATATCAAATGTTGGTTTTCCTTCAGCTGGAAGTTGGAAAAATTGATCCAAGCAATCATCTACATCTATGAAGATCTCCTGCCCGATAAAGCTTCCATTTCCATCACTTATGGGTAGATGAAAGTTTGTCATGAGCTTTCCTTGGTCGTCTACTTGAAGATGGGAGAAGAATTTTGTGACTGCACTAGGGAGAAGGAATTTTGGTTCCATTGTTACCCATTTGAGGAGGTGGGCGTGACGGAGTTGGTTGAGAGCCTTCTTCAAGTCATCGTGTTCTTCTTGAGCAACAGAGATAATGTTCTCAAAGATTATGACATCTCTAATGCTTGAAATGTTACTGGGAATACCCAGCACGTCGGATGACATAGGTTTTGGAGTTCAAGTATATGCCATTGAAGAGGTGGATTTTTCTTTGGTCGAACTTGAATGAAGAAGGAATTGTTGGAGAATTGTAGAGAAAATTTTGGGAATGGACTGTGAAAAGGGAATAAGGGTTTTGAGAATTCCATATATATGAGGAAGAGGGGAAGATCAACGGTGATGAATAATTTCTGCTCAATAAAAATCTTCGGTTGAGATGGAGCGTCGTTTCGTATGATCGTTGATGTGGACTCGTGGAGATGATCATGGGTTGGGCGGTTAGAGTCACTCGCGCTTGAGGCTTGAAAGAGTGCTCATGTCAGCCCACTCACAATCTCAAAAGTGAAACCCAATGAATGTGAAATGCTTTTGTATTGAATTTTCCTGATGGGAAATTGATCCCAGCCTGATAGGAACTTTTGATCATAATTCAAAACTCCTGCTTATCCGAATGTGATAGAGTTTGAATTGTCTCAGTCGATCTGGTACCCAACTGACTCAAATTCGTCTGTATAGTTGAGATTTGATCTTCACGTCATTCGTTGAACTTGTAGTAACGTCGACAGTCTCAGTTCCCCCTCAAGTTGAGATTCCCCTCAACTTGTGATCTCCAATCTACTTTACTTTTCCGAGATCAACATGTATTTTCTCAACAATCCATACTGATCGTGCAGGTTAATCTGCTCTCAGTTCATCCTATTCCTGCAGCCCATAGGACGAACTCCTTTTCCAACTCAGTTGGATGGAGGCTTGAAAGCTATTGGAACTTTCTGAAAGACTCGAACTGAGTCATCAGTTCATATCACCTTTCCTGTATTATCCACATAGAATGCCGACTAAAATTCCTTGGGTGCGCGTGCAGTCCAGTTGAATGATGGATAACCTTGTCTCTGAGGAGCTTGGTTTCGACTCGGCTGAGGTGGTCGATTCTTCTGCGTTGAGAACTGTCTGGGAGTTGACCCAAACTTTCTAACTCTTTGAGCATACCTGAACTGATCACCATAGTTTCCACGTCCTTGATATGCTTGCTGGTAATGGTGAAGCACTGGGAACGTCTGATGGTAGAAGTGTGGATTGTCCCACTTCGTATGCCTATGCTGATGATGCTAAGCTGAGTAGTTTGGCCTGGGCCTGGACTAATTTTGCCTTGGCTACGAAGGTCCACTTCATTTGTTCCCTCTCGCTCTGCGACCTCGGGGTCTCAACTTCCTTGAGGATCTCTCAACATCCTTTGATGTACTAGCTTCATGCTCCTTAGGTTCTTTAGCTAGAACTTTCTTTCCTTTGTCCTTCACAGGAGTCTCGACAGTCTAAGAGATGACTACAGTCTCTTGAACTGTGACTTCAACTAAGTTTAATTGAACTTGAGGTGCCTTAGTCGGTGATCCAGTTGCTTTGACGAACTGTGCTGACTGAGCTCCAATGTCAATCGTTGGATTGTATCCAAGACCTTCTACGCATTTGGGAGGTCTTTGCTGGTTTAACGTGCTCTTCAGAGCTGAGCTCAAGGAATGAAGGGATACTATCTTCTCATTTGCAAACTTTACCTCCATTTGCAACTGAGAGATGTATTTCGCCTGAGTATTGTTCATGTTGATCAAGTGGATGACCTGACTGTTGGTTGACTGAGCAACTTCTTCATGGAGTATAAGGTTTTTCTCCATGAGCTTCTCTATGTCATGATCCTTCATGATCAGCTCGTTGCTCATGATGTCAAACTCAGCTTGCAGTGCTTTTGCACTGTGCAACTTGTTCAATGCACAATCTGCTCAAGTGTTCGATCTCATCCCATGACGGCTCGATGTCTTCTTCTAATTCTCATGTACATTGATTAACAGAAGAAATAGCATGAGAGGGATGGAAAGAAGAGTTTACCTCGTTAACTCTTCCGGCAATGCCATGAAGCACTGGTCTTTTCCTGCTGAGCTTGATGGCGAGTCAGTTTCTTCTCCTTCTGACTTGGTAAATACATCGGTGTCGTCGACGTTATCCTCAATGATCATGGCCTTGGTCTTCTCCTCAGCCTTTTCTTGGAGGGCTTCTTTTTCCTTCATGGAGAGATCAGGACAGTTGGCTTGAAGTGTTTTAGCTTCTTGCATTCAAAGCATCCTTCGCTTTGATTCCTTGAGGAGGGTTCAGTTGAGCTTCGCCTGCTCCTATTGATCCTCCTATACTTCTCGATCCTGGAGTTCATCTCCTCGAGTTGTTTGGTCAGTTTGTCGAATTGTACATGATATTGTTGGTGATTACTTTTGTGTTCTTGATGCATGCTTTATTTGGAAATGTGTTAATTGTTAGTGTTCTAGCAAAGTCATGATATAGGTCTTCTTATTTATATGTTACTATGAGTATTATGAACATATGTAGGGTTTTAGAGGCGGTCATGTGTCGATTTGGTTAAGTTTCATTCGGAATGTCGATGTTATGAGGTTTATATGCAAAATCGTAAACTGACGTGATTTGATATGCGTGCTTCTATAGGATAAACTTCGAATTCATGTTCCAAATTTTTATATGTTGTTTGTGAGCATGTTAAGGCCATCATATCCAAAAATTAGAATTTTTCATTGAAAGAGTAATTTTTCGTAGAGGCATGTCAAAAACGGCTATCGTATGAGTGTTAAAACCGTGTTGTAAAATGTTTTGAGTCATAGCTCCTTTGTTACTTAAGATAATCGAACTCGGCTTTTTGGAAAAGAAAATAGACTTCTTGAAATTTTTTATATTGATATTAAACATGATTTTTGACCAAACGAGTAAGTCTCAAGGTAAAATGCAATCTGGCCTATTTTTAGCAATTTCAATTCCAAACAAATTCACTCAACTTTGAGTTTGACTCGATTCCTTCTATATAAAATTACAATAAAACTATCCGGACATACTATGTCCGGACATAACTGGTTCGATTAAGTAAAAAACTAATTTTACACAATTTCTTAATTAATATTTTTCTTCATTAATTTCGGCCATTTATAAATGTACAATAATACCCTTTACAAATTTTAATTAGAAGAGAAGAGAAGATGTTTATGTCGATGAAATATGATCTTAATTAATACAATTTTAATTAGGAAGAGATTTTTTTAGGGGATGAGAGTGAAAATTATGAGAGGGAGTGAATGTGGGGGAATACATCCGGTTTTTTTTCTTGATCGAACCGGTTATGTTCGGACATACTATGTCCGAATAGCATCACCCATAAAATTAATATTTTTTGAGATGTCCAAAGTTCTAGTAAGTTTATGATATGTTGGGTGTGTCCAGTAAAAATTTCAAGTCCATTGAAGGCCGTTTGATATTTTTCCTGTATTTTTCTTTCTTAAGTACCTCAAGAGAAAGCTACCAGAAAAATACACCTTATGTGATTTTATCATATGATTTCATTTTGCATGCATAAATTGGATAATTGTGATATATATTGCATGTTATATGATAAGATAAGGTTAGATTATTTAATGAGTGGTTAAATGGGCTTATGCTAAGCCAAATTAGCCTACCTATTAATTATTAATTGTGTTTGACTCTAATTGATCTAATAGACTTAAATAGACTATTGGGCTACATGAGATATATAGTATAAATTAATTATATATGACCAATAATAAAAATAATATGTTGGGCCTATGTGATTAAAATATGTTATTGAGTCCACTATGTTGATTGGGCCAGATGTGCTAATATTTTTTTTAAGTGTGCTATATGTTGTAATGTCCGAATGGGCTTAGGAATGTTGGGTTGGTTTAATTAAAATGGGCTATTATGCTTTAGGTGGTTGGACAGGACTAATTTAAATAATCAAACCAATTGGGTTTAGCCCTTATATAATTAACTTATTAGTGGTCTAACTTGACTTGTTTATGTGTGATATGGACCCTTAGTCCATAAGTATATGTGATTAAATGTCATGCCAAGTTGTTATTATGTATGATTAATTATTTATTATTTAATAATTAATTATTATTTATAATTAAATAATTCAAAATTAATTGATTAATTATATATCTTTAAATTAATTAATTATTAATTAATTATATGCTTTAATTAACTAATTCTTTATTAATTAATTTTATGTCCTTAAGTAATTGATTAATTCTTAATTAATTAAAATGATCTAAGTCAATGGAGTAATTGTTATGAATTCAATAGTCAAGTATGACTGTCTTGCATGTTATAAAGTATGACCTTGTGACATGAGGTATGTGATTATTTAATTATACATGCATCAATATGACATGTTATGAACATATGATATGCATAAGAAATCTATGGGACTCATGTAACATGACATGCATGACATACATCATTCACATATGGAATATAACCTTGAGGAGAAGCCTCAAGCTTGATACATGTTATAAAACGGGAATAAACTTGACCTAGGATACTAAGACTTGTTGGGAAATTTAAGTAAAAGTTTTGATTGATTCCAAAACCAACTGACCCCAACCGAGTAGATGTTGCCAGATCCTAATGTTAGCATTTAGGCTCGCTGTTTGAGCAATGTTGAGATTTTATCTTTACAGGACACCAGCTGAAGACGGCAACAAGGCTTCACCCGGATAGAACATCAGATGTAATGAAATACAACTGAGCGTTTAAGGGGGAAGATGCGTTCAAGACATAGAACATCAGATGAGCGTTCAAGAAGGAAGATGTAAGAGAACATCAGATGGAAGAAAGTCATCTGAGCATTCGAGCCAACTGTTCAAGATTCAGAACATCAGAAAGACAAATGAGCGTTCAAAATTCAGAACATCAGAAAGACAACTGAGCGTTCAAGATTCAGAACATCAGAAAGACAACTGAGCGTTCAAGATTCAGAACATCGGAAAGACAACTGAGCGTTCAAGATTCAGAACATCAGAAAGACAACTGAGCGTTCAAGATTCAGAACATCAGATGTAAGATCAACAGCATGAAGTTCAAGACACCTGAGGGTTCAACTGTTCCTCTTCAGACAGAATGTCGGATGAAGATAGCGATCAGATGGAACATCAGCTGAAGACCACTCAGATAAAGATCAAACTTCTCAACTGACTAACCATTGTTGAAAAACTAAGGTTGAGATTTGAAATTCAAATAGGAAGTCACGTGAAGGTTTGATGTTCTGTCATTACCTCATTTGGCCCAACACAAGGTTGTCTCAGATGGAAAGCAGAAGTTCACAGTTGCCAAATCAAGAAAGTCTGCAGAGATGAGAGACAAGCCATCGCTTTCACAAGAACAGAGATCAACGGCTCTTCCAATGGCTAGTTGATTCTCTCCGCCTATAAATTGAGGCATTCATTCATTCACCAAGAGGAAGATAGAACACAGGACCGGGGAAAGACACAGAATAGAAGACAGACAAGTGCGAGAGCAGATAGATGAGCGAATATCACCAGTTGAGAGTTCATATCGCAAAAGAGCTAAACTGAAATCAATCTCTAAGAACATCACTAGTTGAGAGTTCATAAAGTGTTAGAATCTGTCTTGGTGTTTTTAGATCTTAGTTTGAGTCTTCATTTGTTCAAGCTTAGATCCTAGCTCACTTCTTGTTCGAGCTAGTAGTTGGAAAAACCCACACTTATACACACACCCCTAAAAAGGTTGTTAGGATCCTACTCTTCCTGTAATTGAGTAGATAGGTTGATAAGTACCCGTAAACTTATCTGTAAGGTTGATAAGTACCCGTAAACTTATCTTAACGGTTGCAAAGCCCGCGTAAGCTTTGTGGAAACTGTCCTAAAGAACTTGGACTGAGTTGTGTGGATTCACAACTCCCCGTGGACGTAGGAGTTCTCTCCAAACCACGTAAATCCTTTGTGTGTTTGTGTTTATTATTCAGTTATTTCTTGCATATTCAACTGACCAACTAACCAGCACTCAAACTGCATCTTTACATTTCAACTGTTTCGGTTATTGACCAACCTTGCATCTCAGCGTGAGTTATTTTATACGAGTTAAGTTTTATCCACCACATTCCGCACAGCACCACTCTCACAACTGAGGTTTCATACTCAGTTGTGATTCCAACTGAGTCTTCTTACTAAGTTGTGATATTTTCAGGGGGTTATTTTTAAAATTCCTAACTGGTGTATTCCCCCCCCCATACACCAGAACTCGTATCGGGACCATCAAGTGGTATCAGAGCAGTGGTTCAAAAGACTGCTGACTCTGTTTCACGAGGTGTGAATCGAGGTGTTTTAGTTCAGTAGTCAACTGAATAGATGTTTTTCACGCTAGTACATATCTGCTTGCATTTGTTGTCTGTTTGTTGTGTGTGCAGATGGATGTTAAAGACAAGATTGTTGTCATGTTCTTTGTTGTGAATTATACATCCTGGAGAACTCAGATGAAGAAAATTTTGCTGTCCAAGCATCATCGAATGCAACAAGTGATCACATCCGGACCGATCACCATCATGGAGAAAGTCACTCGTACTCCTACAAATCCCAACGATGGGGATACAACTGAGGTGACGGTTGAGAAAAAGCCAGAAGACTTCACTCCTAAGGAAGCTAAAGTGAGCCAGCTGGACATCTGGGCTCAGAGCACTATCATGTCCACAGTTGGACAAGACTATCTTCCTTGGATAGAAGAGTGCGACACCGCTAAGGAGATGTGGGATATTTTGGCATCTCTTAGTGAAGGGAGTGACGAAACCAAGGAGAACAAATTCTCCCATGCATGTCAAGACTTCGACAACTTCTGTCTAAGAGCCGATAAAACCATAGATCAATTAGAGCTTCAGTTCATGGATATCATCCGAAGGATTCAGTCTATCCGACGAGGGAAATATACTTTGAGAGAGATCAACTTCAAAGTATTACAAGCTCTACCAGCTAAGTGGGACACCTTCACCAACATCCATGAGAGCCGAGCTGATCTTGGAGAGATGGGAACAGACAGGCTATTCTCAATCCTGAAAGGAAATGAGTACAAGGTGAACCGACGAAGATCAACTCAGTCCTCGATTCAGACGAGTCGACATGAGGATGTTGGTTCAGCAACAAAGACAATAGCACTTCGAGCTGACTACTCCAAGCCGCGAACATCAAGGGCAACAAGATCTGCGGACATAGCCTCGAAGGAGCCAAGCAGAGAAGAGCTGCAACAGAGCATTGCCGCCATGTCAAAGAAGCTAGCTGACATGGATGCTCGGTTCGGAAAATACAAGAGATTCTACAAATCCAACCGAACTCGAGATAACTCAAAGCCTGTGAACAACGGTTGCTTTGAATGCGGCAAAGAGGGACATTTCAAAGCTGATTGTCCAGACCTTTCAAAGAAAGAAAGAGAAGCATTGAGGGCCAAGCAAAGTGGAAAGAAAAAGGCCATGGTTGCAGAAGAAGCAGTTGATGACATGGACATCTTCACCGAAACTGAAGATGAGGACGAGCTGACTTCCACCAACAATGCTATCGGTCAGGATAAATGTCTCATGGCATTTGGAACCGACCAGGATGACGCTGAGGTATATTCTAGTCCTACTAATTTAAATTCTTCCAATGCTACTAACATGCAGGAAACATTGGATGAAGAGTTGGAACTCTCCTGGGATGACTTCCTAGCACTCAATGAGGAAGTACAACAGCAATCGGTTGAGTTTAAGAGTCTTCAAGAACATTTCGCCAGAATTGAAGATTCCTTAACCGAAAAGGACGATCTGATCAAGAGACAAATCGAAGAGATTGATAATCTCAAAAGTCAACTGAATGTTGCCAACCGAACTAAGGCTCCAACCGATGAGGAATTGAAGGAGCAGATCAAGGAGCAACATGAACAGTTGAGCAAGCAAGAGGCACAGATCGACCAGCTGATGAAAATGTCAGGCGCACGGTCCGAGTATATAGCTGTTCTTCTCAAGGATCTACAAACTGAGAAGGACAACCTGACAAAGCTATATCAGTCATCCAAAATCATCGAGAATCTCATCAGTTACAGAAGACAAATGAATGACGTGTGAGGAATCGGTTACGACGTGGTCAAGGACACTGGAATTCCACCCGCAACCTTCATCAAGGCGGTGGATGTCACGGTTGCCAAACCTGACACAGTTGAGTCTGCAACTCCCCAAATTAATCCAACCTCCACTTCTCAGCAAGCTCAACCGACTAAGGGAACCTCAACTGAGAAAGGAAAATGAGCTGTTGTTGGAGAACCGAAGAATCCATCGGTTGGGACATCAACCGAAGGGGAATGTTCCAAGACTCGGAAGAGGAACCAGAGGCATTGGAAATACAATCAGAACCAACTTCAGAACCGACCTCTGAACCAACCTCAGAGCCGACCCCTGAACCGACCACAGAACCGACAAGGATTCAACTATCTGAATCAACAGCGGTTCCATCATCAGAGCAACCAGAGATTCTAACTGAGTTAACCGATGTGGAACGGTTCCAACAGCTGCGAATATTCATGCCACAACATGAATCAACAACAGGGCATGAACAGCTTTCGCCGACAGTCAGGAAAGTGGAATCAGACTAAGCCACAAAGATTCCAACATGGCGTCCGACCTCATCAACAAAACTAACAGGATAAGAAACGCCATCAAAACAGGGGGAATACCTCTCCTCCTAAAGCTCACAATGGAAGAAATCCATCTCCTCCCAAGAAACAGAACATCACTACTAACAACAAGCCTAAGGATGACCGAGGTGTTGTTATAGTTGATGGAGAAGGAAAAGTAATCTGGAATGATAAATCCATCCGAATCTACAGGGAAAAGCGACTCATAGTTCAAGGGGGAACTGGTTCTAACCCTCCAGGACCCAACTAAAATTGGGAACCTAAGCGTGTTTCTCTGTGCAGGAACAGGAGAAACAGCTGAGGAAGAATAAAGCATCGCAAACCATGTGGGTGATGGATAGTGGATGCTCGAAAAACATGACAAATCTGAAGGATTTGCTTGGAAGTTTCGTGGAGAAGGAAGGACCATCTGTTACCTTTGGTGACAACTCAAAAGGTCACACCAAAGGCTACGGTACCTGATGCGTCTTCGACTTTTGGGCCTTTTGGCCCTATTTTTCATGTCTTTTTGTGTCATTAGAGTCTGTCCAGGGGAAGGAAACTGTTGTTCGAAGGAAGGAAGCTCAGTCCAAGTCAAACAGAGGAAAGGTGGTCAGAATGAGTAGAACTGGAGCGAATCCAGTCGGTTGCAAGGACTACGCAAAGGAGTATGCAGAGCAGGAGATGAATTGAAGCAAGAGACGAGGTTGAAAGGAGGATTCCATGTGAACCCTGAAGCTAAGTTGTTGTTCATCATTTGCATTCGTGATATTAACGCAATGCACCCAACAACAAAGAAGATCTTGCAGGTGCCTTGCCTAAGAGGAATCCAACCATGAAGCATGCAACCAGTTTGACCACTACAAAGATTGCCAGTCAGTCGCCAAAGCTCAAGAAAGAAAGCCGCGTGGAGAAGATTCGCCCAATATCTGCCAAGCATCTATGGAAGGAAGGATTTGGAGGTCAGCGCCCTACCCTAAATAAACCAATCAATTGGAGATCGCCAATCATCAATCCAGCCAATCGCAGATATTCAGAATCTCGCTCAACATGGAAACTGCCAATCATGTCATTTCAATCTACCCGCCTAGGGTTTGCTCGCTGCCACTACAGCTATAAAAGTCTAGCCAAAGCGGCTGGCACAATGTTGGTGAATCGATCAGTCTACAGTTCTTAGTCCGAAGAAAACACTTTCATTCTCAGATTTATATTTTCTGTTCAAAACAATCTTTATCTGCTTTTATTTACATTCCGCTGTGAAGAACAAATCCAAGGTTGTTGCCTTAGGTACGTTTAATCCGAGTATTTCGTATTTCTTCTATTAATATGTTCTCTTTCGCTTATCATTATATATTCAATTATGTGTGAGTAGTTTACTCGGTGAGATTTGGGTATGGGAAATGATTGATTGTTGATGTGTGAAATATTCGCGAGGCACTTGTGCCATCGGTTGAGTCCAGTAGTTCCGGAAGGACTGGAGCAGAACTCATGGGCAAACCTGGCCTAACGGGTGATCTCCGTTCGGTTGGAGCTGTACCATGTCAAGCAAAGGCAGGGCATGACAACGGCAGCGTTCGATGTGCCCAGGACCGAGTAGCTAAGCAGCACCTAACATGGTGCTGTAGATCTGAATGGTGAGGACTGGACAAGGGGATACTGCTCCTTTTTCAGTCTTGGGCTTCTCTAACAATCACCCATCAACTGTGACGAGGCATCAAGCCATGGTTATCGACCAAAGGACTCATCTCGCGTATCGTAGGCATACCAATGACCGGTTGGACGTGGTCCCGAAAATGAGTATCCCGCGAGTTATGTCTACTCTATAGGTGCGGACATGGGAAGTTTGGAAGAGAAGGTTGGTGAGGGTCATACTTGGAGAGATCGGGTATGACTACTATCTAAGGAGGAGTGAAGCACGGCCTTGTGACCGGGGTGAAGCGTGACCTTCAGACCAGGACGATAACAAAGGATTCAACCATCCCAAGTGTGGAGTATGAATTCTTGAAACGCCCCAATGTCTTTGGGCCACGCCTTGAGTTTATACGAAGCATGGACGGATCTTTAGTGTGCCCATGACCGAATTAACATATCAACAATGATCATGACCTACCCCAAATCTTACCCCCTTTTTATATTTGATTTCCGTCTATTTTATTGTGCAGATACACAGATTGAGATCGTGACAACTCAATTTGTATACTGAAGAGTAAGGTGGTTCATCACTCTCCGTGGGATCGACCCTAGCTTGCCGCTAAGACTAACCAGTCCGGTAGTGGGCATAGGAGCGTGTACTGTCCATCTTGGACAAACACAGGTATTTTGATCGTACCGCACGACGGGTGCGTGTCAGTACCCTTGAAACCAAGCACGTGTCTATTTCAAATGTTTCATATGTTGATGGATTGAAGTATAACTTGCTCTCCATCAGCTAATTCTGTGATAATGGTTTCTCTGTCAAGTTTGATGCACAGGGTTGCAGGGTTAAAAAAATGTCGGAACAAAGCAGGTCATATTGTTGGGAAATCGATCCCCAACCGGGAATGTCTACTATGCTGACTGGAATAGTAGTCCTCCTGACACCTGTCTGTTATCAAAGAGCAGTTCAGATATGAGCTGGCTGTGGCACAAAAGGCTCAACCATCTGAATTTCAAGACTATGAACCGACTTGCGAGACAGGAACATGCAAAAGGCATTCCAAACCGAGTGTTTTCAACAACACATATCTGCAGTGCATGTCAGTTGGGAAAGCTCGCTAGATCCTCCTTCCAGTTGAAAACGATTCCCTCAACCGACCAAGTATTATAGTTGATCCATATAGATCTCTTCGGGCCTGTTACTCCAAAGAGCATGAATGGTAACGAGTATACACTTGTTGTTACTGATGATTTCTCCAGATACACGTGGACCATTTTCATGCGTCACAAAAGTGAAACCCTAGATGAGCAGCAAGAGATGAAAATAATTTCTATCCGATCATTTCTCGGACGAAGCACATTGATATTCGACATCATTTTATCCGAGATCATATTGAGAAGAATGACGTATATATGGAGAAGATTCCAACTGAGATTCAGAGAGCCGATATCTTCACCAAACCTCTAGCTGAAGCGCGGTTCAAGATGTTATGTGATCTCCTTGGATTGTTAGATCCATCAGATGAGGAACCAGCTGAAGTGAAGAGATAGATATCCATCTGAGGGGGAAGCTTAGATGAAGGGGGAATCTCAGATGCGGATCGCCAACCGAAGAAATCAAACGTCAGCTGAACAGATGAACTCGAGTCAGCTGATGGTATGCCACAACATCGGAACACAGCTGATTCCAACATCAGCTGGTAGGTGAACACAGCTGATTCCGACATTAGTTGGCAGGTATCATTTATGGCTGAAGGTGTTTATGTCTTAAATGAGAATGTTTGAAATAAATTCAAACATTCCTGAGCATGTCAGTTAGATTAAAATAGCCAACATAGCACATTTAATATAAAGTACGGCTGAACATCAATAACCCTACTTTATAGTGCGACTGGGCTGACATGAAAAACAGTTCACCTTCTCACGCGCTTGTTGGAACTCGGATTGTGACCTGAGTCAAAGCTAGTCAACAATCGCAAGATCTCAGCCGTTGATGGATTCGCGCCATTCAACCTCGGCCGTCGATTTCAACCGAGCCACTAACCTATAAAAGGCGGTAAATCAGGAAGTGATCTCTTACCTTCTACATTTGTGATTATCTGCTAAACTGTTCATCATCGTCTTTGATTTTCTCTCACCTTTTTCTGCAAAGTTTTTCTTCTCTTCTTATATAAACTTCTCTGCATTACTAAATGGCACCAAAAGGAAAGAAGATGGCATCCTCTGGACCTTCCCTTGTCCCCACATCATACGAGGAATCTTTCGATATGCTGCTCTCCAAGATCCACTTCGAGCAAATTCTATAAGAAGATGATCTGGAATCACCGGTGTTGTCTCCCCTCGCCGAACTTCTCAGGGAGAACGGCCTTCTGGACTGGGCGACACTCTTCCCCTCCCACCTTCTCAGGCGTCAAGTCGGAGAGTTTTACTTGAACCTGAATCTTCGATCGATAGCAGAGATGGCCTTGTTACAGAAGTCTCTTGTCGACAACGGGATGTTCCTGCCAGAACCATCTACCGTGTCATCATCCCCATTCAAGTTTCTGATTTGCTACGCTCCATCATCCCTCCAAACCTGACCGCCACAGACACTGTTGAAAACATCACCGATGTAGAGGCCGATCAATTTCTAGAGAGTGCTCTCATCACCCCAGAAAAATTAAAGAGTAATATGCAGCGAATGAAGTTGAAGCCCAAGCATCGACTTCTATTCGATGTTGTATCCAAGGTCATCTTCGGATATAGCGGGGCCTTTGGAGACATCAGCCGACCGAAGCTCAAGCAACTGATTGCTTTGGAGCACAAACACAAGCATGACATCAACTGGTTCAGTTATTTCGAACACTAGTTGACACTGGAGAGGCAGAAGATTTCCAAAACCACAACCGACTCTGGAGAGAAGTTGTTGAGTGTCAAGGGAACTCTTAACTTCGATTGTAAAATTTCTGCTCTGATCCTTTTCGCAACAAAGGATCAGAACATGGTCTGGGAAGACTGTGAGGAGACCCCTGTGAAGAGGCAGATGCTCTTCCCAACAGCCAAGAAGGCTCAGGATGTGATCAGGAGTGTATACACTCCTAAGGAGAAAAGAGAAGCTGTGAAGACAGCTGAGGAAAAAGATACAGCTGAGGAGCTACCTCCAGTTGTCAGCCGCGCTTCAAAATCGAAAGCTGCTTGCCGACTCAGAGATGAGTCAGATAAGGAGGAAGAACCAGCTAAGAAGAAATTGAGGGTTCGGATCAAGAAGTCAGTTGCGAAAACAGCTGAGGAGGTTCCAGCTGAGGAGGTTCCAGCTAAGGATGTACCAGCTGAGGAGGCACCAGCTGAGGAGCCGTCTGAGTCAAGTCACTCAGTTGAAGCAGCTGCCTTTGAGATTGTTCCTCGCGCAGGTGGAACAAATGAGATGGAAGGGGTGGAAACCGAACCTGAAGTCGAGCCGATCTTGTCCTCGGATGCATCTTCTTCATCTGAGGAAACCGAAGATATTCCAACCTCCCCACACAGTCCGAAATTCCGAGCTCCCAGCTCGATGCCAACGTTGAGACCACTTCTTTGGCCAACGTTGAGGAAACCCTTGAACCGATCCCTTATGAAAATCTCTCTCCCTTCCCCATCGATGACGAAGCTGATTGACAGGCCGTCGCACAGGAACATGAAGGCAAGCTGGCCTACTGTTTTCAAAAGCTAATTGGGATGTTCCCTGAAGCACGCGACATGCCAACATTTACCACGCTTGGGACCGAGCTGTTGTATCAGTTCAACATCATCTTCAGTCACTGGTATGTGAAGGAAGATACTATAAGGATACACAGCTGGAACCAGCTGAAGGTAGATGAATCGAGAATAAGGGACTACTTCAACTACACCAACCTTGAGGTTGCCTACAACAACAAGGTTGCACTGCTGACGCGTCGTCTGGACATCAGCAAGGCTGAAGGAAGAGACACCAGGGAAACAGCTGAACCAGACTGTGTCGCCTTCCTTGACAACCTGCTTGTCAAGTCGGCTGAGTTCATTGATGACCTAGACGCAGCCGCCGCAGCAGCTAAGCAAGAAGAAGAAGAGCTTCAACAGTACCTGGCAAATCGCCAAGCCATGGTCACTGTTGAACCGCCAACATCATCTCACCAACCAGCTCCAGCTCCCTCCACTGAAGAAATATGCGAGCTGATCGCTGAGAGGGTCAATCAGCTCAGGAAAGAGATGCTTGCCAACATCCAGCTCAACACAGAAGATCAGCTGAGGATGATGGCAGCTCAGGAGGAAAAGCACATGAAGCTACAGGAAGAGAATGAGGCAATGAAGATGAAGCTGGACGAATTCTCAACATCTACCAGTCAAGACATCAATGCACTGAGGACAACCGTTCATGGAATAATATCCGATCTGAACGTGTTCAAGTCCATATCTGATTCCAACCTCGCCAAATCCCAACAGACTCAAGATGAAGAATGGAACTCTCAGTTCGAATCAAGATGGGTTGAGTTCATCGCTTTCCAAACCGAAGTCTATGAGACATTCGCTGGACTGAAGAAAGCCGAGCAAGAGCGCCGTGACGCTGAATTGGCAAAGAAGGTTGAAGTAGAGTGCGCAGTTGATGAGCTCTTCAACCGCATCCAACAAGCTGAACAGCAACTCACCTCTCTGGATGGCTCAGTGCTGATGCCAAAAAGGGGGAAGATGAGATGCAGGGGGAAGATGAGAACCGGGAAGAAGAGACCCAGGCTGAAGAAGAAATGCCAGCTGAAAAGAAATCTCAGCTGAAGAAAACCCAGCCGAAGAAGACAGCCCAGAAGAAGAAGTCCACTCCAAAGCCAACCGACGTCGGCGGAGATGAAATGGCGAAGGATATGGAACAGGCAGAGGAGTATGGAGTTTCCTACAACTCCATAGCCGAAATTGTAGTCGTGCTTGATGCGGAACTCGACGGTATTACAACCGAAGAGTGTATTGCTGCTGCTAAGGCTATGGATGTTGCTGAGAAAGACTACATGAACCCAGAATGGGTGAAGAAATTTGCTGCAAGCCAAGCTAAAAGAATCAACAAATTTGAAGAAGAGCTTGCCAAGGTCACCAAGAACCTAGACATGAACATTGCCTCCCGCAGCCGACGTTGAATAGAAAAACATCAAGTGAAGGCTGAGGCGAGGCTGAAACAACAGAGACTGCCAGGGAAGATCAAGCTGCAAAGTCGCTTCAGACATGTGGATAAGTGAATGCCAGCTGAGTGGAATGAAGATTGGGAATCATTCAAACAAGAGTTTGTGAATGATTTCTATTATAGGAAGGTGTATTCAACTGACGATCCCAGAAGAGCCTTCAAGGAAGCCCTGACCGAGCTACACTCTGGGGATCCGAGCATGTTCAGCCAGTTCAGGTGAGCAATGATAGATGCAAAACTGGATATGAACACAGTCCCGGTCTCTCAGAAGGTCACTTATCTCCCTCCCTTCATCCCGGACTCTCGAAATCCCAACCGACAGAAAATAGCAGCTGAAGCAAGACAAGTTTATCGGGAACATGGAGTTGACATATCGAAGGAGTCAGATGCGAAAAGAGAAATTTTTGTTAGAATTTTTGGCAAGTATGGGCTAAAGCATTAGCCCAGTTAGAGTTTTTGAGCAACTGATGTAATTGTTGATTTTTTTGTGCATTTTTGTAACCATCAGTTGTAATGAAAACTTTCATCAGTTATCAGGTTCAACTTGACGTACAATCCCTCGTTGTCCAAGCTCTGAATCGCAAAGTTATTTCAATACCATGTTATAACTGTGCTAACCCTTTGATGTTTTAATCTTATAGACTGTCTAGAATTTCAGCTGAGATATTAGATAGGTCAGTAGGGTTTAGATCAGTTTGATCAATAAGGGTTTTGGCATCATCAAAAAGGAGGAAATTGTTGGGAAATTTAAGTAAAAGTTTTGATTGATTCCAAAACCAACTGACCCCAACCGAGTAGATATTGCCAGATCCTAATGTTAGCATTTAGGCTCGCTGTTTGAGCAATGTTGAGATTTTATCTTTACAGGACTCCAACTGAAGACGGCAACAAGGCTTTACTCGGATAGAACATCAGATGTAATGAAATACAACTGAGCGTTTAAGGGGGAAGATGTGTTCAAGATATAGAACATCAGATGAGCGTTCAAGAAGGAAGATGTAAGAGAACATCAGATGAAAGAAAGTCATCTGAGCGTTCGAGCCAACTGTTCAAGATTCAGAACATCAGAAAGACAATTGAGCATTCAAGATTCAGAACATCAGAAAGACAACTGAGCGTTCAAGATTCAGAACATTAGAAAGACAACTGAGCATTCAAGATTCAGAATATCAGAAAGACAACTGAGCGTTCAAGATTCAGAACATCGGAAAGACAACTGAGCGTTCAAGATTCAGAACATCAGAAAGACAACTGAGCGTTCAAGATTCAGAACATCAGATGTAAGATCAACAACATGAAGTTCAAGAAACCTGAGGGTTCAACTGTTCCTCTTCAGACAGAATGTCGGATGAAGATAGCGATCAGATGGAACATCAGCTGAAGACCACTCAGATGAAGATCAAACTTCTCAACTGACTAACCATTGTTGAAAAACTAAGGTTGAGATTTGAAATTCAAATAGGAAGTCACGTGAAGGTTTGACGTTCTGTCATTACCTCATTTGGCCCAACACAAGGTTGTCTCAGATGGAAAGCAGAAGTTCACAGTTGCCAAATCAAGAAAGTCTGCAGAGATGAGAGACAAGCCATCGCTTTCACAAGAACAGAGATCAACGGCTCTTCCAACGGCTAGTTGATTCTCTCCATCTATAAATAGAGGCATTCATTCATTCACCAAGAGGAAGATAGAACACAAGACAGGGAGAAGACACAGAATAGAAGACAGACAAGTACGAGAGGAGATAGACGAGCGAACATCACCAGTTGAGAGTTCATATCGCAAAAGAGCTAAACTGAAATCAATCTCTAAGAACATCACTAGTTGAGAGTTCATAGAGTGTTAGAATCTGTCTTGGTGTTTTTAGATCTTAGTTTGAGTCTTCATTTGTTCAAGCTTAGATCCTAGCTCACTTCTTGTTCGAGCTAGTAGTTGAAAAAACCCACACTTATACACACAGCCCTAAAAAGGTTGTTAGGATCCTACTCTTCCTGTAATCTAGTAGATAGGTTGATAAGTACCCGTAAACTTATCTGTAAGGTTGATAAGTACCCGTAAACTTATCTTAACGGTTGCAAAGCCCGCATAAGCTTTGTGAAAACTGTCCTAAAGAACTTGGACTGAGTTGTGTGGATTCACAACTCCCCGTGGACGTAGGAGTTCTCTCTGAACCACGTAAATCCTTTGTGTGTTTATGTTTATATTCAGTTATTTCTTGCATATTCAACTAACCAACTAACCAACACTCAAACTGCATCTTTACATTTCAACTGTTTCGGTTATTGACCAACCTTGCATCTGAGCGTGAGTTATTTTATACGAGTTAAGTTTTATCCACCGCATTCCGCACAGCACCACTCTCACAGTTGAGGTTTCTTACTCAGTTGTGATTCCAACGGAGTCTTCTTACTCGGTTGTGATATTTTCAGGGGGTTGTTTTTAAAGTTCCTAACAGGTGTATTCCCCCCCCCCCCATACACCAGAACTCGTATCGGGACCATCAAGACTTTAGACATTATATGCTTGTGAACCTAAGTGTTAAGACAACTCTTGTAGAACCAAGCAACTCATAAGTTTTGAGGACTATTCGAGTGAATCCGAATCAAGGTGTGTTATCCTATTTTCAAATGTGAGTTAGATTCGCACGAGGTAACGTCTCGGGTTATTAAGTCCAAAAATCTTTTTACTAGATATGCATGCTTAAATGTTTTTATGCTCAATTGATTGTCGTTGACCAAATATGTGACATGTTATATTAACGATCAGTCTTGAGCTCCGATCAAGCCAAGGTAGTGCGCACAAGAAGTTATGACGGTTCGGATAGAGGAAGTGGCTCCCGTATTTGAACTGGGGCGAAAACTCAAGAATGTGAGAAGTTTGGTACGCGCATACTTGTGTTGAAATTTTAAATCGTTTTGCTTATGTGAATGGTGTTTTTACTAAAGTTATCATTTCCATAAGTATTGAAGCATGCAATATCCTTATAAATGTTTTTCAAAGAGGGGCACGGAACCACTGAGTGCTTTTGTACTCACCCCCTGTATTGTTTCCCTAATGCAGGTTGAACGGCGTGGAGGTTGAAAAGGTGATGTCGGTATCGTCAAGCGAATGTTGGGTGACGACCTTGTGGGTCATCATCAATGGTTTTCTTTATGTCTTTTGTTGATCTAAGTGACTCTGTTGTACTCTCGTTTGAACCCTTAAACTCGTTACCTCATTTTCGTCTCAACTATCTCTTGTTTGATAGTTGTATTTTCGAACGTTTCTGCAGTGCGGGTCCGGTGTCCTCATACATCGACCTCAGTTATGTTAAGCTAGGGCAATGTTGTTTTGAATATTGATCACCCACATCAACTTCTTTTTATTCTACTCATTATCAATAATCAACTTTTCCATTATCATTTATATTTACTTCATGTTATTTCCAAGTTAAGTCTTTACGGGTCCACACCACCCACGTAGCGGCTCGCCAATCTGCATAGGCCCGGGTGGTGGGGCGTCACACTAGAGATGTGGAACAATACTTTTTTATCCACGATTTTCTCCTTCTTAGTCACCATGTTGAAAAGAAATACTCTCTTCGTCTCGCCACACTTGTTCTAGTTTTTTTTGGCACGAGAATTAAGGAGAAAAAAATGTATTGAATGAAGTTATTAGAGCATTCACTACGGTGAAGAGATAGACCTCGAGTCTATCATCGGGAAGTGTAATTTTGATGGGGTCATAATGATTGGATAGACCTCGATAGAAAATTCTAAAATTGTGGGGTTGATATAGATCCTAGGTCTATAATCATTGGCAATGATTGAATGAGTTTTTTTTTTTTTTGTATTTCTAATAAATAATATTATAAATACTTAATTAAAGTGGAAATACGACAATTTTATTGAATTAAAATTTAAAACATAGAATAATTAAGGGAAAAATATACAATAATTAAGAAAAAAAATTACTCCCTCCGTTCACGAAATGATGCCCCATTTGGTGTCCGACACGGAGATTAAGAAAGCTGATAAAGTTTTTGTGAGTGGGGTAAAAGTTAGAAAGTAGGGGTAGTGAGATAATGACAAAAAAATAATAGTAGTAATGACAAAAAAGAGGTGGTATTGACAAAAAAAGAGGTGGTGTTGATCAAAAAGTAGGGATAAAGTTATTGGGAAGACATAAAAAGCTAAAAATAAAGTTGATATGAGGTGGAGTCATCAATAGTAAGGGGTAGTGATTTTAATAAAGTAATGAGGATATATTGGTAAAAATAACGAAACAGAGCATTATTTCGTGAATGGAGGGAATACAATAATTAAGACAAAAAAATTAAAATAACTACTCCCAACCATATTTTTTTGCGAATGTCGCACAGACTTTTAGGTGCGCCTCCAAAACAGCCGGATTCATACCGGTCTTATCTCGCGTAAAAATATCGTAGGCCCCACTTCATCCCACTAACTTCGTTCGCCGTCTTCAATTCTTCGGCTACCGTAGTCAATTTTGCCTTCGCCGCCTCCTTCCCATTCCCCTTCATCCCCTTCTTGAGAGCATTCACTCATTTCGGACGAATTTGTAAGGTGTTTGCATCTCTCGTGGATGTCGTAGATGTGTTGCCGCTAGCTGAAGAAGTATAGTCACCGGCTTCATTTATCCTCGTCCGCTTTGGAGCTGTTTCCGTCGTCGGGTTGCAAAAACTCAGGATATTCTTCAAGAGGTCCCACGCCTTCCTATAGGTGAATTCTCTCTCATATAGGGTGGAGTAATTATCTTCGGCCATCTTGTACAAATCGAGGTCGTTCCGCCCGCTTGCATTTTCATCCTGGAGCAGGATGTAGTAAGCATTGAATAGCATAATTTGTTTCTTAGCGCAGCCCCACGCCGACTTGATCAGACCCTTCTCGCGCGGCGCGGCGGGAGCTATGTGCTCGTTGAAGCAGTCAGCAATTTTGTCCAAGAAATGAATCTGGGTTTGGTAGTTATCGGTCACTCCGTCCAGCCTGAAATCAATGTAGCACTTCGCGAGGAATAATATATTGTCGGGTGGATAGTTAGGACCTCGCAGAAGAAGTGGTCGTGCTTGATTTGGCAGGAGCTTTCTCCTTGCGGCGTGGCGGTGATGCCTCACGTTCTTCCGATTCCTCTCACTGGGTTTCTTCATCCGCCTCTTCCTCCACCTCAATATCATCGCAGTCATCGTTGAGGTTGATGCAATTGTTTCGAGTTGTTTTCGTTGGCAGCGTGTCGAATGCACGATATCCACCGGGTGGATTGGAGAATTGGGAGAAGCCAGAATACGAGGGGAATTGAGAGAACCCTGGAGACTACGAGTAGTCTGAAGACGGGGAAAATTGGGAGTACCTCGGAGATTGCGAGTAGCCGTAACACGAGGGGAATTAGGAGTACCCTGGAGACTGCAAAAACCAGGTAGACGGGGAGAATTGGGAGAAACCCCGATGACTGCGACAATGGCGCAAACCTGAAAGCCGGGGAGTATTGGGTGAGACCGGGAGAAGGGAAGAATTAGGAGTTTGGAATGGGACTTTGATTCGGTGGATTAGGACTTTGATTCGGTGGATTTGAACTGATGTATTGCTGGTACCACGCGTTGAACTGACTCTCGTTATCACTCATTTTTTTTGCACAACAAATGAAGAATTTAATAAGCATGGTTTTTCCACATTGTTTAAGGTTCATTTGATGTTATTTGTTGTTGGAAATCATGTTATAAATAAGCATTTGGTTTAACTTTGCTTGTTCTATGAGATTTTTCACTTGTTTGCAAGTTTTGACCAAAATGAAGGAATAGAAGATGAAATTAGAGTAAAATGATCATGAGACATTAAAGAGGAGTTCGATATGAATTCGTAGGAAGAAACGAAGATCAATTTAGAGTTCAGACGAGGGAGAACGAGGAAAAACAAAAAAATGTTGCGCGGCGCTGCCAACCGACGATTTGGAGTGGAAAACCGGCGGTTTGTGAACCGCCGGAAATTCCTGTTTTGGAACATGCCTCAATGCCAACCGGCCCTCTAACTAGCGCCTTGGCTCTGGACCGCCGGTTAGATGGGTCGGACCGCCGGTTAGCCTAGCGGGACTGCCGATTGGCCTATTTTCGCACTAGAAATTTTGATTTTGCCCTTTTTTTTACGTTTTTACTTTGTTTAGCACTTCTTGTACCCTATAAAAAGGGGATTAAGCCCCAAAAACAAGATATCTTCATTCCTAGCTAGTTTCCTCTTCCCAAAGTTTGCTTTTCTAGTTTTAATTAGGGATTTTGTCTTACATTTGATCTTATGGTTGGATTTGGCTACAATTAAGGAGTTTATTGAAGATATTTCCATTTTGTGTTATTTAGTATCAATTGCTATGGTTTTATTTATGGTTTGTGATCACTAATTTTACTTAGCAAAATAAACCGCACTTTATAGGGCTATTGTAGTAACTAGTAACGAGTATCATATCCTCAAGGACTATTAACTCGAATTTATGTTGAAAACGAAATTTATGCACCTTCCTACTATTCAAGCTTTGCAAACAACATGATTGTTGATTAATTAAAGCACTTAAACATAAGATTAGAACAAATAAGCAAATTCAAGTAAACAATCGCTTAATAAACGAACAAGGAACAAATTGGAAATAGAGTTGGTTTTAGGGATTCAATCTAATTCTAGATGGCTTGATCGAGACTTCCTAATTCATGCAACCAATTTTTAATCTCCTAATTGAGAAGTAATCGCAAAACCATTCACTATTCTCTCTCGACAAATAGCAAAAGTAGATCAACTCGATGACTTTCTCGGCTAAGACTCAAGACGACGAATTAACTCCAAAAAGATCATAGAACTCAAGCTTCCATGCATGCAATCTCACTTTCTAAGTCTCAAAAGCAATACATGATGTGATCATTGATGTCCATGAATGCAAAAACTTACTAAGAATTTCTACAAACATTTGGCATGCAAGAAAGGTGATCAACAATCCCTACATGAAAATAAGCTCCAAATCCACATTCAATTAGAAGAAGGCAACTAGAATCAACAAGCTATGATCATTCCATCATCAAATCATCTCAAATCCCCAAAATCAACAAATGAAATTTAACTAGACATGGATGAAAATAAAGCAAGACAAGAGAGAATTAATTGCATAATTGAAATACTAAGAACCCAATGAAAAAATCTTCAAAATAGTCTTCAAATCCAACCTTCTTCACTAATACAAAGATTATCAAATGTTTTAAACCCTAAATGAAAATTTTGGGAAAGGGAAAACTAAGCTAAGGTGAGATGATCCTCGTTTTGGGGCTGAGCTCCTCTATATATATGGTGGAAAAAGTGCTAGAGGACGATAAAATCGCGAAAAGGGCAAAATCATCCAGTTTTGGGCGAAATTACCAAAATCGGCACCTCAACACTGCAAAATCGGCGCTCCAGCTCCCAAAGTTGGCGGTCTGGGCCTTGAGCACCTAGTAGACCGCCGATTTGGACTTTACCCTTGAGCTTCAATTCAGATATTTTAGCGGTCTATAAGGCGGTTCACCCCTAAACTATCGGTTTATCGGTGTAAACTGCTGATTTTTACCATCAGGGCGCTGGTTCTCGATTTTAACTCCTTTTTGTCCGGTTTTTACTTTTTCATCCCGATTCTTCGACTTCGCTCTTCTACGACACTTTCAATCCAGCTTAACGTTCCTTGTTTGACCTACACACATGCACAAACTCCACCAAACGTGAAACCAAACTGAAATAATGAAAACATTCCAAAAAAAATCACATTTAACGGCAAAGCTTGGCAAAAAGGTAGTAGAAAACACATTTTTGTTGCTACAAACTGAGAGTTTATCAGTTTTCATTTCCATTGCTCTTGTTATTTCAATTATCATGTCTACCTAATTTCTTTTGTTGATTTTGGGGATGTGGAGATTCAATGATGTGATGATCTTAACCTTCTAATTATAATTACCTTCTCCTATTTGATTGTAGTTTTGGCTCTTATTTTCATGTGGGAACTATTGATCATCTTTCTTGCATGCCACGTGTTTGTGAAAATTCTTAATAGGTTTTTATGAGCATGTAAATCAAAATTGCACAACATGCATGGTTTTAAGACTTAGTAGGTGATGAATTCATGTATGGAAGCTTATTATCTTTGTGCCTTTTGGAGTTGATCTATCGTCTTGAGTCTTAGTCAAGAGAGTCGTTAGATTGATCTACTTTTGCTAGCTTTCGAGAGAGGTTTAGTGAATTACTTTGTGATTGCTTCTCAATTAGGAGATTAAATATGGTTATTTGAATTAGGAAGTTATTTTCATCGACATTTAGAATCAAATCAAATCTCTAGAATCAACGTTTGTCTCTTACTCCCTCCGTTCACGAAATGATGTCATATTTCGTGTCCGGCACGAAGATTAAGATAGTTGATAAAGTTATTTTGAGTGGGCAAAAGTTAGAAAGTAGGGGTGGTAAGATAATGACAAAAAAACTATGGTAATGACAAAAAAGAGGTAGTATTGACTAAAAAGTAGGAATAAAGTTGTTGGGATGACAAAAAAGTAGAAATAAAGTTAATGTGAGGTGGGTCATCAATGGCAAGGGGTAGTGATTTTAATAAAGTAACGAGGGTATGTTAGTAAAAATAACGAAACAGTGCATCATTTGGTAAACACAAATAAGGGATGAAACAAGACATCATTTCGTGAACGGAAGGAGTATTATTTCTCTTATCGTTTCTTTGATCGTATTTGTGTGCTTATTTGCTTTTGATTGTTTCATTGCTTTAATTCTTTTCTTAGTAATTGAGAAATCCAAAATCATACCCCCCCTTAAGCTTGAATAGTAGGAACGTGTTTAAACTTTATTTTCACCTTATTTTCGATCAATACTTCTTGTGGATATGATACTCGATTGCTACTACTACATTACCCATTTGAGTTGCGGTTAAATTGCTAAGTAATTTAGTGTTCAGAATTGAAGATTGAAATTGAAGAAGAAAGAAATTGGGATGAAGAGTGGATTTTGGTGTGAAGAATGAATGTATTTATAGGAAATTTGGGTGTATAAGTGTTGGGATGAAATTGAAATACTCACTCCGTCCACGAAATGGTTGTCACATTCTTGTCGACACGAGTTTTAAGAAAATGGTAGGTAGTAGTGAATTATAGTGTGTATTATTGTGTGTGGAGCAAGGGTCCCACAATAAATATGAGTGGAGTAGCAAAAGTGGTAACCATTTCGTGGATAAACTTAAATGGTAAAAGTGACAACTATTTCGTGGACGGAGGGAGTATATATTTTTTATTTTCAGAAGAAAAAAAAAATGGTTCGGGCCAATGATGACACACCACGTGTCCCCAAGGTGTTGCATGCTGGGGTTGAAGCCGGTGTCTAAATATCGACGCCGGCAACGACACACCCCTTCGACCCACCGGTGTCTTGGCCTTCACTATGGCACTCGACCCACTGGTGTCGAGGGAGGTGGGGTCGAGCGGGGATCGATACCGGCTTCAACACCACCTCTCGACCCCCGTTGCAAATGCTCTTAAAGTGAAATAAATTGGATAGAGAGAGAGTGAATAATGAAATAAATAGTAAAATAAAGTGGATAGAGAAAAAATATAAATAATGAATGACACATAAAATGAGAAAAAAAGTAGATTGAAACGTATAAAGTGGGTCTAATTAGCCAAATAAAATGAGCCCTAATTTCCTTAACTATTTTCTAAAAAATCTTTAGTACAAGTGTAACTGGAAATCTCAAAATGTGATTCGAAACTGTAATATTGGAACTCTTTTCAGTTTGATGATTAAATTTGACTCCTGTGTACTAGAAAAGATTGAATTTTTTAGTAGTAAATAAATATGTCAACGCCAAACGCTTCCTTCCCTAGGACTCCATCAGGCTCAATCAACCATCTTCCCTTCTCTCTCTCTCTCTCTCTCTCTCTCTCTCTCTCTATCTATCTCACACGCGCGCGCGCGCGCGCACCGAGCTGTGTATATTGGATGTAGGATGTCGACGAGTAATCCCAGTTTATCAGTTGAGGAACATTTGAGACATGCGTTGAATGAGTTCCGTGATATGAAAACGGAAATAGAGAAGGCTGTGAGTGAGCGAGATTCTTTGAGGAAAGAAGTAAAAGAATTGAGATTGAAGTTGATAGAGTCTGATGAAACTGTTGATTTTTACAAAAATAGGGTTCGTTTAGTAATAGAGCAGGGGGCGTCGACGGAGAAGCCCAATCATTCTGATTCTGCAGATGGAACTCCACCAAAATTTATTCCATCCTCCTCAAACGTTAAACGTACGTATATCCATACCTTTTTTCAATTTAATTACTTTTGTATCAACTGTTAACTAATCTCTCTCTCTCTCTCTCTCTCTCTCTCTCTCTCTCTCACATACACACAGTGCAAGGATCTTCATAACTTATTAGTATATCAATTTTATCGTGCAAACGTAATTCATTACTGATGTTGCTAATTACTTAATTAATTAGTTAATATGGGTACAAGCACAGGTAAAAGGAAATTGGTTGAATGTTGTGGGACAGAGGAGGAAGAGGCAGGTGGCAACACTAATAATTCTGGTGTTTTTAAAACTTAAAATGATAATAATCAAGCTTGCACATCCCATTCTACTAGAGGTACGTAAACTAAATGAATTGTTGGAGGTTTTGTTTTTCACAAGGTGTAAATTAGAGATAATTGTGCAACCTTATTGATGGTTACTTTGATGAACATTGCTTTTCTGGCATTGATTAATAGATTTTGGAAGGGATTGAAGATTTATCTTATTCATAGATATGACTAGCTAGTTTGGTAAATTGTTGTAGGATATTATTGAAGATCTATTTTTTATTTAATTCCAATTAATTTGATACATTAATCACATATAGTTAAATTAGCTAGCATTGTTTTTCACTTGATTTTGTGTTAATTTCCCCCTATTGCGTGTATAAATAAAGCCTACATCTATATAGGTGGTTCTTTTTTTAATTACTGTTTTTGCATCCCAAAGGTGGTAAAATGAAAAATGGAAGACATAGAAGTAGAAGTAATACCCTGTTACCTAAACTTCCTTTGATGCTTAGTTACCTATATTATGTTGCTGTGACCATATCATTTTTCTGTATAGTGTAAATTTTATTTGCATATATTTGACTAGATTTTGTTTGCAATTTCTGTTTCGTAGTTTTTGGCGCTACATGTGAGATCAATCGAATAATAAATAAAATTAAGCAGAATCTAACAGAGGAGAATTTGGAAAAATTTGAAGAATCGTGCTTCGGTCATCTATCGAAGAATAATGAACTGAAATTTCAAGGCCAACTGCTACTGCAGTTGCTGCTACACATGGACATGGGTGCTTCCAGCAAGAAGAAGCTTGTTTTTAACATTAACAACTCTAGCTTTAACTTTGGGCCTAGACAGTTTTCTCTCATCACAGGGCTTCGTTTTGGCACAGTGGAAACAACTGCAAAAGCAACATCATCTTCATCTGCTCAAAACAAAATTTTAAAGGCTATTAATCCTAGAATGTTGTTGCAGAATATTGACAAGGACTTCCTTGATGTTAGTCATGTTGGTAAGGGCAAAGATGAATTGGCGTTGAAGTTGGCCTTGCTTAATTTCCTCTACGGAATTTTGTTTGCTAGAACTCGCTGCACACAAATTGACCAGAAGTACCTTGATTTGATTGAGGATCTGCACAAGTTCAACGCATACCCTTGGGGTCGGGTTGCATATCAGTTCCTTGCTTCATCGATGCTAAAAGCCCGAAAAAGCTATGATAGTTCGAAACCATGCCTCTACATATATGGCTTTAGTTTAGCTCTTCAGGTTTGGGCTTATGAGGTGATGCCTTCTCTAGCTGAATATTGTGCTGTTTGTACAAATAACCCGGAAGACCGAATCCCTCGGATCTTGCGTTGGTCTACGCTGAAAAAAAAGGTTTATTTCAAAGATCTCGAGAAATTCTTTACACCGGGTAATGAAGCACATCCGGTAAGTAAAATTTCCTCTCAACACACTTGAGTTTGTTATAAATTTCATATTAGAGTTGTGAAAATATATATGTTAATCACATATACAGGTGTTGCATGGTATTCGGGCTTCTCCGTTGGAACTGGAAATGCTAACAACTGGCACTGTTCCTCGTCAACCCAAAAAAGGAAAATTGGCTGCTGATCCCGCTCGTGCAACTACTCAAACTAATGCGCATCATGCAGTGCGGGCTGTGATGCAGATGCACCCCCTCGGGGAAAGATGTTCGTTTTCTGCTGCTGGAGATGTCATAAGTGACAAAGATGATGATGATGATGATGATGATGATGATGATGATGATGATGATGCTGCGTCGAATTCGCAACCAATGGATTCAGATGATGATCTTTCAGATGGGTACATGAATAAACTTGTTGATCAGATTACACATTAAGCTGACAATGAGTATGAACTCGTGTCGAGTACAAACCGAACAAAGGGAAAAGTTTCAACTTCTTCGTATTGACCCATCTTATTTTGTCATGTAATTATGGTGTCTGCAACTCTGCACTGCTTATTTTGGATCTCTTAATTTGGGTGTGCATGTACATTCTAAGTAGAATGGTACTGTAACAATTGTGGTTTGATGCTGCACTTCCGCATTAAGCTCTTCATATTCTATTTTGTGGCTGTCGTTGATCCGTCGTTATTCAGTCCGTGAGTCGTATGTTTATATGTATAGTGATGAATTCATTAATTTATGTATATGTATAGTGATGAATTCATTAATTTATGGGTAATTTGCCCTATGAAACTCCCAATTTCAACTTACTTCAATGGCGTTCCAATCTAAACAGAATATGAATTAAATGATAAAATGATTAAAAATTTATCTTCCGACCTCGATTTTAAGGCAATGAAAATTTGATGTGGCACACCCGAAAGCGGTTGTTTTTAACAAAAAATTAAACAAAATGCCATAATATTATCACACAACATCGTTTTGATACTGGTAGTTACCAAAAAATAATTCAAACAATAATATAGTCATACTGTATTGTTTTTATAATTTCTTGATTGACATGCACATAAAAAAATATGTTAAGGGTGTTTCGCTGATGGTGAAAAAAATTGTTAGGGTGTTGCAACCTTAGTTTTGGTGCCACCTCATTTTTGAGCTTTTATAATTCTTTTTGGTGTATCAAGTAGGCTTTTTATAATTCGTAACTGAAAAATTGAGGTTGAACATAAAAAAATTCACGTGTTTTCAGCTTAATTAAAGAAATGGAACGGGAATATTTTTCACACACTTTTTGTCAGTTTTTACTAGTTATGTTTAGTTTTCTATTTCTGTCGAAAATACCTTTCTTGTAACTTTTATTTTTTACCTATTTTAATAAAATTTCAAATTGATAAAGAAATGGAACGGGAATACGTTTTTCATAAATTAATTACCTTATTTTTTTAGACTTTTCATAAATTTAATCTCCTTATGTTTTAGACAAATAGAACATTTTATAAGGTAATATCTGCTGCTGCAAATTGATTAAAATTGCTATATATTTCTAACACAAATTGAATTTAATTACTAATTAATAGCAAACTTACAAGATTTGCAATTTTTAAAATTAGTTACTACACATTAAATTACTAAGATTACAAAAAATTATACTACATATGTCTTGGGCTATCTCATTATTTTTATCATCTTTCCATTTTTGGAAATAATTAGCACCAATTAGGGTCTAATTTGTTAAGCAACTCATTTTATATCTTTTATCTTATTTTTTCACCTCATTTCCCGTGTCATTAGTTATTTATCTCTCTCTTTCTACCCACTTTATTTCACTTTAAAAACTCCACTAAACATACATTCTACTCTTAATTGTTTTCTCGTTAAACCTCATGCCCAAAAGAAACATACCAAACCTACCATAGAATACTAGTAGATAAGTGGATGTTCATTTGGAAGTCATAATATAACGGCGACAACCCTCATTTGACAACATATTCACATTAATATATCACTAAAGTAAGATTTAATTTCATTAATATATTTTTCGAACTAATCACATGTACATAAGTACATTTCAAGATGATCACATGATTCACATCATTAAAACAAACCAAATCACTTGTATTTAACTTTCATACATAGTATTATATTAAATAAATATTACTAGAACTGAGATAATTTAATCTATTACAAAAAGCAAGCACAACGGTGCTCCAGCCTGGCTCGACGTCAACCACCTTGTTGGCTCGTCCAGGAGCTCGAGGCGGAGCTCAATTGATGAGCTATGCTCGTTCATGCCCAACTGTTGGTGCGTGTTTCACACCGCTTAATTTTGTTTTTTTTTTTGTCTAAAGTATTTTTTTTTATAGGCTAAATTGTCTCTAAATTCACAACGTTCGCTCACTTTCTGAAATTGCACACAAATTGAAATTTCTGTACCAAAATACATATCCTTTTAATTTTTGGTAAATTTTTCTCCGTCAATCGGATTCCCCCAAATCAAAGCTCACGTAACACTCGGAATTGCCAGGTTGGAATCCCCGGACAGCCATGGAATACGACGCGTTTTGTTTAGAATGAAACGACGTCGTTTCATTATATGTAAACCCTCTGTTTTGATTTCCCCTCTTTTCCACTGTTCAATTAGAGCTCGCGAACAAGAGAGAGAGAGAGAGAGAGAGAGAAATTGGGGAAATTGAGAGCGTGGGTTGGATAGCGGCACAACCAGGGTGAGGGATTGTGGACCATAGCGAGAGAGAGAAATTCGACGGCAATAGCTAGAGAGGAAGCGGAAGGCACGTTTTCTCAGACATGGAAGACAGGTTTTTCACAGCCTCCAGAATCAGCCTCACCTGCGCTCCCAACTCTTCCATCTCATTTGCCCTCTCCAACAACGGTTATCATGGCGGACTTGAACGACTTCACAGATTTCGTCCTCTACATTTCTCTCTCATACGCAGCTATCGCCGCCGCCTCCACCCCACAGACATGGATGTCGATTTCTGCAAGTAGTTGTTGTTGTCTTCGATTCCATTTTGTAAAGGAATGAGAATGAAAAAGGTCGCGGGTTCACGACGGCGCTGCTAGAAAGAAAAGAAAAGCGGCAGATAGAAGATGGTTGGTTGGAGCAGAGGTAGATAGAAGGGAACAGAGAGAGATGGGAGAGAGACTTGGGAGTGGGAGGTAATTAATTTTTTTTTTCTTTTTCTATTTTTTTATTGGGAAATAGATGAGTTGGCATTTTTTTGGATTTTTTTTAACAGAACGATGTCGTTCCACAAATTTCGACCTCCATCGTGTCATTCCGACATTCACATAGGATTTGATTAGGGAGAATTTGGTGGTCATGGAAGATATCAGAAAAAAAAAAAAAAAAAAGGTTGTGTATTTTGGTACAGAAATTTTAATTTATGTGCAATTTCAGAAAGTGAGCAACCGTTGTGCATTTAGAGACAATTTAGCCTTTTTTTATACTATCACATTAATAATTTTATTTAGAGAATCAAATATTACATCAAATTTACTTATACACGTCATTTTCTCACCATTTCTTCTGTTGAGCCTACAATTTCTACAACTCTTTCCCATAATTTTTTAAAATCTTTTTCCATGGATATTCTCAAGATTCCAATAAACAATTGGCAAGATGCTAATAATTGGATCCCCAACTTTCCTCCCAGCTCTCAAATGTAGGGGTGAGCAAAAAAACCGAAATCCGAAAATTCAAATCGAAATATGAAATTTGGTTCAGATTTTTTCGGATTTCGGATCGGATCGGATTCAATTTTTGGGAAAATTCAGATTTCGGATTCGGATCGGATCGGTGCTTTAAAAAACCGAACAAATCCAAAATCCGAATTACATATAATATATTATTATTGTTATAATTAATAATTAATATTTTAATATTTCTATTCACTTTATTATTAATATTTTTGATTATGAATAATTTAATATATTTATTCAATTTATTATTTATTATTTTAAATTTAATATATTTTGAATTTTTGAATTGTTTATTTATTTTTCATTAGAATTTTGGATTTTCGGATCGGATCGGATTTAGCGTTCGGATTTTGGATTTTTTCGATTTGGATTTGTTCGGATTTCGGATTGGATAGGATCCATTTTTTTTAGAAATTCGGATTTCGGATTCGGATCGGATTGAGCAAATATCCGATCCGTAATCCGAATGCTCACCCCTACTCAAATATGAAACCCTTCGCTAGACACTTCTAAAAGGACTAAATGTACGGTAAACGAGTTTTAGGATAATACGTATCCAATCCGTACTGTACGGATAACGGATACTCTATATCCATGATTTCCAGGTATAGAATGATAACGAGTATTGATCTATATAAAAAGTGTCTTGTTGAAAAATTTTGATTTACCTATAATATCTCTACTAATATATACGATTTTATCATCATTAAATAGATATTATAATTAAAGATAATTATTTATATTTTAGATTAGATATATATAGATATATATATTATAATTGTATTGACACTTCTTAATAATACACAAAATCTCTACGATTTATACACTAATAAAAACTTAAAATAAAGATATATTATTTTCACTTTTCCAGACGACACGTTTGTAAAAGGTAACAAATATTTGAAAGATAATGAACAAAACTTATGGAAAACACTATAACTATGAAAAGAAAACGAGCTAATAAACAAAACAAAATATTATTTCAACTATTTGATAAAGGTAACAAAAAGTTAATTGATAATAGTTTTTCTTATGGTGGAGTTATACTTTTAATAACCATAATAGTTATGTTTAAAATTAAAATTTTGTTATGTTACTGTACTTTCAAACAACACGTATGTTTTCTAAACAAATGTTTCCTCCGTCCTTTTTATTTGTTCCCATTTGAGTGTTAACACGGATTTTAAGAAAACTCAAAAAGTGGTAGTTAGTGAAATAAAAGTATATTTGAGGGATAGTTAGTGGTGGGCTTATAGTGAAAAAAGATTAATGATAAAGTGAAAAAAGGTAGTGATAAAGTGGTAGTTGATAAAATAAAGGTTGTTAGTGGTGGTGGGTCCATAGTGAAAAAAAGATAGAAAATAGGGTAAAGAAATAAGGGCATATTTGTAAATGTGTTAGAATGGGTACAAATAAAAAGGGATAAAAAAAAAGAGGTAAGTGGGAACAAATAAAAAAGACGGAGGGAGTACTATATGGTTAGGCTGAGGGCAGCGGCGCGCATGCGAGCGCGCTCGCTACCCTAGTGAGCTCTTCCCTCAAGCTTGCAAGCTATTGGCGAGCGCGGCGCTCGCGAGCTCAAGCTCGATTGAGCGAGTTCGCGCTCTCATGAGCTCGCTGCCACGTGGTAGCCGCTGGTTGGTCGCCGGCATAGCCGTTGCGATCGCTAACGGTCACCATTCAATTTTTTTTTAATTTCAATTTATTACTATATATATTTTCCTTCCCACCCACAAACCATACACTACACTCTCTATTCTCTCTACTCCACACTCTTCTCTCTCAAATTTCCTTCCAAAGCCGGCGGTCACCTTCTCCGGCCAAGCCCTCCTCACCGGCGGTCACTTTTTTTATGTTAAAAAAAAAAATGGATCTTAACGCCAATTTCAACTCCAATTGGCCATACGCCGACGATGTCGATCCAAATAGCCCCAACCCATCTCGTCCATCTCCTCAATAAAATTTTTATTCTCAAATACCCCGACGAGATTTATTCTCGTCGCCTCAAGCTTTCGTCCCACAGTTTCCCACGCAAGGAGCCTACGTTTTTCCTCACTTTCCGGCGGGTGCCTTTGTACTGTTTCAAGGGTTCGGAGCCGCCAATGCCGCTGCCCCCCCGAGCATCGACTACCCTACGCAGTCCGCACTGTCGCCCGATGATTTCGCCTCGACGGTGAATTTGCATGCCGACGCCGACGAGGTCCAAGTCACGTCGCTGGCAATGAGAAAGGGGAAGAAGGCTACGACCTCCGACAGTGGTCGTCGTGGTGGTGGTCGTGGCAGTCGTGGTGGCCGTCGTGGAGGCGGTACCCGGGCGGCGGAGTTGGTGGATTCGTCTTCCGAAGGCGAGGACGGGCCGGCAGGATACACCGAGGCCGAGATCGAAGTCTTGGTTCGATGTTGGATCGACATTAGCCAAGACCCCATCGTCGCCAACGGCCAACGTAAAGATTCGTATTGGCGCCGCATTTTGCACCGTTACCATGAGCTCCGTCCCAAAAACTCATCGAAGAGGAATGTGGCAAAGCTCCGCAACCATTGGGATCGAGTGAAGACGGTCTTAATGGAGTTCCAACAAGTTTACAAGGAGTGCGAGACGGCAAGCCCAAGCAGTGAGAGCAGTGAGGACATTTTGTCCAACGCTCTCAATGCATGACAAGACGCGAACAAAGTTGCTTTCAAGCAATTGCCGAAGTGGCGGGTAGTAAGAGATACCCCGAAGTTCGTCATGGTCTACTCTGCAAAATACCAAATCCAAACGGCGGCAAAGCGAAGACGGGCAAAGATGGGAGCTACACCACTTCGGCGCAGGATTCGGCGGTGGGGAGCAATCCGAGCAGGAGTACACCGCGGTCCACCACTCTACTTTCCGACAGGGAATTTGGGTCGGAGCACTCTAGTCGGGTTGAAGGACCGATGGGTAGAGACAAGGCAAAGACGGCGCAAGAGAGAAGGGGAAGGCCGGCTCGAGCTCGGGAAGCGGTTCAGCATTGGTAAGTATACGAGAGGAATTTGTTCAAGCGGCCACGAGAATTTTGCAGCAAATGGAAGAATTTACGAGGCAACAAGACTATCATATCATCACGAGAAGCACCGTCGGTATGGCACCGGTCCAGAAGGAGTTCCACAATGATTGGGTCAAGAAGCTTAAATTGAAATATGGGTGGCCCGTTGATGATGAATAATTAATTATTATTATTTTTTTATGTTTAATGTAATATTTTAATTTTATTGTAATGTACTTTAGTATAATATTTTAATTTAGTGTAAAATGAAATGAATTTTTTTTAACATTTCAACTTAAAAAAAAATGGCGAGCTCAACGAGCTTGACGAGTTCGCCACTGCACTTCATTTTGAGCGCGTTGGGCCCACCAAAAAGGACAGCGAGCGAGCTCGCCAAGCTCGCCGCTGCGGAAAGCCTTTATCAATATTAAAGCAAATCCACTCACAAAAATAAGATATATAAGGCCTATTTAAGCATTACAAAGTTGGATTAGGCCAAGCATATTAATGTTTATTCAAACATTAACACAAATTTTGAAACTTTTCTTCTTAAGTACGTATTTGAAGAATATTATGTCTACTAAAACTTGAACCACATTCTCAATACCCTTGTTAAAATATTGAATTTAGGTAGAATTGTTAAGTAATATATTTTATTATTAATTAGATATATAATATAATTGTATATATTCTCACTATAAAAAGAACACGATCAGAATATAGATCTCATAACCAAAATTGGGATGAATATAAAATAAGAGAATACCTATATTTAATAATAAAAAATTACAAATTATCTATCCTAATTTATATCAAATTTTTGAAAGATAATGAACAAAATTTATGGAAAACTATAACTATGAAAAGAAAACGAGCTAATAAACAAAACAAAATATCGTTTCTTTTGACACTATTAAACAACTTTCTCACTTTAGAAAGATTAAAGTCAAGCTCATCATCTCCTGGTAATTTTTTCACTTCATTAATCACAAGAATAATTGTTATTAATATATTTTATATTAATACTAGTAAGAAGTCCGTAGAAATTCGACAGAAAATAATTTTATATTTTTATCTATATAAATATACTACAAAATATTAAAAAAGTTTTGGTAAATAATTTCATTTCAGTAAAGTGAGCAAGGGAAAAAATATAAATAATTTGCAAACAATAAAACAACCAAATAACAAACCACACCATTATAACTTTGAAAAAATTTGTCTTTCTCTCTCAATGTTTCCCTTCACTCTCTCTCTATAATTTCTCTCCAAAGACTAACTTATATTTAAAAATAGTTTTATATCATATTTAGAAGTTGTTATGTTAGTGTTAATTATATATTAAACTTAGCAAATTAATTATATTTCACCTATATAAACTTATAATTATGAATGTAAATAAGCCACATATTTGTTCATTATGTATATTTCAAATCTAAATTTGTTTAGAATTTTTTTACATCTCGATTAAAATAGTGATTTTATTGTATATACTCGTTGGATAATAATATAAACTAAAATTAGTAAAAATTATTTTTTATGTATCTATTTGAATCGTCTCGTTGGTTTATGTTAATGATATCTCTAATCTTAGCTAAAGGCCGAGAAAGATATATTTGCATCTTCATTGAATATTTTTCAAATCTAAATTTGTTTAAAATTTCCTACATCTCGATTAAACTTGTGATTTTATTATATAAAACCATCGCAAACCTGTTGGGTATTAGTACTCAATAATAAGCTGAACATTACAAAGTTAATATTAACTAAAATTTATATCCGACCCTTAACTCTCTTACAGACTTAATTTATCAAAGATAAACTCTCAATAATTCGTGCACTCAATTACAATAATCTCAAGAAAGTATATGCACTCAAACAATAAAACATAGACGGCCAACCCTCACAATGTTGTTGTTGAATATATATAGGTTTGAAACCCTAGATCTCTTCGCCATCATGTATATCTCTTTAGCTTTTCTTTCCTTGTGAGGATAAGGCTTAGGGAACGCGTTTGATATCTGCTTGATATGTATCTGTCCGCATCTATCACAATCATGGAAAAGATCCCGCAAAATCTGCGGAGATAAGGAAGGCTCTGCTAGACTGTTTCAGGTTCCCTTAGCACAGACTGAAGCACACATAAAAGAGTTTGTTCTACGCAGCGGCTTCAACACTTCAGCTGTATTTTTTGCTACATAAACTTTGCAAAAATCTTTGAGCATCATCACCTCTTGAGCAGCAACACCTCTTGAGCAGCAACGCCTCAAATTCAACGGAATCGTCTCGTTGGTTTATGGTAAATTGACATATCTAATCTTAGCCAAAGGCAGATAAAGATATATTTGAATTTTAAAGATTTTTATTTTTATTTTTTTAGCTATCAATTGATGTATTAGATTCAATGTGATATAAATAGTATTTTCTATCAGGCACTAATAGAATATTTTAGAAAAATATGATGAAAGATAAAGAAAATTTTATATAAATATGTTGATTAAATATATCTATTTAGTTCTCTAGAGATTTTCAAATTCCAACTTTATATTGGTTTCTTAAATGTTAATTTGCTTATTTTGTTGCTTTAAATTTAATTATTAGCGCTGCTTGTAGACTAATTTAAAAAATACTCCCTTCGTCCTATCAGACTTGACCTGTTTCTTTTGGGCACGAGGGTTAAGGAGAAAATAATTAAAAGTAAAGAATATGTTTAATGGAGTTTTTAAAGTAAACTAAAATAGGTAGGGAGAGGCTTCAAAAGTGGAGTGCCTTAAAAACGATATGGGATAACAAAAATTAGATAAATAAAAGCAAGAGAATTTAATTTACTGTATTAATTTCAAGTAATAACAAATGTAATTAACTTTGAGATGTAGGCGTAAGCATATCGATAATTAGTTGATATTATAATACGTATAAACGATAAATTTGTTATGTTATTGTATAATATAAAGTGTGAGAATTGAGATAATAGATATTAATAAGAATTTGATAATGTATTATAGATATAATAGAATTGATTAAGTACACAAAAATTAAAATATATGAATTAATAATTCATAAAATATGAGAATAAAGAAAAATCGGAATTTAGATATAAAATTTATGGCACCTTTTTTTTATGTTTACTTATGTGTTTACAATATTACAATAATTAAGAGGTATATCGACAAAGAAAGCTTTTAGAAATGAAAAAAAAGGTAAATTAAATTCAACTGCTTTGAATAGTAAGTAATATGATTCTTGGAAAAGGCATATGAATATTTATACTTATACAACTAACTACTTTTAATTTGAATTAATTTTATTGTTTATGTTTGTAGGTTCAATTTTGCATGAGTTAAAAAAGATGCCTATTGCATTCACTATGGTGCTTCACATTTTGAATATGAACCTCCTACCTTTTGTTGTAGTAATAGAAAAATTGAACTTGCATTTTCCAAAGTTCGAGATGGGTTGTTTGAATTGTTTACATCTCAATACAAAAAGCAATTGTTTCCGAAAAAAATATTCGCTCCTACAATGACCTATATTAAATGAGAATATTCTCATTTATTTCGCTTGGTATAAAATTAGATAGAGACTAAGACGAGGGATAACAGGCTGATCTTCCTCAAGAGCTCACATCGGCGGGAAGGTTTGGCATCGCAAATACCAATTAGTCTCATTATTGCCGAGATAATGGCTTACTTCTTCACGTTCACCGTACAATACATGCAGTTATTGATAGATAGAAAAATTACAGCATGCACTTCCGTGTACAAGCTAAAGTGTTACGTCCATCATGATTAAATTAAACAAATTTACAGTGATTGAAGGGGGTACGACCACGATAACTTATGAGATAGTATTTGTTTTCTTCCCCAACTCTTAATTGTATGATTAAGAAATTTAAAGAGTTTAAACGTTAAGATTAATGTTTTCCAACAGTAGAATAAACACAACGAAGTCTTAAGGATATTTAGTGCCAATAAGTTTAAATATTTAAAAATTTTGTAATTAGTTATGAATCAGTAAATTTACTCCCTTCGTTGTTTTTATTTGTCATATTTTTATTTATTTTTCTTATGTCCCAATAAATTTCTCATTCGAGAATTTGAGTAAAATTATAACATTTTCTCCATTTTGCCCTTCTTTATAATTATATTATTTTAATTATATTTAATATGATTATGAATCATGTAATTTTTTTATATTCCTCTGTTTTGTCTTTGTCATATTTTCATTTTTCGTTATTACCCAATAATTGTCCCATTTAAAATTTGAGCGTTAAATTTATGAATTTCTCATTTTCGCTTTCTTTAAATTCTTTTGTTATTTTGATAATATAGTTTTATTGTAAACATTCATGAGGTAAATTTATCAATATAATTTATTTCTATATACTTTTGATTAGTTAGAAGTAGTATGTAAACATTCACGATGGTAATTAATAAAGTTATATATCTTTCTCCACTTATTTCAAATACAAATTCACTTTAAGCATTAAACATGGCGACAATGCACAAGTCATCATGTTTGATGAAGTTGTGGTTGTGTATGTAGGATGCACTATAGATGAGTGTATTTCGTCAATAAGTGAAGTGAATTTCAAAAATAATTATAAAATTATAAAAAAATAGTTTTATAATATTATGTAGTTTTAACAAATTAATTTTCCTAGGGCAAAAATGAA
Source organism: Schizonepeta tenuifolia (assembly GCA_029490685.1). Lineage (NCBI taxonomy): Eukaryota > Viridiplantae > Streptophyta > Magnoliopsida > Lamiales > Lamiaceae > Schizonepeta > Schizonepeta tenuifolia. The sequence goes on from CM055957.1 coordinate 23,151,866, forward strand.
TCTACATACTATTGGACTAGGAGCATCTAAACGCCAATTGAAATGCAATTTATGAGTACTACTCCCAAGTCTACCAACTTAAATCGTAGGGGAGATGCGGATATTATAGTGAATGGAATAGAGAGGATAGAATCTCTGGATAAAATTGATATTCCATGGATTGAAGACACAAATTCAACTCAAAACAAAGTACGAAAAGATTCAGTGAAAAATCCTAGGTAAGAAGCTTAGAGTGGGATGAAAAAAGAAATCAACTACAGAGTGCAGCCCAGAGAAGTACAAGAGAAGAAAAAAAAAGAAGAATCACAAGAAACCATATAGAATCTTTGTTCATTTTATATTTTTCCACGAGGAAGAAGATTGACGATTGCATTGGAATTCCAGTGTTGATGATCAACTGTCATTGGCCAAAGTTATCTCAAAAAGTCAAAGGAAGAAAACACATACTTTAATCATCAATATCAAACAAAAAAGAATATAAAATGAACAAAGATTCAATACCTTAGATTTTGACTCATATGTCTTTTTAAGAATAATAGGTTTTAATTTCATTTTTCGTTTATATGTAATACTATTTACATTTTCATAAATTTATTATATTAGCAATAATTAAGCACTACTTTGATAATATTTAAAAATTATAATCTCTTTGCCTTGTATCAAAGAAAATGGAAAAAAAATATCTGGTATTACGTGCAACGCACGTGCGTTTCAACTAGTTTTTTAAAAGAAACTAGTAATGGGTAACCTGTTAAGATTTAAGGTACTTAGTCAAATAATTAATTTTATTGTATAATATTTTTAATTATATTTTTATGTAAAAATTAAAATATCTCAATTTTATGATTATCATGGATGTTTTTTGAACTAGTAACACTTCTCTATAGACTGCAATATATCTGTATAATTAAATTTTTCTCTCAATGGTTTTCTATTCCATAATGATTGGGAAATCATGCTGCTCAAAAAGTAAGATTTTTCATATCATGAGATCTTGGTAATACTATATTGTATTGATATGTGCCAGTGTACTTGTAACATAAAACTTATTTAGTATTTCCTCTGTTACATTTATAATGACCAATATTCCTTTTCAAGACGTCCTATATAAGTTGACTAGTTTCTGTTTTGGGTTAAACAACTTTACTATTATACTATTACACTATTACACTAATCCGCTATTATACGTACATCTAAAATAAAATAACTTTATTACACTATTACAATAATATTATATTCAATAAAAACTCCACGAAAAACACCTTTATCATTAATTCTCTTTTCCTAAATGTAATGTCGAAAAAAAAGTGGCCATTATTAAATGGAACCGAGGGAGTATTACTTGTTGTCTAGTTGTTGGAGCTAGAGATAATTTTTGAACCATAATTTTTTCATTTTTGAGAAACCGACTTTTTTTGTGCGGACTGACAATAAGTGGAATGTAACTTTGTTTTCTTGCAATAAGTGGACCGCGACTTTTTTTTCTTGCATTCCTAAGCTAATTTTCAGCCCACATTAATTTTTTTAGAGAATTTTGGGTTTGGGATGCATGGAAGGTGTTTGATGAAATGGCTCAAAGATAATCCGCCCTCAAAACAGGTACCCGTATCCATGGATACCATTTGCCGACAATGAATCCGATACAAAAGACTGGACAAATACCTCATCTAATTTAATTTTATCTTATTCTAAATAAGTTCGTCTACGAAATAGTTGCCACTTTCATTTATAGCAGTACGACCCACATAATACATTATATTTAACCTTATATTTCTCACTACTTCACTCACACGTATTTATTGTGGGATCCTTACTTCACTCATAACAATACCAATTATTATCAACTATTACCTACCATTTTCTTAAAACCCGTATTGTCTATAATGTGGTAACCATTTCGTGGATGGAGGGAGTAATTTTTTTTAATTAATGAAATTTTTCTTATTTTAAATTATTATTATTTATGTTTTTAAATAATTTTACTCTCACCGTCTCATTCAATTTGTCAATATTTTATTAAATCGATATCCTGCTCATTCAGTTTGTCTAATTCCTTAGAGCATCTCCAACAATGCTCTATTATAGCTCTCAGCTCTATTTTAGAGGCAATTTTTCCTCCAACAATACTCTATTCCTTTACTCTATAATAGAGAAATGAATAGTATCTCTCTATAAATAGAGGAACACTATTCATTCCTCTATAATTTTCTTTTTGTTTTTCCTTTTCTTTTATTACATTTAGTTTATAGTAGTACTTCATTAAACTATGACATGTAATTATATTTTAGATATTTGATTATATATAGTATATTAAAAATATTTGGCATATAAAATAACTAATAAATTCCAACAACATAAATAACTAAAAATAAATTTCAACAACATTACAACAACATGAGTACTAGATTCCAACAACATTATAGATATGAAAATTAAAAACTAGATTCCAACAATATTAAAGATACGAAAATTAAAAGTACAACTAATTCTAAAATTTAGAAAGATCATCTCCACCACTTCTATCACCTTCAAGACCCGGAAATAAATTCCTAAACATATTCAAAGTTGTTGCACCGGGAGTTGATAGATTTCAAGATTTTCTCTCTCGATTCAAAGAAATCAAAGATGCTGACGCTCATTTCACACTTCGGAATGCATTAATCGATCATTTGTGGGATGAATATTCTAATTGATAGGATTAGAATGTTCTTATTAGATAGAAATATTGAAACTTTTAATTTTAAGTAACAAAAAATATTATTTTAATTTTATTTGATTTGTGCATTTATTTTTTATTAATTTATATCTTATAATTAATATAAGGTTATTATGTGTAAAATTAAAGAGATAATATGATTTTTTTGAAAATAGAGTAAGAAGTAGAGCAATTGTTAGAGATGATGTGTTATTTCTTCTCTATAATAAAGAAGAAATTTCTTCATTATAGAGAATCTCTTGGAGATGCCCTTATAACGAAAAAATTAACCCTAAAGTGGTTACTATACCCACTTTCTCTTTTTTTCTTTAACCTTTTTTTTAATCATCGTACTCAAAACTCTAGACATAATGAGTGAAACAGACGGCAGTGAATATTAAACATTATCGATAGAATTTACTGAGTTACTTATTACATAAATATTACAATGTGAGTTAATTATTGCATAAATATTGCACATTGCAATCGTCAACCCCTAGTATTGAAAATCCACCACCACCAATACTGAGTTAATTGCATAAATATGACAATCATCTTTCTGGCATAAAAGGGTGTTCACTGTGCACTGCACTATATCATTGACAAAAAGTAGATATAGTCAGATTTTAAGGAAGGATGATCTTCCAAAATTCCTCGACAATAGTGTTACTTTAGAATTCAAATGAATGAATTAAAAAAAGAAAAAAAAAAAAAAAAAACAAGTAAACCATGGACTCAATGTCAAGCAGCCATCGACATGGACATCATCTCCTTCCTCTCTCCTCTCTCTCTCAGATACAGAGTCACTGACACACTCTCGCGAGCAAAACTGAAAATTCGTCGTTGATGGCTGAGACCTGCTTTCATCATCATCCCCTTCGCCTCCATTTTACAACTCTTTTTTACTAAAGAAGTAACTCAAACTCACTCTTAATAATCTTGTTTCTCTCTCCCAAGGGATTTCTTTTCTGAGGGACTGGTAAGAGTTCCTGTGTCCCCATGTTTCTCTCTCTTGATTTTATTTTTGTATGTTCTTGATAGCTTAAAATCTCTGTCTGCATGTAGGACTGCTGCATTTCTTGATGGAGTCTGATAAAGTTTCCAAAACTAGGGTTGATGATTTGGACCTGAGGGTGTCGAAGCTAGAGGCGACACTTGCTAATAATTCTGGTGGTGGTGGATTTTCAAACAAAGGTACTTGTTTGTTATAGAAATATGGTTTATTAGTGATGAATTGTTTGATGTCAAAAACGCCTTTATTAGTATGAAGTATTCTCTGTTGGATGTAGGGGGCCACACCCTTATTGTTGATTACTTTTGAAGAATTATAGTTCTAATTTTTTAAGCATGAATGATTTTTATTGTGGAATAATAGATTTCATTTATTGATAATTACATAGTGGATTGAAGATCTATTTTAGGCATAATTCTGATTGATTAGATAAATCAGGACACAAGCAAATTAGGCATTATTTTATCTTGATCTTTTGTTGATTTCCCCCAATTGTTTATATGTAATACACACCATTTAAGTATTGCCTGCATTACATTTCTACTCTATATACATTGTTACATTCTGTTTATGCTTAGCCTTTACTGTAGCTACATTATGGACAGTTGAATCATATATACTATATGTCTCAGTTTCAGGTGGTAGAATCCGGGCGCCAGTACTAAATCGCAGTTGTGCTCTTAAGATTATAAACATAATTAAGGACTATCTAGGAAAGGAGAATTTGGAATTATTTGAACAATCATGCTTTGGTCATCTGCTTAAGATGAATCAGCTCAGATTTCAAGGACGACTGGTGTTGCAGTTGCTGATGCACATGGACATGCGTCCCTCTGACGAGGAGAGTCTTGTGTTTAACATAAAGAACATTGGCGACAAGGAATTTCACAAAGTATGATTTTCTTATGATGACAGGGCTTCCTTTTGGCAATAAATCAATTAAAGCAACATCATCTTCTTTTCACGACAATGTATTCCGAGGTAGGCCATGTATCATGTTGAGGGATGTTGAAGAAGAATTCCTATCTATTAGTCGTCGTGATGAGGGTAAAGGTGAATCAACGTTGAAGTTGGCCCTGCTCTATTTCCTTGATGGAATTTTGCTGGCGGGAACTCAAATAAAAAAAATTGACCTCAAGTATCTGCATTTGATTGAGAATGTGGAGGAGTTTAACGCATTCCCTTGGGGTGAGGTTGCTTATGAGTTCCTTGTTTTGTCCATGCCCGACGCCGCATGGATGAATCAAAAGCTAGGCTTGACAAACATGCTTCTGTTTTGCTCTCCAAGTTTGGGCGTATGAAACGGTGCCTGATGTCGCCCCACATTGTGCAAATAACTTGGGAAACCAGACCCCTCAAATCTTGCGTTGGTCTGCAACGAAAATCATTCATTTCGATGGTCTCAAAAAATTCTTTGGTGAGGAAGCACAAATTGTAAGTAATTTCTCATTGTTATATTCAATAAATTACTACATGAATATATTTTAAAAGATCATATACTCCCCCCATAGGAGTATATATTTTGATTCTCTTTACTTTTAGAAATTCTATGTATATTTCCGTGAAATTACTACATGAATGATCGTATCCCAATTTAGAAAACATATTTTGATATTAGATTGATAATTTCATTGCTTCAAATCTTAAACCTTAGGATTGAAGATCCATTGTAGGTCTGCATGTGGATCATAGTGTTAACATGATTGATTCTTCTGCCTTTCTTGCAGGAAACGAGACCATCACAAGGTGAGGAGGATATGTTACAGAGAAATTCCCCCATAACTAGACCTCCTAAGGTAGAAGAAGATGATGACGAAAAAGAAGAAGAAGAGGAGGCTGAGAACAGGGCAACATATAGCACATTTGGGAGTAATTCTATCGCCATGGCGGAAGCTATAGACAAGCATGTCAAGTTGAAGAGATCCTCTGCAGAAACTAAACGAGTCGGAGCTCTAACTGAGAATCCTGCTCTGGATACGCTGCAGCGCTTATGGAAGGTACTCAGGTCTCTCTATGTTGATAATGTTACATATATATGTTACCTGTACATCATATTTATGTAATTTCTCTCTTGTACGTCTCTCTAATTGAGACACTTGCGTTCTAATATATAACTTGTCTCTGTATTTGTGTTGCTTGTGTATCACGTATATATTGATGATCTTGTCTCTATATTCTGCTGCATTTTCTGTACCGATCCCAACACCTTTAACATACATCTTATATTATATTGATAAATATAATGTGTATATCTATTTGATAACAGGAGTTAAGTGAGTTTGAATTATCCGAACCGGGATATGAAAGAATTAAAGCACTTTTTGAGAGGCTTTTGAACCCAAGAGAACAGTTCAAGCTGTATCAGTTATGCCAAGTTTGAGGAATCTGGTATGAAAGAGGTATCAGAGTTACGTGATAAGAGAAAATGCATCGAGCGTGCCAGAGGTTAGTAACTGTTAAACACGAGTCGACCTCTTGCATCAAATATTATATATGACAAAAACTTGGGTGCAACTGTTCCACCGTAGAACACCCGCCCATTTAACCCGACCCGTTTGACCCGGGTTTGACCCGGTCAAACCTCCTTTGACCCGGTCAAATCCCCCTTTGACCATTTTTTTTTTTTTTTTTTTTTAATTTCCAGTTTTTTTTTTTAAATTTATTTTTGTTTGCCGCTTCTTCTATGGTCAAGACGCGAGCGAGGGGAGCCGAAGGCCTCGGAGCGAGCCGTAAAAATCCAAAATGTTGCCTGCCGATTATCCTTATTTTAGTAATCGGAGCGAAGGCGGAGCCGTAAAATCGAAGCCGAAGGCTCCGACGGGGACAAAAAATCTGGAAATTAAAAAAAAAAAAAAAAAAAAAAAAAAAAAAAAAAAAAACTGGCGCGTGGGCCGCACGCGCGGGGCGGGTCGGCACGTGGCGGGTCGGGTCGGGTCATGGATATATTTGCACGGTAGAGACCTATGTACAGGAGTCCATCTCATTATATATAGTCACTCATGATCATGCGTACTTGTTCTTCAGTTATGTTCCATAGGGGCCTAAACTATCTCGCTCGTTGTGGTCCTGAATTTAAAGCGGAAGGGGAAATGCTTTGGAAAGAGCTCAACAAGATGGTTAACAGGTTTAATGATGTTGGTTTGGTTCGTGCTAAACTTAAAAGAAGAAGGCATGATGCATGATGATGATGGGTATGCATCTTTAACTTGGGTTGCTTACTTGTTTTTGTTTATTTCTGAAAAATGTTAATAGTCTTGGACTTGTTATCTCCATGCATCTTCATTATTCACTAATTGTGATTCCCATTGCGTCTAATCAGTATTCATTCTTGGTTATTTGAAATTTGGTAAAACATGAAATTAAATGATTATTGATTCCAATTCTCATATTTGAGAGTATATAATAACATGCAGGTGGGATTAGTAGATTGAGTAGCATTTGCCACAAATATCGAAATTTTGTAAACGGCAAATATAGAAGTGGAAGAAGTTCAATATTCAACAGTGGTGATTAGTTCTGGGTAACACTGTTTAATTGTCAATATTATTATTACTTCTTCACATTTGGTGCCTATTTTGATATGGTGTATGCAGCTCTGCACTTTAATTAGGGCCACCATTTATGTTAGTAGAATGCTACACAATTTGTGGTTTGATGCTGCAACTCTTTTTGTCATAATTCACCAATATTATGATGGTGTGTTATAATAATAATAATAATAATAATAATAATAATAATAATAATAATTAATAATAATAATAATAATAATTATTATTATTATTATTATTATTATTATTATTATTATTATTATTATTATTATTATTTGGGGGAAGAGGGATTGATATTGGTACCATGATTAGGCTAACAAATAGTGGGACTGTTAAGAGTATCAATGAGCTATAAACTACTAGGGGGTTGTTGGTAGATATGAATGAAATTCAGTGGGAATGGAATGACCCTTGTAATCGAATAAAGATGGGAAATAAATGAATTTGGAAATGATATTCTTATGGAACGAATAAAAGTTTGTGGTTCTAGCGTAGCATTGTTCATTGTGTCAAAATTATTTAAGCTCTTCCTTCTTTGAAATGAGTGAGCCACCTGATTATTTGTTTTATTCTAAAGAATTTATATTGCCATGGTACATAATCTCCCATGCCAATTATATCTAGTTCGCCGGAGTTTTTGGCAAAAAAAGTTCGGACTAAAAATTGAAATTTGGTGAAATTTTATGAGTGCATACACAATTCCTTTAATTAATACTAGGTTCTATTGAATCCACAGAAACATAAATAAAAAACAGGATTATTAATGTTGGCTCCAGGCAAATATTGAGGAATGTAGGCTCCTTGAGTTGGAAATTGAGGCATAAAGGGTTGAGGGTAATGTTGGCTCCAGGCAAATATTGAGGAATGTAGGCTCCTTGAGTTGGAAATTGAGGCATAAAGGGTTGAGGGGGTGGTGGGGAATGGGCGAAGAAAATTTTGTGGAGGAGGAGGCCGAGAATTTGAACTATTTGGATTGAAGTCGTCGGCAAAAGGCAATTAGAGTTGAAATTGACATGAAGATCCATTTTTAAACAAACAATTGAAGAGAAGTACTAGAGAATTGAGAGAATGGTGTGTGAAATGTGCTGTGGAATTGCGTATTTGTATGGAAAAATAAGGAAAAAAATAAATAAATTCATACGAACAGTCGCAAACGGCTAGACCGTTGCCAAATCAAAGCCCGCCACATGGCCAAAAAGCCACTTTAGGTAGCTGCGATCACCTCCTCGATCGCTACCTTGCAATCTCCTCGTTCAACAATGGAATTAAGAATGATAAGGCTACCTGCAACGAGTCTCCATTGGCCGGTCTCCAAGGGGTCCCGAGACCGCCGGCGATGGGGACCGCCGTGTTGCAGGGCCGCGCGGCTCGAGACCGGCTCGAGCAGCGCGTGGCGCGCAATGTATGCACTTAATGGTTGGAAAACAACGGCTATGTCCGATATTTTTTTTTCTTTATTCTATAATTTTGCCTATAAATACAAGTTTTTCTTCCCCATTTTTCACACCTCATTCCTTCATCTCTTTCATTTCTCTAACTTCTGCAACTCTTTCATCTAAAAAAAAAAATATGGATCCCTACAATCCCAACAACCCCTTCTCGTCGGCGTGGTTTCCCGACATGTCCGACAACATATATGCTTATACGGGGGCGGGGCTTGATTCAATTAACTTCAACACTCCGGCCTCTGCCGAGTCCTACCCGTCCTTCTCCCCCGACACCGACAGCCCGACTACAAACACCGATGATCGCCTAATTATGGCGGCGGCGCCGTCACAGCCCGCTGCCAAAGAAAAAAATGGCAAAGGCAAGGGCAAAGCCATCGCCACCTCCGCCGCCGTTGCCGATGAAGATGATGACGAAGCTGTCAAGGGCTGCAAGCGTCACAACTACACCGACGAACAAGTCACCTACTTGGCAACTCCATCGTCGGATGCGACCAGTCCGGCGAAAGATACTGGGGCGGTCCAAGATCGTTTCAACGCGAGGTTCGGCTTGCACCTCAACAAGAAGCAGGTCAAGAGCTACTTCAGCCGCATCCAGATGGCAGTTTTCTGTAATTTTTAATTTTCTGTAATTTTTAATTTTTAATTAATTAGTATTTTTTTATTGTGAAGGCATGTAATTTTTCAATTTTCAAATATTAATGAAAAATTCGAATTATTATTACTAATCAGTCTATTTTAATTTTTTTTCCAAATATGAATTAATTTAATGGAAATGGAGAATTGTTTAATATTAAAGATAGAAACAGTTTGGAGACCGTTGAATTGTAGGGATAAGTGTCTCTAAATTGTCTTTAGTGAAAAAGTGGCTGCTAGAAACCCTTTAGAAACTACTAGTGATATCCAAGAATTATGGATAACCTAAGAGTACTTGTTCCTGAGTATTGAGAACAATTAAACATTAATTAAATTAATTAATTCGCAAATAAACATGGAGTAAAATATTAATAGTCGTAATTAGTGCTGATATGAGTACACGGTATCTGAAAATGTGATGTGATTCGAAAGTGCATTGGTACTCGTTTCAGTTTGTTGATTAAATTTGACTTTTGTGTAACAAAAAGTTCACCAAATAATAGCAGAAATATTTTTTTTGTTTTGTTTGTGACATATGAGAGAGAAGTAGTATTACAGATTCCTTCTCTTGGACTCCATCATCCTCTCTCGCTCTCTCTTGCTTTCTCTACACACAAGAGAAGACAGAGCTGTGATGTCGACGAATAAACCCAGTTTATCAGGTGAGGAACTATTGAAATTGCGTTGGATGAGTTTCATGACATGAAAACGGAAATGGAGAAGGCTGTTAGTGAGAGAGATTCTTTGAGGAAAGAGGTCAAAGAATTGAGATTGAAGTTGATAGAGTCTGATGAAACTGCTGAGTTTTACAAAACTAGGGTTGCTGTTTTGATTGAGCAGAGGGTGTCCAAGGAGAATTCGAATTCGAATTCGAATTCGAAGCCCGATTCTGATGGTGATGGTGATGCAACTCCACCCATTCCAATTCCATCCTCAAACAAACGTACGTATATACCTTTACCTTTTTTAACTTAATTCATTTCCACACAATTAAATATTAATTGTGTATTAGCGTTTTTACTCATTTCAAAAATGCCTTTATTTTCCAGTGCAAATAAAATTGATTAATGATTTATAAGTTTTAATGAACACTTGGATGCAAATTATGCAATTGAATTAATGTGGGTACGCTACAGGCACTTGTAAAAGAAAAGCGGTTGAATATTCTGCGACAGTGACTGAAGAAGAAGAAGAAGCAGCTGCCCACAATTATAATTCTGCTGCTTCTAAGTCTAAAACTCAACATCATAATTCTAATCAACCCAAAACCCCTTATATTAGAGGTAAGTAAACTACTCAGGTTTACATGTTTTTCTTTAAATATGTTATATTAATTTGATGAATGTTGATTTATTCGGATTGAATTATTATCAAATAGAAACAAATTTAATTGATTTTTTCCTTAAATCAAGGGATAAGAAATCGGTTAGATAAGAAATCAGTTAGATATAAGGGGGAATTAAATGTTGGCTTTACTTTTAGGCAACGATTTGAGAATATAGGGCGAATCAACGATTTGTGATTGTAATTCATAAAGTCAATGTTTTGGAATATAATCTAATTTTAGAATTAACATGAGAATATCTAATCCCTTAATTTGTGATTTGATAGATCATACATGATAGTACAACTTAAAATAGACATTGTAGAAAATAGATTAAATGAAATTTGCTTAATTCAATCGTAGCCGTCCATCTCCTTTTAATCTATGGACAATAAAAGTTTTCTAATTCTAATTAGAACTTGGCCAGATACAGTTAAACTAGGCATTGGTTTCTCTTGATTTTATATTAATTAATTTTCCCCTATTGTTTGTATAACTAAAGCTTACAAATATATAGGTTGTATTTTTATCTATATTAGCATCCCAAAAAGGTGATAAAATGAAAAATGAAAGACAAAAGTAATAAGATGCACCTTATTGGCTAGCTAAATTTCTTTTTTGCTTACTTTTTTTTTGGATAGATAAAATTCTTTTGTTACATAGATACCTAGAGCATACATATATATTATTTTTTTGTTTAGTGTAAAATTTATTAATTTGCCTTATAATATTCGACTAAATTTTGTCTACATTTTTTGTTCTTACTTCTTAGTTACAGGCGCTACAAGTCAGATCACTCCTCTAGTAAATAAAATTACCAAGTATCTAAATAAGGAAAATTTGGAAAAATTTAAAGAATCGTGCTTGGGTCATTTGTTGAAGATTAATGAAGTCAGATTTCAAGGCCAACTATTTCTGCAATTGCTTCTACACATGGACATGAGGGCCTCCAATAAGGAGTGCCTAGTCTTCAACATTAACAACTCTAGACTTGAATTCGGACCTACAGAGTTTTCTCTAGTCACCGGGCTTCGTCTTTGTGCATTGGAAGAAACAACCATTACAACATCATCTTTAACTTCATCAACTCAAAGTAAAGTTTTCATGGGTGTTGACCCTACAAACTTGTTGGAGAATCTTGACAAGGACGTCCTTAATGTTAGTCGGCGTGCTAGTAAGGGCAATGATGAATCAGCGTTGTTGAAGTTGGCTTTGCTTCATTGCCTTTATGGAATTTTGCTTCCTGGAAATCCGTATACAACAATTGACGAGGAGTATCTTCATTTGATTGAGGATCTGCACAAGTTCAATGCATCCCCTTGGGGTCGGGTTGCATATGAGTTCCTTGCCTCATCCGTGCTTTCAGCCCGAAGCAGCTATGATAGTTCAAAAATCAAGATTAAGATTTGCGGCTTCAGTTTAGCTCTTCAGGTATGGGCTTATGAGCTAATGCCTTCTCTAGCTGAATATTGCGCTGTTCGTGTAAATATCCGAGAAGACCAAATCCCACGGATCTTGTGTTGGTCTACAACGAAAACAAGGGTTGGTTTGAAAGATCTCGTGAAATTCTTTACACCGGGTGATGAAGCAAGTTTGGTGAGTAAAATTTTATTTCAACTACTTGTGTGTGTTATATAATATTAGAGTTGTTGTCATGAATATGTTAATAACATATATATTATATAAATAGGTGTTGGATGGTATTCGAGCTTCTCCATGGGAACTGCAAGCGCTAACAACTGGTACTATTCGTCGACTCGAAAAAGAAAAATCGCCTAGTGACAAAGAACAGTCTCATTCAGCAAAGCCAACATCCCTGACAAATCGTCCTGCTCGTGCAATGACTCAAACTAACGTGAATCATGTGGTGCAGGCTGAGACGCAGCCAATCGTGGAAAGATGTTTGTCTTCTGCTGCTGGAGATGTCATGATTATAAGTGACAGCGAAGAAGATGAAGCTGCTGCTGCTTCTAATTCACAATCAAAGGATTCAGGTGATGTTCAGATAGGAACCCAAATAAATTTATTGCAGGGCTTAAATTCAAAACGAGGTAAAAATGAGTATTAATTACCTTGTGTTGAGTAACTCTGAAGCTGGAAAGTTTTAAACCAGTCTGCAACTCTGCTTATTTTGTATCTCTCAATTAAGGCCACTATTTATAGTTGTGTGCTTGTTAGTAGAATGACTGTGTAGCAATTTGTGATGAAAATTGGATCGGATGAATTGAGCCTTTGAGGAATTGAGTGATCGGTGTTTTTGGGGACAGAGAGAAGTTGTTTAGGGTTTTTTGTGTTTCTGTTTTATCTATTTTGAGCTGTAAAATAGCTTATTTTTTATGAACACCACATTGTTTTATGATTTTTTTTAAACCGGCTTGCCTCATATTTCCTACTTAAACTATTATTTTTTTCATTATTTAATTTTATTTTCTTATTTCCTAGATAAATAAAAAATATATATAGATTCTCTACTCACAATACATTAAAATAAAAAAAAATAAAAAATAAAGAACCTCATAAACTCGTGTCATTATTCCTTCCAATCCACACTTATTGTGAATGGAGGAAATCTTATGTATCATACTACCACACTTGTTGTGAATGGAAGAACTATTATGTATGAGAGCTCTCCGATTGATAAGCCCTTGAAAATATATTTTATTGTTTTAGAGGGTTAAATGGCTAAATGACTACCCACATCCTTCTATTGCATCTACTCTCTCAAACTCCCATTATATATTTATGCAAGTCGTTCCTCACAATTCCAAAGTCCAAAGCATCCTCTCAATTGTATATACATAAAACCTCAATAAATTAACTCATGAGATCATGAAAATTTATTAATTTAGAGAGGTCTTATATATTGATAAACTAATATTTTATTAATTAAAGGAGTGATTTTTTAAATTCAGAATATTAATTATATTTAATATTCCTTTGTATTGAAAATAAATGAATTCATATATATTTCATTGAATATATTCATGCATCACCTATTCGTTGTAACAAATACATATATTCATGTACAAATGAAGCAATCTCAAGCGACTTAAGTGAGACAAGTTTTGAAGAAAGCATGCATGAGTTTGAGTTTATGATAAAGAATGTTGGTTATCGCAATCAAATAAACATCAACAACTTGTTGGACGATATATATCCGAGTGAAAATGATGAATGTTCACAAGTTCAACGTTTAGAAGAAATTGTTGCTGACATTATTGATGATCCTACTAATGATGAAGTTGAAGATGATTCATCTCGGATCTCGCGAATGGGCAATTGGTAGCTGTTCAACTCAAAAATTCTAAAGGAACACCGTTGAAACCAGTCACGCGAAAGGAAGCTTTAAACGCGACAACAACTCTTCACAATTTTTTATTATAGCTAGAGAATTCGAAATCGGAACGTTTGAGTGCAACTAGAAAAGTTAGGGATGAAATCCAATTTGATTTAAATTTTAAGAAAAAACAAATAACAATAGATTCATATTTTAGTAAATTAGCATGACCTTAATAATTGTAATATTTAAGAATTTTTAATTTATAGTATTAATGAGACCTATACATTTATAAAGGAATTTTTCAAAAAATTATTATTTTATTATCTTATCGAATTTGATGATTTTTTACAAAAATCAGAAGAAAATTTATTATATTAAAAAATTTATTAATTTATAGAATATTAAATTATAGAAAGTAATTCTTCAACAAGTCTTTTGACCTTGATATCCGTGGAATCAACATTGTACATGCATTGTTATGTACTTATGATATCGCACATAATTAAAGAGGTGATGTCATGTACACCTCCCTTGTGCACCTTCACCAAATATTAGTACTCACTTCATCTCATAGACTTATCTTATTTCTTTTGGGTACGAAATTTAAGGAGAAAATAATTAAGAATAAAAAGTATATTTAGTGGAGTTTTTAAAGTAAAATAAAGTGGATAGAGAGAGTGAATGGTGAAATAAAGTGGTAAATTAAAATAAAGTAGGTAGAGAGAGTGAATAGTAAAATAAAGTGGAATAAAGTGAGTAGAGAGAGAAGAGTATAGTGAATGACATAGAAAATGAGGTGAAAAAATATGATGAAAGGTGTAAAATGGATTGTTTAACAAATTAATTATCTACTAATTATTTCCAAAAAAGGAAATAAGACAAGAATAACGGGACGAAGACAGTATTATTCTTGTTTCATCCACGTTAACATTATCTTCTTTAACTTTTTTTTTTATCTTTACTAGTTGGAGAACACTTACAACGCACGTGGATCCTTTTTTTTTTTTTTTTTTATTATCATCAATTGTTACTCCCTCTCATCCACTGGAATTATTATATTATTGTTCGACACGAAGATTAAAAATAATTATAAAAAGATAGAAGGTGGGTAGGTGTCATCATTTTTAAAGCATTTTGAAGGATTAAAACTTTCCTTATTTGGAATATGACAATATAAGTGGGACATTTAAATAAGAAAAGATGACAGTATGAGTGAGTCCGATAAAGTATAAAATAGTGTAAAAATAGTATATCCATCATATATTAGTATGATTTTCATCACCTTTATATGTATTTCAATAATCCAAATAAAAGATAAATTAGTAATCGAAACATAATCTTATCTAATCGTAGTTTCTAATTCTATAGCTAAGAGTTGGTACAAGGATGGATTAATTAGTAATAGAAACAAAATCTTACACTCCTTCTGTCCCAATTGCAAAGTCTCACGTTCTATTTAAGGATGTTCCAATAACAAGTTCTCATTTCAAAAATGAAAACAATTAACTCTTAAACAGTTGTAGCATCTACCACTTTTCATTTATTTACTCTTTTTTTATAATACTCGTGCACTAAGAAGTGAGACATGGGATGAATGATTTCTTAAGGGATCACTCGGGGCTCATCAGATGTAGATGCTCTTAGGGCCTTCATTAAAAATAAATGAAGCCCATGTTGAATTAAAAAAAATACAAAAAATCCTACCCACACTAAATAAAGTGGTTTCGATAACTGTATACATCAAAAAACATTTTTTAATCCATGATCACTACTTTCACTAGTAATTTATACCGCACTTTATCGGGTCAAATGTAGCATAAGTAACGAGTGTCGATTCCACGAGGACTATAAAACGAGTTTCTAATGGAAATGAGGTTCATGCGCATTCCTACTATTCAAGCTCTTCGAATAAGGGGATTTTGGATTCATACAACTATTAAACAAGCAATTACGGCTAAACAAGCAATTAAAACTCAAAATCAAGCACAATTGACAAATAAACGATCAAATAAACGATTTAAAGGCACTTGAAGGAAAGGGTTGGTTCTAGGGATTTGCTTTGATTCTAGATGGCTTGACCTTCACTTACTAAGTCATATAACCATATTTAATCATCTAAAAGAGGAGCATTCACAAGGATAATCACTACCCTCTCTCGATAGATAGTAAAAGTGGATCAACTCGATGACTCTATCGGCTAAGACTCAAGACGACGAATCAACTCCCAAAAGCATAAGAATACAAGCTCCCATGCATGCATTTCTCACCTTCTAAGTCTCAAAAGCAAGGCATATTGTGATCATTGATTTCCATGAAAGTAAAATCCTATTAAGCAATTCTACAAACACTTGGCATGCAAGAAAGATGATCAAAAATTCCCACATGAAAATAAGATCCAACACCACAATCAAATAGATGAGGGTAATTAGAAATAACAAGCTAAGATCAAATCCATCATCAAATCACACAAATCCCTCAAACCAACAAAGAAAACTTAGCTAGACATAATTGAAATTAACACAAAACAAAGAGAAGAGGATTGCATAAATAAAATACTAGGAACCCAATGTCTAAATCTTCAACAAGTCTTCCAAATCCAAGCTAATCTCTATTACAATCAATGAAATAGTGTTTTAACTCTAAAAAGCAAGTGTTGCAAGTGGAAATTAGGGTAAGGGTGGAGAGAGTGGCGTTTTTGGGCTGCCAACTCCTTTAAATAGGAGTAGAAAAGTGTTAATACATGTAGAAATCGCAAAAAGGGAGGAAAAACGTGACTATAGGGAAAAACGGCAAAACTCGGCGGTCGGCGAGCCATTTTCGGCGGTCCAGCAAAATTTTCGGCGGTCCAGGCTGGACCGCCGATTTTGGTTTTGTACTGGAATTCGTATTCCAGTGAAATTCGGCGCTCAACCTGGCGACCCGGCTACATTTTCCGGCGGTCCAACTCCAACCGTCGGTTTTGGTGCTTGGACCGCCGGTTTTTGCTGTAGGGTTCCGTTTCGTCCCGTTTTCGACTTTTTCGTTCCGTTTCTTCGTCCCCGCTCTTCTATATTCTTCCCTTCTTGACTTGGCATCCCGTTCAACCTACACACATGCGAAAACTCCACCAAAACGTGAGATCCATTCAAGATATTGAAAACAATATAAAACCGCTCACATTTAAAGGCAAAGCAACGCACTTTGTGCTATAAAAACGCGATAAGTTGCTACAAAATGGGCGTTTATCACTCCCCCAAACTTAAGCATTGTTCGTCCCGAACAATATATTCAACTAAAGAACATAAACATCGAATGGTGTAGCAACTTTGGATCCTAAATGCCTCAGAAAACTCAACACTTTCAATGCCAAAATCGAGCATATTGTTCACAACTCACACAAACTAATGGCATGCCAATCTCAACAACTCAACAAACGAAACTCACAAAGTGGTGTATCCCTCGCTCTCAAATGTTTAGGCTCGAGCTCTCATCGAAATCATGCAATGCAAATCCACTTACCATAAGTTTGCTTATCGTCTATCATCTCCGTTGCAAAACAAATTATGCAAGAACAAGGATCACAAAGGGCTTTTCTGGGGTTGTAATGTAGGGACATTGGTTTAGGAATGGTAATTTGGCCAAGTGACTTAACACATTCATTCACCAACCTTATATCTACTTCAAAACACGCATGGAATCTCTCCAACTTCCTTCCTCACCACACACTACTCATTCATAGGACTTCAACTCACTTTCATTCCCTTATGCTCATATTTTTTCTTCTTTCAATTTTCAAGTGGAACACCCTAACACACAATATATATACTCATTTTGCTCAACTTCCACTTTCTTTTCTCTTTTTCATTCATCATTTTTTTATTTTTTTTTTTTCACTTTGAGCTTATGGGAATTTATTTTCTTTACAAAGCAACAAGTCCTTAACAACTACCCAAACCATCATTAAATCGTCAAACCACCCCGGATGCCCTTACACTCCAACACCTCATTTTTCTCCGGTTTGTCAATAAAAGGCAAAATAAAGCTCAAAAGGGGCTAACAATGGATAATTCAAAGCACAATGTAGTGTTTGGGTTTTAAGAGAGCTAACAAGGGATGGCCTAAGATTATTTCCAAAATTCTTGCATAAACACGCATTCTTGACGAAGAACCAAAGCAAGTTCTAGAAGTGAATAAGCATGCATGATCAAACTCACAAGAAAGGAACAAAATTCATAGCAAATCAAGGCTCAAGTCCTCACGGGTTTTATTCATTCATCAAGAAGTAAAAACCGGCACACCAATCATTCATGCAAGCCGTTCACAAACCACTCAATCTCAACAAAGTTTTACAAAATCAACTCAATATCCTCATCGGCATTTCACCACATCACTTGAGCAATAAACAACCACAATTATAGCAACTACGCTCCACTTTTGCAAATGTTTCACAAAATTTCCACAAATTCAACACACTTGCAATTCTAACACCACAATCAACAAACACACCAACAAAACAAACCAAACAAAACACAACGACCCAAGCAAAACGCACACATATTTACAACCGTCTTTGTATTCACCTCCCCCCCCCAAACTTAGTCGAAACCGAAGGAACCGAATAAGTTTGAAGGGAAGAAATAAATACAAAGACGGGGGTACCTTTCATTCTTCATTGGGGAGGCGGTAGTGGGGGCCAAGGATGGCCTTCCTCAAGCTGCGCGGCTTCAAAACGGTGCACGAGATCCAACAATTCGTCCTCCTTGACGACATTCTCTTGGTGGTAACGATATTGACGCGCGTAGAGCTCTTGTTGGAACGCGTTATGTTGATCAAACCATGATTGCTGGAAGGCTTGGCGCTCCGCCCTTTCTTCTTGGTGGAACCGCTCTTGGCGGCCAAAGAGCTCTTGCCTCAAGTCTTGCATATCGGCCCGTTGCTCTTGAAAGAAAGTGCGTTGTTCTTCTTGGAAGGCTTGCTGCTCCTCTTGGAATGCTCGAAAATTGGCTTGGGCCCTATCATCCCTCTCATACATGTCATTTTGGAAAGCCCTTAGATATCCGTATTGCATTTCTTGGCTTTCTCGCATGTCTTGTTGGCCGATGCGGTTAGTTTGGATATCATGCTTCATGACGGCAAACTCGTTATCCCATTGGGTGCACAAATTATTAATGTGCGAGATTTGCTCGGGCATGCTTGAGAGTTCTTCCCCGTAGAAAGTTCCCGGCGCCGCCGACCCTCCATACGGGTTATAGGATCCATAGGGCCCTCCAAATCCATGGTATCCACCTTGAAATCCACCGTGTGGTCCTTGAAAACCACCTTGATAGCCGCCTTGGGAACCTCCTCCGGACCCTTGACCTTGTTCGAAGGTTTGACGCCTCCGGCTTTCCAAATCTTGTTTTCTTTTCTCTAAACGGGCCGCTCTTCTTTCTTCTTCACCCGCTCCCTCATCTTCCTCATTCTCGGAATCCCTATCTTCATTATTTTCTTCATCTTCTCCTTCTCCTCCACTACTACTTTCACTTGCCTCCATTTCAATCTGTGGATCACCGGCCGCCTCTATAGCCATTTCATGAAGGGGGGTGTTCATCTTTCAATTAAGTTTTTGATTGAGGGTGGTGATCTCGGTAAGGACGGTATCGGGAAGTGGAAAGACTTCCACCTTCACTTTGTGTCCTTTCCTTGGCTTCCACTCCGGATGTTGGAGGAAGAGATAAGGCTTTGATGCGGAGACAAGAACCCTCATATTTTTCAACATCTCGATATCCATAACCAAGTTGGCATCAATTGTCTCCCATTGCGCACAATCGGGGCAAAGGGCTTGGGCTATTGCATAGATGAGCCCTCCACAGCAAAGAACCCTGGATTTTTGAATCTTTTGCGCCCAAAGTTGGCGAAAAAGAAATTGTCCCAAGTTTAGCCTCGTTCTGTTTAGCATGCAGTAGATAACTTGGAGCTCCACACTCCGACACGAGCTATTTTCTCCCCTCTGAAACACCGTGTGGGCCAATATTCGTTGAACAACTCGAATGACGGGATTGCGGAGCAAAGTAGCCTTAGATTTCCCCGAAGAGTATAGCTTGACCGTTGTAATAGTCAACTCTTTCCAAAAATTCTTGGCCTTGAAACCCCGTGGCTTGTCACAATCACCTCCTTCCGGACAATTGAAAATGGCATTGACTTGGCTCATGGTCAACGAATGCGTCTCGTTTCCCAACCTAAAATGTACCATGCTTGGGCGCTTGAGTTGACTAGTTGGGATGGTCAATGTGGAGAGAAGCTCGTAAGATGCTCTTGGACAAGTGGGCCACCACCCCGTCAAGATCGACCCCCACCCAATGTTGTCGAACAATTCCTTTACATTCTCCCATAACCCAAGCTCCTTGAGGGCTTTTTCATCGGGATATTTGCAAGAGGCGAGGCCCTTCTTCACTCCCCTTTTCACAAGTTGGGTGAAGTACTTCTTGTGATGGTCTTGAAGATTTCTAATCCCAAAGACGGAAGGATGGTATGGATCTTCCTCCACTTGTCGCCGTCTTGAGTAAGTTGCCGTATCTGGTCGGGAAGAAGTCGGCTTTTGTTTCTCTTTTTCCTTGCCCTTGCCCTTGGGCGGTGAATCCTCAAGGCGTGGACGCTTGTCGGCTTTACCTCGGCCCATGGTACCTATACTCAACCACCATAGTTAAGTATCCAACTCCAAAACAACATAGCAATGAATTCATCACAACAAATCCTCCAGAAATGGATATCAGAACAATTGTAGCACACACCAAACCATAAAACATTTCTCTTATCGTCAAAATGAAACATTGCAAGCTCAAGACTATCTACAACTCCACGATTTGAACAAATACGCACCAATTCATCATCACCAAGCCTCTTTAACACATAATCATGCACCAATTAACCAATAAGCTCACTAAGGTTGCTAGAAATCACTTAAGGGTTCCAAAATATCAAAACAATCAACAACCAACTCTAAGGGATCAACTAACATGCTCAAATTAACACCCAATTATAAGGAAACATGATTACATGAACAATTAAGTACAAAAACCCCCAAAATTCGAAAATTCAAGCCCTAGAAAAATTACCCAAAATAAAAACGAAAATTAACACAAACAAACCAAAAAAACTAAGCATAAAAAAACATAAAAACAAGAATTATAGAAGCAAAATACCTCAAAAATTCGACAAATTGCAAGAAAAAGGGCAAAAATTCCACAACTTGGGTTTGAGGATTTGGATGGATGAACACTTGAATTTCTTGGGTGGAGATGTAGATTAGGTGATGGGTGTGGTGTGTGTGGAAGGATTTGAGGAGATTTGAAGTATTGAAGGAGGAATTTGAAGAAGAAAATTGAGTATTTTCGTGAGTTTTGAAGTTGGGAGGAAAGAAATGAGAGAAAGATGAGAAAAAGGGAAGAAAAAGGGTGAAAACGCAGAAAATCGGCGGTTCAACCTAGTTTTCGGCGGTCCAGGCCAAAAGTCGGCGGTCCAGGCTGGACCGCCGAGTGGGTCGCCGATTTCGACTTTGAACGGGCCGAAAATTACAGTGATTTTCGGCGGTCGAATCGGCGGTCTGGGCATATTTTTCGGCGGTCCGGACCGAACCGCCGGTCCGGCGGCCGATTTTGACTTTGAACCGTTTTTTTTTTTTTTTTTTTTTAGGAAAAATAAACGAAAAGCTTCCTAGAGACGAGACTAAACACAGAAAAACAAACACCAACGACAAGCCAAACTAACACTTAACTTGAACACCACCAAACTCTCAACGAACTCAAACAAGCATGCTAACCGATTTCTCAACCAAACCAAACTCAACCCAATGACGCATCAAAACCAAAACGAAAAGAAAAACCAAAAGCAAGTAAAATGTTGGGGTGCCTCCCAACAAGCGCTTTGTTTAACGTCTAAAGCTAGACGATACCTCACTTTCAAGGGTCATTCAAGATTGTGACCGTCATGTTCCGGTCCGGCTCACAATTGATGTACGGCTTGAGTCGATGCCCATTCACCAAGAAGGTCTCTCCATCAGCTTTGAGAAGATGATAGGTGCCGTTTCCATTGCTCTTGTAGATGACGTAGGGACCCGTCCACCTCGACTTCAACTTTCCCGGAAAGATACGGAGGCGAGAATTGTAGAGAAGCACCTCATCACCCGGAGCAAAGTTCTTGGATCGAATGGCTCGGTCATGGAACTTCTTGGCTCTTTCTTTGTAGATCCGAGAGCTCTCAAATGCTTCATTTCTCCATTCATCAAGTTCAAGTAACTTCTCAAGCCTTGTATATCCGGCTTCTTTAAACTCAAGGTTAATGCGCCTTGTAGCCCAATACGCCTTGTGTTCTAGCTCAATCGGCAAGTGACAAGACTTCCCAAATACAAGTTGAAATGGAGACATGCCTATGGGAGTCTTGTAGGCGGTTCGATAGGCTCATAATGCATTATCCAAGTGGCTTGCCCAATCTTTTCGACGTGCCACCGATTTCTCCAAAATTTGCTTGATCTCTCGATTGGCTAACTCGGCTTGGCCATTTCCTTGAGGATGGTAAGGAGTGGCCACCTTGTGCTTCACCCCATATTTGGAAAGTAAACTCCCAAGCCACTTGTTGTTGAAATGTGACCCTCCATCACTTATCAATGCCCTTGGGGTGCCAAAAGGAGTGAGAATGTTCTTTTGCAAGAATTTTAACACCGCTTTTGAGTCACTCTTCACCGTAGGAATAGCTTCAACCCAACGGGATACATACTCCACCGCAAGAAGAATATAAGAAAACCCTTGGGATTTTGGAAACGGCCCCATGAAGTCTATACCTCATACGTCAAATAACTCAACCTCCACCAAGATATTTTGAGGCATCTCATCTCTTTTGGAAACGTTACCCACCCGTTGGCAACGATCACATGACTTCACAAAGGCATAACAATCTTTAAAAATCGAAGGCCAATAAAAACCACTATGAAATACCTTGATGGCGGTTCGATGCCCTCCAAAATGGCCTCCACAAGGTGAGCTATGGCATTCTCCAATGATCTTTGTCCAATCCGTTTGCTTGACGCATTTTCGGATAATCCCATCGGCACACCTTCTATACAAGTTGGGGTCTTCCCAATAGTAGAATTTCACATCATGCAAGAACTTCTTCTTTTGATAAGAAGTGAAGTCACCGGGCAACTCTCCAATCACAAGGTAGTTGACAAAATCCGCATACCATGGTGTATAGTCCACAAGCTTCAACACTTGCTCATCCGGAAAGCTCTCATTGATCCTCACTTTTGGATCTTCTCCCTCCACCGGATTTTCAAGACGGGAAAGATGATCGGCCACTACATTCTCACAACCCTTTCGGTCCCGAATTTCCATGTCGAACTCTTGGAGAAGGAGTATCCAACGAATAAGGCGAGGCTTCGAGTCTTTCTTAGTGAAGAGATAGCGGATGGCGGCATGATCCGTGTACACAATAGAGTGGGTCCCCACCAAATACGGACGGAACTTGTCAAATGCATAAACCACCGCAAGAAACTCTTTCTCGGTCGTGGTGT
Organism: Schizonepeta tenuifolia; assembly: GCA_029490685.1. Lineage (NCBI taxonomy): Eukaryota > Viridiplantae > Streptophyta > Magnoliopsida > Lamiales > Lamiaceae > Schizonepeta > Schizonepeta tenuifolia. The sequence goes on from CM055957.1 coordinate 23,175,329, forward strand.
AATTCATTTGAGCCGAGTCAAGAGTTTTACTTGCATAGTAAATCACCCGGAACAACTTATCTCTCTTTTGGCCCAAAACGGCGCCAACCGCCCAATCACTTGCATCACACATAAGGACAAACGGCTCACTCCAATCGGGTGTAATCAAAACGAGAGTAGAAACGAGGGCCTTCTTCAATTTCTCAAACGACTCCAAGCATGCATCATTAAAGTCAAATTTTGAATCCTTTTCTAACAAAGAGCAAAGAGGCTTTGATACCTTGGAAAAATCCTTGATGAATCTTCTATAGAAGCCGGCATGGCCAAGGAAACTCCGTATAGACTTCACGTTTGTTGGAGGAGGAAGCTTCTCTATGGCAACGATCTTGGCTCGGTCCACCTCTAGCCCATTACTTGAGACTTTATGGCCCAAAACAATCCCTTCTCGAACCATGAAGTGGCATTTCTCCCAATTCAAGCAAAGGGAGGTTTCTTCACATCTTTGTAATACTTGAGAAAGGTTGGCCAAACATGCATCAAAAGAGGATCCAAAAACCGAAAAATCATCCATAAACACCTCCATGATATTCTCAATAAGACCATGGAAGATGGCCATCATGCATCGTTGGAAAGTGGCGGGGGCATTGCATAATCCGAATGACATCCGACGGCAAGCAAATATCCCATATGGGCAAGTGAAGGCCGTCTTATGTTGATCCTCCGGAGCTATAGCAATTTGATTGTATCCGGAATACCCGTCCAAAAAACAATAGTATTGATATCCGGCTAGCCGATCGAACATTTGATCAATGAAGGGGAGAGGGAAATGATCCTTTCTTGTAGCCGCATTCAAGGCTCTATAGTCAATACAAACCCTCCACCCCGTTTGCAAACGGGTGGCTATTTGTTCTCCATTAGGATCCTCTACAACGGTGATGCCTCCCTTCTTTGCCACTACTTGAGTCGGGCTAACCCACTCACTATCGCATATAGCATAAATGATTCCGGCATCAAACAACTTCAATACATCCTTTCTCACAACTTCTTGCATAACCGGATTTAGACGACGTTGAGGTTGAACTTTCGGCTTTGCATCATCCTCCAACAAAATCCGATGCATACAAATAGAAGGGCTAATTCCCTTAATATCCGCTATAGACCACCCAATAGAAGATTTATATTTCCTCAACACCCTCAACAACTTATCCAACTCCTCATCATTAAGAAAAGAAGACACAATAACCGGCAAAGTCTCATCCTTACCCAAATATGCATATTTGAGGTGATCGGGTAATGGCTTCAACTCCAAAGTCGAAGGAGAGCTTGATTTGGATACTCCTTCCGGTACTCCTCCTTCAACGGGTGTGTAGAGATCAAGATAAGCCAAATCTTCTAAAGGGACTCCTTGATTAGCATCCATATATGCAATAGACTCCAATAACTCATCACAAGCCTCATCAAAATCCGAATAAGAGTGAATAGAGTCAACAATGCAAGTTTCCAATGGGTCTTGAGGATAAGATGAAATAGAATCGATGAACTTACATTCTTCAAGGTCCAACTCTTGAGGTTTCCTCATGGCTTCATAGATAGAAATAGTCATCTTCTCATCATTAAGACGGAAGGTGAGCTCCCCATCTTGGACATCAATCAATGCCCTACCGGTTGTTAGGAACGGACGGCCTAAAATAAGGGGAGTATGCTCATCTTCGGGCATATCGAGTACCACAAAGTCAGCAGGAAATATAAATGTCTCCACCTTAATGAGTACATCCTCCACGATTCCCCTTGGATAAGAAATAGATCGGTCGGCCATTTGCAAGGCAATCGTTGTGGGCTTCAACTCTCCAATTTCCAACCTTCTAAATATAGACAAGGGCATGAGGTTGATGCTTGCCCCTAAGTCACATAGCACTCTTCCAAACGTTTGACCTCCAATCACACATTCAATAACAAAGCTCCCCGGATCCTTTTGCTTCAACGGCAACTTCTTTTGCAACACGGTACTACACTCCTCCGATAAGTTAATGGTTTCAAATTTTCCAAGCTTCCTCTTCCTAGATACGGCCTCCTTCAAGAACTTAGCATACCCCGGCATGTCTTTCAAAGCATCAAGCAAGGGAATGTTGATTTCCACCTTTTTGAACATCTCAATAAATTTGGCAAGTTTTTCGTCTCCCTTAGCTTTGGCAAGTCTTTGAGGATAAGGGGCTTTTGGAACCACATCTTTGTTTGGCAAAGAAGATGAAGGACTAGGAGGATTAGCTTTAGAAAGTACCTCTTCTTGAGCTTGAGGCTTGTCCACTTGAGGAACCGACTCCTCCACTTCTACCTCTTCATTAACCACTTGATCTTTTTCCTCCAACTCCGGGTAGTTCTTGTAGGTTGTCCCACTTCTCAAGTGGATAGCATTACATTGATTTTTCGGGTTTACTTCCGTATTACTTGGAAATTGACCCGGCTTGTGTTGAGACGCCGCTTGATTAGCCATTTGGCTCACTTGGCCTTCGAGCATCTTCACCGACTTGGATAGGGCCGAGACGGTTCCCTCTAAACTAGTGACTTTTTGACCCGTGGAACCCATGAAAGCATTTTGATTTTGGAGAAGTTGTTGCATCATCTCCTCCATAGACGGCGTGGGCTTCTTCGGCTCATTGATCATTCCTTGAGAAACCGAGAATCCGGGTGGTGGATGGATAGCATTGTTTGGGTTGGAATAAGAGAGATTGGGATTCCTATAGTTAGGATTATAGGCTTGATTACCCGGTGGGTAGCTCGAACGGTTGAAGTTGTTGTAGCCTCTTTGATTCACATAATTAGCATTCTCAAAATGGGAACTCTCTTCACCTCCACATTGCATTGGTTGAACTATCATCTTCACCTCCGACTTAGCTTTTCTATCGGCTTCATAATCCTTCCTAAGCAAGGTTAGTTGCTCCAACACGTCATCATATCTATCATCGGCGATAGAAGCAACCCTCTTAGAAGGATTTCTCTCTTGAGGCCAAAGATAGCTATTCGCCGACATCTCTTCCAAAATACGGACCGCCTCTTCATATGGACGATTAGTCAATCCCCCTCCGGCGGTGGCATTCACCACTTCCCTTGTATGACTCGCGAGCCCACGATAGAAGTTTATAATTTGCTGCTCCTTTGAGAACCCATGTTGAGGACATCGCCTCAACAAATCCTTGTAACGCTCCCAAGCCTCATGAATAGACTCATCTCCGGCTTGTGAGAAGTGAGAAATATCGGATATCAATGTTTGTGCCCGAGATGGTGGGAAGTACTTGGCAAGGAAGAGCCGGCAAAGTTGCTCCCATGTTGTGATCTCCGATCGGTCAATGGTTTTGTACCAATCCTTTGCCTTGTCTCTCAATGAAAAACCAAATAATCTCAATCTAATAGCATCACTTGAGACTCCTTGAATCTTTATCGTCTCACACACGTCCAAGAAGGCTCTCAAATGTGCATTGGCGTCTTCATTGAAGCCCCCGCCAAACATCTCTGCTTGCACCAAACTCACAAGACCCGTCTTGATCTCGAATTGATTAGCGTTGCATCGGTTCCCCCATCCACCGTCTTGGAACATGTTTACTTGTGGATCGAACATTTGATTAATAGGCGGGGGTGGTGGCCTCTCTTGTTGGGCTAGTTGCTCCGCCATTTGTCGGCGAAGCTCTTGCATTTGTCTCTCTAATTCGGCCATAGGATTCGGCCCTTGGCGCTCCATTGCTTGCTTTCTTCTCTCCCGGTTGGCTCTCTTGTGTGTGACCTCAATTTCCAAATCCAAAGGAGTAAGCTCTCCTTTCTTTCGTCTTGTGATCATGCACTAGTTCACCTACAAAAACCAACCAAGAGCACACTTAATTCCATAACAAACATTTAAATAAAAGTTGCTTGATCTAGTATTCTCAACGCAAAGATCATTAACACTTAAAACTCTAAATAGTCCCCGGCAACGGCGCCAAAAAGTGATCACTACTTTCACCAGCAATTTATACCGCACTTTATCGGGTCAAATGTAGCATAAGTAACGAGTGTCGATTCCACGAGGACTATAAAACGAGTTTCTAATGGAAATGAGGTTCATGCGCATTCCTACTATTCAAGCTCTTCGAATAAGGGGATTTTGGATTCATACAACTATTAAACAAGCAATTACGGCTAAACAAGCAATTAAAACTCAAAATCAAGCACAATTGACAAATAAACAATCAAATAAACGATTTAAAGGCACTTGAAGGAAAGGGTTGGTTCTAGGGATTTGCTTTGATTCTAGATGGCTTGATCTTCACTTACTAAGTCATATAACCATATTTAATCATCTAAAAGAGGAGCATTCACAAGGATAATCACTACCCTCTCTCGATAGATAGTAAAAGTGGATCAACTCGACGACTCTATCGGCTAAGACTCAAGACGACGAATCAACTCCCAAAAGCATAAGAATACAAGCTCCCATGCATGCATTTCTCACCTTCTAAGTCTCAAAAGCAAGGCATGTTGTGATCATTGATTTCCATGAAAGTAAAATCCTATTAAGCAATTCTACAAACACTTGGCATGCAAGAAAGATGATCAAAAATTCCCACATGAAAATAAGATCCAACACCACAATCAAATAGATGAGGGCAATTAGAAATAACAAGCTAAGATCAAATCCATCATCAAATCACACAAATCCCTCAAACCAACAAAGAAAACTTAGCTAGACATAATTGAAATTAACACAAAACAAAGAGAAGAGGATTGCATAAATAAAATACTAGGAACCCAATGTCTAAATCTTCAACTAGTCTTCCAAATCCAAGCTAATCTCTATTACAATCAATGAAATAGTGTTTTAACTCTAAAAAGCAAGTGTTGCAAGTGGAAATTAGGGTAAGGGTGGAGAGAGTGGCGTTTTTGGGCTGCCAACTCCTTTAAATAGGAGTAGAAAAGTGTTAATACATGTAGAAATCGCAAAAAGGGAGGAAAAACGTGACTATAGGGAAAAACGGCAAAACTCGGCGGTCGGCGAGCCATTTTCGGCGGTCCAGCAAAATTTTCGGCTGGACCGCCGATTTTGGTTTTGTACTGGAATTCGTATTCCAGTGAAATTCGGCGCTCAACCTGGCGACCCGGCTACATTTTCCGGCGGTCCAACTCCAACCGCCGGTTTTGGTGCTTGGACCGCCGGTTTTTGCTGTAGGGTTCCGTTTCGTCCCGTTTTCGACTTTTTCGTTCCGTTTCTTCGTCCCCGCTCTTCTATATCCTTCCCTTCTTGACTTGGCATCCCGTTCAACTTACACACATGCGAAAACTCCACCAAAACGTGAGATCCATTCAAGATATTGAAAACAATATAAAACCGCACACATTTAAAGGCAAAGCAACGCACTTTGTGCTATAAAAACGCGATAAGTTGCTACAAAATGGGCGTTTATCAATCCACATGCCCACCAAAAATAGGCAAGATGAGTCGGACGGAAGGAGTAGTATGTTAGTGTATTACCTATTTTGAAATATATTTAGAACTTTTTAATATTCACAAACAAATATATATATATATATATATATATATATATTAATAATAACATAAAATTAAAACAAAAAACATGTGCTTCACAACCATTGGCGGTAGTCTTTAGTAAAACATTCTTCAAAATGTTTAGATGCATGCCATATAGTTTTGCCAAATAAATAAAGAACTGGATATTATAATGGATCATAATACTCATAATATTGTTTTACTATATGTCTCGCACATGAATGAACAAACTATAATATCTCGCTCTAATGACAAATTGTTACTATTTCCTTCAACTCATATAGCAACAATTTGATTTGCGGTTGAAGAATTATATACTCATTTATCTAAATTCACATTTTTAGAGATGAAGCTCAATTGGATCTATCTAAGGCCAATCCTTCAATTTTCTCAAAACTTTGGCACATGAATTGACTTTTAGCATTTTTATAAGTTTATTTATTGTTTCTTCTCAATATATTTGAATTTCAATATACTCATTTTATTTTCAACCTCATTCCCCCATTTAAAAAATTACAATAGAAAATAATGTGGACACATATCATTTGGGATTCTTGCGGGCAAGCTCTTTATCCAACCTAAAAGAATAAACTCCTAATCTTGCAGGTGCAAGTTCTTTATCCAAATTTACAGCAAATGATGAAAATACAAATATTGAATTGCACAAATGAATATTTTTTTGAAAGTCAATTGGCTCTTGTGATTTTAGATGTAAACAATTTATTTAAATGAAAATAATAAAATAAAAAATTAAAGTGAAAATTTGAAAACTTGTAGCATACATATATATTACATATGCACCCAAAAAAATGTTGGGAACGGCGAAATCAAATTTTCATCAAAATAAAAGGTTAGTGTACATTTTCAAAATTCAAAAATCATCCTAAGTTTGTGATTTGATGAATGTTTGTGGCTTTTGTATATCATCTTTCTTAAATCTTGAATGCAACTTGTAACTTATAAGTTCGGTAGTGGAAGAGTTTTATTGGGAGAAGGATTCTTGTATTTGGGAGAAGTTTGTTTTGTAAATTTTCAATCGAGAACAAATTTAAATATACCTTTAAATAAATATAATAAGAGGGAATATATTAGGTAAATTCAATTTTGTAAGAATCCGTTCTTCTATAACAGGTATAGATATTTACTTTATTTTATTAAAAATTGTTATTTAGATTGTTAATTTTACAAGTTAATAAAAACCGAAGCTCTACTTGTTTATTTCCCTTAACTTCAACAAAAATGTATAAATATAACAAATTCAGCTTAATTTTAATTTTTTTTGATAAATTAATTTTAATTTTATGTATATTATATATTCAACAAGAAGTAATAATTTTTACAGTATTAGAATAAATTAAAACATAATAAAAACAATTAATTATAATAATATTAATATCGACAAAACCGAAAATAATGATTAACAGAATGCGTGTAGTCTAATTGAATTGACAAATAAATATATTCCTTTTTTCTTCATGAATGTTTGTCTTCTTTTCTCGGTTCTTGCTCATCTCTTTCATTTTCCAAATCAGCAAGCGAATCAGCCTTTAGCAATAATTAATGATCAAGACTTTTTCTTTTTCTGATGAATCAAAACTTGAAACTTGAAAACACCAAAAAAATACTCGATTATCGAAGCAACATATCTCATTGACCAAATACACTACTCCTTCCGTCCACGAATCAAATCCCTACTTACCCACATTTTTTTGTCCATGAATTAAGTTTCTACTTACTTTTTTATACAACCATACCCTCATATTTTTTCTTTATTTACTATCCTTTGTCATTGGTGGTCCTACCTCACAACAACTTTATTCCTACTTTTTGATCATCACAACAACTTTATTCCCACTTTTTGGTCAATACCATCTCTTTTTTGTCAATACCACATCTTTTTTGTCATTACCATTGTTTTTTTGTCATTATCCTACTACCCCTACATTCTAACTTTTATCCCACTCAAAACAACTTTATCAGCTTTCTTATTTTCCGTGTCGAAACCTAAATGGAGATATGATTCATGGACGGATGAAGTATAATTAATGTGACGGTATATATACCTTACTCAGTTACTCTTCCAATTTATTGCATTTTCCTGAATGCGAAGATACTAAGAAAATGTTACTTAGCCGTAGTTAATTAATGCCGATAAAAAAGAACGTGAATAAGGTCAATTTCTGGCTACATATATCGAGTTCAAATTTTTTTTAGGCCCATAACTTTTAGTATTTTGTAATGCAGCACAAAATTTTCGGGCTTGCAATTATATGACAAATTTGCAAAATTTTGGTATCCGTAGGACAAATTGAGCCCGATCGGGCAAAATTACATGTGCATCTCACGTGAATTATTTTTATGTGGGCCAATGCCTACGTGGATGACAAATAAACTATCTACTCAGCTATTAGTTAACTTTTATTTACCGCGATGTAAAATAAAATCTCCCTATCGAAACCCGCACCATTCTTCAAAGAGCCCTAATCTGAAAACAACTTGAAGATTTGAAGAGAGAGAGAGAGAGAGAGAGAGAGAGTCAAGACCCGAAACTTAACTTATTTAAAATCTTAGTTCCTGCTACATTCAATTTCCTGCTTGTGGCAAGACCCGAAACTTAACTTATTTAAAATCTTAGTTCCTGCTACATTCAATTTCCTGCTTGTGGTTTTTATGAGTTCAGTTCATCGGTCTCTGCATTTTACAGGCATTTCTGCTCCAAGATTCTCAAAAATGGCATTGTTTCTTTCTTTCTTTTTTTCCTTTTTTCTGGGCCATATCTATATCTGTTTTAATCTCTTTAAAGGGCAATCTCCATCGCCACCATATAACTAAACTTAATAATAAAGAGTTTTTAGTGTCGATCATGTCTGTATAGTAGGATTATCTAGCCAAATAACCAAAAAAAAATTGAGAATAGTGGATGCATATCACAGCGGTTGATCTTCAGAAGAAGCGAAGGTTTTATTTTACATCCCGATAAGTAAAAGTTAAGCAATAATTAAGCTGATAGCTTATTTGTCATCCACGTATGCAGCGGCCCGCATAAAATTAAGTCACATGAGATGCATATGCGATTTAGCCCGATCAGACTCAATTTACCTTACGAATGGCAAAATTTTGAAAAATTCCTATAATTGCAAGCCCGAAAAAATTTGTCCTACATTTGCAAAACACTCAAAGTTATGGGCCTAAAAAAACTTTAGACTCACATATATGCGAATGTATAAAAGTAGCAAGACGATACTCCTTCCGTCCACGAGTAAGATGCTTATTTTTTCATTTTTGTTTGTCTACAGAACAACGTCTATTTCATTTTTAGAAATATGGCTCAAACAATCTAGTAGTTTTTTAATTAATTCTTCCACTCAATCAATTTATATTAATTTAATCATTCATTCAATCAATTTATTTTAATTGAATCCCCACTCGATAAATTTATATTAATTTAGTCCTCCACTCAATTCAAGTGGGTCCTTTATTCCACTTACTCAATTTAAAATTATATAATACGTGTGACTCTTATTGCATTCACAACACACTATACCAATTTTATTAAAGTCGTGCCATTTTGAAATAGGCGTCTTTTTCGTGGACGAATAGAGTATTTTTTTACTATTTCTTATGTTAAATAAATGTTGTAGTCTCAGGTAGGGATGTCAATCGGTTAGCCCATTCGGCTTTCGAGTTAGCCGTATTGGGTTCGGTTATTTTCGGTTCGATTTAATTGGGCTAAATTTTTTCAAGCTAGAAATTGTTGGCATTAACCCTGAACCTTCGGTTTTCGGTCTAGCCCATCAAGCAATGATGATTGCGAAAAAAATTAGCAACAATAATTTTTCATGATTATATTTTTGTAACAAAAAATAAATCATATTTTCTCATCAATTCGATGAAAAATGGTGAGTCGTTTCAATTCCATTTTAATAATTAAAAAAAAAACATGTGAGAAACTAATTTTACACACATTTTCATCTAAATGGTTTTGCATCATATTTTTTTATTTAATTTAAGTAAAAATATAGAGAAGTGAACATATTTGAAATAAAAAATCAAAATATATTTATAAAAAATCCGGTTAGTTGGGCCAACAACCCACAGATTATTTAGATTAACCCTGTTAAGGTCGGGCTATTTTCGGTTTAGATCAATTAGACTACAAAAAATTGTAAACTAGAAAAAGTCTTGGGAAAATTATAAATGTTTCGAAAGATACTTAAACCCCAACTGACCCCAACCGAGTAGATGAATGTCTTTAGTCTGTTTAGCTAGAGCTCACTTGTCACAACCCGAATTCTAATGTGTAAGAACGACTAGAATCCGTTGGACAGTGAAGGTGTAACCATGAAACATACTCAACTTGACAAGGGAACATGCTCGGGAACAAGGGAATATGATTGAAAGCGATAACAAATGACAACATGCTACCCAATCTTAACTCAAATAAACGAGCATTAATAAATAATTCAAGTGTCGGAAGTAAATCATATATCTCGAATCCAAGTCAAGTAGAATATAAGAAAAACAGGAAATAGTTTCGAGCACAAGACTCATTGTATCGATTTGTGTTGCAGCGGAATCTCAAACTCTAGTCCAACTACATGTATGAAGACAAGCAATTGCAAACTTAAGCAAAAGACTCGACTTATTTTATCACACTGCCGAGCATCCTCCGCCATCTTCATCCAAGCTAACCTGCACATTTAGAAATACATGCAGGGCTGAGTACTTCATACTCCGTAAACACATGCCAAAATAATTTAAACTTTGCTCGATAGAGCTATATAATTGAACTTGCCTTGCCACTGCATCACAAGTGTTAGCACAATTTAAAACTGATGGGACACCTTCAGTATGGCAGGTTGCCAGAAGGCAACCTTCCACTAATACTCTCAGTATTCCCCTACTTGAATGACAACCTTGCCCTAATGCTCGTAGTAGCGGGGAAAGTATGTCATGCATCATGGAATCTTGCTATTCAGGAAGATTGCCTTGCGGTAATCTTCCCCGCTTATATTTTATCGACAACTGGTCTAAAGTACAGTACGAATTTGCCTTCTCGAGGCATAAGTATGTCAGAAAGACGTCGGTACCGACCTATCACATCAACTAAAGTAGGGAAGTTTTCCCTACTTAAGTCGGCTTGGAGACTTTCCAAGTCTCCCCGAAATGAATAAAATACCCTTATCGTTACAAGTATATATGCAGATTTTACAGCAGAATCTCAGGTATCACGTTTATTTACCTCTGATATACGATAGAACTCGTTGATTTCTCTCAAGTTTAGTGTTGAATACACACTGACTTGATCGTCGGAGACGCAATGCCGGCACACAATCCGGTGTTACGCTTTGCAGGCCGGAATTCAAGGATTAAATCCACGTGGAGAAGCTCTTCTCAACATAATCTCGTTGACACAAGGTACTCATTATATGTTTACGATTCTTGAACATTTGTGTGTTCGAGGATTATAAATTTCAACCCCATCAAAAACAGTTTACTTGTGGATGCAAAAATCATTTTCTTTTCTTCAAACGACTGAGCAATCAATATATATATATAAACAGGTATGAATCAATCTACCATAACATCTCTGTATCGAGAAGTAGGCCTCCTTCTCAAACACTGTGACTGGCCTAACCGAAGTAAGGCTCACAGTCACCTAACATAATTCAAATAACAACACGTGTGTTCGTGTCTCACACATGATAATAACTTAAGTAGACGATCAAACATACCAAAACTCAGATAAATTGGCAAGTCAATTAATCTAAAAACTCACGTAATAATCAATACGTAATAGCATTCAATAGTTCTCGATTTAAAAAGCCCACCCGACTGCGTAGAGTTAGTCGGGTTAGCTGCTTCTTCTTCTTCTTCTACTTTTCGTCTCGCTCGTTCCTTCAAGAATAACATCTTATAAGGGCGAGACTACTCACTCGAAAAACGTAACAAACTTTATCGCTGGGCTGAAGGACTTTTACTTGACTCGGGTTTCATAACTTATCTCAGCTCGACTAACTTAATCTTTCTCGGTTTCTCAATTCTACCTAAGTACTAAACCATGGACAAATATCACATCAAACATCGACTCCAAACATCAAACATGCATCACTTATAACATAATCATTAAGAAGATTCACATAATAAAAAACAGAACAGGGTAGCCTTGGCTAGCTACCAGCCGCGGCTACATTGACTTGTTGTACCAAAAGACTAGCCTCGGCTAGACCTTAGCCCTGGCTAGGTTTGCCTACTACACAGAGTTGCAGCCTTGGCTAGACCTTAGCCGGGGCTGGGCACCAATCTTAAGACTTTGAAATTTCCAACTAAACTCGATCAATTTTTCTCGACTCCAATTTTAACTTATTAAAATTTCTCGTTTTTCATTTTTGACATACAAATTTTATTTTGATCGACTTTTTGGACTATAATGAAATACTTGTCCGAATTCAATAATTCAAGTTTCTATTATACTTATAAAAATTCCAAATTGATCGATTTCTCGATCAATTTACTCAAACGGGCTCAATTACTAAAAATTCTCCTTTAAAGCTTAAATGTTTCGACTATTATGGAGTTTCCTCCATAGTTCTCCGGTTTTAATAATTTTAAGCTTCAACCTATCTCAAATTATTCTAAGTTCACTAATCTTTACTCATCTTATTACTTAGACACATAATAAGTAAAATCACAAGTTCTTCATCTCATTTTGTTCGACTTTTTCATGTTCTATAGGCAAACGAGTTTCTTTCTTCGATTCCTTATAAACTTAAGCTCAATTTATACTCAAATTCACTTATTAATCATCAATCTAAACTATACTAGCACATATCATCAATATTCATCAAATTCCTCATGCATATACTTCGAAATGTTTGAAATAAATTGCATAAAAATTCATGCTCCTCATTTTCTCATTATAACATGCTCAAATCATCATATATCACCTCATTCTATCAATACTCATCTAAATCAACTTAACAGCATCAGCTTCTCATACACACATGCATCGACTTTTTCAAGAAAAACAACAAATAATTCATACTCTTCATTTCATCATTTTTCTCATGCATCCTAGTACTCAAATACATCGATTTCTTCATCAATTCATATATCAAACTCCAACAACAAAATCCCTAATTTTCCTAGGTCATCACCTTCGAATTTTTTTGGGAATAAAAAGCATAAATTTCGATTCTCTTTAATTGATCACACAAACTCTCTTAGATTAATTTCTAGGACTCAAATCCATCATCAATTTCATGCTAAAAATCAAGACATGAAAATCCCTAAATCTTAAGGAATTTTTTGGTACTCACGTATATGCATAACTAAGAATTTTTCTTTCAAATTGCATACATATATTCATGCTAGAACAAGATTATCATGCTTAAAAACAAAGATTGAAACTTGTCCTCCTACATCACTATTTTCGGTACTCCTAAGGAGGGTGATGATCAAGAATTTTAGCTTCTATTTCATGCATGAAAGTCTCACAAGAACTCAAGGATCAAAGCTAGAACAAAGGGCTTCGATTCCTTGTTGGAAGGACCAACTCGGGCGATCAAAAGAGGGAAAAAAGAGAGGTTTTCTTGAGTTCAAACCAACCAAAATTGAACGAGGTTCAAGAGACTTACACAAACTAGAAGACTTGATCAATTGAAGGGCTGTAATCCACGCAACTCTAAGCTTCTCAAGCATTCATCAATGGAGGAAAATGGAGTTGTAAGTTTTGTGTGTATGTGTGTGCCGACGTGAATGGAGAGAGAAGGGAGAGAGAGAGCGTGATATAGAGAGAAAAGAGAGCGTGAGAGAGTGGAGAAAAAATGAGAGCGGGGAAAGAAAATAAAGGGAGAGAGTTGCACATGCTTAATTTGTGCGATAAAAATCACATGAAGAAAAAGTTTTCCGGTTTAAAACATCCCTACATTTTAATTAAACTCTCAAACGACTTCTAACTCACCAAGACTCTTTCTCGATGTCGGAAACCTCTCTACTTCGTCTCAAACCATACCAAATAAATCAAGCAATCCAAAAATCCAGTTTTCAAATCAAAATTTCGTGCAACGAATAAAAACTCAGAAATCACTATTCATATTAGAGTTCTTGGACTATTAACTTAAATTTCTCTCATATGATTTCTGACGACTCTCAAACATATATCAAAGCTTCTAAAATAATTTTTAGACTTAAAAGACACTAATTAGGCGAAATTCAGAAAAGTTTGATGAATTGTAAAAACTCGAGAAAAGTTACTATTCATCTGAAAATGAAACTTCTTAGAATTTTCCGAAATTCGAACTCAGACTCAAACTCATATAATCATGATCAATCAATTCATTACACATTCGATTCGGATAACCGAAATGAGAAAAATCACATAAGGGCACTCAAGGGCATTTTATTAATTTCACGAGAAAATATCTTTTCTCGGAAATTTTTATCACATAAAAGCACATATTCAATGCATATAAAGTCAATCAAGACGAACTTAAAGACTTGTGAAAGATCGGGGTATTACATCATTGTTTGAGTGTAGAGATTTTATCTTTACAAGAGTCAAGCAGAATAAGTCAGCCGGACTAAAGAAGGAGCTTCGTGAAGACCTCAGCTGAGGCTCAAACTCAGTTGAGGGATCACACTCAGTTGAGACTCAAGGTCAGTTGGGACATTAACCTAAATTGAAGCACGGACTCAGTTGGACGACAACTCAATTGACTCCACAATTGAACTACGCAGTTGCAGGCATACAGTTAGCGTGAAGAGAAGTTGTGTCAAAGTTAACTCGAAGCGGAGAAGAGAAGACACCGAAGACGGAGGAGCTGCAGTCCAGATTTTGAATTTACTCGGGAGCACAAGTCAGCTGAAAAACTTTCCATAAATGACCGACAACAGCGACGTGCAAAAAGCAAATGTTGTAGTTACCATTTTTGAAAAGTTACGAGTAAAGCATATGGAGTGTCATGCTTTTGGCCGAGGTTAAACGGCTCTTTCCAACGGCTAGTTTGATTTTCCTATATAAATAGAGGTCTCCACACCAAGGTTAAAAAAGGTGATACAAGTAGAGAAAAAGCACGCCGAAGTGCCGAGAGACAACACAAAGAGTGAAGCGGTGCAAACAGCTTTTCACCTTTCTCTCTCTCCAAGAAAGAAGACCGGTAAAGTCCAGTCGGAGTAGAGTGATTTCTCTTCTAGTCTTCCCTCTAGGCTCTCAGAAGTTTCCTTTCCTGATTGAGACTACAAATTTGGTCAATGCTTGTTTTGTATCTCCTCGGGCTCTCTCTTTTTAGAGATTGAGTTCTTAGCCTTGGGTCAACAAAGCCTCCACTTCTTTAAAGTGTCGAAGGCTTCCGTGTTGGATTCTTCCCCAAATCCAAACCTCAGGTCTGACTTTGAACCCGAAATCAAAGTCATCAGGTCTCTTGGAACTCGTAATCCAATACCAGGTCACTTGGAATCCGTAATCCAATGATAGGTCCCTTGGAACCCGGAATTCAAGAACAGGTCACTTAGAACTTGGAATCTAAGATTGGCTGTGCACTTGTCCGGAAAAGTGTTGTAGGGATCTTGACATTCCTGTTGCATATGCACTGCACTAATTTGGGAACTTGACATTCCCCTTTCACAAAGATTTCAGTTTTTGTAACGAGTTTATCTTTCACCATCTTCCGCATTGCAAAACTGTTTGAAACCTCAGTTGGTACATTCATCTGAACTTCAGGCATAAGAGCCAGCTAGGCTATCAACTGTGTGATTGCCTCCAACTGGGCAACTCAGTTGAAGAGCTACTCCAATGGTCTCTTCCAGTTGTTGAGTAAACTGACCTGAACAGTATATCTCAGTAAAAAGACGTTAATCATAACGAAAATTACTACTAATGCATTCCCCACATAAAAATACATCAGTTACTCGTTATCGGAACCATCAAGTCTTATTCCACCTTTTTCTTCGATCTACCCGGACCGCCCATCATTTTTAGGCTACATTGAGATTGCTACTTTTAGGCATCAAGGAAAGCTGATACAACATTGAAAACCGAAAGGCCACGAACAATAACTGAAAACATTGGAAACTCTTGAAATTAAATGAAGATACAATGAAGTCACGACTTTTCAAAGTTATGATATATTCTGTGCAGCTATAAGTACTAAGAATGCCACTACTAGATTTGGAATTATGAAATGATATATAAAGAATTGGCGTATTTTTATAAAATTATTATGGTCATAGTGTAAAACTTTACTTACTCTTATCTTTAACTTTCTTATTGATAAAGTTCGTTCAATATTTTATAGGTGTAGTCGTCAAGGTGAAATATATTTTTCCCTTAGATTGTCAAAAATATTACTCCCTTCGTTTATAATGAAATATTCATTTCGGATTGGACACGAAAATTAAGAAAGTTAGTAAAGTATTGTGAATGGAATTAAGATCCCACTTATTAAGAGTGATAATAGTGGATTGGAGTTAAAATTATTATGAGTGCAATAAGAGCATCCACCATGGTGAAATAATAGACCTAAGTCCATCCTTAATTTTAGTAATTTTGGTGGGGTCCCAATAATTGGATAGACTTAAGTAGAAAATTTGATAACGGGTACATCTATCTAATGATTGGGGTGTGAAATGAGGGAAATGTGAGTGTGGTATTTATTGGGGGTATTTAATTTACAGAAAAAAGCGGGTCAATAGGACATGCCGCGTGTCCCCATTGCCTACATGGACGGAGTCGAGAGGAGTGTCGAAGAAACGACTCACTCCTCGACCCCTATGATCGACCCCATCTACTACGGGGATCGACCCCGACGAGGTCGATTAAGGGAGTCCATCGACTCTTCAACCCCGTTGTAGTGGATGCTCTAAAGGTCCTATTTATTGTAAGTGAAAAAGGTAAAATGAAGTTAAAGTTATTGTGAGTGAAATAAGGGGTTCACTTATAGTGAGTCAAAAAAAATAAAATGAGAGTAGAAGTAGTTATGAATAGGGTAAGGTCACACTTGATTTGATTGTATAAAGTGTTGATTTAATTGTAAAAGGTAAAATAAGTAGTAGAATTTCTTTTTGTGGGTTATGGTAAATAGATATTTATATTGTGGAGGAGTTATGAAAAGTGGAAATTAGAGTCTCCGTTGATGGCTAAAACTTGCAATCATCATCATCAGTCTCAGCCCCCATATAATTAATTTCAACTCTCTCACTAAAAAGACTTGAAGTTAATTACTCAAACTCACTCGGTTTGTTTCTCTCTCCTGAAGGGATTTCTGTTCTGATTAACTGGTAAAAATTTGCCGTTTTATAATTCTTCAACAAAATTTCATCTCGGACGACGATTCCGGTACTGTGGATTCTGTCTCTTGAATACAAATTCCCTGTCTTTTTTAAATGTCCCAATTTGATTTTCCTTTTATGGCCTTATATGTGTTTCATTTCAAAATTTGAGGTGTGTGTATTCATTTATAATAATACTAATTAATAAGGTTCCACATGTAACTTTCTTCAATTTCTAAGTATGTATGATTTGAGGGTGGAGACGCTTATAAAAACCAGAGAGTATATATTTTGTATATCTGTCATTATCTTGATCGCTTGGAACAACTGTTGCACGTAGGATTGCTTTATTAGTTTGTGTTATATATTAGTGACACGAATCTTGGTCCATAAGTTATTTCCTGACTATGACTATGGCTTTATTTTGTGCTATTATAAATAGGTGTTCTCCTATTGTAATTTGTATCTCATATTTGATCCCATTTATTTCCATTAGTGAAATTTTCTCCTCTGCCAGTGATTTTCTTCCGATTTGGGTTTCCACGTAAATCTTATGTTCTTTTTCGTTTCATGTTTTTCGTTTCTACTTGTCTTATATTCATAACAAGTGGTAGTAGAGCTTAGGTTTCGACCTGGGACTACGATGACAAGTATGAAGCACGATATTCCGCTGTTGGATCGCAACACCAGATTTTCGTTATGGCAGGTGAAGATGCGCATTATGCTCGTCCACATGGATTTGGACGAGACTTTGCTGGGGTTTGAAAAGATGCCCAGTTCCTGGACAGACGAGGACAAGAAAAGGAAGGATCGTAAAGCTTTTTCCCATATACATCTGCATCTAACAAATCAGATATTGCAGGATGTTTTGAAGGACACTGCTGCCGTCTCTGACTGAAGTTGGAGCAACTTTGTATGACTAAGAGCCTTACCAGTAAGTTGCATCTGAAGCAACATTTGTACTCTCATCACATGGCAGAAGGTACATCTCTAGAATAACATATTACTGATTTTAAAGAAACTGTTGGTGATTTAGAAGCTTTGGATGTTAAGTATGATGATGAGAATTTGGCTTTGATGTTATTATATTCGCTGCCTGCATCATATAATACGTTTCGTGATACTATTTTATATAGCCGTGATACTGTTACTCTTGATCAGGTCTTTGATGCTTTATTTTCTATAGAAAAGATGAAGCAGCTTGTTAGTGGTTCTGATACCTCGGCAGAGGATTTGTTTGTTCGTGGAAGGCCACAAGACAGAAGTAATGGTGATAGGAAGAAAGGGAAAGCAAAATCTAAATCTCGTAATCCTGAGTATAAGTGTAACTACTGCAAACAGCCCGGGCATTTCAAAAATGAATGTCCGAAATTGGAGAAGAAAAATAAGAAGGCTGGCGGTAATGCATCTTGGAATCAGAAACAAAAAAGGAATGGAGCAGGTTACAAGGGAAATGATACAGATGAGGCCGACCTTGCCGATAGAGATTGCAGCAATGATGAACTCTTTATTGCTTCTGACTCTAGCACACGACCTCATGACGAATGGGTTATGGATTCAGGCTGCACATTCCATATGACTCCCAACCGCGACTTGTTTTCGTCATATGTAACAGAAAGAGGTGTTGTGCTTATGGGGAATGATTTTTCTTGCAAGGTTGCGAATATTGGAATAGTTAGAATCAAGATGTTCGATGGCGTGATCCGCACGCTTGGAGAAGTAAGACATGTTCCTGAATTGAAGAGAAATCTGATCCCACTTGGTACTCTTGATAAAAAGGGTACAAGTATTCTGGTGAAGGTGGAGTTATGAAGGTCAACAAAAGCTCTCTTGTTGTGATGAAAGGAAAAAGAAAGACGGAAATTATATGTTTTGCAGGGCACTACACTTACTGGAGCTGCAGCCGTTGCCGTCTCACCGTCTGACACTCAGCTGGTTATTCGATTGTGGCATTTGCGACTTGGCCACATGAGTGAGAATGGAATGATTGAGTTGAGCAAGCGAGGACTACTTGATGGGCAGAGAATCAACAATCTGAACTTTTGTGAACATTGTGTTTTGGGTAAGCAGAAAAAAGTGAAGTTCTTTAAAGGAATTCACAACACAGCCGAAATTTTGGATTATATACATTCTGATGTTTGGGATCCGGCTAGGGTGACGTCCAAAGGAGAAGCTCGTTGGATGTTGACAATTATTGATGATTTTTCGAGAAAGGTGTTGGTTTTCTTTCTGAAGGAGAAGAGTGATGTGTTTTCTACTTTCAAGGAGTGGAAGACTATGATAGAGAAGCAGACTGGAAGATCAATTAAGCATCTTCGCACTGATAATGGTTTGGAATTCTGTTCGAAAGAGTTTAAGTCCCTATGCAAGGCTGAGGGAATTGTTCGCCATTACACTGTTCGTCACACTCCACAGCAGAATGGCGTAGCTGAGAGAATGAATAGAACTCTATTGAATAAGGTGCATTGTATGCTTCTCAACTCTAGCTTGCCGAAGAGTTTTTGGGCCGAAGCAGTAGCTTTGACATGTCATTTGATCAATCTTTCTTCGTCTGTCCCGCCCGACAAGAAAACTGCTCAAGAGGTATGGTCTGGTTCTCCTCCAAATTATTCTAACCTGAGAATTTTTGGTTGTCCTGCGTATGTTCATGATGTGCAGGGAAAGTTAGATGCTCGCTCGATCAAGTGCATTTTTCTGGGCTATAAGCCTGGTGTGAAAGGATACAAGCTTTGGTGTGCTGAAACCAAGAAGGTCATAGTGAGTCGAGATGTTGTCTTTGATGAGACTTCTATGGTTCGTAATGCTATAGATCAAGACTCATACATTGGTGATCAGTCTAGTCCGAATATGCAGTTGGAGGTTGAAGTTGGATCAAAAGTTGCACCTTTGATAAAGTCTGAAGCTACGTCAGAAAAACCAAGTAGCTCAGTTTCTGAACCACCAAGTGCAACTCCACAACGTTGCATTGCAAAAGATCGACCAAGGCGTGAGATAAAGCCTCCTGAAAGGCTTATTGAGTCTTCTAGCTTGGTAGCAGAAAGACCAGTTGAATCTTCTAACATGGAAGCTTATGTTTTGCATGTGGCTGAGGAGATCGAGTTGTGTGAAGAGCCTGCCTCCTACAAAGAGGTAATTGCTTGTGTTAATTCTGCAAGGTGGATAGCTGCTATGGAAGAAGAGCTCGAATCACTTCTAAAGAATCGCACTTGGGTATTAGTGAAGTTGCCAAAAGGCAAGAAAGGTGTTCAGTGCAAGTGGTAGTTTAAGAGAAATGAGGATTTGAGATATAAGGTGAGACTTGTAGCAAAACGTTTCAGTTAGATTCCTAGTGTGAACTACAATGATATATTTTTTCCTGTTGTGAAGCATAGTTCAATAAGAACTTTGCTTGGTAATGTTGCAATGCATGATTTGGAGCTTGAGCAACTTGATGTGAAGACTGTATTTTTGCATGGAGATTTAGAAGAAGACATCTACATGGAGCAACCTGAGGGTTTTGTAGTTCCTGGAAAGGAGGACTACGTTTGTTTATTGCAGAAATCACTTTATGGTTTGAAGCAGTCGCCGAGGCAGTGGTATAAGACATTCGATCAGTTTATGACTACTCATTCCTTCAAGAGGAGTGATGCTGATAGCTGTGTATACTATCGTATTGGTGATGATGGATCTTTTGTATATCTCCTACTTTATGTTGGTGACATGTTGATTGCTGCGAATAGTAGTTCGGAGATAGCAAAGGTGAAGAAGCAACTCAGTTTTGAGTTTGATATGAAGGATTTAGGAGCTGCAAAGAAGATACTTGGAATGGAGATCACAAGAGATAGAGAGGCTGGAAAGTTATACCTAAGTCAAAAAGGGTATATCGAGAAAGTTCATCATCTTCTCAACATGCAGAATGCAAAACCGGTTAGTACTCCTTTGGCAGCTCATTTCAAACTTTCTTCTACTTTGTCGCGCAGTCGGATGAAGACATTGAATATATGTCTTGAGCTCCATATTCTAGTGCAGTAGGGTCAATCATGTATGTCATAGTGTGCTCCCATCCAGACTTAGCTCATGCAGTGAGTGTTGTTAGCCGTTACTTAGCAAATCCAGGTATGAGCATTGGAAAACAGTCCAATGGATCTTTCGATATTTGAAAGGTTCAAGTGATATTTGTTTGGAGTTTGGGAAGATAAGAGATGGAGTTGTTGGTTATGTAGACTCAGATTTTGCAGGCGATCTTGATAGAAGAAGGTCTCTTACTGGCTATGTTATTAGCATAGGCGGTTGTGCTATTAGTTGGAAGGCTACTTTGCAGAGCACAGTTGCATTATCTACTATCGAGGCTGAGTATATGTCCATTACCGAAGTGGTTAAGGAGGGTTGAAGGGTTTATTTGCCGAATTAAGGAAGGATTTTCACATTACTACGGTCTTTTATGATAGCCAGAATGCTATTTGTCTTAAAAAAGATCAAATGTTTCATGAGAGGACTAAGCACATTGATATGCGTTATCACTTTGTACGTGATGTTGTTGCTCGTGGTGATAGTGTTGTGAGCAAGATTAGTACTCATGATAATCTTGCCGATATGATGACAAAGACACTTCTCGTTGCTAAGTTTGAGCATTGCTTGAACTTTGTTGGTCTTGGATGTTGATTTGAGCCCTTAGGGGTTTTGTGGAAGAGGTGGAGTTTTGCTGTTGATGTCGATGTTGTTTTGGGGGATAGTTTGTGATTTCGTGTCAAGGTGGAGATTGTTATATACTAGTGACACGAATCTTGGCCCATAAGTTATTTCCTAGTTTGACTAGGACTAAGGCTTTATTTTGTGCTATTATAAATAGGTGTTCTCCTATTATAATTTGTATCTTATATTTGATCCCGTTTATCCCCATTAGTGAAATCTTCTCCTCTGCCCATGGTTTTCTCCCGATTTGGATTTCCACGTAAATCTTGTGTTCTTTTTCGTTTCATGTTCTTCGTTTCTACTTGGCTTATATTCATAACAGTTTCTAGATGGAGTCTGATAAAGATTACCGAAGTAGGGTATGTTTGGAGCTGGGGAATTTAAACAAGGGGGCAAGACTTGCTAATAATACTTCTCCTGTATTATTTTCAAACCAAGGTAAGTACTAGTGTTTTCTTTTTATGGTAATGTTTGTTTTGGTTGTATATTTATCCCTACAAAATGAGAAAGAAAATTTCAACTTTTAAATTCGTCCTTTCTTGTCCCTTATATTCAATAGAAAAGAATTTCGCCCTCTCGTACTCCTCTTTTACCCCTCCTTGGAGCCAAAAGGAATGAGTAAGAAATGATCAAGAGGAGAAATTAAAAAAAAAAAAAAGAAGGATAAGAAATGAGGGATTTAAAGGTTGAAAGTTTCTATCCATCTCTTTTTTTTTGCGACTAGCACAAGCAACATGCAAACGCACGTTTAGTTAATAATATTTATGTTTGATATATATCATTGTGCATCTAATGAATATATTGAATATGAAATTGCACTATTGATTTATGTGAATTGAAATGTTATTGAGTTTTCTAAAGAAGTTTTGTTGTTATCTTCCAATTTAAAATGACAATGTCTGCCTTGCACTCTGCTTAGAAACAAGATTTTTATTTCAACCTTCAATTTCAAAATTCTCTTATGCTAAGTGACACTTTTGAGCATGTTGGTGCCATTGCAAATTCCTTTTTTCTGAAGTTCTAGAAATGTATTATTCAATTCCTTATTAACTAATTGCAAAAGACTTTTTTTATCAGAAACTATAGTTAAAATGCATTTCAAAATGATATGAGTGTGAGTAGAGCTCATGATGAGAGCAAACATGCATACTATAACGACTAATGTATGCCTTGCAAATTGATGAATATTATTTATATTTATACAAACATAATCACATGCCTTTCACAAATTACAACATTATAAAATTATTCATACTGCATTTGATAATTTTTCTTTATCATTATTTAGTTTTTTATAATGTATTTTTCTTAATTCAAGAGAAGTGAGGAATTCTCTTTTAGACTCTGACTCTTCCACTCCAGTCATCTTTGAGGTAACATGCATTTTACTTGTAAGCACAAACCTTAATTTTGAAATAAAAATATCTCTCATGATGACTCTACATATTTATATTTAATACAAATTAACTCACCGGTGATATGATTTTCTAGTGATTCCAAGGTTCTTTTACCTATTTTTTTTTCTTATTTTTGTACCCCCAAGTAAATAAGGATTAAATACATATTTTTTGTACCCCCAAGTAAATATGGATTAAATACATATAAATAACTATTGTCAGAATAAATTCTAAGTATAATAATTAGGATTTCAAATACATTTCTTATCATGCCCCCTATAAGAGTAACTTTCTTTCATATTCTTTCGCCTCTCTATACAAATGCAAAATACATAATTCTCATGCCTATTTATACATAACTCCATCACCCATAAGGGGCTTGATAAAAGTATATTTATGAAAATAGTTAGTCACACTACTCAAATATACATTATCATAAAGCTTGTGATCTTGATTAGACCATTTCTTCTAGTCTTAACTATGGTGTGGTTCCGCTTGCATGCGGTGTAATAGTTCTCACCTTTATGTGGTGTAGAAGTTCTGTTTATATGGTAGTGTAGTGCTTTACTTGATAATATAATATATCTTGTAATTTTCTCAAAATCATTGTTTCAACGTTTTTTGCAAAAAAATTACTACTTTGGGCCATAGATAACTTCTCATTTTTTTAAGATCTCATTGATAAATATAATGTCTCTTTCCAACTAAATAAACAATTCACCCTTCAAAAGTCTGACATTGCCTAAAGGAATGTGTTTTAATGGCCGGTTCTTGTGAATATACAACATACAATTAATATGGAGGGACAAATTATTGGCTAAAGAGTAAGGCAAAGAGCCACTCAACATGTTGTCACTAACATAAAGACGTTTGAAGTTGGTGCAATTATCAATGATAAAATGAAAACTCATGTCACTTTTAATAAGATTTGAATATAAAATATATGTTGGATTATTAAGCCTCTCAAGTCTTGGGATAGAACCAATAAAATGATTTGAGAACACTATTATCCGATGAAGAAGTGAAGCATTTAAGATGGAACTCAGAGTTGAATGATTTTCTTAACAAGTAGAACTGCAAGAGTAGGTAGTAGTGTTACACTGACAGTAGAAAGAACAACTCCATGAAGATTATTGACAGAAACATCAAGATATTCCACAACATATAAATTAAACAAAGCATGCATGAGCATTGAACATAAGGTATAGACTAAGACAGAGGGGGCCAGAGATTGAAGTAATCTCTACCATCAAGCCGCATAATCCTAATGAGAGCCTCTTGCTTGTAGTTATATTTCGATTGGATGAAGAAAGCCCCAAACAGTATTTTTCTAGAAAAGGCTAGAGCTTCGAGTTCCGACATCAGGCTTAACACTAAAACATATATATCTATTATATAGGCAAGAAAAGGAAAAATATATTACTCACAATTTACTTAGTGAAAACTGAAATAGCACTGCATCCTTGAGTTCCTTTTTGTATAACCATAAACTAAGCAAATTCAGTCTGAAGTTAGGCTTATATAGTAAGAATTTTATCAAGTAACTTCCGACATATGAATACAATATAGTTTAAAGCAAAAGGTGGGAGGTTCATATTGAAACCTTGCAGCACCACAATGAATTAGACACTTTTTTTTAGTTCGTTTGGCAACAATTAAATAATGAATTAATTGATGAAACCAAAGCAATAAAAATAATAAACAACTAGATTAAATCTAAACAATATATACACTTCAAATTATTCAATTCTCATTGTTTATAAGGGTGTGCTTACTTTTGTTGCAACTTTATTATTAGAAAATGAGGGGGCAAAAAGTAGGGTATTATTCAAATCATGTGATTTTTGTTGTTATAAAGCAGAACATTTTCTTTTCAACTAAGAAAGAAAAGGAAAAATATATTACTCACAATTTACTTGAGTGACAACTGCAATAACACTTTATCCTTGAGTTCCTTTTTGTATACCATAAACTAAGAAAATTCAGTCCGAAGTTATGCTTATATAGTAAGAAATTTATCAAGTAACTTCCTACATATGAATACAATATAATTTAAGGCACAAGGTGGGAGGTTCATACTGAAATCTTGCAGCACCACAATGAACTAGATACTTTTTTTAGTTCGTTTGGTATTGAACCTACAAGATAAATAACATCGTTGAGTCTCAATATCTAGACGTATATAATTATTCATTTATGTTGAGACATTATATACTTATTATTCAAATCACGTGATTTTTGTTGTTATAAAGCAGAGCATTCCCTTTTCAGCTAAGAAGTCTTCGTTGTCTATAGACCTCTTAGCTGTAACATTACAGATAGATAAATATTTAAATTAGCTTATAGCAAATATAAAAAAAATATTAATAAAAAAATTATTCTAATGATTTAAGAATAAAAATTACTTGGAGATGATAATGCACTGTGCATTCTCATACTTAATATATAAGAAGTAAATTCTGCAATTACGTACTTTCTCCTAAGAAGTATGACCGGAGATGAAACCGAATTGCATATGCATTACAAGTTTAGAACAAAACAATTTGAAACTATATGAAGAAAAAGAAAGATACAAACTTGGAAACAACACGTCCAAGTTCAGGTGAAAAGTGGAAGAAAAGATAAAGTACCTTGAACTAAATAAAGTATTGCTATGAACATTATTCATTATCTGTTAACCAAGATTAATAAGTTAAACACGGGTCGGGTGAACCTCAAAATAATTTAAGGATTTTAAGTTAGATAAAGGCAGAATAATATGATTGCAGCATATATTTCTAAGGATGTTGGAGGATTTAAATTGACAAGTGCAATTTAAATAGCGGAGAACAAAATTCGAATTTAATGTCTGGTCGTTCAGAATGAAATGAAGAACTATATTACAACATCTCTATTCACAAAAATAAGAAGCAGGGATATCTATCAATCCAAGATAAATAACATATCAATTTCAGAACTCGCCAAAATATTCTTCCTCGTTCATGAATAGGTGTTGCTGCTTTTGTCTATTTGCTTGAAGACGGTGGAATAATAAAATAACTAATCAACCGTTCAACCCTAAATGATTAATTAAAGTTAATATTTATATATTATTTTCAACCATGATAATAGGGTAAATACTAAACGATGATAAGATTTTATTATAAGGTAAGTTTATATTTCTTGTTTAACTAATTTATACTATTATATACATATATATTAAATTACGTTATTATCCTTAATTTAATTAATTAGTAAGAATATTTTAGACGAAACATGTTTTGTAGAACAAGACTCTTTTAATATTAGTATAGATTAATGAGCAAACAAATGCAACCTAGTAGAAAATATGAACTGTTTGATGTCAAAACGCATTTATTAGCTATGTTGCCTGGTTGGAATTGAAGTCTTTGGCTTTGCACGGCTGCAATTTTAGTTCAGCATCAGTTTCCAAAATATTCCATGTTGTTTATATTTAGGGACGAACAATTCCTTATTTTGATGATTGATTGAAGAGTGATAATTCTGATTGATTAGAGGTATATAAATCAAGATACAATGCAAACACTACAACAAAATGTTGTAGCCATAGTGACATTATAAGTACCACAATCACTACAAGAAAATCACATATTAATAGCTAATTGAAATCGTGACATCTTGTGATAGGTTGCTATTTTAATATGTTTCACAAAATAAAAAAATATGGCACAAAAATTACTAACATTTAATAATGTTATTCATCTTTTACATTTAGAGTAAAAAAATTGTTATAATTTTATATATAGCTCTTATTAAGATCTTTAACAAAAATTCTATTCCCTCCGACCCATTCATATTATTATCATTTTCTTATTTATGTATCTCACTCATATTGTCATCTTCCAAATAGCGTAAATTTTAACCCTTTAAAATCCTCTAAAAGTAATGGGTCTACCCGCTTTCTATCTTTTTACCTTATTTTTAATTTCCATGTCGAACAATAACATGACAATTTCAGTGGGACGGAGGGAGTATCACTTTGGAGGCAACAAGCTTACCATTCAAACTCGGGCCTCACTAAAACTTCTTGGGAATGACAGGATGTCCGTCTAATAAACAACCCTAGGGGAAGAGGAAGAGAACATATCCCTCTAACAAGCTAGGTTGGTAATGGCAGGATGTCGGTGATAGAGTTAAGATGATAAGAAGTATGAATTTCAGATAATTAATAGTAAAGCTTCCCCTCAAATGAGGTCACAGAGAAAAATTCTCTGAAGCTGCACAGTTTCTCTACAAATCTCGATACCCTAGCCACCAAAATTCATTTATAAATACCCTACTAAGGCCCATGCACGCATAAGGCTTGCATGGCCCGATAACATAAATAATAAATAATAAACTGTAACCAAATAACTATAGAAAAGAACTAGAATAATTAATTAGCCGCTTCTACTTTGTTCCTGTGCCGAGTATAAACCTTCCACCCACTCGGCGCTGCTCTATCAGTCAGTTTGACCAAAGATCATCTTGCATGTTCGGATCCGCCATAGCGAGAATATCTAAAATCTATAAGACGATAACATCAACATATTGCATAATTTGAATGTGTGAATGCTACTAAATTTTGTTATACATGCATAGGATGAAACACTTCTCTTGTTGTCACTTATATTATGACATTACTACACACTTTTATTGTAGTGAAGTTAGGCATTATTTTGTCTCAATCTCGTTAAATCCCTCCTATTGTTTATGTATACAAAATCTTGTGATTCGTTGATTCCAAGTATGATACATTTTGAATCGAAAAACTAGGATCAATTTCAACAAGTTCTGCTTTTGAATTGGCAACTTGTTCAACTTGGATCCTTTCGATTTTTCATATCTTTACGAAGTTGTTCCATTTAGGCTACGATTTTGATTTCTCAGGTTCAGGTGGTAGAAATCGGGTACCAGAAGTAACTCGTAGCTGTGCACTTGAGATAATAAACAGAATTAAAAACAATCTAGGAAAGGAGAATTTGGAATCATTTGAATAATCATGCTTCGGTCATCTGCTTAAGATGAATCAACTCAAATTTCAAGGAGCAGTGATGCTGAAGTTGCTGTTGCACATGAACATGAATGTCTCCAACAAGGAGAGTCTCGTCTTCAACATAAACAACGTTGACGTGGAATTTTGAAAAGTACGAGTTTCTTCTGATGACAGGGCTTCCTTTTGGCAAATCGAATAAGGCAACAACATCTTCTTCTTCGTCTTTTCACAACTATGTCTTCGGAGGTAGGCTTATGGGGTTGAGGTATGTTGAAGAAGCTTTCCTTGATATTAGTGGCCGTGATGGGGGAAAAGGTGAATTAACGTTGAAGTTGGCCCTGCTCTACTTTCTTTATGGAATTTTGTTAGCTGGAAGTCACATTGACCTCAACTATCTTCATTTGATTGAGGATTTGGAGGAGTTTAACATATTCCCTTGGGGTGAGGTCGTGTATGAGTTCCTTGCTGAGTCCATGTGGTTGTTCGAATGTTAATAGGTTTAACATGCATGGCTTCACTTTCGCCCTTCAAGTTTGGGCGTATGAGACAATGCCTCAAGTCGCAGCATATTGTGCAAATAGATTGGGGAACCTAACGCCACGGATTTTGCGTTGGTCTGCAACCAAAATCATTCGTTTCAACTGTCTTAAACAATTCTTTGGTGATGAAGAAGCACATTTTGTAAGTAATTTCTCCTCTAAACATATTTGTCATTCCTTTGTTGTTATGCTTATGCTTCTCATTATAACAATCTCAACTTGTGCAGTAAAAACCTGTCAATCTAATATATATATATATATATATATATATATATATATATTATTCTCTTTACTTTGAATAATTCTTTACATTAAACATGTTAATTTGATCTTTAGATTGACATAGTTTTGATGCTTCAAGTTTTAAACTTCTGCATTAATTCAAGGTCATATCCATTGTAGGTGTATATAAATATATATGCATGTGGTTCATAGTCATGTTAAAATGATATAATCTCCTCTAGCTCGTGCCATCCTTTCAGGAAACGAGACCATCACGGGGTAATCAAGATATGTTACCGATAAATTTAGTTCCCATAATTGAATGTTTTTCTCCTGTGGTAGAAGATTTAAGTGTGATTGAAAGGGGCCTAAGGTATATGAGAAGTTGTCCAACTACTTGTGCTCCTCAAAACAAATCACAAAGGGTATTCATGCTTTTGAAGGAGTGGTTCTACATGGAAAGCAATTTTCGCGAGCTTCGTGCTAAAACTGATAACGATAGGTAATATTCTCGGCGGTTAATGTTTGGTTTGATTAATAAGGCTTAGTTGATAAATAATTCAACATGATCACATGTTTGGTTTGAATGATAATGTCACAGCCCCAAATCCCGAGGGACGGCAGAAGCCGGGGTGCAACTGGGGTTGGATTAAAGAAGCGGGGAAGAAGGGGGCTAACTGACTTAACATACATGAAAAGACATCATTAAACCATGAATAAGACTTTAACATAAATAAGAAAGAGTTAATCCCTAAAGATTACTCGACAAAAGTATAAAAAGAAACTAAGTTCAAAATTTATATACTTAGACTACTGAATATTGTTCAAAAGTACATCAAAGAAATTCAAAGTTTGGCAGCGGAAGGGTTCTAACTAAACATCCTATCTTTTAACTCAACATCAACCGTCGCCGCTCACCGTCGCTTCAACCTGCACATTTAGAAAACAATGCAGGGCTAAGTACAAACGTACTTAGTGGGCACGATGCCGAAATCATAATCATAAATATAGATAAAATGGCATTTCATAAACGTAGCACATCGGAGTTTTATTGAAAGAATCCGTGTCTACTAAACATTTTCTGACTTTTTCTCATAAATCACTCGGGCGAGCATTTTATGACTAATGTTACGTTCAATCTTGACCAATTCTAATTCACCGTGGCTGGTACCCCTCAACAGGATATCACATACACCACAGGTTACAAAGTGCACTAACTCTGGAAAGCACTTAGCAGCTAACTCAGAGCCGATCGTTAGTTAATCTAAATAGACTAACTCTAAATCTGGAAAACATGAATGTTAACTCAGATAGGTACAAGAGAACTCACATAAAAACATAAAACAGTTCATGCCATAATATCACTTTGAAAACACAGATATCCAAGCGATAAAGAAAGATTTTCCGAGCATTGCTCGTTTTATTTGTATATAAAAGCCCACCTTTGTTTTACAGAACTTATAAGCAAAAGCTTCCAACTTTGGATCTTTCGTCCTTTCTCTACAGTTGGCTTCCTCCTTCATCGTAAAATAAACATACTTTAAAAATGGGTTGTAAAAGATAATCGATTAAAGAGAATCGAAGAAAATACCGACGGATGATGAGGACCCGGATGAGGAGCCGGAGGAGAATACCGACGAGGATACTGATGAGGACCCGGACGAGGATCCTGAGGAGGATCAGGCCGCAGAGGGTGGTGCAGATTAGACCGCAGTTAGACGAACGAAGCATCAGGGACGCGCAGTAGTATAGTAAAATATCTTGTTGAGGGGTACCAGCCACGGTGAATTAGAATTGGTCAAGATTGAACGTAACATTAGTCATAAAATGCTCGCGCGAGTGATTTATGAGAAAAAGTCAGAAAATGTTTAGTAGACACGGATTCTTTCAATAAAACTCCGATGTGCTACGTTTATGAAATGCCATTTTATCTATATTTATGATTATGATTTCGGCATCGTGCCCACTAAGTACGTTTGTACTTAGCCCTGCATTGTTTTCTAAGTGTGCAGGTTGAAGCGACGGTGAGCGGCGACGGTTGATGTTAAGTTAAAAGATAGGATGCTTAGTTAGAACCCTTCCGCTGCCAAACTTTGAATTTCTTTGATGTACTTTTGAACAATATTCAGTAGTCTAAGTATGTAAATTTTGAACTTAGTTTCTTTTTATACTTTTGTCGAGTAATCTTTAGGGATTAACTCTTTCTTATTTATGTTAAAGTCTTATTCATGGTTTAATGATGTCTTTTCATGTATGTTAAGTCAGTTAGCCCCCTTCTTCGCTTCTTTAATCCAACCCCAGTCGCACCCCGGCTTCTGCCGTCCCTCGGGATTTGGGGCTGTGACAGATAATTTGACAATGATTGATAACTAGACCCTTGATCATATCTACCAATTGAGTGATTTTGTCTTTCTGAGTTTGAGTGATTATTAATCATCTATATTATAATCATATCCTATCCTATCACATGTTATCAATCTCATCATCCAAACCAAATATCGCCTTGATGGACTTGTTGTCTCCATCTTAGTTTTCAGAATTTGAATCTATTGATCGTTCCTGACTATTGTATGTTTGCTTAAACATGGAAAGAATAAAAATATTTGGATAATGATTTGCATTATTGAGCGTCTCGAGTTCTAATGTATGATAATTTGCAGGCGCGATCAGATAATTTGCGACAAATGATCTTGAAATATTGGAAATGGCATTTGTACAAGTGAAAGGAAGAAGCACAACACCGTGTTTGTCAAATATTATAACTTTACCTTTAATTGGTGCCTATTTTGAGCTTCATGTATGTAATGTAAATATGATGCATGTCTGCAGCTTTGCACCCGGATTAGGACCACTATTGAGGTGTGCATGTAGGTAGAATGATAGTGTAACAATTTGAGATTAATTTGATGCTGCAACTCCTTTTGTCCTAATTCGTTCAAATTAATATGATGTGTACACGATGTATGTAAGGGATGTGATGAACAGGTGGTATATATAGCATACAATGGTTTCACTCTTAAAAAAAATCTATACTTATATAAAAAGAGCTTTGTTTTATCAAGTTTGTTTTATCTAAAATATCCTTATTATATATCTAAATCAAGGACAATATCGTAATACAATATATTACATTTATAAGTAATATATAATATAATGTATTTTGTTATAACAAAATATTAAATTATATTGAATGAAAAACATACCTTTTTAACAATTATCTTACCTAATTTATTTGATTTAGTATATAGACGCTTATATTCTTTCTCTTTAAAATCAAATTATCTTTATTTAATAATCAATCATGCCTATGCTAATTGAAAAGACGAGTTTAAGAGTTTCTCATATAATTAGTTGAGAGAATTGGGTAGCTATTTGACGACTATAATTGGTGTTATGATAAAATTATCAAAATGGACTCCTAGCACTAGAAACTTTTATGGAATATAGGTACGTCATATTTCACACTTATTCACAATGGGTAACTTGTGTTGCTTTGCTATAATTTGAACCATTTCTTTTTCAACTTTGAAGTAAGTGTTGTGGTTATAGATGCAGTTTAGTGTTTAAATTCCATCACTTCTATTTTTCCAAGTAAAAAAAGAAAAAAAAATGTTGTTTTAATAGTTCGAATATCTATTAATTAGCTCTCAATTCTCAAGTAAACTAAGGACTCAATGCAATAAAATTCATTAATGCAGAGCTTATTCTAGAACAAGCCATTCTATTATGTGTTTTCATTTCTTTTGTTTTATCAAAAATGTACTGTTATTATACACCAACATATTTTTTTTAATTATAGTAATGCTATAGACAATGAGATAATTATAGACACAGAGATAAAATAGAATTTTACTAGTTTGCTTATACCTTTTCCACTTCGTATACCACTATAACTTTGATTGAATAATGAAGATATGTTAATTGTAGGATTCATAATAAAGTATGATGATACACAATGCATTAAGTTCACGTCGTTTTCAAGTAATTTATATTGTTCAATCATTATGAAAAATATTTTTACTATTCTTTACTTTTTCTAATGATCCTATATAAAATTGTGAGAAATTGCAAAAAAATTATTCATGAACATTAGTTAAAGTTGTTAAATATTATTTTAAAAATAAAATAAAATATAAAATCTGCTTATCAAAATTAATTTTTTTTGTAATTATTATGTTTACATGCAAATACATACTCCCTCCGTTCGCGATAAATTGAACCATTTGGGGGTCGGCACGAAGATTAAAAAAAGTGATAAAGTGGTTGTGGATAGGGTAAAAGTTGAAAAGTAGGAGTATTGTTAATTAGTGGGTTAGTTTGTTAATCTCTTTCCACCTTTCTCTGTCCTCGTCTATTCTTTTTTTAATTGTGAACATGTTCTCATCAATCAATTTTTTTCGTGTATTTTTTTTCGTGTATTTTTTTTCCTGTATTTTTAATTGAACCATTTCGTGTATTTTTTTGTTCCTGTTCTTGATTTTGGTATGTTCATCAATTTTTTTTTTCTGTACCATTATTTGTGGATCTTATTTGCCTTAAACAAAAAAAAACCTGCAAAACCAAATTATGGTTTGAATCCTGTACAATAAAACAGAAATAGAGGGAAAAAACAAAAGCTGACAAGATTGCAAAATTTGAATAAACAAATCAGAATCATCTCATTCATTCACTGGACAGAAAAATACAAATATTCACAAGTGGTGGGGGAAAATTTTGGAGGGAAGGTTTGGAGGGAAATAAAAAATCACCTAACACTATAAATAGAGGACAAACTCTTCATATTCATTACTCCTCATTACTGTTTATCATAAATACAGCCTCTTACTGAAAATGTCATCTAGCAGGCAAATGCCAGATTTGACAAACATTGAAAGAAATAATGTTACTTCTTGGCTTCTTCAAAATTCCAGCAACTCGAAGCTTCGATATGGTGCAAAACAGGAAGCTGCGGAGCGTTTCAACATAGGCCTCTCCACTGTTTGGAGAATCTGGAAAGCAGCTACTGCACAGCAAGCCCTGGGACAGCATGTTAAACTGGTAAGTATGAAAAAGGGCACAATCCATAAAGACAAGAAAATTATAGATGAAGAAAAGCTGAAAAACATGTCCGTACTAGAGAATAGTAGCATAAGAAGGGTTTCAACACAGCTTGGTGTTAGCATAGGTTTGGTGCATAAGTGGGTTAAGCAGAAAAAAATAAAACCACATACCAATGCCATCAAGCCCCACTTAACAGCTGCCAACATGATTCAATGACTCAAATGGAGCCTAAGTCAACTTTCTTGCATAAGTAGCAATGGAAAAATACAATTTCAGCCAATGTTCAATGTCATCCACATTGATGAGAAGTGGTTCTATCTCACAAAAAGCACACAAAGATACTACATCATGCATGATGAAGAGGAGTTACATAGAACATGCAAATCCAAAAGTCACATTGAGAAAATTATGTTTATGTGCCTAGTTGGAAGGCCTCTTACTGACAATGAAGGCAATGTTGTATTTGATGGGAAATTTTGAATTTTTACCTTCACATTTGAAGAGCCAGCAAGCAGGAATTCAAAAAACAGACCAAAGGGCAGCATCATTACAAAGCCTGTTGTGGCTATAACCAAACCAGTGATGAAAGAATGCTTCATTAAGCTGGTAAGTATGATAATTCATGCATTTCATGGTGTTATTTTACTATCAGAATGTGTGCAAACATTCATCATTTAGCATTCATTACAAATGGTTCCAATTATCAAGGCAAAATGGCCCAAAGGCATTAACAAAAACATAATTATACAACAAGATAATGCACGGCCACATATCACAAATGATGATCCAGATTTCCAAGCCATAGCACAATCTGATGGATTCAATATCGAATTGGTACAACAACCACCCAACTCACCTGACACAAATGTCAATGACTTGAGTTTTTTTAGAGCCATACAAACACTTAAGGTCAGGAAGATGGCTAATACAGTGGAAGGGCTGATAAAGAATGTGCATGATGCATATGAAGAATTTCCAGCCTACAAGTTGAATGATGTCTTCCTAACACTTCAAAGCTACTACATTGAGATAATCAAAGGGAAGGGAACCAACCACTACAAAATACCACATATAGGTAAGGAAGCACTAAGAAGGCAGGGGAAACTACCTGAAACACTTGAAATTGAGGAGCAGGTGGTAATTGATGCATTTGAGTATCTAAAACTGCATGATAATGCAGAAAGTTCAATCTACCACATGGAGAATCTAGTTGAAGGAATGCAGCAGGTGGAATTGCAAGAGTAAGAGCCATTTGGACAGTTTTTTGGACAGTTTTTTGGTCATGTAAATATGGTTTATTGGTAGCAGGTCAGGTAGTTTACATGGACAAACAGATAATTATGGCTTTTTTGTTGTTTGGAATGTAAACTACTATTGTTTCCAGCCTATTTTGTCTCAACATTTTCAGTGAAATACAAATTTGCATCATTGACTATTTGATTTCTTATTTCAACCTACTAAACTAGGTTTCAAAAATCTAGTGGTGGCATCAATAAGAATTTGGGTGTAGTATCTGTTCTATCAGTTTAAACATATGGGTGACATCACAAAATGCATCAGAATGTTGACCATAAATGCATCATAGAATGTAGTATCTGTTCTATCAGTTTGCATCAGAATGTAGTATCACAAAATGCATCATATTGTAGTATTTGTTCTATCAGTTTGCTCATATCCGCAACAATTCACAGAAATTCCGGAATTCACATAGAATTTCATCATAATTTCATCAATCAGTGAAAACAGCATGTCATCAGAGAATTCATTCCATACATAAATTCATCATAATCTCATCAATAGCAGGGCAGCATATTCTCAGTACATAGAATTCAAGCATAGGAGCAGGAATTCATCACAGAAATCACACCATCAATGGCATCATCAACCAACACCAACTGACAAAATAACATAATGAATGACATCACCAGCCAACACCCCCCAAAGAAGAAGAATTGCATAACCTGATTCAGAGGTGGCGTAGCACAGTAGGGCAGAAAATTGCTAACATCTCAGTGTCAACCTCATTGCTTCGAGGTCTTTTACGTCGTGACTGCTCCATGGCTTCTTCATCGGCAATGGTGGGAGGGTGGGCAGCAAGCCAATCATCGATTTCCTCATTCCTTGCAACATATTTGGCATGTTCAGATATCAAATAGGAGTAGGGATCCAACACCATCGCCTCAGGATGGAGGTTAGAAGCATCTGCCGAAGCAGAGG
Organism: Schizonepeta tenuifolia; assembly: GCA_029490685.1. NCBI lineage: Eukaryota > Viridiplantae > Streptophyta > Magnoliopsida > Lamiales > Lamiaceae > Schizonepeta > Schizonepeta tenuifolia. Next base: position 23,211,191 of record CM055957.1, read on the forward strand.
GTGGCAAGGAAGCTCCGGCCGCCGTGAAGTCTGAACCAGAGGGTGGCGAGGAACCACCGGCCGCCGGAAATGGTTTTACCGATGGTGAGAGGTCGGTCAAGTCTGAACCAGAGGGTGGCGAGGAAGCTCCGGCCACCGTCAATGGTTTCACCGGTGATGAGAAAGCGCCAGAGGCTGCAAACTCGGAATCAGGCACCATGAAGCAGGTTTCAGGCACCACCGTCTCTGATTCTAGAGCTGGGACAGAATCGAGTAGGGAATCTGGCATCACCAGTGATGAAAAAGAACTGGACGGAGATCTGAGCCCAGAGGGTGGCACGGAAGTTTCGGCTGCCAGCACTGCTTTGACTGGAGATGGTGGAAAGGATGAATCACCTGCTGTGTCGGTGAAGCAGGTTTCTTCGACCACCGTCTCCGGTGGAATGGAATTCATCACAGGAGATGGAGAGTGAGAGTCGAAATGGAGAGATGGAGAGGGAGCGTAGATAGATCTACAGATCTAGGGTTTCAGTGGAATCGAAATGGAGAGATGGAGAGGGAGCGGCGCGATAGATCTAGGTTTTCATCACTGCTCGAAATGGAGAAAATGAGAGGGAGGAGAGGGAGAACAATAGATCTAGGTTTGGAAGTCTGCTCGAATGGAGAGATGGAGAATGAGAGGCGATAGATTTAGGGTTTTCTTGAAGGAAATGGGTAGGAGAAATAATGGGTACAAAACTTTATGGATCGATCCATAAAGAAAATGGTGGATGTGTTGATTAATTGACCCAATTGTGTTATTGGGTCATTAACAAATCTCATTAGTTGGACAATAATTAGTATAGGTAATTAGTGGGTTAAATAAAGTGGGATGGTGGGTCCATAATGGCAAAGGGTAGAAAATTCACAAAAGTAATGAGGGTACAATGGTAAAAATAACAGAACGGTTCAATTTTTGGTGAACAAAATAAAAGGGTGAAACGGTTCAATTTATCGTGAACGGAGGAAGTATTTGATTAGAATGGTTGATTACTGGGTTTAATAGAATTGGTTAGGGCTGGAAATTCGGTTAACCACAGTTAACCTTAACCTAAATTTTGGTTAACCTAACCTAAAAAATACGAAAATTATTAACCATGACCTAATCATGATCGTTTTCGGTTAATCAATAATCATGCCGGTTATTTTTCAGTTAACCAATAACCAACAAAATAAAAAAAATTTAACTTATATGTATAAAATCATCACAAGACCAAGATCAAGTATCAAACCAAAAACTAGAGTTACCGAACCGTCTAATGCAAATAAAAAACTAAAATCAACAACAAAATTCCAAGTTCAATAATATTTAAACAAACATACATATCATATGAAGTAACTTTAATTAGGACTACAGGAATGAGGGGTGGCGGCTTAACTTTAACTTATTTTGACATTTTATATTTTCTTTAATTCTTTCTATATTATATTCATTTAATATGAATTTTATATTATGTTTTAATTTTATTCGGTTATTTTGGTTAACCGACACGGTTATTCGATTAACCAATAACCGTTAATTTTTTAGAGTCACTAACCATTTATCATGTATTAACTATTTTATACAGTTAATGATTAATCATTTACGACGGTTAATGGTTAACCATCGGTTTAACCAATTTACCACAGCTATTTCCCCAGCCCTAGAATTGGTGATTGCAATTCGATAATAACAAATAAAGAAAAAAGAAAAAGAAAAATAATTTTTTTTTTTCAAAAAGGGTGACATGATACGGCCATGTCGTTGACAAACTTGGATTTTCCACATTGTTTAGGGTGTATTTGATGTCATTTGATAGTGGAAATTATGTTTGTGTAAGCCTTTTCAATACTTAAACTTTGTTTTGTCGTATTTTACGCTTGTTTGTTAGTTTTTAATTAATCCAGGAAAATGAAGGCTGAATTAGATGAAAAGGAGCTTGGAATGTGATAAAGGAGCTCGATACGAAGCCGTAGGAAGAAACGGAGGTCAATTCAGAGTTCGGACGAGAGAGAAACGAGCAAAACAGAAAAAGAAAATGAATGAAAACGTCGACCCCGAGTGAAGACCCCGAGTCGCCGAAAATGAAGGCCAAAACCCCGACTCACCCCGACACGGGGCGTCAAAGTTTTGGCTTCAACATACTGCCGACTTCGGCGATTTGGAGCCCCAAATCATCCCGAATCGCCGATTTGCTCTCCAAAACCACCGTTTTACGCCCCGAGTCGCCGACCCGGTCTCCAAACCCGTTTTCTTCGGCCCAAATGCGGCTTCTACCCTAAAATTTTGAACCCAAGCTATAAATACCCCTTCATTTCACTTTTGTATTATTAACCTTTTGTCTAACACTCTACCTCCAAACCCTAGCCTTCTACTTTATGTTTTTATGCATTTTGGAAGATTCAAGACTTGTGATTGAACAGATTCAAGACATTTATTGAAGAATCCACTTTAATTCCAAGAGTAGTATCATTTATTATGCTAGTCTTCTTTACTTCTTGTGTTTATTTTGGTATTATGTCTAGCTAAATCTTTTAGTTGGTTCTAGGGGTGGTTGAAGCTCATAAATGATAATGGTTTTGCACCTTTCATCTTATTTAACCTTTCACTACATGATTGTGTTCCTTGGTGCTTAATTTTCATGCTAGAATAGTAGGCCAATAAACTATGCATGCCTAGTGTTCGTAAAAAGTCCTAGCCGATTTTTATGATCATTGAATTCAAGGATTTTCAATATACAAGCAATTGAGACCTAGTGGAGATATTTGCAAGTATAGGAACTTTTAATCTTCATGCTCTTTTTGGAGTTAATTGATTGCCTCGAGTCCTAACCGGAGAGAGTCTTCAATTAATCTACTTTTTCATTCTCATCGAGAGATGGAGTGTAAATGCTTGTGTGATTGTTCCTCACGTCTTGAATTAAATTTGAATGCATAGATTAATAGGATAACACCATCATTGTTGTCGAGTGGATACGTTCCCTAGAATCAACCCTTTTTATCCCTTGTTATTTGCATATTTATCTTGTTTATTATTTGCTATTCTAGTTTTAATTATCAATTATTTCCTTTATAGTAAATCACCTCAATTTCTGATTAGTCTAAATATAGTTGAACAACTTAGTAATAGTAATCATGAGAGTTAAGAATTAGTCTCCGTGGACACGACCTTGCTTGCCATTATCTATACACACACCGTACACTTGCGGATTATTTGTGCTAAACTAAAAGGCGAACAAGTTTTTGGCGCCGTTGCCGGGGACTAATTGATTTACTACTTGTGATATTATAAACCGTTGTGATAATCTAGATTAGACATTATTTATGTTATTTTGCAATTTTCATTTATTGTGCTTAGCTTGTTATTGACTTGTTGCTTTGTTGGATATTAGGTAGTGCATGAACACGAGGTCTAGGGGATTACCAATCGATCCTTTAGACCCCGAAATTGAAGCATCTTGCCGGCATAATCAGACGAGGGCAAGAAGAGAACGAGAAGCACAAAGAACAATGGCCGACGCGAATTTAGTTCGGGAACTCAAAGAGCAATTGGATGCTATGCAAGCCCAATTGCGAGCACAAGAAGAAGCTAGAGAGGCGGAAAGAAATAGTGTACCAATTCCTCCTATTCGAGATGCCTTCCGACCGGAGTTTCATTATGGAGGTCATCATGGTCCAAGAGTCAATGCTAACAACTTTGAGCTCAAACCCGCCTTAATCTCCATGGTTCAACAAAAAACTTTCGGAGGACGTCCACAAGAGGATCCCAATGACCACCTTGTCCAATTTTTGGAGATGTGTAGCACCACGAAGATAAATGGGGTGCCGGATGATATTATCAAGCTTCGTCTATTTCCTTTCTCTCTTAGGGATAAGGCAAAGCAATGGTATCAATCTATTGAGGATGGAAGTGTGCAAACATGGGATGACATGGTAGAAAAGTTCCTTTTGAAGTTTTTCCCACCGGGGATGACTATAAAGTTGAGGAATGAAATTATGCAATTCCAACAAATGGATCAAGAGTCTTTCTATGAAGCATGGGAAAGGTTTAGGGAGTTATTAAGGAAATGCCCAAATCATGGTTTCAACAAAGATTCTCAAGTTAGCCTCTTCTACAATGGATGCAATGGTGAGATGAAGAAGTTTTTATATGCATCGGCAAATGGAGACTTACTTAACAAAGGGCATGCAATTGCTTTGGAGATTATTGATAATTTGGCTAATACAAGCTTCCAATGGCCTACGGAAAGGACAATATTGAAAAAAGTGGCTTCCACCTCTAGTTCGGATCCTATTGCCCTCTTGGCGGCCCAAATTTCTACCATTAATAGCAAGATTGATGCTATGGCTAAGAATGAGTCAAAATTAGAGGGACCTTCAAGCATAGAGGATGTGAACTACATCAACAACAATCGGAATTATGGAAATGATCGGCCTCAACAAGGTGGATACCAAGGTGGAAATCAATACCACCAAGGATATCAAGGAAATCGAGGGCATCCGAATCTATCATATGAGAATCCCAACAATGCTCTTCAACCTCCACCGGGCTTCTCGGTGACTAATGGAGTTATCAATGAAGAAAAGAAGCCGAACATGAATGAAATGCTCATGAAATTCATGGAAAGTACTCAAGCTCGAATGGAGAAACAAGAAGCCATTGCCGAAGCTCAAGGAACTCAACTCAAGATTATTGAGAAGCAATTGGGGCAAATGGCCACTTCAATGAGCAATCAACACCAACAAGGGCAATTTTCGAGCAACACTATTGTAAACCCTAAGGAACATTGCAAAGCTATTAAGCTTAGAAGTGGCACGTCCTATGAAGGGCCCAAGATGCCCAATGAAGAAGATGAAAATGTGGGTCATAATTTGGAAAGCATTGAAGAGGACAATTCAAAAGAATGTGGAAAGAAATGTGACACCTCTACTCCTTCAACAAGTTCACCTATTTCAACTCCTAAAGCTTCAAAAGGACAAGTTAATGAGAAGGAGAGTGGAATATACAAGGCACCACCTCCTTATTGCCCTCCTATTCCGTTTCCACAAAGACTTCAAAAGAAGAAAACGGAGGAGCAATTTTCAAAATTCCTCGACATTCTTAGGAAAGTGCACATTAATATTCCTTTGGTGGATGCATTGCAACAAATTCCCAACTACACTAAGTTCTTGAAGGATGTGATATCAAGGAAGAGAAAATTGGGAGATTGTGAAACGGTGAATCTCACGGAGGAGTGTAGTGCTATTATCCAAAGGAAGTTGCCAACTAAGGTCAAGGATCCCGGAAGTTTTATCATACCATGTGGTATTGGAAGAGATTGCTTCGAGAAGGCACTTTGTGATTTGGGGGCAAACATTAATTTGATGCCCTTGTCCATTTTCAACAAACTTGAGATCGGGGATATCAAACCGACGACTATTGCTCTCTAAATGGCCGATCGATCAATTTCTTATCCCAAGGGTATTGTGGAAGATGTAATTATCAAGGTGAATGATTTTATCTTTCCGGTGGATTTTGTTGTATTGGATATGGAAGAAGACAAGGACGTTCCACTTATCCTAGGACGGTCATTTCTAGCTACGGGAAGAGCTCTTATAGATGTCTCCAAGGGAGAGCTCACACTTCGTGTTAATGATGAGAGCTTCACATTTTCCATCTATAAAACACTCAAGTTTCATGATGGCGAAGATGTGAAAAAGTTGGAGGAATGCAAAGTGATGGATATTGTGGATTCTTGCATTGATTTGGAGTCCATTTGCTTATCAAAAGATTCCTTGGAGGCTTGTTTACTTAACTTTCTCTATTACTATGTTTTAGATGATGAGTATGATGATTCAAGCTTATTTGAAAGTGTTGATGCTTTAAATGTTGCAAAGGAAATTCCTAGGTTCAAGGGAAATTTTATAAAGCTAAGGAGTGAAGAGGAAATGGAGGAGGCAAAGCAAAGGAAAGCAAAGAAGGAAGCTCCCATTTTGGAGTTGAAGCCCCTACCCGAGCATTTGAAGTACGCTTTCCTTGGAGAAAATGACACATATCCGGTTATTGTCTCTTCTTATCTCTCTTCAATTGAACTTGATAAATTGCTTGAAGTCTTAAGAGAACATAAGTCGGCTATAGGGTGGTCAATTTCGGCTTTGAAGGGAATTAGCCCTTCTATTTGCATGCATAGAATTCTTATGGAAGATGATTATAAGCCTAAGAGACAAAATCAAAGGAGTTTGAATCCGGTTATGCAAGAAGTAGTGAGAAAAGAAATGATCAAGTGGTTGGATGCCGGAATAATTTTTGCTATTTCAGATAGTGAATGGGTTAGTCCTACTCAAGTGGTGAGTAAAAATGGGGGAATGACAGTTACAAAAGATGAAAATGATGAATTGATTGCTACTAGATTGGTGAGTGGTTGGAGAGTTTGCATTGATTATAGAATGTTGAATGCCGCCACCCGAAAGGATCATTTTCCCCTCCCCTTTATTGATCAAATGTTGGATAGGCTTGCTGGATTTGAATTATATTGCTTTCTTGATGGTTATTCGTGTTATAATCAAATCTTGATTGCACTAGAGGACCAAGAGAAAACCGCATTCACTTGCCCATATGGAATATTTGCCTTCCGTTATATGTCTTTTGGTTTGTGCAATACTCCTGCTACCTTCCAAAGATGTATGATGGCTATTTTTGATGGGTTGATTGAGAATGTAATCGAGGTTTTCATGGATGATTTCTCCGTATTTGGGAGTTCTTTTGATCATTGCCTTTATAATCTCTCTTTGGTTTTGAAGAGGTGTGAAGACACAAATCTCGTATTGAATTGGGAGAAATGTCATTTCATGGTGAGAGAAGGAATTGTGCTTGGCCATAAAGTTTCTAATGCCGGATTGGAAGTCGATCGAGCCAAGATTGTGGCTATTGAGAAGTTACCACCTCCTTCAAGTGAGAAGGGCGTTAGAAGTTTCCTTGGCCATGCCGGCTTCTATAGGCGATTCATCAAGGATTTTTCTAAGAATTCCAAGCCTTTGTGCCACTTGCTTGAAAAGGATGCAAAATTTGATTTTGATAAAGATTGTGTAAAGGCTTTTGAGCACTTGAAGAAGGCACTAGTGAGTGCACCCGTTTTGATATCTCCGGATTGGTCTCAACCATTTGAGCTCATGTGTGACGCAAGTGATATAGCCGTTGGTGCCGCCTTGGGGCAAAAGAGAGACAAGCTTTTTCGGGTGATATACTATGCAAGTAGAACTCTCGACAAGGCTCAATCTAACTACACTACCACCAAGAAGGAGATGCTAGCGGTGGTATATGCATTTGACAAGTTTCAGTCTTACTTGATCGGAACGAAATCAATAGTTTTCACGGATCATGCTGCAATCCGTTATCTCTTTGACAAGAAAGATGCAAAGCCAAGGTTGATCCGATGGATTTTACTTCTTCAAGAATTTGATATTGAAATCCGAGATCGAAAAGGATGTGAAAACGTGGTAGCCGACCACTTGTCAAGAATAGAGAATCCGGCTGAAGGTGAAGAGCTTGGAGTCCCAACTAATGAGAATTTCTCGGATGAACAACTCTTCCAAGTCCAAGCCAAAATTCCTTGGTACGCGGATTTTGTTAATTACCTCGTCTCCAAAGTTCCGCCACCATCCGACTTGCCTCCTTATCAAAAGAAGAAATTCTATCATGATGTGAAGTTCTACTTTTGGGAAGACCCCTACTTATATCAAAGATGTGCCGACATGGTTATTCGAAGATGTGTGCCTCATGAAGAATGGGAGTCAATCATGAATCAATGTCATTCTTCTCTAAGTGGTGGACACTTTGGAGCTCACCGAACGGCTATGAAGGTACTTCAATGTGGTTTTTATTGGCCTACTATTTACAAAGATTGTTATTCTTTTGTGAGTTGTTGTGATAGATGCCAAAGAACGGGGGGAATTTCTAAGAGGCATGAAATGCCCTTAACTAGCATTGTTGAAGTTGAATTGTTTGATGTTTGGGGCATTGATTTTATGGGGCCTTTTCCTATCTCTTTTGGATTTCAATATATATTGTTGGCAGTTGAGTATGTCTCTAGGTGGGTGGAAGCAATTCCTACTCAAACAAACGATGCCAAGGTTGTGTTGAAATTTGTTCAAAAGAATATATTGTCAAGGTATGGAGCATCCCGAGCCATGATAAGTGATGGGGGAAGCCACTTTTGTAATAGATGGGTGAATGGTCTCTTGACCAAGTTTGGAGTGAAGCATAGAGTCACCACCGCCTATCATCCACAAGCTAACGGGCAAACCGAGCTTGCAAATCGAGAAATAAAGCAAATCTTGGAAAAGACGGTGAATGGGAGCCGAAGGATTGGGCTATATTGTTAAATGAAGCTCTTTGGGCTTGTAGAACGGCTTACAAGACTCCTCTTGGCATGTCTCCTTATCAATTGGTCTTTGGAAAATGGTGTCACTTGCCCGTCGAATTGGAGCACAAGGCTTATTGGGCTATCAAGAAGATAAATTTTGACTTCAAGAAAGCGGGCAAAGCAAGAATTCTCCAACTAAATGAGTTGGATGAGTTTAGGTGTGAGGCATTTGAGAATTCAAGCCTTTACAAGGAAAGAACAAAAAAATTCCATGACAAGATGATAAAGAAACGAGAGTTTGTGCCGGGCGAACAAGTTCTACTCTTCAACTCTCGTCTTTCTCTATTTCCGGGCAAGTTGAACTCTAAATGGTCGGGGCCGTTTGTGATTAAGAAAGTCTTAGGAAATGGCGCCGTGGAATTATTGGGACGAGATGGTAACACCTTCATTGTCAATGGGCAACGAATCAAGTCATATTATGATGCCAAGCAAAAGGAAGAGGTGTTCCTTCTCTACCATGACGAAGCCGAAGTCTAGGCAAGACGAAGTCGAGCTAACGACGTAAAACTTAGCGCTCGTTGGGAGGCACCCCAACAAGGTTAGATTTATTTTTGCACTAGTTTATTTTTTTAACTTGATTTTCCCTTTTATTTTTTTTTCTATTTTCTAATTAGCTATATATTTATATATATATTTTAATTGCTTTCTAATTATATTTATATGTATGCATGGTACGTATTTCTTATATATATATAAGTAGTTGTAGATGTGCTTTTTAACTTTGTATATATAACTTAATTGTTAGTTAAGTAAAAAAAAAAAAGAGAAAAAAAGGAAAAAAAAAAGGTCTGTTTCTTTTTCGTTATTGTTTCTTTGTTGCAAAGTCTTTTGCTTTTCTGTTATTATCTTGCAACTAACTCCTCTTTTCAGGTTTTAGTTTAATTATTGCAAAAAAAAAAGAAAAAAAAAACGAAGACAAACTGGAAAATAAGGAAGCACGCAACCCACGCAGCAGATCGTCGGAATCCTTGCAAAAACCAGCGATGCGCAGCGGATCGCCGCTCCCAATCGCCAAATGGGGCAGTATGTTTGGCGCAGATGAGCTCCACTCCGGCGCCTCGCATCGGTCGCTGCCCCAGTCCGCCATTTTCTCAAGCCATATCGGCGAGTCGGACCGAGTCGCCGGTTGGGTCGCTGAATCGCCAAACTCGTTGCTAACTCGCTCAAACTCATCCCAAACTGGACCGAGTCGGCTCAGCAAGCTCGATCTTCGGGTGCGGTTTATGTAAGAACAAATGTGAGGGCTCGGAGACAACAAGAAAATGGCGAAGCATCGGAATCCGATAGAGATGACGAAGTTGATGAACGCTTGGATAGAATTGCAACTTATTGCCAAGAATGGGATCCTCAATTCCAAGTCATGCGCCAAGACATGAGCTCTTTGAGATTCTCTCAACAAGAAATGGATACCCGTCTTCGTGCCATGCAAGCGCACCAACAAACTTTGGACGAAGCCCAACGGGCCGAGTCCGCGCGAAATGCAAGTTTCCAACAAGAGGTTTTGGGCCGTCTAGAGGCCAACCGTGAGGCTAATCGCTCCATGCATGACATGCTATCTCGGATTGAGGCCTACCACCTTAGCCAAGGCCACTACCCACCACGTCCTCCACTTTGAAGATTAAGAATGTTCGTAAGTAATAAATTGCATATTTGTATTTATTTTTCCCTCCAACCTTATTCTTGAGCTTGATGCTCTCGAATAAGTTTGGGGGAGGGGGATGAATTACAAATATGCATGGTTGTTAGCTTTTGTGTGTGTTTTTGTGTTTATTAATGGGTAGATTGTTGATGAGACTAATGATAAAAAAAAAAAATGAAAATTGTTTTCATTTTGGCTTGAACTACATGTTGGTTTTCATAATTTATACACTTTATTTGATGAGATAAATACTTTGCCTCTAAAAACTTGCATCAAATGAAAAAAAAGTGAGGACTTTGAGCCTTGATTGCCACAAAATTGCAATAGTATCTTGTTTCTTGTGTGTGAATTGTTGAGCATGCTCGTAGTCTCTAGAACTTGCCATGGTTTCTACCTTAAGTCATTATTAAGTGTGCTTTAAATGTAGAAATGATTAAAGGCCATTTTTGTAGCCATTTTATCCTAAACTTGTGTCTAAAAGTCTATGAAATCCTAGTTTGCCCCTTTTGTGCCTATAAACCTCTTCTTTGAATTAACTAGTGGTAAAGGGTAGAACTTGTGAGTACATTTTGTTTTGGTTGGCTTTGTGGCTGAGAATATTGAAAATTTGGCTTAGCTAAGCTTGGATTTGTGTTGAAATTGCTAACATCCTTTTAAGCTCTTGTGTAACTACCAAAAAAAAAAAAAACAAAACAAAAAAAAACAAAAAGAAAAAGAAAAGACAAAAAAAAAAGAAAAAAAAAGAAAAAAAAAGTGTTGATTTATGAATAATTGAGCACTAAAGGGTAAGTCTAGTAAAGTTGTTTAGTGTATAGCAAGTGAATATTGAGCAAAAGGGTTGGAAAAGCTCAAAACACGAGAAGGTGTTGGGATTGGGCTTATGTTGTTGAGAATTGTTGAAATCGGCTTGTTTGATATTGTATTGCTAAATTTTCTTTGGGAAAATAAGTCACATTGTCCAAAAATATCATACCCGACCAAAGAGCCCTCATTACAACCAAATGAAAGTCCCTTTTGATCTTCATCTTAGAGTGCATTAATTGCTTGAGAAGTTAGACGAATGGCAAGCTTATGGTGGACTTCTTGCATTGTTTCAAATCGAGTGTAAACACTTCCTGTACCTACTCTTGAGAGTTGAGTGTTTCTTTGTTAAAATTCTTCGTGAGGATTCAAGTTTCAAGAGGCATAAGTGTTGTACTTGTTTAAAAACTGTGTACCTTGAATGATTACTATCTTGTGGGTTCAAGAGTTTTGGATTTTTGAAGTCAATGAAATGTCATCAATTCACCCCTCCAGGTTTGTTTTATTTCTTATTTTCTTTTTGTTGTTTGGGACAAACAACCGTTTAAGTTTGGGGGGTTGACAAACTTGGATTTTCCACATTGTTTAGGGTGTATTTGATGTCATTTGATAGTGGAAATTATGTTTGTGTAAGCCTTTTCAATACTTCACTTTGTTTTGTCGTATTTTACGCTTGTTTGTTAGTTTTTAATTAATCCAGGAAAATGAAGGCTGAATTAGATGAAATGGAGCTTGGAATGCGATAAAGGAGCTCGATACAAAGCCGTAGGAAGAAACGGAGGTCAATTCGGAGTTCGGACGAGGGAGAAACGAGCAAAATAGAAAAAGAAAATGAATGAAAAAGTCGACCCCGAGTCGCCGAAAATGAAGGCCAAAACCCCGACCGAGCACCCCGACTCACCCCGACACGGGGCGTCAAAGTTTTGGCTTCAACATACTGCCGACTTCGGCGATTTGGAGCCCCGAATCATCCCGAATCGCCGATTTGCTCTCCAAAACCACCGTTCCACGCCCCGAGTCGCCGACCCGGTCTCCAAACCCGTTTTCTTCGGCCCAAATGCGGCTTCTACCCTAAAATTTTGAACCCAAGCTATAAATACCCCTTCATTTCACTTTTGTATTATTAACCTTTTGTCTAACACTCTACCTCCAAACCCTAGCCTTCTACTTTATGTTTTTATGCATTTTGGAAGATTCAAGACTTGTGATTGAACAGATTCAAGACATTTATTGAAGAATCCACTTTAATTCCAAGAGTAGTATCATTTATTATGCTAGCCTTCTTTACTTCTTGTGTTTATTTTGGTATTATGTCTAGCTAAATCTTTTAGTTGGTTCTAGGGGTGGTTGAAGCTCATAAATGATAATGGTTTTGCACTTTTGATCTTATTTAACCTTTCACTACATGATTGTGTTCCTTGGTGCTTAATTTTCATGCTAGAATAGTAGGCCACTAAACTATGCATGCCTAGTGTTCGTAAAAAGTCCTAGCCGATTTTTATGATCATTGAATTCAAGGATTTTCAATATACAAGCAATTGAGACCTAGTAGAGATATTTGCAAGTATAGGAACTTTTAATCTTCATGCTCTTTTTGGAGTTAATTGATTGCCTCGAGTCCTAACCGGAGAGAGTCTTCAATTAATCTACTTTTTCATTCTCATCGAGAGATGGAGTGTAAATGCTTGTGTGATTGTTCCTCACGTCTTGAATTAAATTTGAATGCATAGATTAATAGGATAACACCATCATTGTTGTCGAGTGGATACGTTCCCTAGAATCAACCCCTTTTATCCCTTGTTATTTGCATATTTATCTTGTTTATTATTTGCTATTCTAGTTTTAATTATCAATTATTTCCTTTATAGTAAATCACCTCAATTTCCGATTAGTCTAAATAGAGTTGAACAACTTAGTAATAGTAATCATGAGAGTTAAGAATTAGTCTCCGTGGACACGACCTTGCTTGTCATTATCTATACACACACCGTACACTTGCGGATTATTTGTGCTAAACTAAAAGGCGAACAGTCGGTAAAGGGCTCAAAGTGTCACTAGAAATCCCAAATAGTTGATTTTGGGCCTTAAGATATGAGCGTAGATGCAAAAAATATAAGTTTTAGTCCTCATTTTAAAATTAGGTAACATATATAGTCCATTTTTTGAAAATACTGAAAATTACGGTTCTTTTTTAAAAATTAGCTCAATACATCTCCAATGTATTTTTTGATACAAATAAACTTTTTATGTTTGTAATTTTCAACATTCATGCCCCGATCTACTATAATACTGTTACCACTGTAAATTAAATTAATGCCAAAATTTCTTTCAATTTATTTAATGTTAAAACATTAAGAAGTAGCGTATAATATTTTTATTTAATTATCACCCCTCTTTAATTGATTTACGAAAAATTTCACTTGCTATTCTCTGAATATCTCTACTAACACTGATTTTCCTTTTGACATACTTTTAAAATCTCTTTGTTATTTCACTTAATTAAATAGTCAAGACATACTCCACCGTTCCGGATTAATATGACATTTTTAGCTGTCCCAATATAGTATGATATTTCATTTTTAGGACATATATTTTATATTTTTACCTTTAAAAGTTTAATATATTTACTCTTATAAAGTTTCTTTATCCACTGAGAAATTAACAACACATCATAAATGAATCTCTTCTTCCATTTAAAATATTCAAACTAAATATTTATATAGTATTTTTTCTTAAAATCTGTGTATGATCCCGCACTATATTAAGTGGGAACGGAGTGAGTAATAGTTAATCAACACCGACCATTTATTAGTTTTGTGTCGTACAAAAGGAAAGACGAAGCAATAATATATATTACTCCCTTGAGTGAGAGTGAAAGAGAAATAAGATCACATTTATCATGGATGCAGGAAGTAACTTAGAGATTAGGAGAAAGTAATTGGTGCCTTTTTTTAGCTTCATGATACGTGTCATACTTACTGAGATCGAATAATCTTCCCAAATTCGTCGCTAATAGTGTTTAAATTCTTAGAATTGAAATTAAAAGATAAAAAAACCGAAATAATTTAATAAATAAAAAAAAGAAAAACTCATGGACGCATGCCATGCATCCACACATGACTACATTTGACACGTGTGAGTAGATTAGAAAGGGTTGCATGAAGATGATATCCTTCTTGTTCTTGGGGTCTCTCTCTCCTCTCTCACCTCTCTCTCTGTTTCTCTCTCAGATACAGAGCACTACTGACACACGCTCGCGAGCAAAAGTGAAAAGTCTTCGTTGATGGCTTAAACCTGATCATCATCATCACTCATCAGCCCCTTCGCCTCCATTTACTCTTTTACTAAAGAAGTAACTCAAACTCAGTACTCCTAATAATCTTGTTTCTCTCTCCGAAGGGATTTCTTTTCCGACGGAGTGGTAAAATTAAGTTGCTGTTTAATGCTCATGTTTCTCTCTCTTGTTTATATTTTTGTTTTGTATGTTCTTGATAGCTTAAAATCTCTGTTTGCATGTAGGACTGCTGCATTTCTTGATGGAGGCTGATAAAGTTTCCAAAAGTAAGGTTGATGATTTGGTGCTGAGGGTGTTGAAGCTGGAGGCGGCGACACTTGCTAATAATGCTAGTGGTGGTGGATTTTCAAACAAAGGTACTTCTTTGTTATAGAAATATTGTTGATTAATTAATGATGAACTGTTTGATGTCAAAAATTCCTGTATTAAAATATTGTTGTATATAGGGACAAACAAACCCTTATTTTGATTATTGTTTGAAGAATTATACTAAATTTGTAAGCATGGATGATTTTTACTCAGGAAGTCAAGATTAATTCGTTTATTGATAATTACAAACTGGGATTTAAGATCTATTTTAGGGATAATTATAATTGATTAGATAAATCAGGGTTAAGCAAATTAGGCATTATTTTATCTTGATTTTTTGTTGATTTCCCCCAATTGTTTATATCTAAGACACACCAATAAATTGTTCATCCTGCATCATATTTCTATTCTATGTACATTGTGACATTCTTTGTTTTCCTTGAATACATTGTGACATTCTGTTTGTGTTTAGCCTCAATTGTTGGTACATTATGTACAGTTTAATCATATGTCTCAGTTTCAGGTGGTAGCTACCGGATGCCACTGATTCGTAGTTGTGCACTTAAGATAATAAATATAATTAAGGACAATCTAGGAAAGGAGAATTTGGAATTATTTGAGAAATCATGCTTTGGTCATCTCCTTAAGATGAATCCGCTCAGATTTCAAGGACGACTGGTGTTGCAGTTGTTGTTGCACATGGACATGAGTGCCTCCAATAAGGAGAGGCTTGTTTTCAACATCAAAAACACTAACATGGAATTTGGAAAGTGCAATTTCCGTGACATCACAGGGCTTCATTTTACAAAATTAAATAAAGCAACAACGACATCTTCGTCTATTCACGCCATTGTATTCCAAGGTAGGCCAAGTATCATGTTAAAGGATGTTGGAGAAGCTTTCCATTATATTAGTCGCCGTGATGAGGGCAAAGGTGAATTAACGTTGAAGTTGGCCCTGCTCTATTGCCTTTATGGAATTTTGCTGGCTGGAAGTCAAATAAAAAAGATTGACCTCAAGTATATTCATTTGATTGAGGATTTGGAGGAGTTTAATGCATTCCCTTGGGGTGAGCTTGCCTATCAGTTCCTTGCTTCGTCCATGATTTCAGCCCGACTCCGCCTGGATGGTTCAAAAGCTACTAGGCTTGACATACACGGCTTCTGTTTTGCTCTCCAAGTTTGGGCGTATGAAAAGGTGCCTGATGTCGCCCCACACTGTGCAAATAACCTGGGAAACCTGACCCCACAGATCTTGCGTTGGTCGGCAACGAAAATCATTCGTTTCGATGGTCTCAAAAAGTTCTTTGATGACGAAGCACATTTTGTAAGTAATTTCTATCATAGTGCAGCTGAGGCTGCTTGTTATTTAATATATTAACCTAAGCTTTTGCAGTAACATAGTATTAATCCCATAGGTGTTATGTTTAATGCTTGCTTTACATATTGCTCGCCATATGCCTACAAATTCAAAATTATCGAGGAGCTGTCTTGATTCAGAGTTTGAAAGACGAGTTGTTAAGTGGAAACTATCAATCTGAATCTTGAAAAATCATACATTTCCGTGAAATTACTACATGAACGATCACATCCCAATTTAGTAAACATATCTGATCACTAGATTAATAATTTTAATGCTTCAAATCTTAAACCTTAGGATTAAAGATCCATTAATTGTAGGTATGAATATGTGGGTCATAGTGTTACCATGAATGACGATTCTCCTGCCTTTTGTGCAGGAAACGAGACCATCACAAGGTGACGATATGTTACGGAGGAATTTTGTTCCCATAACTAAATCTTCTAAGGTAGAAGAAGAAGAAGAAGAAGAAGAATATGAAGAAGAGACTGAGAACAAGGCAACATGTAGCACATTTGGGTGTAATTCTGTCTCCATGGTGGAAGCATCAGACGAGCATGTCACGTTGAAGAGATCCTCTGCAGAAACTAAACGAGTCGGAGCTCTAACTGAGAATCCTGCTCTAGATACACTGCAGCTTTTAATGAAGGTACTCAGCTCTTAGATATATGTTACATATACATCATATTTAATATAATTTCCACTCATGTGAGACACTTAACTTAAGTCTAACTATTTTGGCATTACTTGTGGATCATGTATTAATGATCTGGTCAATATGTTCCGCTGCATTTTCTTTATCGATCGCAACACTTTTTACAAATATCTCATATTCTATAGCTCCTCTAATAATTGGCAGGATAAATGTGTCTCTATTTGATCACAGGAATATCGTGAGTTTGAGATGTCCGAACTGGGATATGAAAAAATTAAAGCACTTTTCGAGAGGCTTTTGAACCCAAGAGAACACTTGAAGCTGTGGATCAGTTATGCCAAGTACGAGGCATCTGGTATGGAAGTGGAATCAGACATTCCTGATAAGAGAGAATGTTTCGAGCGTGCCAGAGGTTAGACGATAGACTATAATTATAAACGAGTCGATTTCTTGCATTGATTATTACCTATATAGTCTGTCATAGTTGTGACATGAGTACTTGTTGTTCTTAAGCTGTATTTGAAAGGGGACTTGGCTATATAAATAGTTGTGCTCCTAAATTAAAAGCGGAAAAGGAACTGCTTTTGGACGAGTGGATCGAGATGGACAGCCGATTTAACGAGCTTGATGATGTCGATTTGGTTCCTGCTAAACTTAAAAGGACAAGGCATGCATGATAATGAGATGGGTATGCATTTGTATTATATATCCTTAATTCTGGTTGTTTTTGTTAATTTCTGAAAAAAATTTTATTAAAACTTGAATGTGTTCATTCTTGGTTATTTGAAGTTTGGTAAAACATGGAAATAATTAATTTCAATTCTAATATTTGATATATAACATGCAGGTACGATTAGTATATTTTCAAGTTGAAGAAGCTTAATTATCAGTGGTAATTAGTTGGGTGACACTGTTTAATTTTGTCAATATATTATTATTACTTCGCATGCATGCATTTGGTGCCTATTTTGATCCACCCATCCATCTTATTTTGTATGTTATGTAAATATGGTGTGTAGCCGTGCACTTTAAATAGGGCCACCATTAATGTATACATCTAAATGGAACGGTAGTGCAACAATTTTGTGGTTTGATGTTGCAACTCTTTTTGTCTTAATTAACAAATATTATGATCTGTGATAAATCACTACCGTCTTGTTGTGATGAACAAATGATGCGCTATTTCTAGCACATAGTATTATAGTAGTTATTATTATTTGGTAAATTTGTTAATTTCTAATGAGAATTTGTTATTTCATAATTAAAATGAATCTGTTGATCACTACTTGAAAATAACTAAACATAATTTACAAAAATTAATTAGCAAATAGTAAAATATAAAAGAAAATAAATGATTAGTTCTGATATGACTGGACAATATCTGAAAATCTTATGTGATTCTAAAGTGCATTGCGACTCATCTCAGTTTAATGATTAAATTTTACTTTTGAGTAACAAAAAAGTACTAATACTCCTAGAAATTAAAATGCCAACGCCGGAACACGAAACCTAAGATATTTAAAGCCCTGTTTTTCAAACGTCGATATTATGTATAAAATTCTCAAAAGAAATTCATCAGATTCTTTTGCACGAGACAATGAATTTAAACCAATAATCTGTAAATGGGACGAGAGAGAGTTGCATTGTGCGTCAACAAAAATCAGAATAGGGGGTGGCTGAGGCATAGTGTTTTTGGAGTGTCAATATAAATCTGCTTGACATGTGTCAAGCATCTACTTTATTCAATGACACGTGGCGGTTGAAGAATGCCTTCATTGAGAGTGGATTCATCCATTCAGGGTAACCGGACGTTCATCATCATAGTAGGTCTAGAAATTAAGTGTTTCACATTCCTTCTCTCGGACTCCATCATCCACTCTCTCTCCTCTCTCTCTCTCTCTCTCTCTCTCTCACACACACACACACACACAACCCAGAGACAAAGCTGTGTTGCAACATTGCAGGATGTCGACGAGTGATCCCAGTTTATCGTCAGCTATGGAAGTGATCAAACTTGAGTTGGAAAAGTTCCAAAATATAAAAATGGCGGAAATGGAAATTGTAGCGCGAGAACGGGATGCGTTGAAGAAAGAGGTGGAAGAGTTGAAATCGAAGAAGATAAAGTCTGATAAAATTGCTCGAGTTTACAAAACTAGGCTTGTTGAACTAGAGCAGAAAGTGTTGACGGCCGAGGCCGCACTATCAAATTCTGCTGCAACTCCACGCATTCCGTCCTCAAACAAACGTACGTATTTTTTTTAATTTAGTTTGATCAGAATATTGTATCAAGTGTTTAATTAATTACTGATGTAAAAAATGCCTCTATTTCCAGTGCAATAACTCGACTCGAGCACTATCAAATTCTCTCTCTCTCTCTCTCTCACACACACACACACACAGAGACACACACAGAGTGCAAGGATCTTCTTGGCTTGCGTATCTTTACTAATTATTTGCATATCTGAATTTTATTGGGGTCCAACTTTTTAAATACCAAAATATAAAAGAGTGTTGTTTTATACCCCTTGTTTAAAACACACTTTTTTATATACCAAAATTTCTTAAAAGATTAATATACCCCCAACTTAAACAAAAAGAAATAAAAATATATAAAAAACAACAAAAAAATAAAACTAAACCCTACCCCCACCACCGCCGTCCCCATCTCTCTCTCTTTCCACATCGGTCCCCCCACCGACAGCCCCCTCTCTCTCTCCCAATCGGTCCCCCACCGCCAAAAACAGTTCTCTCTCTCCATCTTCATCGTGAGTTTCCTCCTCACGATCGATTGATCGTCGTGAACGGAAGAACATGAGCAACCGCCGCCAAAACCGCCGCCCCAATGAGTCGTCGTCGACGTCCTCCGGCGAAGAGGAGGAAAATTCGAATTTTCGAGTCCCAATTCCACCGGTTAGTGCCCTTTCTTTTTTTGAAATTCATGCTTAAGTCTTCGATTGAGAATGCATGTATTTTAGTTTTTACATGTTAGAAATTGTTATATGTTAGAGTTAGGATTTAAATATGGAAGATTTCGACAATGTTTTTGGTGTAATAGAGTTGGAGATTTTTGAATTTGTTCGTGTTGGGTAGTTCGACATTTGCTGTGCTGGTTTTGGTGTTCTTACGGGGTCGATGGAGGTGGGGAAGACGACGGCGAAAGAGCTCAGGCGTGCTCACGATGGGGCTTCCCATCGTGAGGTCACGTTGAGGTTTCCATCGCCCGAGCACGATGACACTCTATCGTGAGCTCACGATGGAAACCTCAGCGTGAGCTCATGATGGGAAGGCCATCGTGAGCTCATGATGGCTTCCCATCGTGAGCTCACGATGGGAAGCACATCGTGAGGTCACCCGAGAGCTCTTTCCCTTATCCTTCATCTTCTTGTGTTTATGTTGGTTTGTTGAATTATAACACGTTACCATGCACTTATACTTGGTTTTATTGATTTTGTAGGAACATTATGAATTTATTAGACCCGCCATGTTGTACTCGTCTCCTAAAGTAAATCTTTACATGAGGGTAGACGTGTTTGATGAGATTAGACGAGTTCTATTTGAAATATCCGGTGATCATCAAGCCGAGAATTTTCTAAGAACCGGTGTTGTTGGGCGGTTGATTGATGCTAGAAGAAATCAGAGTGCAAGTAATGCGCTAAATCTAACAATAGCCCGACAGTTGCAAGGGGTTGGTGCTAATCGGGTACCAGAGAATGAGCTTTGGTTTTATCTTGGTCATACGACCCTTCGTATGACGGCAGTGGAATATGCTCTCATCACCGGCCTTCACTTTGGAAACTCTACATTTAATCCTTATGCAGTTCATGTACCTCCTAGAACTGGCATTCACTACAGATTTTTCAACGGCCGAGAGATAAAGACAAATGAGTTGCGCGACGCCTTCAACAGAAAACAACTTGGGAGAGACATCGATGACTATTTGAAGGCGGCCAACTTGCTTATTTACTATTATTTCCTCCTATGTCGGGATAAACCCACCATAGAGGATTGGGCATGGACTTTAGTTGAAGACTTCGAGGCTTGGGATGCCTTCCAATGGGGCTCGTACACCTGGGGAGCACTATGTCACTATGTGTACAACGCCCAGACAGTCCCCAAGGACTACCACCTCTATGGTCCGGTTTGGGCTCTACAGATTTGGACTTATGAGATGATTCCGGTGTTGGGAGGTCGATGTGGAATCAAAGATCACATCGAGAGAGTGCCCCGGTGCTTGATGTGGGCCACAAGAGTGATGAAAGTTGATTTCAGTCAATTCTTCGATAATATACGGGTACATTTATAATCTTATAATGTTTTTCATTCATTCAATGATGCACTCTATATTAGTTTCTAAAATTCTAATATTACCTTTTCATTACCTTTGCAGCTTCAGGTATTGGAAAATTTTGAAGCTACGGAAGCAGAGCGTTATGAGTATTACATGTTGAGCTTCGAAAATGGAGACCCTTTTGATGTTTGATATATACCTCTCAAACAAATTGCTTCCAGAAATAACCCGACTACAAAGAATGCCAAACAGAAGACTATGGGAAAGTTGAAGCAGTTAGCAGCACGGGTGGTCCGTGGTAACCCGGCACGACAGATGTCGAAGCGTCGTCGGGAGGGTACCCCACCACCTCGCAGTTCACCACCACCTCCTAGTTCACCACCTCGCAGTTCACCACCTCCTACTTCACAGTGGGGGCCCTCGGGAGAGCCAGAAAAGGTTTGTTGTTTGCACGGACGACCATGCCCCCTCCATGATGAGGGCACTAGCAGCAGGGGGGACGAGATTGAGCGCCGATTGAGGAGTGTTCTGGACGACGAATCTGACAACGGCTTCCTTGCTAAACTGACTCGGAAAATGAGTCAGTTTTTTGTTATGACGCGCCCAGACAGTCCTCCACAACAGTCCAATAGGAGTTGTAGGACGGCATTGGACGCGGCCCGTCACTCTACCTCGGCATTTGACGCTCAGATGCGGACTGGTAGGATCGACCAGGACTGGGATCCGGCCCGTCACTCTAGTGCTGCAGGTTTTGGTCACATGCAGACCTCTCCAGTTCAGCCCCAGCAACCTCCAGTTCAGCCCCAGCACTCTCCAATGCGGTCACACCATTCTGCAGTTGGGTCCCACCACGACGAGAAGCAGACTTCCCGCCGCTCTGAGCCGGTGCCTTTCCAGTACTCTCACCGGCAGACTTCCCAACACTCTGAGCCGGTGCCTTCCTGTTACTCTCGCCGGCAGACTTTCGACCACTCTGCGCCGGTCCCTCTTCACGACTTTACGGCTCCTTCTCGGCAACCTCAAATCGGTGTTACAGTCCGTGATGAGCCGTTTCAGCAGTTTGGGCCGTTCCAAGCCGATCAAGAGGCGCAGTCCTCACAGCAGATTGGTCAGGACTTGTTTGCCCAGCTCTTTCGCCCGATGCCGATGTCGACCCCTTACGAGACAGTGCAACAGCCCATTCTAGAGACACCGCAGCAGCCTATTCACCAGACGACGCAGTTGCTCTCTTACCATACACCTTTGCAGTTGACCTATGGTCCGAGTGAGCATCAAGGTTCCAACTCACACACTCCCCAGCAGTGCGTTGTAGATGATCCTGTTAATGAGGATGATGCTCAATATGAGGAGCCGGATCAGGAGGGTGGTGGTGAGGTGGTAGGTGATGTTGCATTGGGTCCTCGGGAACGTAGACCGTCTGCTGCTCTCCGCACCCCTTTTCAGGGTGCAAGACAAAGTAGAATGGAGAGGTTGAGGATGATGTATAGTGACTTTAGGCGGCAGGGATATGAGTGTTATGTGCCTGTGCTTGAGACGGGTTATCGTCTAACAAACCAATTCTTTGATCGGGTGGAGGATCCGAAGGAGGACTTCCATCAAGATGTAATGGACCTCTACGTGCTTTCGATTCGCACGAGGATCCGAGTGCATAACCGGACTGCTCCAAATATTGGGCCAACTAACACGATCATTATCGGCACTCAGTTACTTGTAAGTTTTTAATATATATTCTTTATATTCTACTATAAATATTTAAAAATGATATTAATCTTGTATGTTGTCAATTTGATAGCAAGTTTTGCGTGCCGAGCTGCAACTCCTTCATCCGAAGGATACAGAATTCAAGCATATTAAGGGGAAGCCCACATATAAGGGTTGGGAGATGCATCCGGGATTACATGACATTGTGCACGGGTTAGACTATCCAAATGCCGTTCCATGGTCGAATTGCAAACATGTAAGTGTTTATGGTGATATATATTTCAAGTTTCTAACCATTCATTATTGATTTAAATTATTCTATTTTTGTATTGAAACAGATCTGCGCTGTGTGTAATGTCTTTAAGAATCATTGGGTCACTATTCGGATAAGTATTGCTGATTGGACGGTTGAGTTGTACGACTCAATGTCACACGAATATGATCAGGAAAGGGTCGCGCCTATTGATTATGAGCTCAAGCCCATTACTCGTCTCGTTCCTCGTCTACTAGCTCTCTCAGGCTATTGGACTAACAATGCAACAATGACGAAACGAGATAGTGAAATGAAGCTCTTGAAGATGCCGATCAAAGACCAGTTTGCCCAGACAGACAGTCACAGTTGCAGCCCCTTTGCATGCATGTATTTGGATCGTTTGATTAGTAGTAAGCCGAGACACTGGGGGAACATCACCGAACGCTACATTCAAAGATATCGGTGGCTCGTAGCGACTAGGATTTATTAGCTTGCTGTACTTGACAACGTCTAGTTTTATTAGTTTATTGAGTTTATGATGTTTGAAACATGTATTTGGATCTTATTTTTATGGTAGTTCCTAGTTTATTGACTACATGAATGAAACAGTAGTTTTGAGCAGGTAAACCCCTAAACTCTTGGGTCTGGTCACGATGATAATGCCATCATGACCTCACGATGACAACACCATCGTGAGCTCACGATGGTGTTGTCATCGTGAGGTCACGATGATAGGGCAGTCGTGAGGTCACGATTAATACAACCGTGAGCTCACGATGAGGACGCTAAACCCCGTCGTGATGTTAGGATTTTTGACTAATTATGGTGTTTTAACCTGTTATATTATTTTGGTACGTGTTAAATATGTTCTACTTAACATTGAAATACATCAACAAATGAAAAATTTCACATTTAAACACACACTTATAGTGTTGGCGAGGTGTGTGACACAATAATGAATACATTACTATATGTTACATATACAATGACTCTTGCATTTGATAAACAATACACCTCTAACAATAACCCATTTAGTGTTTCTTTGATATAAAACCGCAAAATATGATGTGCAAATGTTTGTTAAGACATAATATAAACATTACAACACTAATTAATCATTATTTTAGACGTAATTGTTCCTGTTTATTAGTTCACGACAAGATAAAAATATCATCGTGAACCTGGTCGTGAGAATGTCATCGTGATCATGATGTACTCATCAACGTGACCACACGATGGCATTATCATCATGACCTCACGATGGAATCGTCATCGTGAGCTCACGATGATAATGCCATCGTGAGGTCACGATGATAATGCCATCGTGTGGTCACTTTGGCGTGGTCATCGTGACCTGTCCAAAAACTCGAAAACAATTAACATTCAAATTCAAGTTACCATCGCATAAAACGAAACATCAAATTCAACACAAATTTTAGTACAAATTCATACAGAACCAAATCACCAAATAAAGTCACCAAATAGGTCTAGTAGTTCAAACATAACTTTAAAACAAATCTAAACTATAACCAACACGCTAGTCGACATCTCGAGCCGTGGAGGGTGACGCACCATCGTCCGCTACTTTATTTCGGGCCTCAAGTTCTGGCGGCAACCAAGCAGTGTCCCTTAGGATCAGCACTCGGCATCTAATAATTTCCCGTGTCGACTCCATCACCTCAAAGATCACGGCATCATCTACTTTGAGGTCGAAAGTGCGTGTGAATTGTTTCCACCCTGCATACTCAAACTTCGGTTTCTTCAAAGATCCAAGGTACATCAACTGACATTCGGTTACATTATGATTGGCAACCAGTGGCACATCCGCAGGAGGAAGTTTACCGACAATATGTGCTGGTATATGCTATATTGCACACAAAGCATTGATTAAAAGTCATACCAAACAAATTAATTGTTTGTTTAGTGGTACAAATTCTTACCAAATGCCAAGGGGCCGAAACATGTGACTTGGCTAGGATAACATCAAAAAAGGGCTTGTCTCCTGATAGGTAGTTCAAGTTTGAATCGGATGGGTTGGTCGACATCTACAACCATCCAAATGCGACAAAACATAAAGTGAAGACAAACATCAACATCAACATCAACCGATTAAATTCAATAATTTGCCACATTTTACATAAATCGAACATCATTATCAACATCAACATCTCCAACCAACTTCAACAATTGACACATAAAACAACATCTTCAAAATTCAACATAGCAAACCGAATTAAAAAACAATATATATCGGACATAAAACAAAAGATAATTTCATAACTTCGAAGAAACGTACCTCTAATCGGAAACGAGCGGTGGGGGCCGCGGCGGCGGCGGTGGACAAGAGAAGCGGAGGTATTGAAAAGAGGGAAGAGGGAGATAGGAATGAGATAATAATGATATATGTTGGATATTGGTGGAAAAGAAGGTAATGTACGTATGGTTGAAATAAAAAGTTTGAGATTCTGTAGTACTTTATAAGGAAATCTGGATTCATCACAATGGGATCACCATCGTGAGGTCACGATAGGAGTGACCATCGTGAGGTCACGGCTGTTCCTTCATCGTGACTTCACGATGGCTCGTCGTGACCTCACGTTGCAGATACCATCGTGAGGTCACGATGGTTTTGTCATCGTGATCAAGACATAGACACACCAAAAATCATCCATGTATGCAAATAATACCTGTCTCAAAAATTCTGAACATAATAACAGATATTAAAGGTTTAAAAAGGTCAATACAATGCCATAAACTCAACAAGTTCTGTTACTCCTATATTTCATCTTCAATTGGGTTAGGACATGCTCTAATATCATGACCCTCACGACGACAATTGCTACATCTTTTTTTCCTCCGGCGTCATTGACTTGATTCTACACCCCCAAAATCATGAAAATTTTGTTCATCCTCTGTTTGTTGGAGAGGGATATTCAAATCGACTCCACCAGGGGGAATAGATGTCGTGCATTTTTTTCTGTTGTGCCCAGATCCACCACACCTTGAGCAAACTTGAGGACGGCGTGCTCTCGTGCCTTCAACTGCTGACCGAGCATGACTCGTTCTTGGACGACCGGCCTGACGTACATCTTCTGGAGGATAAACCCTAATTGATTTGATCTTCGGCGGCACATTCCACTCATCGGGGTGTGGTATTTGATTGATATGCTCAGCATAAGTCTGTCTTAGGCCGTCTTGTTTGAAATATCTATGTACGAAATCGTAGACGTTCAAACCAATGCCGGCTCGCCTGTTAAAATAGGAAAAATAGAATTACTTACATACAAAATGAATATAAAAATACTAGAAAATTATAACAAATAATATAGATTTTACCTTATAGCGGCAGCATCATGCTTACATGAAATCCTATCCTCATCGAAGACACGACAATCACACGTCCAATTTTGAAGATCCACTTCATATTGTTGATTATCTTCGTCTACTTTATAAACATGGTCGGTGATTGCTCGAACAGGAAGATGGAGACTCGCTTGCACGGATAGAGAAAGCTTGTTGAATGTAGTGAAAGTCAACACATGATCTCTCGATTCAGCATCAGTACGCCGCTCGTCAAACCAATCCTCCAATGTGTAGCGAAATGTTTCAAGTAATGAGCACACTGGTAAACGCCTTCCCCACCACAAAACACTGTTCACGGATTCGACAGCATTGGATGTCAGTAATCCATAGCGCCGCACAGGACACTTTGGCCTAGCTCACCTCTCTGGTCCAATTTGAGAAAGTCTTCTGTGAGCACCATTAGGACTTACAGTGTACAACAATTCAAAAAAGTTTTCAAACACTTCGTGGCGATAACTAAATGCTGCTTCATAAAAGAGTGTGGCCACAGTTTTGCCGTATGGGGTCAAATTTTTTTGCAGATGGTGATAGCACAATCCGTGGAACGCATTTGGATAGACGGTTCGAACTGCATTCCTAATGCTCTTATGTTGGTCGCTCACTATCAACAAATCTTCGGGTGGATTGAAGCATTTGCGTAGGTTATAGAGAAAATAAGTCCACGACTCATCGTTCTCTATCGGACCAAGGCCAATTGCAAGCGGAAACACTTGCTCGTTCCCATCCTTCGTGCAGGCAACAAATAAGGTTCCTTTGTTTCTACCCTTAAGATGAGTCCCGTCTACTATGAGCACAGGGCGAAGACACTGCTCAAATGCTCTAATACACTGTCCAAGGGCAAGGAACATGTGACAAAACATTCCTTCACTAGTCGTCTGCAAGTCGTATACAGTCCCAGGATTACGTTGTTTCAACAAATACAAATACGACGGAATCTTCTGATATGACGAGGGGAAGTCACCGTACATCTCTCTATCGCTAGTTGCCTTGTTCGGACGGCAAAGTTGTATAACATTTGAACGCCGTATCGCATGCGCATCTCTGCCATCATCTCCTTAGGCCTCAGAACGACCTTCTCATCTATCAATTTCTTAGAAAAATAAAATGCGGCCACCTCGCTACTCACCGACCTTGCACGTGCATCACGGTTCAAATCTGATCGGCAATTGTGCTCCAATGTCAACTTAGTAATCCGAAAAAGAGTTGCACATTCCGTAGCACACAACCTAAACGTGCAATTCTTTCTACCACTCCTACATAGGTACACTGCACGGTTCGAAGCGGAGCGATCGGTCTTACACTCCACAAAGTGCTCCAAATGATACATTCCTACACCTATCCTCAACTCTTGCACTGATCGAAATATCGATCCTACCTCGAGACTACCATTGATGACGATAGGCCGCTCAACCCACGCCAACGGTATTGCGCTTTCAATGTCAGGATGTGGAATGATCCAATTGCGCTGTGTACGCTCATGCTCAACCTCATTTTCTGATTGATGGTCCGATGAAAAGTGTCGCTGCCCCATGAGCCTATCCATTTGTGCCGGCTGTCCAATCCAAGCATAAAACTCTTCTTTCAATGATTCAAGCAAATCTTTACGACGATCTTCCTCTTCATCTTCGGATGTAGACACCGCTTCATCCTCCTCATAATCTTCATCATATTCATCATCATCACCATCGTCACTATCATCTTGTGCACCCGAGGTGCTACCTCTCACATTAACTTCGGGGGCGGAGTTCCCGCCGTTTTCAATCACATAAACTTCAGGATCTTCTTTAGGGTCCGCTAACCATCGAAGTAATTCTAAATCGCCCCGCAATAGCACTTTTGCTTTCATGCCGTTAATGGTTGTGAGGTACCATAACACATATTTGGTCTCCTTCCCACCATTCAAACCCTCTCTAATGAGTTCCACAAGGTTAGCACGATTAATCGTGTCGGGGTCGATGTAGACAACAAATAAATCCCCGTCCATATATGTCGATCGCTCCCAATGACCGCCGTGATATATAATAATACGGCGTAAAGACATCTGAAATTAAGAAAATATACAAAACTGAAGTGTAAACAATCAATGAAAATACTTGTTTAGCACACATCTGTGCTGGTCACGATGGTGATCACCATCGTGAGGTCACGATTCGTGAGCTCACGGTGGCAATTGTCAACGTGACCTCACGATCGTGATCTCACGATGGCAGTTGTCACTGTGACCTCACGAATCGTGACCTCACGATGGTGATCACCATCGTGAACACGGTGAACTTGTCCATCGTGACCATAGCAGAATTCGTGTGCTTAGCTTAGAACTAGGTATTTCAACTTCTTTTAACCCCACGATACCATGAAGTTTTTAATTTAAGACACCATTATATGAACAAAATAACATATTTCATGACATAAGATGAAACATATCTTGTATTATACCTTCAAAAACCCTAATTTCACCCTAACAATAGCCCTAATTTCAGCAGCAACTTATATCAAATGAACAAACATTATACATATTATGCTTACCTTTGTATGAAGTAAGGAATGCCACGGAGCCCCGTTGATGCTTTCGTTCTTCTTGGGCGAGATCTTGGATGCTTGGTTTTTTTTTGTTTTTTGGGTGTATGTTTGTTGATTGTGTTTTGAATGTGAGGTTATGAGTTTGAATGAGGATTATTCTTCCCCATTACTACCACCACCAACCTCAGTGGCTTCATTTATTACCTAGTACACCCGAAAATATTCACCAAATCGAATGTGCAGATACATTAATGAGTTTCGCATGCATCAGTCGTGGTCACGATGGAAGTGCCATCGTGACCACACGATGGGACTGCACCGTGACCTCACGATGGGATTTCCATCGTGAACAACCCATCGTGACATTCCCATCGTGACCACGTGCGCAGTCAAAAGTATGACACGGTTGACTTTGAAAACTAAGGGTATTTTAGTACTTTTACAGGATTTTGGTATACAAAAGAGTGTGTTTTAAAGATAGACTAGTAAAGAAGTGTTTTTTATATTTTGGTATTTTTTTGTTAGTTTCCTCAATTTTATTTTGCAAGTGTTGTTGGTTAAGGATTTTATAGTAGTATAGATTAATTTAAAACTTGGATGAATGTAAAAGATGTGTGACGTGCAAAATGTTGCAATTAATTGATTAATATATCCACAGGTAAAAGGAAAGCCGTGATTGAATATTCTGGGACAGAAGGAGAGGAAGAGGAAGCTGGCCACACTTATAAATCTGGTGTTGGTGTTGGTGTTAGTATTAAAAGTGAAGATGTTGATATATATAATGATCAAGACAAAACCAAGTATATTAGAGGTACTTAAACTAATTAAATATATTGTTGGAGGGCTTCTACATTTCTTTTTTCTTTTTTCACAATATTCTCTATTGGATGTGAATTAGAGATAATTAATTTTGCAACCCTTACTTTGAGGAGTATTGATTTTAATTTGGGATTGTTTAAATAATGGTAGATTTTGTGAGGGAGAGTCGACATATCATATTCATATATGTTTGTGACTAGTTTGATAACTGTGGTAGGATTAATGAATATGTGTTTACAAGAACTCCCTCCGTCCCGTTCAACTTATCCTATTAACTTTTAAAAACATAATTAAGAAATCAATTTATTCATGTTATATCACTTCAAAATCATTTTATATCATTTTATATGACTTTATATCACTTTATCAATTAAAAAATATTTTATATCACTTTATTTACTATACTAAAACACCCTTTATCATTTAATACTCTTGTTCTTAGTCTCTGTGCCGATCCCAAATGGGGCAAGTTCAACGGGACAGGGAGAGTACATTATAATTTGATAATTTGATAACTGTGGTAGGATTAAGAAGATCTGTTTATAAATACGATTCAGATTATAATTTGATAAATTAGGATATACTGTTGAATTATGCATTGTTTACATAGGTGAGTGCTTTTTTGTAAATTGTAACTATTTTTGCATTCTCAAAGGCGATGAAAAGAAAATTTAAAGACATATAAGTAATAAAATAATTGGGCACCTACCTGTTGGCTGAATTTCTTTTCTTTCTTTTGTTTCCTGACCATATATATTAGTACTTTTATGTTTAGTATGTAAAAATTTATTAATTTGCCTATGTTTGACTAGATTTTGTCTACAATTTCTGTTGTTTCATAGTTTCAGGTTTTACCTATCTCATCCCTCAAATAATAAATAACATTAAGAGGAATCTAAAGAAGGAAAATTCTGAAAATTTTCAACAATCATGCTTCGGTCATCTGTTGGAGATTGATGAACTCAAAATTCAAGGACAATTGTTGTTGAAGCTGCTCATTCACATGGACATGGCTGCCTCCAACAACGAGTGTATTGTCTTCAACATTAACAACTCTAGACTTGAGTTCGGAGCTAGAGATTTTTGTCTCATCACAGGGTTTCGTCTTGGGGCGCCATTGGAAGTAGCAGAAGCATTGCCGAAATCATCTTCATCTATTCACGAGAAAGTTTTCAGTGGTAAACCTTTGATCTACTTGAAGGATATTGAAGAGCACTTCCTTAATGTTAGTAGTGTTGGTAAGGGCAGAGATGAAATGACGTTGAAGTTGGGCTTGCTTTATTTCCTATATGGAATATTATTAGCTGGAAATCAAGGCAAACAAGTTGACCAGCAGTACCTTCATTTGATTGAGGATTTGGAGGAGTTTAACACATTCCCTTGGGGTCGGCTTGCATATGAAATCCTTGCTTCGTCCATGCTTTTAGCCCGGCAGCGCATAGATTATTCAGAAGTCACCCATACCAAACCAAGGCAGCTCAACGTATACGGCTTTTCTATTGCTCTTCAGGTTTGGGCTTATGAGGTGATGCCTTCTCTAGGTGAATATTGTGCTGTTCGTGCAAATAACCGGGAAGACCGAGTACCACGGATCTTGTGTTGGTCTACATTGAAGAACAAAATTATTTGTTTCAAAGATCTAGAGAAATTCTTTACACCGGGTGATGAAGCACATATGGTAAGTTTTTTTTTTTTTTTTTTTTTTCAACAATTGTTTTTGTTATGTTGAAGTAGATTTTCTATGTTAATTAATCATATATATGTATAGGTGTTGGATGGTATACGAGCTTCTCCATGGGACCTGGAAGCGCTAACAATTGGCATTGTTCCTGCTCAACCCAAAAAAGAAAAATCGCCAACTCACACCAACGGAAATCCTGTGGTGCAGGCTGAGATGCAGATGCAACCCCCCGTGGGAAGGTGTTTGTTTTCTGCTGCTGGAGATGTCATGATCATAAATGATAGCGATGATGATGATGATGATGAAGCTGCTTCTAATTCTTCGGAGTCGCAGGATTCATCAGATGATGATCATTCAGATGCGTACATGAATAAGCTTGTTGATAAGATTACACGTAATTAAGAACTTGTGTGGAGTACAACTCGATCGGTGGGAAAGTTTACGACTTCCCCATATTGTGACCCATCTTATTTTGTACGTAAATATGTTCGGTGTCTGCAGCTCTGCACTACTTATTTTGGTTTTCTTTATTTGGACACCTTCATGTGTGCATGTACATTCTAAGTAGAATAGTACTGTAACATTTTGTGGTTTGATGCTGCACTTCCGCGTTGTGTACAATTTTGGGCGCCCAGATAGACCCGAAATCGCATATAGGATCTAATTATTCATCGCCTATCTTGGATCGATATATTGGGTTGGACCGATTTTGTCAGTTCTAGATGCGCCCTTGGTTACGTTTACCTTGCTTTTTGTGAATGTTCACGGTCGATCCATCTCATGAATAATGTTAGTGTATTCTTGCATACCTTCTAATAATTCAGCCTGTCTAACATTTTCCATCAGGTCACCAATAATCCAATTTCAAACTACATTGCTTTCCGTTGGCGAGAGGAATACCTTGATGCAGCTTAGCTAACTCTTGAGATGATTTGCGAAAAAAATGTGCAGGTAATTAAGTGGAGACCACATTTTGAAATACAAGATGAGTTTGCCACATAATATATACGACTTCTAAACAGTTACGGGTGCATATATGCCGCCTTCCTCGATTCCGATAATTGTTCGATGCTGCAATATATTACCAGTCCATATCATAAATCAGTATAATTAAGACTAAAAGTAGCAACTACAGCACAACCTCCTTAAATTAATAAGCTCTCTAAAATAATAATTTTCTCCGGTCCCGAGTTGGGGCTTGGACGTAAATTAATAATTTTGATAAATTAATAAGATAATAATTTTTCAGAAGACCCTTATATAAATATAACGCCTCAACAAAATCATTAATTAACAATTTCCTAAAATTTTATAGATAATTAGGACAACTTAGTAAAATATGAACTAATTGTTGTTTGGTTTCTATTGAAATTTATATCAAAATAAATTTCATCTTTAACTCTTTTTTATCTAGCCAAAGCTCCAACTCTTTTTGGATGTGTGTGGGTTATCTCTTTTGTATTCGCATAGTGCCTTATGTATTCAGTTTGTATGATTGTTTTTCAACTCTTTATAGAGAAGTTATTGTATTTTTTGAATGATTTTAAAAACCTTTTATTTGGTTTATATAGTAATTCTTTCGTTAATACGGAACATCGAACATCGCTATGTATATAGTTCTAATGTTCTTTGAATTAATTTAAAAGCATACATTCGTTGAATGAATTTAAATTGTACTAATGCAAAACATGCATCTAGTTTTCTAATACATTGCACTTATCATTCGTTGAATTCATGTATTGTAATTCATCTCAATTCAATTAATATGAAGTACCTCCTATAATTAATAAATTATTAATTTATTAATTAATTAATAACTCTCTAAAATAATAAAATTTCACGGTCCCGAAGGTATTAATTTATAAAATTTCTACTGTTGTATGTCATCAAATTAAGGCAAACCGTGTCATATAATTCTCTCTGGTTGCGCCAATATTCATGGGGAGGCATCAACAATCTCCCTGTAAGAATTTCAACATTTCAAGATTGATTTCCCTTTAGTTAATTGAATAGGTTTAGAGCTAAACAATTACTACAATCTAATTCATAAATTGTGATCGAGGCCAATTTAACTATGAGAAAATCGGAGAAAGTACTAGTAGATGTCTATGATGACTCAAAATGGAAGATCGAGTGTCGTTTGAAATTTTGAGTTTGGGGTGGCCGTTAGATCTAAACGAACACTTTACACATAAAGATGTTTGTGTTACTGGAAAACAAAGCACAGTCAGTATAACAGAAACAATAAACTGTGCATAAATAAAAAACACACAATATGGTAATCCAGTTTGGTTTTGCAACCTACGGGAGGCCTTTGCGCAAGAGAGAACTAATCCACTATTAGAAGAAATTGCTACAAAGGATCTTACACATACAGGTCGTCACCTTATGCTACCTTTTCGCTCACCCTCTTCCTAACTTCACGTGAATTCGTGATTGATCGATCTACAATCGCTCAACCTAAGCTCGAACCTCCATTCCGACCCCTAACTCTCTTACAGACTTAATTTATCAAAGATAAACCCTTACAATTCGTGCACTCAATTACAATACTCTCAAGAAAAATATATGCACTCAAACAATAAAACAAAGCGGCCAACCCTTACAAGATGTCGAATATATATATATATATATATTTGAAATCCTAAATCTCTTCGTCATCATGTATATCTTCTTAGATCTTTTTTCCTTGTGAGGATAAGGCTTGGGGAACATATCTGATATCTGCTTGATAAGTATCTTGTTCACATCTATGATTCTCATGAAAAAGATCCCTCAAAATCCGCGCAGATAAGAAAAATCTCTTCCAGACTGTTCCAGGTTCCCCTAGCATAGAGTGAAGCACACTTCACAGAGTTTATTTTACGCAGCGGCTTCGACACTTCAGCTGTACTTTTGGCTACATAAACTTTGCCAACATATTTGAGCATCATTACCTCTTGAGCAACAACGCCCCAAATCCAACAATCTCTCCCTTTGGCACTAATGTAGACAAAATCAATCATCAAGAAAACAATCAACCAGTATCTTCATACCTCAAAATCCTCCAAGTTAGAACTTGTACGAAGTATGCCAAAGCGCCCTCCAACTAACAATTGGAGAAACTGTGTTAAACTCCCCCTTAAACAAGGCATGGAGTAAATTGACCACCAAGTAATTCTTCAATCATCGACCAGATGATCTTCAATACAGCATAAAAAATAAACCATCAAAACATTAAGGCATAACTCGGGAAGTTTAAATATATGTCCATCAAAAACATCAAGGAGTAGAGGGATTAATTCCTTGGAACAAAAAATAAGTCTGGGCAAATAAAGCCACAGATACTAACACACCAATACCAAAAACAGAAAACTTAAAAAAAAAAAGAGAGAGAACCACAAAAATACAACTTTCTTCTGCTCACCCTTTTTGTCTGGCAGAAATGACAAAGCTGGGGGGTCATCCTTTTGGCTGAGCAGCTCGAGTTGATGCTTGAAGGTCTTCCTCAGTTTGGGTATCTTCATCACCCAAGTCCTCCTCAGCATCCTCAGCATCATCATCAACTGCTTCTTCATCATCTACATCTTCATCATCTACATCATCATCATCACCTGGCACAAACCCTGCATCACGTGGTGTCGATTTAGATGGGACAGCTTCTCCTCCAGCAAAGTCTGCATTGACATCATTGAGTAATGCCGCAATCTCATTTTTGCGCATATGGAGCCTCTTCATCTGGAACAAGATAGAGTTATATTTTCTAAGTATCGTTTCTTTTAAGAAACTAAACTCACGTGCCTTTTATTGATTAAATAAATTTTGAATCATAATTCATTATTGTAAAGACAAAAGTATCTAATAATATTCGTGAGTAACAAGCACCTACATTTGTAATGTATAAATGCTCTTATTTGATTCTTTTAAAAATAAATCTATTGTATGTACCAATTGTAATTAACATAATTTTCCTCAATCTTACTATTTTTTTATGAGAATTCTTGATGGGGCTGAGAATATATCATTCATATACTATAATTCATGTAAAATTTGTGCAACATCAAGTCCAAAGAATCTGAGATTAAAATATGTAAAAAATGCAAGGAGAAAGTTACTCAACATTACACCAAGGTAATCATACAAATATAAATGCATACATATTTGATACAAAAATACATATATTAATTTTTATTTGATATCATTACAAATATAGAATAGTTCTAAATGTTATACAAGGATCTATAATTAATATCTACTTGATTTATAAATTTAATCTTTCGCTATACAAACGAAACTATTGCTTATGTGAAAAAATTAACAACATATGAAATGTCAATTTGATATCAATAAATAAAATAAAAAAGATATAATTATATTATTTTTGTTCTATAAAAATTAAAAAGAAAGAATAAACGTGCCTATCTCTGCTAGTAACAAAAAAAAGAGGACCAAGAGTTTCAAAAATCAAAACACACTTTATTGCAACTCAAACATTAACAGAGCAACCTTCACAGCAAGATCAATGATTAGATCAATGATTAGATAACATGTGAGAGAGAACTAATATATACCTGAAACATCAAGAGTTCTCGTTAAAATCCAGAATAGTTTCGATTCGAAACTATTAAAATTATGAGTTTTATAACAATAAATTTATCATGATTTCCAAAATATTATAATTTCGACCGTATATAATTACTACATAGCATTAGTCAAATATAGCCACTCACGAAAATAAAAGTGTAATTATAGTTACTTTTTTAAAAACAATCAAATATGGCCACGCATATACGACCTGCATACATGATCATCATGTATGGTCGTGTATGCTGATATGGTTGTATCTGCTAGTCGTGTATGCATGTCGTTTATGCTGCAGATCGTGTATGCTGATATAGTCGTGTATGCTAGTCGTGTGTGCATTGTTGTGTATATTGCTATGGTCGTGTATGCTAGTCTAGTCATGTATGCTGGTCGTGTATGCTAGTCGTGTATGCATGGTCATATTTGATCGTTTTTAAAAAAGTGGCTATATTTGCACTATTCTTTTCAGGAGTGGCTATATTTGCACCTCTCTCATTACTATCTATATAAAAAGAGCATTGTTTTACAAAATTTGAATCGCTTATAATATCCTTACTATTTATCAAAATTAAGGGCAATAGCGTAATATAATATATAATATGCCATAAAAAATACAAACTTACTTTATTGATAATAAAGAAATATATTATTAATATACATATCCTGCGTTTATATCCTTGTTAATATGTAATACCAATCTTGTTATTTCGTCCATACGTGATTTTACTCACGTTATCGTTCAGTCTTTTTTTCTTTACTTTTGCAATTTCAAGTTGCCTCCAATCTTCAACAGGGCAACTTAAAATTCTTACTAAATATTTTTTAGGCTCAATCAGTCCGTGTAAATTATTTAATCTTTTCGAGTACCAAAACTTGGCACTGATTCTATTCCTACGCATTGTCCATCGATAAAAAAGGTCTACTGCATCTGCATATTTCAAAACGTAAACGTATAGTGTATATTCATGATAAAGCAATTAAGGTAATTTCTCTATACATATACTTGTCGGTATACTTAACTATTTTTGTGTTAATATATTTTTTTTATTGTTGATAGAAGCAAGAAGAAGCCACTTTATTAACGCAAAGAAAGCAGCGATGAAAAAAAGCCACTTTATTAAATTTTTTATACATATTTTTTAATTTTTTCACCAAATTTCTTAACACAATTTCTTAATTCAAAGAGAGCAGCGATTTGATGAAGAGTCATATATCTTTAGGATCGAACTGTTCATGTTTCATTTTCTAATATAAGTTGCTTCTTTTTTTTTTCTCGATTTTGTTTATTATTGATAACCCTTTTTCTTTTGGATTGTGTTGTATGATCGTTCAAAATTTGATTTAATAAGTTCAATTGGAAAGAACAAAAAAAGTGAAATCTTTAGGATTTGTTCTTTTTTTAGTTTCGGAAGATCAACATCATATTCATTGTATGAGATGGATGGTTTATTTATGTCTAATGATTACGGAGATAGCTGCATTTTTCTTTTGTTCTATGTTATTAGAAGTTGACAATATATGAGTATGTGATACCGTATTTTGTTATTTTACATGACTAGACAATTCTAAACATTTTTATAAGTCGAGATAGAAACAAAATAATTGTGTGAGTATCATAGGTTGTCAACAAGTATTCTTTTGCTTAAAGATATGGATGGAATTTAATTTGCTCCATGTTCTTCTTTTATTTTAATATAAGCATGCATTTTATGGTCTACATTGGCCGTAGTTAAAACCAGCTAGAACGATATGAAGAGATTGAAACAAATTGTATGTTCTTAATTAATAGAATGATGAATTGACATATATAAAAGATTTTGAAATTCGACAATGACAATAATGTATATTTTTTTCTAGATTGTGTTTTCTTCATGCAACGAATGCAAAAATAAGGATATCAATCTATTGGAGAGAATAGTTTCTTTTTCAAAATAAACACTTGAAAATATTAGTGTATTTTTTATTTTGAACTCTAAAATCAAATGACTAATTAGTGTAAATTATGAGCTTTATTTTAAATTTTGTAATAATTATTGTTTTTAACGTGAAGTACACATTAATTATACTAGTATATTAAAGAGAATTTAATACATGATACCAACAGAAATTAATCTTTTTATGCGTATAAGATGTCTAGTCAAAATATCAAACATTATTCCATACTGCATAAATAGCAGTCAAACCTTAATTACTAGTATAATATTTCATCTAATCAAAATCCCCCCAAAAGAGTAGAATATTGCACAAAATCTCTCCTAAATCAATCCTCAATGAAATTCGTGATACACGCCATAATCCCCCCCCCCCCCCCCCCCCACAATATAAATCAAATGGTGAAAACAATTCTTACACACTCAAATTGAATATGGCCTCAATAATTTCCATCCTTGTATTGACACTACTTTTCTCGGCAATTAATCCAATCTCATCAGATCTCGTAGGCGACATCTGCAACCAATTCCCCAAATTTGAAGACCTTAGTTATTGCTACAATGTATTTTACAATGATGGAGGTGAAACTGATCTACAAGTACTGGCTCTCACCGTAATCGATCAAACATATAGATTTGGCGCCATACCAGCATCCGCGAACATTGAAACCCTTCTCTCCAAAACCAACGACGCACAACTAAAGCAAGTTTACAGCCTCTGCAAAAACTACTTCAGCGATGCACTTAGCTCCCTCTCTGCAGCCAATGCCAAACTCAAATCGCATGATTATCCCAGCGTAAAGATGGGGGTAGATGCCTTCTCCAGAGACGTTGCTTCGTGCAAGAAGACGTTTTCTTTGGCGCCGTATAAGCATATTGAAATTGTACGTGATGTTGCTTATGTTGAACGTTATAATAGAATTTTAGATTTGACTATTGCTAGACTTTAGGTCTTTTTTGGTTGAGAGTGTTGGGATGAGATATGTCTCTTGTTGAATATGTTAAGTGAATGAATTACTCCCTCCGTCCCACTCCACTTATCATTGTAATACCCCGGATGTTTATTCCGTCGATAAAATAAAAAGTTAATTAATAATTAAGGCTTTGCACGCCTAAGTTAAGGATTTTCGATTATAAGATTTTCGGTGAAATCCGTTTCTGAAAATAATTTCCAGACGGTCGAACGACTACTGTATTAGGGTTTTCGCGTCCGATAGATTTTTCGTCCGAAAACTCAGATTGAAAAACCGTCGAACTTTACATTCACTTTTTCTTTTATACGAGTTCACCGGAGAAAGTTAGTTTTTATGATTTTTCCGGGCGAATTTTAGACTGTCTAATCCCGACTTTTTCTCGGATTTTGAAAAACGAATTAGGTTTTCCGAGTATGTGATTTATTTCTAATCTAACGGACGAATTAGATTTCGTCGAATTCGTAACTATCTAAGAAATTATTTTTCGACTTTTATAACGTCGTTTAAAACCCGGAAATGAGATATTTCCGTCTAATAAATCGCAACCAAACGACCCTTAACGACTCACCACCTTTAGTTAGATATTATTTTCACCTTTATGTATAGTAATAGGTGAGTCATCTCCCTCTCTCCCTCACAAGTCATTGCCGCCACCACCATCTCCTCTCTCTCTCATTTTTCTTCTCATTTCCTCCATTAGAGTTCATCATCCAAGCTTTCTCAAAGCTCACAAGTCTCCCGTCTACCGATTAACTTTATTTCGGACTTCATATTCGGTAAGGTAAGAACATCGTCTGCGTTATGAACCGAACATAAATCCTTTCCCATCATTTTCATTTTTTTCGAAACATAGGAGGTGAAGAAGCATGTTGATTCTTGTTCGATTCATGTTCTAGTATGTTTAGAATTAAGTTCTATGGATCGAATCATGAAGAAAATCATCCCCTTTGAATTTATATAATTACCGATTTTTTTTTAGGAATTAGGGATTTTTCGTAGTTCGATTTCTTTGATGTTTAATTGATAGGATAGTGTTCTACATGTTGTTAATTGACTATATGAATTAATTTAGATTTTTCTAAAAAATAAAAATAAAATTGTAAGAGAGAAAGAATGCATGATTTGGTGTAGTAAATGTTATGTTATGCTTGATTAGTTAATGGAAATGAGATATAGGATGATTGAGGATGAATATATATTTATTTGGGATTTTTCTAAAAATAAAACGAAAAACGTAAGAGACGGAAATCTATCGATAAGTTGAAGCTCGTTAATGATATGAGAATATGGTTTGCATATTAGTAATGCTTGTTAGATGATGATCGTTGTTGTAAAATTTGAACGAAAACGAAGAACGTAAGATTTTTGTTAAGAGACGAACAATCGACGATAAGTCGAGAATAGATAATGATTTAAGATTGTGATTCGAACCTTTGATAATCTTGATAGTTAATGATCGTGACCGTAGAGCGAATTCTAAGAAGGTTCGATTTTGAATAAGAGACGAAGAAACAAGTTTAAAAGCCGGTAAAAAAGTCGAATAAGGAAATCCTTTTTAATAATAATGATTGTTCTTGATTGATGAACGAGTTTGTAGTTGACGACTTTTTCATCCGAGATACGAGATGTTATGAGATATAGTTAAGAAACGAGAAGTGGATGAACGAAAATGAAATAGGTTTTGAATATGAAATTATTTTGGTATAGTAAATGGTTAGTTGGAAATGACGAGGAAATGCTCGTCGTTTGTTTAATTAAAAGGCGTGAATGTGAACCTGATTAAGGGATTCTTCATATAGATTGTATTAAGATGAAACTTTCGTGAAAATAAAAGTGGAATAGCATTAATCGAACCTAGGGAATCGTGCGTCGAGTTTTGTCGAGCATTAGGGTTTCGCACGACAGTTTTGCGACGTTTCACGGAAACTGTCATAACTTCTAGCTCGCTTAACGAAATCGAGATCCGTAAATTGGAGAGTAAACTAGACACCCATGGATTTCTTTTGGTATAAGATTCATCCCCTGTTTCGAAGTACCCTATTCTGTATGAACTTACTGACCTGTGTAGAAATTTCCAAAGCTTAAGTTTCTCAAGTTGAATCCTTTTTCAACTTCGTTCCTTGTGAACTTTTAAGTCGTTATAAGTTATCGACATCCATTATCTACTGACCTAAGTATCTAGTATTGAGACGAGTCAGTTTGTAGACGAGAATTGTTCGAGTCTCGTTTATTAGTTAATCAAAAGGAAGTAGTAAAGTGCAAAAGCCTAAAAGACTAAAACCTATTTCGATTCCCTATTTCCTTTATCGCTGCGATCAAGTTCTTAAGTTTGTTTATTTACAATAAAAGGAGGGAGTCAGCACCAAGGATAGGACGGAAGACCAGAGATGGAAGCTCGTATAATAGTTCTGTAATCAGTGAGGTGGGCTTTTCTATATACTGAGCGATGCTCGAAAATCTTTATTTACAAGCTTTGATAATTGTGTTTTGAACGTGATAATCAGAGCATGAAATGATTTTTTTTTATGTGAGTTCTCTTGTACCCTTCTGAGTTAGCCGACCTGCTATCCAGAATTATTAGTTAGCCGACTTGCTAACTAAAATGATCGGACTTTGAGTTAGCCGACCTGCTATCCAAAGTTAGTGTACACAGTAGTCGTTGTGTGTGGAATCCTGTTGAGGGTGGCCAGCCACGGTGATAATTATTGGGCAAGATTGAACGTAACATCTGTCAGAAAAGTGCTTGATCAAGCCTTGTTGTGAAAATGAGAAAGAAAATGTTTAGTAGACACGGGAATTTATTGGAAAACCCCGATGTGCTACAGAAATAAGATGCCTGATTATCTATACTTATGATATGTTTCCGGCAACGTGCCCACTAAGTGCTTTTGTACTTAGCCCTGCATATGTTTTATAAAATGTGCAGGTTGAGCGACGGGAGCGGCGGTGGTTGATATTGAGTTAAGAAGTCGTTTTTAGAATAAAGGACTTGTATGTAAAGCTTTACGCTTTCCACTGCCAATCTTTTTGAAGGTATTGTATCTATCTGTTGGGTCTAAACCCGTACAATTAACTCAGTTTCTTTTTGAGAACCTTGTCGAGTGATCCTTCGAGATCAACTTTTCCTTTTATATAATGAAGTCTTGTTCATAGTAGTTCATTCTGTTATAAATGTCTGTTTATTCGTTCATTCTTATTCATTCCCCTTTCTTCCCCGCTTCTTTAATCCAATCCCTAGTCGCACCCCGGCTTCTGTCGTCCCTCGGGATTTGGGGTTGTGACAGTCATAGTTTTTCTGGGCACGAGAATTAAGGAGAAAATAATTAAAGGTAGAAAGTGTGTTTAGTGGAGTTATTAAAGTGAAAAAATAGGTAGAGAGAGAGTGGATAGTGAAATAAAGTGGAATAAAGTGAGTAGAGAGAAAAGCAGAATAGTAAATGTCACAGAAAATGAGGAAAAAAGTAGGTTGAAAGGTGTAAAGTGAGAGTAATTAACCAACTAATTATTTCTATAAAAGGAAATATGACAACTGGAATGGGACGCCCGAAATAGAAAGTATGACAACTGGAGTGGGCGGGACAGAGGAAGTATTTGTGAAGAGTTTATTGCTTCTCGAATAAGGTTTTCAACCTATTACTAATATAATTATATTAATGTTTTAAATCTATTACTCCGTCCGTCCCAGAACAAGTTGTTCATTTTGTTTGGCTACCAGTATTAAGGTGAAGGGTAAAAATTGGTTAAAATGGTATGATCATTTCCTTATTTAGAAATAAGTTACTCTCTTCGTCCACGATAATTATAGTTTTTAAATTGTGGTTCGGGTTTTAACAAAAATTAGGTAGATGTGTGGGGTGGACTATTGTACCCCTCACCTTTTGTATTGAAAAGTAGGTAGATATTTTTAGTAGAGTAATAAAGTAGATAAATATTGAAAAAGAATGAAGTTATAAAAGTAAATAGGGTGTAAATTTATTTCCTTAAATGAAAAATCTATAATTTTGGTGGACGGACCAAAATGGAAATCTGTCT
This sequence comes from Schizonepeta tenuifolia, assembly GCA_029490685.1. Taxonomy (NCBI): domain Eukaryota; kingdom Viridiplantae; phylum Streptophyta; class Magnoliopsida; order Lamiales; family Lamiaceae; genus Schizonepeta; species Schizonepeta tenuifolia. Next base: position 23,253,773 of record CM055957.1, read on the forward strand.
ATAATTTTCGTGTACAGAGGGAATATTTGTTATGGGATACCCCGATATGAAAAACGAGCCACTTGTTTCGGAACGGAGGGAGTACTATTTTGTTGTACTATATGATGATCGATTAGAAGAGATATACGTGCGTTGCACGTATAACCTCTTGTTTATGATAAATAATTTAATATAAATAATAGAAAAAACTAAGTTGTGGTATTATTTTTATTTTCGACTATTAACTTTGTTGGAAAATTTGTTAGTAAGAGTTTTGATGAATTCCAAAACCAACTGACCCCAACCGAGTAGATGTTGCCAGAACCGATTATTAGTAGTTAGGCTCGCTGTTTGAGCATTATCAAGATTTTATCTTTACAGGTCTCCAGCTGAAGATGACAACAAGGCTTCACTCGGATAGAACATCAGTTGTGAGGAAGACAACTGAGCGTTTAGTATCCAAAAAGGGGAAGTCACATTCAAGAGATAGAACATCAGTTGTAAGGAAAACAACTGAGCGTTCATCAGATGAGAAGCAGTATGAGGGAGAGAACATCAGACGAAAGGAAGCCATCTGAGCGTTCGAACCCAACTGATCAGATACAAGGAAGACAACTGAGTGTTCAGTTTCAGAACATCAGTTGTAGAACTCAACGAAGAAGACCAACAACTTGAAGTTGAAGTCAACTGAGAGTTCAACTGTTAGTAGTCAGATAGAACATCGGCTGAAGAACAAGTTAGTTGAAGATCGAAAGTCTTAACCGACCACTCCTTGCTGGAAGTCTGTTGTTAAGATTTGAATTTCAAAAAGGAAGTCACGTGAGGGTTTGACCGTTCAGTCACTACCCCATTTGGCCCAACACAAGGCTCTCTCAGATGGAAAGCAGAAGAGCACAGATGCCATATCGGGAAAGTCTACAGAGATGAGAGACAAGCCATCGCTTTCAAAGAACAGAGATCAACAGCTCCTCCAACGGCTAGTTGATACTCTCCGCCTATAAATAGAGGCCTTCATTCATTCAGAGATTATAGAAGACACACACGCGAGAAGAACCCAGAGAGCGAAAGAAAGATCAATATTCTTCACGAGCTGAACTGAATTCAATCTTTTAGAGCATCACTTGTTGAGAGTTCTAGAGTTAGTTAGTTTTTGTGTCTTTAGATCGAACCTTGAGAACATCACTTAGTGAGAGTTCGTAGAGTGTTAGATCACAGCTCACTTCGTGTTCGAGCTTTTAGTTGGAACCCCATTTTCTTTCACCTGAAAAGGTTTAGGATCCTACTCTTCCTGCAACTGAGTAGATAGGTTGTTTAGTACCCGAAAGCTAAACTGTAAGGTTGATAAGTACCCGCATACTTATCCTTAACGGCTGCTCAGCCCGCGTAAGCTGAGTGGTTTGTCCAGAAGAACTTGGACAGAGTTGTGTGGACTCACAACTCCCCGTGGACGTAGGAGGTTTCTCCGAACCACGTAAATCTCTGTGTGCTAGTGTTTATTTTGTTTATTTCTTGCATATTCAACTGACCTTCTAACCAGCATACAAACTGATCTTAGCATTATCAACTATCTTGGTTTTTGACCGACCTTGCACAAAAGCGTGAGTTGTTTTACGAGTTGTTAATTTCCACCACATTCCGCACAGCACCACTCTTCTAGCTGAGGTTGCTTACTCAGCTATGAGATTCCAACTGAGTCTTTTTACTCGGTTGAAGTATTTTTCAGGAGTTTAGTTTTAAAATCCTAACTGGTGTATTCCCCCCCCATACACCAGTAACTCGTATCGGGACCATCAAGTGGTATCAGAGCAGTGGTTCAAAAGACTACTGACTCTGTTTCACAAGGTGTGAATTCGAGAAAGTTTCTTCAGTGGTCAACTGAACAGATCTATTTTTCACGCTAGTGCATATTTGCTTGCATATTTGTTCTGTTGCTGTGTGCAGATGGACGTCAAGGACAAGATCGTGGTCATGTTCTCGGTAGTAAATTATACATCCTGGAGGACACGGATGAAGAAGATCTTACTGTCGAAGCATCATAGGATGCAACAAGTACTCTCTTCCGGACCAATCATCATCAAAGAAAGAATAGCTCGCACTCCTACAAATCCCAACGATGGGGATACAGTTGTGGAGTTTGTGGAGAAGCAGTCGGAAGACTACACTCCAGAGGAAGCCAAGCTGAGCCAGTTGGATATCTGGGCTCAAAGCACGATTATGTCCACTGTTGGACAAGATTATCTGCCTTGAATTGAAGAGTGTGAGACTGCCAAAGAAATGTGGGATATCTTGGCATCGCTGAGTGAAGGAAGCGATGAGACGAAGGAGAACAAGTTCTCACATGCATGCCAAGACTTCGACAACTTTTGTCTGAGAACAGATGAAACAATTGATCAGCTAGAGCTCCGGTTTATGGACATCCTTAGAAGAATCCAGTCCATCCGAAGAGGAAAATACACACTAAGAGAAATCAATCTTAAAGTGTTGCAAGCTCTACCGGCTGAGTGGGATACCTTCACCAATATCCACGAGAGCCGAGTTGACCTTGGTGAAATGGGAACTGAGAGATTGTTCTCAATTTTAAAGGGAAATGAGTATAAGGTGAACCGAAGAAGATCTCAGTCCTCGGTTCAGACGAGTCGACTTGAGGATGTTGGTTCAGCCTCAAAGTCAGTTGCTCTTTGAGCTGACTACTCCAAATCGAGAACATCGAGGCCAACCAGATCAGCTGACACAGCGGCAAAGGAGCCAAGCAGAGAGGAACTGCAACAGAACATTTCCGCCCTGTCAAAGAAACTAGCCGACATGGATACTCGGTTCGGAAAGTATAAGAGATTCTATAAGTCCAACCGAACTCGAGACAGTTCAAAGCCTGTGACCAACGGTTGCTTTGAATGCGGCAAGAAAGGACATTTCAAAGCTGACTGTCCAGACCTCTCAAAGATAGAGAGAGAAACGTTGAGGGCCAAACAAGCTAGAAAGAACAAGGCCATGGTTGCTGAAGAAGCAGCTGACGACATGGACATCTTCACTGACACTGAAGATGAGGATGAGCTGACTTCCACCAACAACGCTACCGGTCAGGATCAATGCCTCATGGCACTTGGAACCGACCAAGATGATACTGAGGTACACTCTAATCCTACTAAGTTAAATTCTTCCAATACTTCTAACATGCAGGAATCTCTGGACGAAGAGTTGGAACCCTCCTGGAGTGACTTTCAAGAACTCAGTGAGGAACTTCATCAGCAATCGGTTGAGTTTAAGAGTCTTCAAGAACAATTTTCAAAACTTGAAGATTCCTTAACCATGAAGGACGATCTGATCAAGAGTCAAACAGAGGAGATTGAGAATCTCAAAAATCAACTGAATGCAGTCACCCGAACTAATGCTCCAACTGATGAGGAGTTGACAAAGCAGATCAAGGAGCAGCAAGATCAATTGAAAAATCAAGAGACTCAGATCGACCAACTGATAAAGAAGTCAGATGGACAAACCGAGCAGATAACTGTCCTCCACTAGGAATTGCAAACTGAGAAGGACAATCTAATCAAGTTGTATCAGTCATCCAAGATCATCGAGAATCTTATCAGTTACAGTAGACAGATGGATGACGTGTCATGACTCGGTTATGATGTGATTAAAGATAGTGGAATTCCTCCAGCAACCTTCATCAAAGCTGTTGAGGTCAAGGCTGTCGAACCTAACACGGTGGAACCTGTGTCACCACAAAGTAATTCAACCTCTACCTCTCAGCAAGCTCAACCGACTAAGACAACCACAACTGAGAAGGGAAAAGGAGCAGTAGATGGAGGACAGAATGTTCCATCGGTTGGAACATCAACCGAGGGGGAATGTTCCAAAAGTCAGAAGAGGAATCAGAGGCGTCGAAGGCATAATCGCAACCGAACTCAGAATCAGAACCGACCTCTGCATCAACCTCAGAGTCAACATCAGAAAGAATGGAACCGACCACAGAACCGACCAAGGTTCAATCATCTGAATCAACAGCGGTTCCAACATCAGTTCAACCAAAGGTTCCAACCGAGTCAACCAATGAGGAACAGGTCGAACAACTGGAGATATTCATGCCACAATATGAATCACCAACAGGGCATGAATAGCTACAGACAACACTCAGGGAGTTGGAATCAGAATCAGCCACAAAGATTCCAACAAGGCGTTTGACCTCACAGACAAATTCAACAGGATAAGAATCGCCATCAAAACAGGGGGAAAGCCTCTCCTCCGAAAGCTCAGAATGGGAGAAATCCAACTCCTCTCAAGAAACAAAACATCACTACTAACAACAAGCCTAAGGATAACCGAGGTGTTGTTATAGTGGATGATGAAGGAAAAGTGATCTGGAATGATAAATCCATCCGGTATACAGGGAAAAGCGACACACAGTTCCAGGGGGAACTGGTTCTAACCCTCCAGGACCCAACTGAAATTGGGGACCTAAGCGAGTTTCTCTTTGCAGGTACAGGAGAAATAGCTGAGGAAGAATAAAGCGTCTGCAACAATGTCGGTGATGGACAGTGAATGCTCGAAACACATGACGAATCTGAAGGATTTGCTTGGAAGTTTCGTGGAGAAAGAAGGTCCATCAGTTACTTTTGGTGACAACTCAAAAGGTTACACTAGAGGTTACGGTACACTTGAAACCAATCATGTTTCAATCTCTAATGTTTCTTATGTTGATGGATTGAAGCATAACTTGCTCTCCATCAGCCAATTCTGTGATAATGGTTTCTCTATCAAGTTCGATGCACAGGGTTACAGGGTTAAAAATGTCGGATCAAAGCAGGTGATATTGTTGGAAAATCGATCGCCAACCGGAAATATCTACTACGCTGATTGGAACAGCAGTCCCCTTAACACCTGCCTATTATCAAAGAGCAGTTCAGATTTGAGCTGGCTGTGGCACAAAAGGCTCAACCATATGAATTTCAAGACTATGAACCGACTTGCCAGACAAGAACATGCAAAGGGCATTCCAAACCGATTGTTTTCAACAACACACATCTGCAGTGCATGCCAGTTGGGAAAGCTCGCTAGATCCTCCTTCCGGTTGAAGTCGACTCCCTAAACCGACCGAGTGTTACAGCTGATCCACATGGATCTCTTCGGGCCAGTTACACCAAAGAGCATTAATGGCAACGAATACACCCTGGTTGTAACTGATGACTACTCAAGATATACGTGGACCATTTTCATGCGCCACAAGAGTGAAACCCAAGATGAGATACCCAAGCTGATGGATCGGATATCGAACCAACAAGAGATGAAGATTATTTCTATCCGATCAGATTTTGGAACTGAGTTACCATCATCGAGTACTGCGAGAAGAATGAAATTACACATCAAACATCAGCAGCACGTACTCCGCAACAAAATGGAGTAGCTGAGCGAAGAAACCGAACATTGAAAGATGCAGCTACATCCATGCTGACAAGCTCAGCTTTGCCAAAGAGATTTTGGGCTGAGGCCATCAATACTGCATGCTACACTCAGAACCGGTCTCTTCTGACCAAGCGGTTGGGAAAGACACCATACGAGCTATGGAGACGCAGGAAGCCAGATATTTCTTATTTTCGCATTTTTGGTTCTAAGTGTTATATTCACAACAATGGGAAGACTCAGTTGAAAACTTTTGATGCCAAAGCTTCGAAAGGCATATTTCTCGGATATGCCGCTCGGATCAAGGCTTATAGAGTTTTCAACAATGGCTCTCGTGTTGTGGAGATAACACCTCATGTTAGTTTTGATGAATCTACTTTTGAGTGCAGGGAACAGGCTAAAGGACAACAGGGTAATCCACAAGTTCCACCTGTTCTCACCAGATCACAAGCTCTAAGGAAAAAGAATCTAGTTGAACCACTGGTATGGGCAACCGAGGATGAGGATCCATACTCCTCTGAAGATGAATGCGAAGACCCCAGCTCATCTCAAGGGGGAACTTCAGCTAATGCCTCTCCAATTGCATCGGCATCCAAAGCCCAACCGAGTCCGGTTCAAACTAATGTCAATGTTGAGGATCCTGACTCAACAACTAATCAATCACCAGCTCTGAAGACTCCAACTCAGATCACGGAACAGCCACAGTTGGAAGAAGAATGAAGACGCAACCGAAGATGGTATGAAGTTCACTCATCTGACAACATCATTGGAGATCCAACCGAAGGTGTGCGTACAAGAAGCAGAGTTGCGACTCAGGATTCAACCGAGGAAGATTCCAACACTTATGCCCAATATGCTGAGGAGTTGGCAGTTCTTGAGGAATTCGAGCAAGCTGGAGATGTTGCCATGATTTCTTGCTTTGTAGCTGATGTGCCAGAACCGAAGAACGTTGTGGAAGCTCTCAACTGTGTTCACTGGACAACAGCCATGCAAGAAGAACTGAATGAGTTTCTATGCAACTGTGTATGAGAGTTGGTAGAAAGACCAAATGGTGTCAAGGTTATTGGATTGAAGTGGATTTTCAAAAACAAGAGAGACGCCATTGGATTCATAGTGAGGAATAAGGCAAGGTTGGTAGCTCAAGGATATTGCCAACAAAAAGGAATTGATTTCGAGGACTCCTTCGCGCCGGTTGCAAGGCTGGAAGCCATCCGAATCTTTCTAGCCTATGCCGCACATCACAAGTTCAAGGTGTATCAGATGGATGTGAAGTGTGCATTCCTCAACGGAGATATCAAGGAAGATGTATATGTTGAACAACCTCCTGGTTTTGAGACTGGAGATGGAAGAGTGTACAAGTTGAAGAAAGCAATTTATGGACTAAAACAAGCACCCAGAGCTTGGTATGACACTCTTTGTGGTTTTCTTCTGAACTCGGGTTTCAAACGAGGGTCAGTTGACAAAACCCTGTTCACCATCAAAGTTGGAGATGACATTCTTGTTGTGCAAATCTATGTTGATGACATCATATTCGGTTCTAAGTCGGAGGAACTATGTGAAAAATTTTCAAATCTCATGAAGGAGAAGTTCGAGATGTCAATGATGGGCGAGATGAATTATTTTCTTGGATTACAAGTGAAGCAGTCTCCAGAAGGGATCTTCATCAATTAGTCCAAGTATACAAAAGAGCTCATCACCAAATTCGGATTGCAGACAAGCAAGACAACAAGGATCCCGATGAATACTAACTGGAAGATTGAACCTGGAACTGAGGGAAAGCTCGTGGATGCCAGTAAGTATAGAGGGATCATCGGTTCTTTGCTCTATCTAACCGCCAGTCGGCCAGACATATCTTACGCAGTTGGAGTGTGCGCCCGATTCCAAGTTCAACCGAGGGAAGCACACATGTTGGCTGCAAAGAATATCATCAAGTATCTGAAGGGTACAGTCAATGTTGGACTGTGGTATCCAACTGACGACAATATTCAGCTGACCGGATACTCAGATGCAGATCTAGCCGGAGATCGGTTGGACAGGAAGTCTACTTCTGGACACTGACAGTTCATGGGAAGCAAGCTGGTTTCATGGTTCTCCAAGAAACAAGCATGTGTTGCCACTTCTACAACCGAATCAGAGTATATGGCTGCCGGAAGCTGTTGCATGCAAGTGTTATGGCTGAAGCAACAACTGAGAGATTATGAAGTCGCAACTGGATAGGTTCCCATTCATTGTGATAGTTCGAGTGCCATAGCTATCTCTTTGAATCCTGTTCACCACTCTCGGACAAAGCATATCGACATCTGTCATTATTTTATCCGAGATCATATTGAGAAGAAGGATGTATCCATGGAGAAGATTCCAACTGAGATTCAGAGAGCTGATATCTTCACCAAACCTCTAGCTGAAGCACGGTTCAAGATGCTATGTGACCTCCTTGGACTGTTGGATCCATCAGATGAGAAGTCAACTGAAGTAAAGAGATAGATATCCATCTGAGGGGGAAGCTCAGATAAAGAGGGAATTTCAGATGCGGATCGCCAACTGAAGACATCAGACGTCAACTGAACAGACGAACTTGAGTCAGTTGATGGTATGCCGATCAGATGCAGATTGCCAACTGAAGGAATCAGACGTCAGCTGAACAGACGAACTCGAGCCAGCTGATGGTATGCTGTAACTGAAGAACACAACTGAGGTATACAGCTGATTCCAACATCAGTTGGCAGGTAACATTTATGGCTGAAGGTGTTATGTTCTTAAATGAGAATGTTTGAAATAAATTCAAATATTCCTGAACTAGTCAGTTACATTAAAAATAGCCATCATGTCGCATTAAATGTAAAGTACGGCTGAACATCCATAGCCTACTTTATAGTGCGACTGGGCTGACAAGATAAACTGTACACCTTCTCACGCGCGGGTTGGAACTCGGTGCATGACGTCAAGTCAAAGATAGTCAACAGTCGCGTGATCTCAGCCGTTGATGGATTCGCGCCATTTAACCCCAGCTGTCGATCTCTACAGAGTCAAAAACCTATATAAGGCGGTAAATCAGGAAGAAATCTCGTACTTTCCTCATTCGTGTATATCTGATTTAACTGTTCATCGTCTTCACAGTTTTTGCCTAACCCTTTTCTGCAAAAGATCTTCTTTCCTTTCCTCTATATATATTCCTTTTGCATTGATCATAAATGGCACCAAAAAGTAAGAAAATGGCTTCATCCGGACCATCCCTAGTCCCTACCACATATGAAGAATCGTTCGATATGCTAGTGTCGAAGATCCACTTTGAGGAAATCCTCTCCGATGAGAAATTGGAGTCACCGGTGTTGGCTCCTCTCGCCAACATTCTCTAAGAGAATGGCCTCCTGGAATGGGCCAAGCTTTGCCCATCCCATCTTCTTAGGCGACAAGTGGGGGAGTTTTACGTAAACTTGAAGGCCCCCCTTGAATCTACAGAAGGAGTATCTACGGAAGTCTCCTACCGGCAAAGAGATGTTCCGGCCAGGACCATACGTCGTGTCACCTTCCCCATCGACATTTCCGATGCCCTCCGATACATCATTCCCATCAACCACACCGCCACAGAGTTCCTGGAGAATATTACCGACGAGCAGGCGGATGAGTTTTTGTAGAATGCTCTGATCGAGCCAGAGAGATTGAGGAGCAACATGCAAAGGACGAAGTTGAAGCCAGAACATCGCCTGCTGTTCGATGTTATTTCAAAGGTGGTGTTCGGTTACAGTGGCGCATTCGGCGACATCAGCCGACCCAAGTTAAAGCAGTTGGTAGCCTTGGAGCACCAACACCAGATCAACTGGTTTCAATATTTCCTGAACCAGTTGATGGTAGAAAAGTCGAAAATCACTGAGACAACAACCGAGTCGGGAGAGAAGCTGCTGAGTGTAAAGGGGACACTCAACTTCGGCTGCAAGATCTCTGCCCCGATCTTGCTCGCGACCAAGAACCGCAACATGGTATGGGCAGACTGCGAGGAGACGCCGGTTAAGAAATTGCTGTTGTTCCCGACAGCCAAGAAAGCACAGGAGGTGCTTAGGAGCGTGTACACTACGAAGGAGAAGAATGAGGTTGAGAAGTCTACCGAGTCAACAGTTGAGGGGGAACCAACTGCCGCTCGCCCCGTCAAGTCCAAAGCTGCACGCCGACGAGCTGAGTCGGAGAAGGAGTCAGCTGAGGAACCTGCCCAGAAAAAGCTAAGGGTACGGTTCAAGAAGTCGACCAAGAAGACAGTTGATGTGCCAGCTGCTGAGCCAGCTGAGGAATGAGCTCCAGCAGAGGCGGAGGCACCGATCGAGTCTGTGCCAGCTGAGGAGCAAGCTCCAGTTGAAGAAGATGCACCAGTTGAGTCGGCACTTGCTGAAGAGCCATCTAAGTCGAGCCGCTCAACTGAGGCTGCCATCTATGAGATCGCCCTTTGAGCCCCCGGAGCTGATGAGGTTGAGGGAATGGAGACAGACGTGACGTCGGATGTATCCTCCTCATCTGAGGACGTTGAACATATTCCCAGCTCCCCCACGGCAGGAGATAATGCCGTACCGCCCCCAGAGCCTCTTGCTCTTTTCCTTCTCAACCAGATATTCCGAGCACTCTGCTCGATGCCAATATTGTGACCGTTCCTTCGGCCAATGTTGAGGAAACCATCGAAACCTCCCTCCCAACCGAATCCCATATTCCGAGCTTCCAGCTCGATGCCGATGTTGCGACCAACTCTTTGGCCAACATTGATGAACCTCTTGAACCTCAGCCATATAATCTTACACCCTCCCCAATAAATGAAGCGGAGGACCTTCAAGCAGTTGCTCTGGAGCACGAGAGAAGGGTGGCTTACTGCTTTCAAAAGCTGCTAAGCTTGTTCCCTGAGGCTCGCAACATGCCCGTCTTCGCCACTCTGGGAACCGAGCTCTTGTACCAGTTCCACCCGATCTTCAGCCATTGGTATGTCAAAGAAGATACGATCAGGGTGCAGAGCTGGGATAGGCTGAAGTCAGATGAGTCCCGCATCCGAGCCTACTTCAACTATTCCAACTTGGAGGTGGCTTACAACAACCGGATTGCGCTGCTCACTCGTCGGATGGACCAGAGTCGAGCTGAAGGGACTGACACAAGGGAAGCAGCTGGACAGGAATGCGTCGACTTCCTCGACAGCATGTTGGTCAAGTCAACTGACTTCATTGAGGATGTGGATGCAGCCGCTGCAGCAGCGAAGGAAGAAGAAGAAGAGCTGAAGTTGTACCTGGCCAACCGACAAGCCACGGTCACAGTTGAGCCTCTAGCTCTGATCGCTCAAGCCCCTCCAGCTGATCAGCATGCTCCCACATCTGAAGAGATATGTGAGCTGGTGGCTGAGAGGGTGAACCAACTAAGAACCGAGCTGCTTGCCAACCTCCAGCATAAAAAAGATGACCAGCTGAGGGCGTCGGAAGCACAAGAAGTCAAGAACCAACAACTGGTGGAGGAGAATGTTGAACTGAAGACCAAGCTGAATGAATTCTCCTCCTCTACCAGTCAAGAAGTGTCGGAGTTGAAGACCACTCTATTGGGACTGAAGTCGGAGCTGAACGTCTTCAAATCCTTAGCCGACTCCAATCTTGCCAAGTCCCAACAGACTCAAGATGCCGAATGGGAGTCTCACTTCGAGTCGCGATGGGCTGAGTTCGCTGCTTTTCAGACAGAGGTCATCGAGAACCTCTCTGTCTTGAAGAAAGCCGAACAAGAGCGCCAGGACTCGGATCTGGCGAAGAAGATGGAGCTTGAGTGCGCGGTCGATGAACTCTTCAACCGCCTCAAACTTGCCGAACAACAACTCACCTCGCTGGATGGTTCAGTAGCAAGCCTTGTTGCTGATGCCAAAAAGGGGGAAGAGAAGGAGACGGAGGTTGAAGTGTAGGAAGAAGAAGAGACCCAAGCCGAAGGAGAGACGTCAGCTCAAGGGAAATCTCAGCTGAAGAGAATGAGGTCTGCTCAAAGGAAGTCTGCTGCTCCCAAGCCAACCGAAGTCGGTGGAGCTGGAATGGAAAAGGACTTGGAGCAGGTAGAGAAATTCGGAGTTTCCTACAACTCCATAGCCGAGATCGCAGCCGAGCTGGATTCTGAACTCGACGGGATAACAACCTAAGAGTGCATTGCAGCGGCCAAGGCTATGGATGTAGAGGAGAAGGATTACATGAACCCGAGCTGGATCAGAAAGTTTGCCGCCAGCCAGGCGAGGAGGGTGAACCAGTTCGAGGAAGAGCTGAAGAAAATGTCCCAGAAGTTGGACTGCAATGTTGCCTCCCGCAGCCGACGCCGCATCAACAAGCATCAATCAAAGGCGGAAGCTCGGTTGAAGCAACAAAGGCTGCCAGCAAAGTCCAAAGTCGAGAGTCGGTTTAGGCATGTTGACAAGTGGATGCCGACCGAGTGGAATGAAGATTGGGAGTTGTTCAAGCAGGAGTTTGTGAACGACTTCTACTATAGGAAGGTTTACGCAACTGATGACCCGAGGAAAGCGTTCAAGGAAGCGTTGACCGAGTTACACTCAGGAGACCCGAGCATGTTCAGCCAATTCAGGAGGGCTATGATTGACGCCAACCTGGACTTGAACATTGTTCCGGTTCCCCAGAAGGTTACTTATCGGCCTCCCTTCCTCCCAAACTCTCGCAACCCGAACCGCACGAAAATCGCAGCTGAGGCGAGGCAGGTTTGCAAGGAGCATGGAGTGGACATTTCTAAGGAGTCACGTGCCAAGAGAGAGATTTTTGTTAGGATCTTTAGTAAGTATGGGCTACAATTTTAGCTCAGTTAGTTTTCAAGCAACTGTTGTAATTTTTGGCTTTTGCGCTTATCCCTTAATCTCGTATATGAGGGTGACCAATTTATAGCACGAAAATAGGAATTGTTTGTGGTTTTGTGAATGCATGTGTGTATGTTGTTACTATATTCCCAATATCGTATTTGATCTGTTACGATGTTGTTAATCTCGTAAATTGAGCGTGAGAGAAATTGATGCCACGACAATATGAATTGTTTGTATTTTTGTGATTGAATGCGTGTATGTTCTTACGATATTCCTAAAATCGTACTGGGTTTGTTACCCTTTTTTTAACTCGTACATGAATACAGATTTGACACCTTTGTATCTAATTATTTTCAAGGTTGCGTGAATGCCTGTCCGACCAGCGTTGACTAAACTTCCCCACCACAGAGTCCAATGCTATGGCTACGAGGGTCTAATTGGAGAGATTCGCAAAGTGCTCGACTTTTTCGTGCCCGAAGCAAAGACTGTAGTGAAGGGATCAGTTCTAGGAACTTTCATGCGCCTGAAGGACTTCAATGTTAGTTCGGGCCTCCAAAGTTATTACGCTTCTTCAAAGTTGAAAATTGAATTTAAGGGTTTTCAAATGATATAGTACAATTTATGTTTTGCTTACTACTAGGTGTACGATGTTACGTTTATAGTATTGTATACGTCTATACGACATTATTAAACTCGTATATGAGATTGAACAATAAATCAAGCTAGTTTATCCGCATATGCACGAGATGTTTGAAAATTTTACAATCATGTCACATACTTCTTTGCACTATGTTACGATTTCAATAAATCGTATCGTATAATGAACAACAAAATAACAAAAAGTAAGCTATCATCGATATCATGTTATCTCGTATCGAGAGTAGTGATAATTATAACCACATTTCTACAAGTTTAATATCATTTGTTTGTGATTGCACGTATAATTAAGATTTGTTTGAGATTTGAGCATAACATGTGTGAAAATCATACTTCTCTAGATACGATGTTTTTAATCTCGTACGTGAGGGTGACCAATTGATACCACTACAATGTGACTTGTTTCTATTTTGTGGATGCATGTGCGTAAGTTGTTACAATACTAATTATGTTAATCTCGATTTTTATTCGATTTTGTTAATCTCATACGTGAGGGTGATCAATTATGCGACGACAATACTAATTATTTTAATTTATGTGTAAAGCATGATACACAACCTTTAAAATAATTAGATACAAAGAAAGATGTCAAATCTGCAATCATACACGAGTTAAGCAAAATCGTAACAATTCAAGTACGATGTTAGGAATATCCTAACAATATACACACATACAATTTGTAATCTCGTGTACGAGATTATAAATGTCGTTACAACCTACGTATATGCATTCACAAAACTGTGTTTTTATAGCCACATTTCTACAAGTTTAATATATATCGTAGCACAAAGCTATTATTTCGTAGCATAGGGTGCTCTAGACATTGCTACGACTTGATAATATTCGTAACAATAATAGTGTCACCTTATTACGATATATGTTTTGTAACATCCCGGATTTTCCAAATAGACTATTAAATAAGTTAACACTCCTAAATATCTTAAAACTATTTTCGCATCAAAAAAGTCAATTACTTTTTTTGAAAATAAATATATCATGTTTATAGTCGTTGTTTAGAGTATTTTATTGCGAGTCTATAGGCGCTAAGTTTGCTCAAAAATGATTTCGTATGAAAAAGTTATGCACGTTTAAAGGTTTTAAAACGTAAGTTGCTGCACAGCTGCTTTTGTCTCGCAGCTGCTTCCGCCTCGCAGCAGCTTACTGTTCAGCAGCTTCTGCTTTGCAGCTGCTTTTGCACTGCAGCAGCTTCCGCATCGCAGTAGCTTACTGCACAACTGCTTGCTTCTTCCTATAAATAGGCATTTTGGATTTTCATTTTCATCGTTCAGTTTTCTATTCTCATCTCGATTTTCTGACGACATTAGCTCGAGGTAATTACGTGTGCGATCATGATGTCTTGGTGTTATTGTTCGGCATTGGTATTCTCTATCAGGTGGGTTATATATTTTTACATAATTATTTTGGGTTAATAAACTCTGATATTTCAAAAAAAAAAAATGGTTATCCATGGTACTGTTTTAGTGCGCTCTATGTGTTTAAGGTTCCTATGATACCGAACGGGATCCTTTGTTGGTCTAACACACTAGCAATGGGCTGTGTACACATAGTTAGAAGTTCGGTGGGTTGATCACCATCGTTTTCTAACGAGAATATATGTTTTGGATCCGATGGGTTAAGACTGGGATCTTGTTGTTGTGGTTGAAACGGGAAATGTAACCGTACCACGAAATGATAGGAATAACACTAGAACGGCACTGTTGGCGCGCAAATGAAAAAGGTTTGACGTATCTTAGAAGTGGCTTTATGTTTTGAAACCTTCTAAGCTTACGAGTAAAATTTGGATATACCAACTGCTTTGTTTTTTATCAAAAATTGTTTACAAAAATCTTACCCACTGAGTGCACTAGTACTCATGCCCAAAATCTTTTTCAAATAATTTCAGGTTGGGAGGCAGATGATGGGATGCGAGGCTAAGGCAGGGGTTGTTGTTGTTGTTGTTGTTGTTGTAGCTATTGTGTGCTTCCGCTATATTATTTAATTGTGCAATTCTGAATATGATTCTTGTGTTATTTATTATTTATATGGAGAGTTCCTTGTGATCAGCTTCTCTTGGACGCTCGAATTCCCACTCCCTCATGATAACACCATTTGGTGAAGTGGATGCTCGACTCCTTTTGCTATGCTAGACACAGGTTTACCCCATATTTATTTTAATGGGTGTAGCGCGGTTTTGTCGCCTCACTTCATTAAATATATGAATGAATTGTTATGTGTGTAAAAAGTAATTAAGCCCCTTTCTTTCCCGCCTCTTTATTCCCCTCTGTCGCATCTCGATTTATGGGAACCGGGATGTGACATGTTTAATTCGTCCTCATGATTTAACCAGCAGGAGATGTAACAAGGGCATCAACCTAAAAAATAAAGATGCTCTTGTCCTTCTTCATTCGAATCTCAAGCTTAATAAATCTTCATAAGTTATCCCACCAGTTGATATAAGTATTTATTCTTTTCTCCCACCCTTAAAGATTGTGATTCCACACTCCACCATGAGCAACAATTAAACAATAATGCCCCATCTGCATGAAATATGCGATCAAATTACGAACAAATCTAAATGATATTACGATATACCATATATCGTACAAACGCATGCTACGATATATAGAAAACCTACAATTTAACGTAGTGATAATGTAATAATAAATTAAAAATCGTAGCAGTGTGTGTCATTATTTCGTGATCGTGAAGTACGATATTATGTATGTCGTACTGACGGAGCGCTGTCGTCACACACTTCGTACAAATAATATTTATAAACCACCTCTTGCCCAACAAGGTAGTAGTCAGTGGCAAGCGAGATCGTACCCAAGGGACTCGGCGTAATTTGTTCTTCAGATGTTGCTCTACAAAAGGGTTTTGGTCACAAAATATCTAAATAACCTGTACTCAACAAATAACAATATCAAATAACAAAAGAGTTTGGATTGGGTTTCGAATCTATGATCCTAATTACTCTTCACTCGTTCATCGGTGCAAGGATATTCAATTAACTAATTCTATCACTTGGTTTAAGGAAAAGATTAGCTAACACTCTAAGGTCACGAAGTCACGATGCTAACACACTTAACCTATGTCTAATCAATTTTACAGATCTTGACCAGAAGGCAAGATCTCCTCTCTCGATCAACAACGTCACGAAGACACTTCAGTAACGATGCTGCCCAAGAAGCATTAAGAATAAGTAGACCCAAGACAGCCAAGAGGTAGGTCAATACCGACTGCTCTCCAACACCCTTTACCTTTTTGAGCACGAAAGACACTCTCGTGTTATTCCCAATTTTTGTTGATGACTTAATCTCAATATCTAGATGGTGATCAATCAACTTCAATATCAATTAAGTCTAGAATTAATCCTAAGTGTTTCGGGGACAAAATCAATTAACGAACTAACACAATTAGACCTCACAAGTTTGAACGAGTAACTTAGAATCACTTCATCTACATCCAACTCAAACAATAAACTTAGCTAGACATAATTTTAAATAAGAACACAAAGTAAATAAAACATACTTAGCATAAATCTGGAAAGGGGTTGCTGCCCAAAAGCGTAGTCAGCAACCAGGGTCTTGGCTTCATGCCAACAACTAAAACTAAAGCAGTAAAATACGAAATTAAAGTAAATTACCCTTAGGACTTGTTTCTTCCTCACTTTCTCTCAACCTAGAATGCAGAACTAATCTAAACTACTGAATCCGAAGAGCTCCTTTACATGATAGAGTCGGCCATATATATAGGCGATGAGATTCTAAGGTTGAAGGGAAGTTTCCTTGTTGAATAAGGATTCCTTGTTGAATAAGGATTCTTCTCATGCATATCATAACCTCGCCTCTCTCTCTTTCCTTCGCATGCACGTTCCTTCTTCCCTTGTGTGGTAGATTTATTCCATGATTTGGCTCAGCTAGGATAAGGAAGGAAACATCCGATCCTTATCCTCTTCATTGAAGGAAAAGAAACCTGCTACTGCTCGACTCTCATCTTGCCCTTCATCGTCTGCATCCTGCTTTGCTCCCAGTGTTGACCACGATCCTGGCTCCTCCGAGTACTCTGTCTGTTGGCTTAAGGATATGGGGAGGTGCTTCCTGACTTGTAGAAAGGATGTTTCGATGTTGCCCAGCTACAAGCTTCCAGCCCTATGCCCATTTGCATTGTATCGCCATCTCAACAACAGATTTTCCATCGGATTTGCCCAGCATCCACCTGTTCTTCCCCTGCACACTATCTCTCGACTTGCGTGTCCTCTCAGACATATAATGACTCGATAAAGACTAAAAATACAAGAAAAACACAAGAAAAGATGGACACAAATATGGGATCATCATACCCACACACTTGAATTACACTTGCCCTCAAGTGTATGGCTGCGACTTTGCCCAAGACTCAAACACACAAAAGACAAAACAGAAAACACAGACTCAAAACAAATCAGCATCTCACATGTCAGTCAAAACAGAATATGTAACAGATAGTGCCATCAAACAGGTCAAGATAGAGTTATTGGGCAACAAGGACATCCTCACCAGCACTCATCTCTCAAGTGTATAAGGTTAAGTATTAACGCTCTTGACCATGATCAACAAAGTTTTTCCATAGGCTTGCCTGCCCTCTACATCTCTACTTCTTCGAACAAATTCAAACTACTTATCCTTAGGTCTTCGTTAGGTTGTAATGTGGCTTATGACAAAAGGTAGGATAATATGGAAACTAGCTAAGTCAAGAACTAGGTTCTCGAGCAACACATTGCCCTTGATTCCTTACTTCTCTTTATTTAGCACACTTATTTTGGGCTTCTTATATATATATATATATATATTTTTAATCCAACACCTCTATCTTAGGTGATATTGCCCACTAGGTGCTACCCAACATTTCCTTTCATCCCTCGTTCTTCTAGACCTGAGTTCTTGACCGGGACGGCTAAAATTCAGGCTTCTATAAGTGAATAGAAAGAATATGATCCAAGCTAAAGGGGGCTAATCAAATGATAAATGTTATGGTAGGAAATTTTTAGGCCATGGTTATTTTGAGCAAAAATTGCCTAATTCATCTAAGTAGTTCTACTAAGTTACATGAAGTTTTAATTAAGAGATGCAGGCAAGTTCTAGATCAACACATGTTAACTGATCATTATCACACAAGAAAGAATAATGCTGCATATGTATATAGCATTTTAAAAGCTCAAATCCTCACAGTTAATGCCCAATATCTCATTCCGTCCTACCTATTTACATACGGCATCATCCATAAACCTATTCTAACCTTCATGCTAACATGCTGATCATTAACACAAACAAACTTTTAAAAACACAAACTGACACCCCAACATCCACACACTTTGCTTTAGGCAAAGTGGGTAAAATGTTGGGCAACAAACAAACAAAAACAAACTGACTCAACAAACACAACTGAGAAGGCAATAGGATCTTCACCACACAATTTGCTGGGCAAATTGTGGGTGAAGACAGTAAAACCGCCTTCTCGAACAACAAGAGACTAAATAACACAAAACAAGACTCTACAATAAAAGACAAAAACGAAAAAAAAAATCCTAAACTAACATAAAAGGGAGGAACACAAATCAAAGAGAAGATTCAGGTGGATACCTGAATCCTTGGTGTGCAAAGAATGCCAGCTGGGAATCTCTGATCTCGGTCAACAACCTCTCCACATTGGCCAGCCTGGTCTCGATCTCAATGTTGGGCAGCACCGCTGCACTGGTGCTTGCCTCCTCCTTCTTGCCCACTGGTGGTCGCCTGCTAGATGCTGGTTTGGAATGATCAACAAACACATATTTGCCATTCCTGATCTCGATGTCATTCATCTTTCTCAAGGCAGTTTCTCCCAACATGCTAACCGGCATCTTCGGCTTCCCCTTCAGATCACCATAGACCCCGACTCCATTCATGAAGGCTGTCACAAAGTGGCCACAAGTGCATCCCAACGCCTGCTTTGCCAACACAGTCTTAAGCTGCTCACCAAGGAACGCCGCAAAATTGACTTTGATTTTGGTGTGCATACACCACAGTAGATATCGCTCCTTGTTGCTCAAGCTGTTGCCACTATCGCTCTTGCCATACAAGTTGTAGGCAAGGATGCGGTGGCAAAGTCTCAGGGCAGGCGTTCTTAGCTCAGTACCCTTGTTGTTGGCTCCATAGTAGGGTGTCCCATTGCTGATCTCCTTCCACTGCTCCTCATAAACCACATCTCCTGGGATGGCACCTTAGTCCTGGCCTCCATGAACTCCTTCCTGGCCAAATCTCGCAGACTCACCATCCCGAGAATCTGATTGAGGGCACTGACTTGAACATCATACTTCTCGCCCAACAGCGAGAAGGAAATCATGCTCACCCCATTCTCAGGGTCACTTGTTATTGCCACCGTGCTATAAACTTCCTTGACTTGCTCCACATAGACCTCCACAGGCTACTCCAAAAACTTACTCCAGCCGATCCCCTTGAACAACTCTCTTACTTCCTGGGCAACACCCAAGTTCTCGTAGAATTTGAAGTCGAGAACTCGAGGTGCAGTCACCTTCCACTTTTTGGACTTGCTACACGTCATCACCGTGGGCCCCTTCCTCTTCTTCCTACTCTTAGCACTTGCTGGGGTAGACTGCTCATCATCCCCTTCCTCCTCAAGATCGTTTCCTTCTTCTTGCTCAGAAACCTGCTTCGATTGCGTCTCCTCCTCCTGCTGCTTCTCCACCTCTTCCATCAGGCTAGGGTTTTCGTCGCTCATCAGAAGCGTGGTGTCGACCAGCGGACTCTTGGGTACGGTAATTCCGATCAAAATTTCTAGTTGTTGGTCAGCAGAAGGGTTGGCGAGTTCCATGGGTAGTTTCCTTTTGGGGATGATTTTGGGCTTTGTGGTGGTGGTTTTGGGTTTAGCGGTGGTGGTAGTGGGGTGTTCGGTGGTAAGGTCGATATTGGTTCCGGCAGGGATCTTGTTGAATTTGTTTTTGGGACGAGTAGACACCATTTTAGGGAATTTAGGAGTTTTGATGGAGAGAGAAGAGAGAAAATGAGAAGTTGCAGACTTGAATTTGAAATCTGGTAGTGGGGGTATAGACGTGGTAGTTTGGTTTTAAAGGGCGCGTAGTTTTAGGGGTACAGTAACCGCCTCAATCGTTGTTGACCAACAACTTAGTTCTTGCCCAAAATCCTTGCTCCACTCCCACAGCTCCTTTCCTTAAAGTGGATCCTGATCTACAACCTGCATCTTGCTCAACATCTCCTGCACACTTAGAAACATAAATACTCCGGAACAAACTTCCCCTTATAGTTAGACTCGATCATAAAATGCTTTATAATAAAATTCTTAAAATATAAACTAGCTAAACTACACTAATTTTTTTGGATTTTCATTATTTTATGAATTTTTTTTACTTTAATATTTTTAAGGAAATAAGATAATTAAATAAAAACACAAAATTAAACTAAAATAAAATAAATAAAATACTAACCAGGTTGCCTCCTGGACAGCGCCCCATTTAAGGTCTTGGGCACGACACCCCCCGCTTTAGAAGTCAGAGGTCCTCCTCGACAGGAAACCCAGATGGTTCCCCCTCAACAAACTGTTCTTGCCCAAGATAGGCCTTCAAGCGCTGGTCATTAACTTTGAAAATCTTCCCATTCTTAGGATCCTTGATCTCAACAGCTCCATTAGGGAATTGAGCTTGCACTTCATAGGGTCCTGCCCACTTGGTCGAAAGCTTCCCCGATGAAAGCCTCCCCGATGAAAGCCTAAATCTTGTTTGATAGAGCAGCACATGTTGCCAAAATGGAACTTCTTTTCCTTGATCAAGAGGTCGTGGGTCTTCTTCATCCGTTCCTTGTATAGACCGGCATTGTCATATGCTTGGAGTCTGATCTCGTCGAGTTCCTGGATCTCGAGCTTCCTTGATTCCACTGCTTCATTCCAGTCGAGGTTAAGCTGGGCAACAACCCAATGCGCACGATGTTCCAGCTCCACGGGCAAGTGACATCTCTTGCCATAGACCATGCGATAAGAGGACATGCCAAAAGGTGTTTTGAAGGCAGTCCTATATGCCCACAAGGCATCATCCAAGCGCATACTCCAATCCTTCCTTGTTATGCCCACAGTCTTCCTCAAGATCGTCTTGATTATTCTATTAGACAACTCCGCTTGTCCATTAGCTTGTGGATGGTAGGCTGTTGACACACGATGGGTAACTCCATACTTCTTGAACAATGCCGTCACCGTGGCGTTGCAAAAATGAGTCCCTTGATCGCTAATTATAGCTCGAGGAATGCCAAACCTATTGAAAATTTGAGTTCTCAAGAAGTTAGAAACCACCTTCGAATCATCCTTGTATGAAGCACGAGCCTCTACCCACTTAGAGACATAATCCACTGCTAATATGATGTACTTGTTGCCTTTGGAACTTGGCAATGGTCCCATAAAATCCATGCCCCATATATCGAATACTTCCACGGGCAAGATCGGGATCATGGGCATCTCGTTCCTTCTTGTGATGTTGCCTTCCCTTTGGCACTTCTCGCACATCTTGACCCACTCATAACAGTCTTTAAACAATGTTGGCCAATAAAAACCACACTCCAAAATTTTCCTTGGAGTACGTTGGTGCCCAAAGTGTCCTCCACACTCCTTGTTGTGACAATGCTCAAGAATGCTTCGTTGCTCTTTATCCTCGACACACCTTCTAATTATTTTATCCGCACATTCTTTCCATAAGTATGGCTCGTCCCATAGGTAGAAACGACTCTCATATTTCAGCTTGTTTCTTTGATAACGCCCAAGATCGGAGGGAATTTCTCCAGTCACCAAGTAGTTCACGATGTCTGCATACCATGGTTCATCTTGGGCAAGACTCAGATGCTCGTCAGGAAAGGTATCCTTGATCGGCACCCCATCGTCTGGCTGGAGGATTCGACTTAGGTGGTCGGCAACTTGATTCTGGGCACCACTTTTGTCCTTGATCTCCATGTCAAATTCCTGCAATAAAAGAATCCATCTAATCAATCTTGGCTTGGACTCCTTCTTGCTCACCAAGTACTTTAATGCCGCGTGGTCAGTGTACACTATGGTCTTGCCTCCTAATAAATATGATATGAACTTCTCAAAGGCGAAGACGATGGCCAACAACTCCTTCTCCGTTGTGGCATAGTTGCATTGGGCAGGATTCAACGTCTTTGATGCATAGTAAATAACATAACTCTCCTTTCCTCGTTTCTGCCCAAGAACTGCTCCTATGGCATAACCACTGGCATCACACATTAACTCGAAAGGCATGCCCCAATCCGGAGGTTGGATGATGGGGGTTGTGATCAAGTTCTCCTTCAAGGCATGGAACGCCTTCTTACAATCTTCGTTAAACTCCCATGGTACTTCATGTTGAAGTAATCTCGTCATTGGTTGGGCGATCTTGGCAAAGTCCTTGACAAATCTTCGATAGAATTCAGCATGCCCAAGGAATCCTCTTAACTCCTTCACGGATCTTGGGTAAGGCAATTTGGCGACGATGTCGATCTTGGCCTTATCCACCTCAATTCCTTTTCCCGATATGACATGCCCCAAAACTATTCCTTTCTTGACCACAAAATGGCATTTCTCGTAGTTTAACACTAGGCTCTTCTCAACGCATCTCTTCAAGACTCGATCCAGGTTGTTGAGGCATGTGTCGAAGGTCTTGCCGTAGACGGTAAAGTCGTCTATGAAGACTTCGATGCACTCTTCAAGAAGGTCTGAAAAGATGTGCATCATACATCTTTGGAATGTCTCTGGAGCGTTGCATAACCCGAACAGCATCCTCCTATATGCAAAAGTTCCAAACGGGCACGTGAATGTGGTCTTGCCTTGATCCTCGTCAGCAACCCAGATCTGCATGTAACCAGAATAACCGTCAAGAAAACAATAGTAGTTATTACCAGCTAACCTTCCAAGCATCTCATCAATAAAGGGCAAAGGAAAGTGATCCTTCTTCGTCTTTTGGTTGAGCTTCCGGTAATCTATACACACTCGCCATCCAGTTTGTAGTCTCATGGCCACCATCTCGTTCTTGTCGTTCTCCACAACTTGAATTCCTGACTTCTTTGGCACCACGTGCACAGGGCTCACCCACCGGCTGTCAGACACGGGGTAGATGATCCCCAAGTCAAGAAGCTTGAGTATTTCTTTCATTACCACTTCTTTCATGGCTGGATTCAATCTTCGTTGTGGATCTCTTACTGGGGCAGCATCCTCCTCGAGCAAGATATGATGAACACAGTCCAAAGGGTTAATGCCCTTAATGTCGGCCAATGTCCATCCTATGGCCTCCTTGTACTTGCTCAGCACCTCACCAACTCTGATCTCCTCCATGCTCAATAACTCCGATGATATGATCACGGGCAAGGTCTCGTTCTTGCCAAGATAGATGTATTTCAGGTGCTTGGGCAAGGGCTTCAGTTCCAATGTAGGTGCTTTTTGCAATGATGGCACCAACCTGTCCTCCGGTTTTAGTTCAGGGATATTGAGTGGTTCAAATCCCTGAGGCTGGATGTTGTCCGGAATCCTAGCGTAACTGCATTCCACTACATCTACTAGTTCTTCGTTCTGGGCAAGATCCTCTTCTGTTTGCAAGCTGGCATCCTCCTCAAGAACTGTTTGTTTCCAAAATTTCTCTACTAACTCTTCGGTTTCATCATGGGGTAACTCCTCAAGTTCCTCATCAAACTCATCAAGGGGTTTTTGTTCCCCTACATCCTGATCTCCATCATCTCCGCGGATGTTTTTAAACACGTAATTCTCCAACTCTTCGTCCGTGGAGTAGTCCTCATCGTTAGAGTCGAAGCTATGTCCATGAACTGACTCTTCCCAAAAATCTTTCTCACTTTCGTACTCATCTCCTTCGTAGAATTGCATCAGAGCACCATCTTCCTCATTATCCTCATACTGATCAGGATCCTGGTCAAGATCCTGAACTGAGTTGAATTTCGCCTGGATTGCATCTTCATTGTCTTCTACGAAACAATTTAAGCTATTCAAAGTCTCCACTTGCTTTCCACATGCACTGAGGGTGTTGAGGTGTTCAAGGGCATCATCTTGATTTTGCCTATAAGTGTCGAACTCTACTACTTCTCTTGCTACTTGGACTGTCAACTTCCCAGTATCGCAATCAATCTTGGTACATGTTATCCTCAAGAATGGCCTCCCGAGCAAGATCACTGGGTTCTTGATTGCTTTCTTTCCCATGTCAAGAACATAGAAGTCGGCTGGGAACAAAAGATCCCCTACCTTGACCAACACATCCTCCAACACTCCATCCGGGTAAACTGTGGATAAATCTACTAATTGGATGGCAACACGTGTAGGAGAAAGAGGTCCAAAACTCATCTCATCAAACATGGCTCTTGGCATCACATTTATCGAAGCTCCAAGATCAAGCATCGCCCTGGGTATTGACGTAGTTCCAATCGTGCATGGAATAGCGAACATGCCTGGATCCCTCTTCTTGGTCGGGATCTTGGAATTCATTAGTGCTGACACGTTCTCCACATGAAAACGGGCATTATCTGGGTACTTCGCCTTCTTTTGGCATATCTCTCGCAAAATTTTTGCGCATTTAGGCATAGATTGCAATGCCATCAACAACGGTAGGTTGATTTCCACCTTCTTGAACACCTCCATCATGTCCTCCAACTCCCGCTGATCACGATCGCGGGCAAAACATCTGGGATATGGGATTTTAGCCTTGGTAGTGCGAGGAACGGTCCTCTTGGCCAAAGCCTCTGCTTCTTTTTCAGCCTGCAGAGATTCCAGCATCACGTCATCTTTGTCAATTCCCAGTTTAGATCTCTCCATCTTTACGTAATCAAACAAGGCTTCATCCTCCTCATTATCAAAGACTGGGTTCTTGTTGGCCTTTATCCCTTCTTCACGTTTTGCCTTCAACTCCTCGTAGATGTCATTGATATCTCCTGAACCCATCTTGGTCTCCTCTACTCGCGTTGGTTCCTTAGGTTGGGTCCTGGGCAACATCTCTGGCAAATTCTTCCCACTGCGCAATGTTACAGCATTAACTTGCTCCTTGTTGACCTCTACCTAGGCAGGAAGTCTGCCTGGCTTATCTTCTACCAACTTTGACAAGGTTTGGTTGATATGAGTCAGTTGAGCTTGGAGATTGTTGGACTGTCCTCGACTTTCTAGTTGGAAGTTCTCGAAGTCTCTCCTCAGCCTTTGGTTCTCGTTGGTAAACCTTTCAATGGTCTCCTTCATGAATTCTGTCTTTGCTGGTTCTCGATGTGGAGGTACATAATTATTTTGATATTGAGGTTGTTGTTGAGGTGGAGGCACATATTGCTGTTGTTGCCCAACAGGCTGCTGCGGTTGTTGGTGGGCAGGAGGTATCTGATAGTGGTTGTTGCCATACCTCAGGTTCTCGTGCTGATTCTGTCTATAACCATAGTTATTGTTATTGCCATACTGGAACCTTTATTGCCCTCCTCCTTGTTGGTTCTGACCTATTGCCTTCACCTCTTCTCCTTCTTCCACGAACCAACTGGGACATTCTGAGGTGACATGTGATGCTGCCTGGCATACTTCACATCTCTTCACAGCTCTTTGAACTTCCTTTCCATTGACCTGCTTCTTCAAATCCTCCATTTGGCCAGACATCTTGGTCATGAAGTCTTTCATGGTGCTGACCAAGTTATCTTGGTTGCCCTTGCTGCCTTCGTACCCCCCTCTTGGGATATCATCTTCATCTCGGGATTGCTCAGTCATGGCAGCTATTTTCTTGAACACTTCCGATGGTAGTTGATCGACTATGGCTCCTCCACACGCTGCAATGATGTATTTTCTCTCTGATGCCCTTAATCCTTTCAAAAAATATTCGATCAAATCGATATCCTGAATCCGATGTTGAGGACATCTTGCCAACAACTTCTTGAACCTTTCGTAGTAATCATATAATGACTCACTTCCTCCCATCTTGATCGATGAAATGGCATTCCTTCCACTTTGTATCCAGCCAACGGGTATGTATTTGTCAAGAAAGGCCTGCTGCATCTTGTTCCACGTATCAATGCTTCCCTCTGGCAAGGTGTAAAGCCACTCACGTGCCCCGTCAAGAAGTGAGAACGGAAACTTGAGCAACCTTACGTAGTCAGGAAAGGTGTGTTGGGCAACATCTTGGTTCCTCTTAACTTTAGCATCGTTCCTAACAACTTGTCCTTGTCTATCCCCATTGTTCCTGGTAGTAGTAGTGGCATTGTTCCTTACTGTGCTAATCGCTATCTCAAAGTTTTGAAGATGAGTCTGAGGATCTTCTCCAGGATGGTCACTGAATTTGGGCAGTATGTGTATCAGCGAGTGCTTGAGCTCCCAATTGCCATCAATGGTGGGCAACTGGATACTTGATGGTCTGATTCCCTTGTTGTCAGGGAACATGATCTGACGTATGGTTCTTTCTGGTGTTCCTGCCTTGCTTGTTGATGTTTTTGTTTCTGCACTGGATGTTGACTTCTCACTATCTGAACTTGATGTTGAGCAAGAACCGTCTTCTTGCTCAGTATCCTGATCGTCTGTCAAGCTCTACGACTCTGAAGGTTCGTTGACACCTTCCTTCAGATCTCTCTTCTTGCGTTGTTCTGCTCGATTTCTCCTAGCTATCACCTCCGGGCAAGCACCGTGATCTGGTGGATCTCCGTCACTTCGTAGATGTGGCTTGGGCATAAACCGTGCTCACACACAAGCTAGAAAAACAAACTAGCTTAAAACCAAGCCCCCGACAACGGCGCAAATTTGACGGAGCGCTGTCGTCACACACTTCGTACAAATAATATTTATAAACCACCTCTTGCCCAACAAGGTAGTAGTCAGCGGCAAGCGGGATCATACCCAAGGGACTCGGCGTAATTTGTTCTTCAGATGTTGCTCAACAAAAGGGTTTTGGTCACAAAATATCTAAATAACTTGTACTCAACAAATAACAATATCAAATAACAAAAGAGTTTGGATTGGGTTTCGAATCCATGATCCTAATTACTCTTCACTCGTTCATCGGTGCAAGGATATTCAATTAACTAATTCTATCACTTGGTTTAAGGAAAAGATTAGCTAACACCCTAAGGTCACGAAGTCACGATGCTAACACACTTAACCTATGTCTAATCAATTTTACAGATCTTGACCAGAAGGCAAGATCTCCTTTCTCGATCAACAACGTCACGAAGACACTTCAGTAACGATGCTGCCCAAGAAGCATTAAGAATAAGTAGACCCAAGACAGCCAAGAGGTAGGTCAATACCGACTGCTCTCCAACACCCTTTACCTTTTTGGGCACGAAAGACACTCTCGTGTTATTCCCAATTTTTGTTGATGACTGAATCTCAATATCTAGATGGTGATCAATCAACTTCAATATCAATTAAGTCTAGAATTAATCCTAAGTGTTTCGGGAACAAAATCAATTAACGAACTAACACAATTAGACCTCACAAGTTTGAACGAGTAACTTAGAATCACCTCATCTACATCCAACCCAAACAATAAACTTAGCTAGACATAATTTTAAATAAGAACACAACGTAAATAAAGAAAAACATACTTAGCATAAATCTGGAAAGGGGTTGCTACCCAAAAGCGTAGTCAGCAACCAGGGTCTTGGCTTCACGCCAACAACTAAAACTAAAGCAGTAAAATACGAAATTAAAGTAAATTGCCCTTAGGACTTGTTTCTTCCTCACTTTCTCTCAACCTAGAATGCAGAACTAATCTAAACTACTGAATCCGAAGAGCTCATTTACATGATAGAGTCGGCCATATATATAGGCGATGAGATTCTAAGGTTGAAGGGAAGTTTCCTTGTTGAATAAGGATTCTTCCCATGCATATCATAACCTCCGCCTCTCTCTCTTTCCTTCGCATGCACGTTCCTTCTTCCCTTGTGTGGTAGATTTATTCCATGATTTGGCTCAGCTAGGATAAGGAAGGAAACATCCGATCCTTATCCTCTTCCTTGAAGGAAAAGAAACCTGCTGATGCTCGACTCTCATCTTGCCCTTCATCGTCTGCATCTTGCTTTGCTCCCAGTGTTGACCACGATCCTGGCTCCTCTGAGTACTCTGTCTGTTGGCTTAAGGATATGGGGAGGAGCTTCATGACTTGTAGAAAGGATGTTTCGATGTTGCCCAGCTACAAGCTTCCAGCCCTATGCTCATTTGTATTGTATCGCCATCTCAACAACATATTTTCCATCGGATTTGCCCAGCATCCACATGTTCTTCCCCTGCACATTATCTCTCGACTTGCATGTCCTCTCAGACACATAATGACTCGATAAAGACTAAAAACACAAGAAAAACACAAGAAAAGATGGACACAAATATGGGTTCATCACGTACGATATATGACACGATATATCCATTCCTATAATCGTATTAAAGAGGTGTTTGTACGATCTAAAATACCTCAGATGAATAGTAGGAATCTCCAACATTTTCATCAAAGTATTCAACTCAAAATCGTTTGTTACCTTCATCCGCATGATTTCGCCAGTAGGAGAAGTAACAAGGGCATCAACCTCAAAAATAAAGATGCTCTTGTCCTTCTTCATCCGAATCTCAAGCTTACTCAATAAATCTTCATAACTTATCCCATCAGGTGGTATAGGTATGTACTCTTTCCTCTCACCCTCATATATATTCTCATTCCATGATCCACCATGAGCAACAATTAAACAACAATGCCTAGTTTGCATGAAATATCACACGGTCAGATATCAAACGATGTTACGATATACCATATACCGTACAAACACAAGCTACGATATATAAAAAACCTCACATCATAACGTATTGATAATGAATGTCATACAATATATCACACTACAATATTATGTATGTCGTACAATATATGATACTATATATCCAATCGCACACTACTATTTGAGATATCTTTGTACCATCTACAACACGTCGTACAAACTTAACCTCGTGCATGGCCACAATCAAACATTAATACGATGACAAGATCAGATTACCAAAAAATCTAAATGATGTTACGATATACCATATATCGTACAACCATAAGCTACGATATATTCAAATCCTACAATTTAACATAATGATAACGTATATCGTACAATATATCAAAGTACGATATTATGTATGTCCTACAAAATATGATACGATATATACAATCGTACACTCCTAATAGAAATATGTTTGTACGATTTACAACACCTCGTACAAATATAAAACTCACTTATGGCTACAACTAAACATTGATACGAATGTACGACTTAAACATATATCGTCTGACTGTATATCGTACAACCGCAAAAGATATAAAATTTCACATATCAATCCTCACATTTAACAAAAATTGTTCGTCAAATCAACGAAAATCAAATGGCATAACATACAGTACCTCCATTATCATGAAAAATGGTCAAAAATACGTCTGAAAACAACGCCGGAGAAGAAACACCACCAGAAAAAAAAAAAAAAAAACAAGAACAAACAAAAAGAATCGACCACCACCAGAAACAATGGAAAACGAAGACAAATTTTTTCTCTAACCACCACCGCCGACGAAATAGGAGAAAAACGAATAATATAGAGCAAAATTTCCGACGAAAAAAAGCACACAAAGAGAGAGAAGAGAAGAAGAAAAAGAAGAAAAAGAAGAAAAAGAAGAAGAAGAATGAGAGAAAGAGAAAAAACGAGCTGGAAGATAAGTAGGAGAGAGAGAAGAAGAGAGAGAAGAAAAGTAGGAGAGAGAGAAGAAAAGTTGGTGAGAAGGAACAATATTTTTGTCCCACTTTTGAAATAGTGTCATTTTTTGTTGTAAATTAAAAGTGTGGCTATAAGTATACTTTTTAGTCTAAAAGTGTCTAAAAAGGTCAATATTCTCTTATTATTATGTCATATATATTGCATCAATTGTACGACATTTAAATGAGTAATTTTTTCAAAATAATATAAAAATAAATATAAATATACATGTCAAAATATAAATATCACTACTAAAGTTCACATGTCCACAATAATATAAAAATAAATATTTTCTCAAATTCAAAATACGAAATACTACTACTAAAATTCACATGTCCACTAAATGACTCAAAACAGTCTTTAAATATCAAAAGTCGAAAGTTAATCTAGTAATCTAGCTATCAAAGGATGCAAATCTCATAGGTCAAAAAGTTGACATTCCATATCATTTTTGTTGCTTCTTGCTTTTCCTTGTAGCATTTCTCTCTTGTTCCTACATAATTTAAGCAAAATAGTTATATCTCACACATACAATATATAGAGCAGACAATAATAAATTGTTTTTTAAAAATTTATCATTCTAATCAGAATAAACATCTCTCATAAAAAAAAGAAAAGAATAATAATAATAATAATAATAATAATAATTAATAATAATAATAATAATAATAATAATAATAATAATAATAATAATAATACCTTGAGACATGGATTATCTAAATGAATGTTCGTGTTATTCTCGGCCGAGTTATTCATCTCTACTCTCATCTAGTAAAATAAATCAAATATAATATTGTGCAAATATTAGAATATAATATATTTTGAAAAGCTTACTGAAATTTTGATCATACCTCATGAAGAGTTTCGTTTGCTTGGCTCGAGATCTCCAAATTCTTAAATCCTTGAGATGAAAACCCAGTGTTGAACGCTTGTATGCATCGAGAATGGAAAGAGTCGGATACCTTGCACAAATATAAAAGTATTAGTTATATCTCACACATACAATATATAATGCAGACAATGATAAATTATTTTTTAAAAGTTTATCATTCAATTCAGAATAAACATCTCTTTTCAAATAAAGAAGAATAAACATATCTATTGGAATTAGTCTAAAAACAAACGAATTTACTAATACTTGAGATGAACCAACTTTCAAAAGAAATGTATAATAATAATAATAATAATAATAATAATAATAATAATAATAATAATAATAATAATAATAATAATAATAATAATAATATATTTATATTTTATATTTATTTGATATAAGAACTATTTGTATGTTTTATTTTTTGTGTTTATTGTTATTTAATTTAACTACCCTGAGATTATATTACATACTAAAACTGTTTATTCAATACAGGTTGCATATGTTGGTTGTTCAAGAAGTGGATCGATGGAGTGGATTTAGTGGTCTTTGCTTAAGAAGTGGATGAATGAATTTAAATTGTTTTGCTGCATAGCTTGCTTAAACTATGTTTATATTTTGAGTCTATTATGTAGGTTAATTAATTGAGTATGTGGATATATTGCATAATGATTAATTTTATTAAACTGTACTGGATTATTCGATAAAGTTCATGATTTGCCAAATATTATTTTAAGATCAATGGTTACATTGATATTAAAGCAACAATGCCGATTGACATAGTCTTGTATGATTCATGATTTGAAAATTATTTTTATAAATTGTTATTTAGCTTGTTTGAGGATGTATTGCATTGTGAAAGGATATTTTGACAGGTTTTATAAATGACGTATTATATACACTCAATTTTGTATTTACTTAATAAATTATAACACAACCACCCTCTATTATTATTATTATTATTATTATTATTATTATTATTATTATTATTATTATTATTATTATTATTATTATTATTATTAAATTATTCGTACTAAATTTTAATGTTAATGATTTCTCTTCATCAACTATTTGTGTATTGCATTTCTTTATTCCCAATAAAAAAAATGTGAATTTTATAAAAAAAAAGACATATAATATTATAAATGTGCATATTTATGAATTTTTATCTTTCAACTGTTATGTTATTTGGAATCCTAAAAAAAAAATTGTGTATGTTGATAATTTTGTATTTATTATATTTTTCCTTTTATGTTTTTATTAATTTATTTTTATTAAACAATTTGTCCGGTGGAAGAAATTGAATAATAACCCAGATGTCTAGCAAGTTCAATATACGACACTAAATGTAACATTATTTAATATTTGCTGTATAATTAGAACATTTTATTTTGGTGTCGCAAATATGTTGTCGCAATATAGAAACACGCTAATAAATGTTGCATTTGTGTCACAAAATCGTGATACAATATTCAAGTGTCGCATTAATGATGTAAATATATAACACTAAATGCAACATTATTTTATATTTGTTGTATAATTATGATATTTTATTCTAATGCCACAAATATGTTGTCGCAATTAAGAGGCACAAAAATAAACGCCGCATATGTGTCACAAAACTGTGACGCAATATTTAGGTGACACATTAGTGATGTAAATATACGACACTAAATGCAACATTATTTCATATGTGGTGCGTAATTATGATATTTTACTCTAATGTCGTAAATATATTGTCACAATTAAGAGGCATAAAAATAAACGTCACACATGTGTCACAAAATTGTGTCACAATATTTAGGTGACGTATTAGTGATGTAAAAATACGACACTAAATGCAACATTATTTCATATGTGTTGCATAATTATGACATTTTTGTCACAACCCCAAATCCCGAGGGACGGCCAAGCCGGGGTGCGACTAGGGGTTGGATTAAAGAGGCGGGGAAGAAAGGGGAATTACTGAATAACTGAATAAATTATAACAGAAACTACTATGAACTTGACTTCATTGAATAAAAAAGGAGTCAATCTCGAAGGATCACTCGACATATTTGATTTAGAGTAAGCTTGGTTCAAAGTATGAAAACTTAGACCGATAGGTTACAAAATAAAAAGTGTATTAGTTTGCAGCGGAAAAACGTAGAATGATATCACATATCAAATGTGAAATCGAGGCTCAACTGAACTTTACTTCTTAAGTATGACCTTTACTCAACCTCCTCCGCCTTCGTCACTCAACCTGCACATATAAAAACAAACATGCAGGGCTAAGTACATAAAGCACTTAGTGGGCACATTGCCGAAAACAACTCACAAGAGTATAGATTAATCATGCATCTTGTCATAAACACTCGTAAGACTTATACTGCTGTACACTTAATTCAGGATAACACATTGAAGGTTAACTCAGAATCCGATCATCTGGTTAGCACTCTGTGGGCTAACTCAGAATCTGTCCCTCTGGTTAGCACTCTGTGGGCTAACTCAGAATCTGTCCCTCTGGATAGCACTCTGTGGGCTATCTCAGAATCTGATCGTTTAGTTGGAATTTGTGGATAGCACTTTGTGGGCTAACTCAAAATCCAAAACTCTGGATAACACTCTGTGGGCTAACTCAGAGAGGCACAAGAGAATTCACATAAAACAATTAATTATGCATTGATAGTTACTTTAATACATACTTATTAAAGGAACAAGTAAACACTTTCGAGCAACGCTCATTTTATTTTGATAGAAAAGCCCACCTCAATCATTTACAGAACAAACTTTAACCTTCTGTCTTCCGTCCTGTCTTCTAATCTCGACGTCCTCCTTCTAACGTAAGATAATTAAATTTTAACAAGCGGTCGAGACAATAAGGGAAAAAAAAAGAAATCGAATTTGTTTTAGACTTTTAGGTCTTTGCACTTTACTACTTTCTTTTGATTAACGAATAAACGAGACTCGATCAAATCTCGTTTATAAACTGACTTGGCTCATTACTCGACACTTAGGTCAGTAGATAAAAATGGAAGTCGATAACTCATAACGACTTAGAAGTTCACAAGGAACGAAGTTAAAAAGGATTTAACTTAAGAAATTAAGTTTTGGAAATTTCTGCACAGGTCAGTAAATTCATACAGAACAGGGTACTTCGAAACAGGGGATGTGCTCTGTACAAAAAGAAAGCCATGGGTGTCTAGTTTACTCTTGTAATGCCCCGAAATTTCCTTACGATCTCAAAAGAATTAAAGTTAATAAAATAAATGGCTTTGCACGCTTAAGTTTACGATTTTGAATTCTAAGACTAACGGTCGAATCCGTTTCTGAAAATAAATTACGGAAGTTAGCTAGACGACTACTGTATTTAGGGTTAGCGCGTACGAAAAGTTTTTAGTTCGTGAACTCAGAACGGAAAACCGTCTGATTTTTACATTCACGAAATTGCGATACGAACTCGCCCGAGAAAGTTCGTTTTTATGAATTTCCGGACGAAACTCGGACTGTGTCGTCCCGAGTTTTTGTCAGAATAAATTTTATAAATTTTATTTTCCGATTAAGTTTAGTACGTTAGAATTTTTGGTCGAATCGGATCGTGACGATTTTGTGCCGAGCTACGTATTTCGTCGTTCGATTTCCGTAACGTCGTATCGCGTCGGAAAAAGCGCGTAATTCCTTCTTTTTCCCCTCAATGACCGACCTCCCTCCTCTTTTTTAGCTAGATATTTGTGTTTTATAATGTATTATGTGTGACACCTATTACTATTACTATTCACCTTTACACCTATTTAACCTAAAGTATTATAACCTTATAACATATCAACTAAGTCATATCTCCTCCCTCCCTCAAAAATTTCGGCAACCTCTCCTCTCTCTCTCCCATCCTTCTTCTTCCTCCATTGTTGAAGAAAGCTTCAAGATCTTGAGCAAGAAATCACACAAGTTTTCATCCATCCATCGAACTTCATTCCTTCCTTCATTAAACTTCAAGGTAATCCTCTCCTCCATGTTTCTATCCAATTGGATCCCTCTTCTTTTTTTTTTTTTTTTTTTCTTGGATCGAAAATTGGGGAAAGATGAACTAGGTGTTTTGATCTTCGATTAGTGAAATTAGTTGTGTTTAGATATGAATTCTAGGATTGAAATTGAAGAAAAATCATGAACCCTAACTCTATGTAAATACCGAAAATTTAGGGCTTTTTGTAGGATTTTTGGAATTCTTCAATTGATGTTAAAATCATGCTTAGGAAGTGTTTAATTAGTGATTAGAACCAAGAGAAATCGAAAGCCCTTTGTTTGATTGAAACCGATTTAGGGTTTAGGGTTTGAAATTGGGGGTTTTGCTTTTTAATGTGTAATTGAATTTCATTTGATCAATTGATGTTATAATAGGATGATTAAGAGTTAAATGTTGTTAATTGATGAAGAAGAACACCCTCTTAACCTATGTGTTAATACCGAAAATAAGTAGAAAATTAGGGGTTTTCATGTGGTTGATTTAGATGATATTTGGTTGATGAAATATTGTTGTAATCGGTATTAATTGTTGATAGGAATTTATTTAGATTTTTCTAAAAATATTTTGTGTAATGTAAGAGACGAAGAACTCGTCGTAAGTTGAGATATAGTATTGATGTGAAGTGATTATATGCATGAAAATGAATCTCGTTAGATGATGTTTGATGACGTAAAATTTGAATGAAATCCGGCAACTTTGAAAATTGCGTAAGAGACGAACAATTAGTTGTAATTAATAACCGAGAAGTCGAATGAGAATTCTAACTTGATAATATTGTTTATGATGGTCTTGGGAATAACTTTGTAGTTGACGTCATGAGCTTTCGAGCTAATATAATATGAGTTATAGTGATAGTCGAGAACTAGAACGAGAAATTCATAACTTGTTTTGGTTTAGTACTTGTTAGTTGAAAGCCGACATTTAGAACGTCGTGCTATTGAACGAGTTTTGAGAAGGAGTTCATCACATACGGGGGTACGTGTTGACTGCCTTGAGGGTCAAGTATCATGAGAAATCGAATACGAAAACTTAGAACGAACCTAAGACGTTATACGTCGATTCTAATGAGCAACTAGGGTTAGCGCGGCAGTTTTGCGACCCTCGCCGGAAACTGTAATAACTTTTAGCTCATTTATCGGATTTCCGATCCGTAAATTGGAGCGTAAACTAGACATCCCAAACTTTCAAACGGTACAGGGCTCATCCCCTGTTTCTAGATCCCCTGTTCTGGGAAGTCCCCAGAATTACTGTAATGCGCAGTGAAATTTCAGTTTCATCCTTCTAAGTTGTTTCGTTCGCAACTTAGTTTCTTTTGATCGTTTAAGCCGTAATAACTTGACGACTATTTTCCTACTGACCCTAGAGTCAAGAAAGTAGCCTTGAGTGCTAACCGAGACGAGTTGGTACCTCTTATCCGTTCAAGTAAACAAGTATAGTTAAGCGAGAAATTGCTTAAGTCGTATAATGAACTAAAACATAATTTTCCTAAGTTGATTCTTTCCAACTTAGTTCCTTATGATCTTTTAAGTCGTTTTGAGCTATCGACTACCCTCTCTACTGACCTAAGAGTCGAGTATGAGACCTTTCGAGTTCTAAACGAGATTTGTTCAAGTCTCGTTTCCGTTTAAGTAAAATGAATCTAGTAAGCGTGCAAATGCCTAAAGAAATGAAACGACTAAATTTTTTTTGAGTTTCTTTGATCGATTATCTTTTACGACCCAATTTTAAGTATTATATTTTTACGATGAAGGAGGAAGCCAACAATAAAGAAAGGACGGAAGATCAGAAGATCGGAAGCTAGTGCTTTTTAGTTCTGTATTACAAGGTGGGCTTATATATATGAAATAAAATGAGCAATGCTCGAAAACCCTGAGTTAACATTCGTGTTTTTCAGATTTAGAGTTAATCTAACTAGGCTAACTAATGATCGGCTCTGAGTTAGCTGCTAAGTGCTTTCCAGAGTTAGTGCACTTTGTAACCTGTGGTGTATGTGATATCCTGTTGAGGGGTACCAGCCACGGTGAATGAGAATTGGTCAAGATTGAAAATAACATACCAGAAAAATGCTTGCAAGCTAAATTGAGAAATAAGTCAGAAAATGTTTAGTAGACACGGGCCCTTTTTAATAAAACCCCCGATGTGCTACAAATTATGAAATGCCATTTTTATCTATACTTATGATTATGATTTCGGCATCGTGCCCACTAAGTACTTTTGTACTTAGCCCTGCATTGTTTTCTAAATGTGCAGGTTGAAGCGACGTGAGCGGCAGGGGTTGAAGTTGGGTTGAGAAGTTAGGATGCTTTAGTTATGACTCTTCCGCTGCAAAACTCTAGAATCTTTTTGAGAATATGTATATTGAACAAACCACTGTAGTATACGTCTGTAAACTTGAACTTAGTTCTACCGTGTACTTTTGTCAAGTAACCCTTAGCGATCAACTCTTTCTTATTATATTCCAGTCTTGTTCATTGTATGTTGATGTCGTTTATGTATGTTTAGTCAGTTAACCCCCTTCTTCCCCACTTCCTTAATCCAACCCCAGTCGTACCCCGGCTTTTGCCATCCCTCAGGATTTGGAGCTGTGACAACTCTCCAATTTACAGATCTCGATTTCGTTAAGCGAGCTAACAGTTATGACAGTTTCCGTGAAACGTCGCAAAACAGTCCGCGATTCACCCTAGTGCTCGATAACTCGACGTACGATTTCCTAGGTTCAACTTATGTTAAACCACTTATATACTCACGAAATTACTGTCTCAAGGCAGTCTATACACGAGATCATTCCTCATGAATACTTTCTCCTTTCTCGATTAAAAACTCGGCGTATAATTCCTCGACTTTCAACTAATCAAGTACAAAACCATTTCATTTCAATTTCAAACTTAAAACATCTTCAAGTTCTAATTCATATTTCACAATTTATATAACCTTATCCACTACTACAATTAAACATATCACTATCAACTTCATTTCATATCTTCTTGATATGCTACTTCTCAATTTAATCATCAAACCATCAAATACTAATTAAAACAATATCTAACACTTCTAATTTCATTTAATTAGAACTCCAAAAAATCTCAAACCCTAACCCCTAATTTCGGTCCTCTTCAAATAATTAGGGGAATTGATTTCCTTTTCGATTTACACCATCTACTAATCCAATAAAGTATTAATTCATCAATCCATCATCTAATTTTAACTAAATCTTCATCTTTCATTTTGTACCAATTTTCGGTCCACAACAACATTAGGGGAAAAAAGATTTCTACTTTATTTCAACCATAACAATTCATTTCTATACATTAAATAACAAGAATTAAAACTTAAAACATCCTACTACAACACCATAAATTTCGGTCATGGCACAAAGTAGGAAAATTAAAATTCTAAATGGATAGAATGATAGCTATGATGATTACCTTGAAGAATATGTGATTGGATTTGAATTTTGATGGATGATGAGCAAGTTTGATGAAGAAAATCCTTGAAGAACTTGAAGCAACAATGGAGGATTTTGAGAGAGAATTGAGAGAGAAAAATAGAGGGGGGGGGGGGGGGGGGGGGGGGGGGGTTTGACAAGTGAGGGAGGGAGGATGACTAATGTTTAGGTATTAACTCATAAAGTAGGATGACTCACAAGGTGAATCACTAAGGTGCGTTTGGTTGCGAAATATTTGATGGAAATATATCGTTTCCGGGTCTCAAACGACGTTATAAAAGTCGAGAAATAATTTCTTAGATGGTTACGTATTTGACGAAATCTAATTCGTCCGTTAGATTAGAAATAAATCACATACTCGGAAAAAGTAATTCGTTTTTTAAAATCCGAGAAAAAGTGGGGACATCACAGTTCAAATTTTGTCCAGAAAAATAATAAAAACGGATTTTTACGAACTTACTCGTCTCGCAAAAAAAGTGAATGTAAAATCAGACGGTTTCTCGGTTTGAGTTTTCGGGCTAAAATTTTATCGGACGCGAAAATTCTAATACAGTAGTCGTTCAACCGACTTTTGGAATTTATTTTCAGAAACGGATTTCACCGTTAGTCTTAGAATTGAAAATCCTTAACTTAGGCGTGCAAAGCCTTAATTAATTAGAAAAAAATTTTATTTCTCGTCGGTAGACAATATTTGGGGTATTACAATTTTACTCTAATGTCGTAAATATATTGTCACAATTTAAAGGCATAAAAATAAACGTCGCATATGTGTCACAAAATTGCGACATGATAAATGATGTAAATATACGACACTAAAAGCATAAGTGTGGTAATTTTACGACCTTTACATATAGTGTCGCAGGTACATATGTTGCAATAACTCTGTTTTCTTGTAGTGTAGATATCATTAAAAAGCCCAAATAAATGGTTTTGAGCCTAAAATAGGAGTGTAAATGCAAAAAATTGAAGTTATAGTCCTCATTTTCAAATTTTGTAACATATAGTCATCTTTTTAAAAACTCTGAAAGTTACGGTTCTGTTTTGAGAATTAGCATGGGTGTGGAGTTGGAGGAGGAAAAATTTTGAATGGGAAAAAGATATTTAGGTTCATTTAATTTTTCTTATTGACAGGTTCCAGCCTATCCAAAATAAGGAAGATGGGTGGAAGAGAAGCTGAACGTAATGGAATGTACACCTCAAAGATTGACTTACAAAGAGATTGAGAATGAAGCAATTCAAGGAAACACGTGATGCGTCTTCGACTTTTGGGCCGTTTGGCCCTATTTTTTTATGTCTTTTTGTGTCATTAGAGTCTGTCCAGGGGAAGGAAATTGTTGTTCGAAGGAAGGAAGCTCAGTCCAAGTCAAACAGAGGAAAGGTGGTCAGAATGAGCAGAACTGGAGTGAATCCAGTCGGTTGCAAGGACTACGCAAAGGAGTATGCAGAGCAGGAGATGAATTGAAGCAAGAGACGAGGTTGAAAGGAGGATTCCATGTGAACCCTGAAGCTAAGTTGATGTTCATCATTCGCATTCGTGGTATTAACGCAATGCACCCAACAACAAAGAAGATTTTGTAGCTGCTTTACCTACGAGGAATTCAACCATGAAGCATGCAACCAGTTTGACCACTACAAAGATTTCCAGTCTGCCGCCAAAGCTCAAGAAGGAAAGCCGCGTGGAGAAGATTCGCCAATATCTACCAAACATCCATGAAAGGAAGGATTTGGAGGTCAGCGCCCTACCCTAAATAAACCAATCAATCGGAGATCGCCAATCATCCATCCAGCCAATCGCAGATATTCAGAATCTCGCTCAACATGGAAACTGCCAATCATGCCAT
The DNA here is from genome assembly GCA_029490685.1 of Schizonepeta tenuifolia. Taxonomy (NCBI): domain Eukaryota; kingdom Viridiplantae; phylum Streptophyta; class Magnoliopsida; order Lamiales; family Lamiaceae; genus Schizonepeta; species Schizonepeta tenuifolia. The sequence continues at coordinate 23,293,526 of CM055957.1, forward strand.
TTCAATCCACCCGCCTAGGGTTTTGCTCGCTGCCACTACAGCTATAAAAGTCCAGCCAAGGCGGCTGGCACAATGTTGGAGAATTAATCAGTCTACAGTTCCTAGTTCCAAGAAAACATTTTTATATTTTCTGCTCAAAACAATCTTTCTCTGTTTTTATTTATATTCCGCTGTGAAGAACAAATCCAAGGCTGTTGCCTTAGATACTTTTAATCCGAGTATTTCGTATTTCTTTTATTAATGTGTTCTTTTTCGCTTATCATTATATATTCAATTATGTGTGAGTAGTTTACTTGGTGAGATTTGGGTATGGGAAATGATTGACTGTTGACATGTGAAATATTTGTGTGGCACTTGTGCCATCGGTTGAGTCCAGTAGTTCCGGAAGGACTGGAGCAGAACTCATGGGCAGTTCCACCTAACGGGTGATCTCCGTTCGGTTGGAGCTGTACCATGTCAATGCAAAGGCAGGGCATGACAAACGACAGCGTTTGAGGTGCCAGGATCGAGTAGCTAAGCAGCACCTGGCATGGTGCTGTAGATCTGGATGGTGAGGATTGGACAAGGGGATACTGCGTCCTTCTTCAGTCTTGGGCTTCTCTAACAATCACCCATCAACTGTGACGAGGCATCAAGCCATGGTTATCGACCAAAGGACTCATCTCGCGTATCGTAGGCATTGCAATGACTGGTTGGACGTGGTCCCGGAAATGAGTATCCCGCGAGTGGTGTCTACTCTGTAGGTGCGGACATGGGAAGTTTGGAAGAGAAGGTTGATGAGGGTCATACTTGGAGAGATCGGGTATGACTACTATCTAAGGAGGAGTGAAGCACGGTCTTGTGACCGGGATGAAGCGTGACCTTCGGACCAAGACGACAACAAGGGATTCAACCATCCCAAGTGTTGAATATGAACTCTTGAAATGCCCTAATGTCTTTGGGCCACGCCTTGAGTTTGTATGAAGCATGGACGGATCTTTAGTGTGCCCATGACCGAATAAACATATCAACAATGATCATGACCAACCCCAAATCTTACCCCCTTTTATATTTGATTTCCGTCTATTTTATTGTGCACATACATAGATTGAGATAGTGACAACTCGATTTGTATACTGAAGAGTAAGGTGGTTCATCACTCTCCGTGGGATCGACCCTAGCTTGCCGCTAAGACTAACTAGTCCGGTAGTGGGCATAAGAGCGTGTACTGTCCGTCTGGGGCATACACAGGTATTTTGATCGTACCATACGACGGGTGCGTGTCAAAATTGGTACCGATGTCGGGGAGTGACGCGCAACAATTTTACTCTTCTCATTCCATCTTCCACCATTGGTGTATGCATGGAACTCGTCGAGTACAGAGAGCATTAACTTTTGATCCAGATATTGAACGAATTGAACGACGACTACGCGCACTTGCACGAATAGCGAGACGCAACGCTATGGTCGACCAACCACAGCAGCCGCAGACCCTCAAGCAGTTGGCTTACCCAACTAATCTGAATCTCAGGCCGAACGGGATCACCTTACCGACGAACCCCTTTCGCACCTGAACGGTTTGACTTGAAACCTGCATTAATACAGGTCTTACCGAAATTTAATGGATATCCAGGAGACGACCCGCATACCCATCTCCAGGATTTCGAAATGACAGTGATGCATCAGTCCAATGAGAATCAACAAGAATATGTGAAACTGGTTCTTTTTCCGTTCTCATTAGTGGACAGCGCAAGGAGATGGCTGTACAATCTACCTCAAGGAAGCGTTACCACTTGGGCAGAAATGCAGCAGAGTTTCTTGGAAGAATTTTTTCCATCCACAAGAGTTAAAAGGATGCGATGGGACATCCGAAACATTAAGCAAGACGGACTGGAAACTTTTTATGAGTATTGGACTCGTTTCAAATGGTTGTTAAGCAACTGTCCTCACTATCAGATTACTCCAAAAGATCAAGTGGAAAGCTTCGTGAAGGGCATGCGGAGGAGCGATCGAGGACTGGTATTGGCTGCATGCAACGGATCACTGCTGAGCAAAACAACTGTCCTCAAGAGATTTTCAAACTCTTGGGAACAATGGCAGAAGAATCCAGAGATGATGGACATGAAAGAAGCAGAGAGATACCAGAGAGAGGAGAGGAAAAAGATAAGCTGACAAATCTGGAAAAGGAGATGAAGGAAATAAAGACATTGCTGAGTGGTCTGACCATGCAGAAGAAGGTTAGACAGTGTGGCCTATGCGATGCAGTGGGGCATCAATCTGAAAATTGCCCCAACTTTGGTGACGATATAATGGACGTAAATGCCATGGGGGGAAATGAAGGATTTCAGAGGAAACATGACCCGTTTTCAAATACGTATAACAGAGAATGGAGGGATCATCCTAACTTTCGATGGAAGCAGGATGGTCAACCACAACAGAACGGTGCAGGTCTACCGGGATCATCTCAACCATTTGCCCAACACCAACAACAAGGACAATATCAGGAAGGCCCACCACAACAACAACACTACCAGCCACAACAGCAACAGGTGTATCAACCACCTCATCAGAGGAGAGCACCATGGGAAGAGGCCATGGAGAGCATGGCTAAGGAAAGTGAGAAGTTCCGCAATGAAATCCGAGCTGGTATGAATCAAACCAACGTGCAGATTGGTCATCTGGCAAAGGCGTTGGCAAAAGTAGAAGAAAATACAGGGAAACTTCCATCTCAAGGGATCAATCACAAGGAACAGGCACAAGTAATAATCACAGAGGTGGAAGATGAGCAAGCTGAAAAAAATTTTGCAGAAGTAGAAGTTAACCGGCAAAGAGAGGAGGGAACCAACAACAGAATTTCAGGAGAAATAGGTGGTGATGAGCAGACCGAACCCCCTTATCCGGGTAGACTTCGACAGAAAGCCACAGAGAAAGAAGCCAATGATATGATGAAAATCTTTCGGAAGTTGGAACTTAGCCTACCCCTACTGGACGCAATTAAGCAAATCCCAAAGTATGCCAAGTTCCTTAAAGATCTTTGCTCGAGGAAGGTGAAGATTGATGAAGATGTTCGATATGTCATGGGAGAGAGTGTGTCAGCCATCATACAGCAGAAACTGCCACCTAAGAAGAAAGACCCGGGGATGTTCATTATCCCTTTGCAACATCGCAGGAAGAAACATGGACAAAGCCATGATGGACTTGGGGGCATCTATAAATGTTATGCCCCTGGCAGTTTTCAACAGACTCAACTTGGGGGAACTACGGAACACCCGAGTTGTCATACAACTAGCAGACAGGTCAAACGCGTACCCAGAGGGCGTGATCGAAGATGTGCTTATCAAAGTAGGAGAGCTGATTTTTCCTGCTGACTTCTACGTGTTGAATATCGGTTTGGAAGCAAAGGAGAACTCTATCTTGTTAGGCAGACCGTTCATGATGACTGCAGGAACTAAATTTGACATGAAGACTGGAATTCTATCGTGTGAATTTGATGGTGTAGTAGAAGAATTCAGCATTTATGAAGCCATGAGACGGAAGCCTGATTTGGAATCTGTAGAGATGATTGACATATTCGAACCATTGGCACAAGAGCAAAACCTTTCATTCAGCTCAAGTGACATCACAGAAAGGGTTATACAAGCCGGTCTTACTGATCGGGATGTTGTAGAAATGGAGGACCTCGAGATGAAGGAGACCATCATGGAGTTGTATTCTTTAAAGGAAAGCACCTTGGAAGCAGCAGTGGAAGTTGACAGGAAGATTAAAGACATTATCTTGGAAGTGTACTCCATCGGAGGATCGGGGCAGGGCAAACCGGAGTTGTTCTCTCAGTATGGGGAACACGAGAAGCTGATGCCCTCGATTGTGAAAGCCCCAGTCTTGGAATTAAAAAAACTGCCGAAGCACTTACAATATGCCTACTTGGGACCGGAGGAAACTCTTCCAGTGATTATCAGTTCTGATCTAACCCTGGTACAGGAAGAAAGACTGGTCAGAGTATTGAGAGAGAATAAGGAAGCTATTGGTTGGACCCTGGCAGATATAAAGGGTATCAATCCAACAGAGTGTATGCATCATATATACTTGGAGGAAGAAGCACGACCAGTACGGGATTCACAGACTAAAATGAATCCTGTTATGAAGGAGGTGGTACTTAAGGAGATCCTAAAGCTTTTGGAGTTGGGTATAATCTACCCTATATCCGACAGTCAATGGGTCAGCCCGGTTCACGTTGTACCAAAGAAATCTGGAGTACAAGTTGTGGAGAATGACAAAGGCGAGCTTGTTCCAACAAGGCTACAAACTGGGTGGCGAGTCTGTATAGACTACCGGAAGCTGAACATGGTCACACGGAAGGACCATTTTCCATTGCCCTTTATCGACCAAATGCTGGAACGACTGGCTGGTAATGCCTATTACTGTTTCCTGGATGGATATTCAGGATATATGCAAATATTCGTAGCTCAAGAAGACCAAGAAAAGACCACGTTCACTTGTGTGTACGGGACGTTCGCATACCGAATAATGCCATTTGGTCTTTGCAATGCACCTGGAACCTTCCAACAGTGCATGATGAGCATTTTTTCAGATTTGTTAGAAAATTGCATAGAGGTGTTTATGGATGATTTCACGGTATATGGTGATTCGTTCGACACATGTCTTAATCATTTGGAGCTAGTGTTGAAAAGATGCATGGAGAAAAGCCTGGTACTCAACTATGAGAAATGCCATTTTATGGTGAGAGAAGGCATCGTACTGGGCCATGTCATATCAGAGAGGGGTATCGAAGTGGACAAGGCAAAGATCGATTCCATCGCCAAGTTGCCATATCCAACTACGGTCAAGCACATACGGGCATTCCTTGGTCACGCAGGGTTTTACCGCAGATTCATTAAGGATTTCGCAAAGGTTGCTCAACCTATGACCCGTTTGTTGCAACAAGATGTACAGTTCGACTTTGATGACGACTGTAAGGAGGCATTTCTGAATTTAAGGGATAAATTAGTATCAGCCCCTATCATTCAACCGCCAGATTGGGAGATACCATTCGAAATCATGAGTGATGCTAGCAACTACGCGGTTGGAGCAGTACTGGGACAGAAGAAAGGTAAGGAAAGCCACGTTATATATTACGCCTCAAAGACTTTGAATCCAGCTCAGTGTAGCTACACCACAACTGAGAAGGAATTGTTAGCAGTGGTTTTTGCAATCGAGAAGTTCAGATCATACCTCATGGCGAAGAAAGAATCAAAACCACGACTTATCCGGTGGATATTACTGCTCCAAGAGTTTGACTTGGAAATAAGAGATAAGAAGGGAGCAGCCAATCTAGTAGCTGATCATCTAAGCAGGCTACAAATGGGAAAAGATGATGGCGAACCAATAGAAGATGCTTTTCCGGATGAAAAGTTATACGCCATACGCGATCATATGGAGATGGAGACTCTGTATGCTCTAACCGAGAAGGAGCCTTGGTTTGCAGACATAGCAAATTATCTTTTCACCAAGGAAGTACCACCAGGGAAGACCAAGTTCGAGAGACAGAAATTGGTAACACAGGCTCGCTCTTATTTTTGGGAAGCACCGCATTTATGGAAAATTGGTACAGATCAAATCATACGGAGGTGTGTTCCAGAGTTTGAACATGCTCAGATATTAGAAATGTGCCATAGCACAGCATGTAGTGGCCATTTCGGTGGGAGGAGAACAACGCAAAGGATACTGGAAAGTGGATTCTATTGGTCTACCATCTTTGTTGATGCCAAGAAATGGGTACAGGGCTGCCCGAAGTGTCAGATGGTAGGGGGTATTACCGCAAGAGATGAGATGCCTCAGATGCCTATTATGCCTGTGGAAATCTTTGATGTATGGGGAATCGATTTTATGGGGCCACTCCCTAAGTCAGGGAATTATGAATACATTCTGGTGGCAGTCGACTACGTATCCAAATGGGTCGAGGCAAAGGCTACAACCAGTAATGATGCTCATACGGTGGCTGAATTTTTGAGAGAACAGGTGTTTAGTAGATTCGGAGTTCCAAATATCCTCATCAGCGACCAAGGATCTCATTTCTGCAATGCCACCATTAGAGCACTAACCAAAAGAATGGGGGTGAAACATAAAGTCACGACTGCATACCACCCTCAGGCCAATGGGCAGGCTGAAATTTCTAACAGGGAGATCAAAGGCATATTGGAGAAGGTAGTTCATCCCAATCGTAAGGATTGGAGCAATTACTTGGGAGATGTGTTATGGGCATACCGCACTGCCTACAAAACTCCAATTGGCATGTCACCATTCAGGCTTGTGTTCGGAAAAAGATGTCATTTACCAGTAAAAGTGGAACACAAGGCTTACTGGGCGATCAAGAGAATCAATTTCAGTATGACTAGGGCCGGAGAAGAGAGGAAGTTGCAAATGAATGAATTGGAGGAACTTCGGTTGGAGTCATATGACAATGCAGTTTTGTACAAGGAAATAACAAGGAGAATCCACGATGCCAAGCTTAGGAAGAAGGAATTCTGGTCTGGCCAAAAGGTGTTGTTATTCAACTCTCGATTTAAGTTGATGAGTGGGAAGCTTAAATCAAAATGGGGAGGACCATACATCGTGAAGGAGTTATTCCCTAATGGGAGTGTCGAAGTTTATGACTTGAATGGAAAAGATACTTTTGTGGTGAACGGTCATCGTTTGAAACCGTATTTCGATTATTCAGAGTTGAAGAATACCAAGGAGAAATGCTCTTTACTGGATCCTATTTATCAGTAAGAAGAGAAGCTGGAAGTCGAGCTCAAGACATTAAACAAGAGCGCTGACTGGGAGGCAACACAGGAGTGGTCGTCGGTAAGACCACAACCGCTTTCCCTTTAATTAGTTATTAATTAGTTGTTTTGAGTAAGTGAGTATTTGACTAAGTCAGAACTGGAGAATGTGGGCCAAGTTGTTTTTAAAAGTCTATCTTGGAGTTCGAACCCACTTTGCAATGCAAAGTGTGTAGGTGGAGGTCCGGGGTAGATTGCGAACCCACTTTGCGATGCAAAGTGTGTAGGTAGCAGACCGGTGTGTGGAACGGAGACGGTCTAACCAAGAAGTGACATGGAGGTGCATCTGATAAGGACGGCTGGTATAATTGCAGCGGTTGGAATTTCGCACGAAATTTAAATTTCAAAATTTGGTAATGATTTTATTTCCTTGATTGTTTCGACTTCCCATAACTGTCACTTCGCCTCTACATCAGTCAGAAAGAGAAAACCCTCCTCCATTTACCACCACGACCTTCACAACCGCCTTACACTCAGCCACTTCCTCCACTCCGCCATAACCGTCGCCCACAATCTGCCATTTAAGCACAGAAACCCAGTTCTCATCCCACATACTTCACCAACCTCGCCATTTTTCTGAAAACCCTAAAATTCCAACCGTCACCATGGTCAGAATCAAGAAAGCCGCTTACAAAAGAACCGACAAGACAGTCGCCGGTCTCAGTACTCAACCCAAGAGCCCAACCGCTACAAAATCTGTATCGGTGGGGGAGAAGAGGAAAACTCGCAGCACCACATCGAAGGAAACTCCGGTGCACAGTTTAGAAAAGACCACACCTACTCGGGGGGTGGACGAAGAAAAACAGGAAAGGATTCCCTCACTGGAGAAGCAAGCCACCGGAGAAGGAGGCGCTGCGGGTAACCAGGAGCAAGTGCAGGTCGAGGAAGAACCAGATGTCCAACCGCCTAGGAAGAAAGAGAAGAAGAAGCCTGCGGTCAAGGGCACCACTACCGCAGCAGCAGCGAAGAAGAAAACCACCGGAAAGAAAGTAGCTAGCCCTCCACCAAAGGCGCCTACTCCAGTTCCCAGTTCTTTCCGTTCTCAATCTCAATCGAAGGAGGGTGGTCTGACCGCTTCTGACCACGAGGAGAAGGAGCGAGAGGAGGAGGCAGAGGAGAGCGTTCCAGTGCGGGCTCAGGAGGATGTCACCCCACAGAGTAAGGAGAAAGGGGTGGGAACAAAGAGGAAGCTTGAAACCTCGAAACCTCCCCTATCGCAGAAGTCCAAACAGAGCAAATTAGGGAGCAAGGTGGGTACTACGAGCACGGTGAGGAGGGTTACAGCTGAGGAAAAAGGGAAGAAGAAGGAAGGAGAAGCGAAGGAGATCGAAGAGGAAGAAATAGAGAGAGTGGAGATCATCGACAACTCTAACTCAGGGGAGATTCAAGCACCTGTGAAGTCTACACCCAGTGTCACCGCCACGAAATCAGGAGCCAAGAGAAAAGGCGTGCTACGACCCGCAACATCTGAAGCAACCATACTACTAGACAACCAACGGTATGCCATACGGAAGCCTTGGTACTACCTGTTGACAGAAACCTTGGAAGCCTTTGGTATCAAAGAGAGGGTGGAGGGATACTTCAAGGGTATCGGCTGCGGGAAGGTGTTGGAATGGAATTACCCTGCGTTCAAGAAGCTATCGGAAGAATTCATGAGGACAGTGGAATTCAAACCCCGCGGCAAATACGGCATCGAGACTCCGGGCACCCTGCGCTTTCAACTGAGGGGCAGGATGTTCCCTCTCTCCATCAACAAGTTGAACATCCAACTCGGAGTACTCAAGCCACGGGAGGTGTATGAGGAAGAGTATAAGGAGGCAGAGACGGTGGCCTCGGATGAATGGAAGTCTCAGATTGACCACTACTGGTCAATCATCTCCATCAGGGATCGCTATGTGAAGAATAGCAGCAAGTCCAATGAGATCAGAGATCCAGCGCTACAAATTTTCCACAGGTGGTTGGCTTACAACATCTACGGGCGGTTGGAGGGGTCTAACGTGGTGACTCAGCAGGAGCTGTTCATTCTATGGTGCATGATGGAGAAGAGACGGGTGAACTTTGGGTTCGTGGAAGCGCAGCAGTTTCAGTTTGGAGTGACCCACCACAACAAGTTCCTCTCACTCTGCCCTTTGGCGACGATTCTTGCAAAGAATCTCACCAATTTCGACTTGGAGAAGCCAGATGATCTCGCAGCTGCTGAGACGAGGTTTCTGGACCAAGGGCGCTTCGTGAGGTGGAGAATTGTTGAGGTGGACGAGCATGGAAATTACTCGTTGGTTCATCCAGAAAGAACAATAGGCAGAGCAGAACCAAGCAAGGCGAATGAGCAGGCGGTTCCGCGCCGCTCGAACAGCGAGATGGTGGCTATACTGGCAGAGTTGAAGGAGCTACATGCAGAAGTAGCGATGTTGAAGGTGGAGATGACGGCAATCCACACCAACATGAAGAAGAGCTTTGAGAAGTTGATGGCGAAAGCAGCTGGAGAGGAGGAAGATGCCTCCGACCAGGACGAATAAGTTTCCTTTCCCCTATCTTTAGTTTAGGTTTTATTTTTCTTCTTTTTGTTTTTTTTAGTTTCTATTTTTCTTTTATGTTTTGTGTCAGTAGGAGTCTAGTGTACATTGAGTCTTGAGTCTGTGTGTGTGCATGATATATGGATCAGAGAATGTGTGCATGATATTTGGTTTGACTGGTTTGAATGGTATGCTGAGCATGCATTACATGTATAGCAGTAGAAGAAATGCAGAAATCCACACCTGTGAGAATTGAGCCTGATTGCTTCTATCTTCTGTGTGTTCATGCTGTTTAGTAATCCTAGAACTTGTTAGTGGATTTTAGCTGGTGGTGTAGATTAAAGGATAAGGGCAGTTTATTTGTGATTAGAAGCCCTAGAGTTTTTCATGCTAAACACTATGATCCATTGCTAACCACTTTGAGCCAAAATGATTCTTTCTTTCATGAGCCCTTGTAATGACATTTGATTAAGAGTGTGTCTCCCCACACCATACAAAATAAGAAAGGTACATAGCTGCTCTAAGAACGAAAAGTGAAAGAAGGGCAGTAAAAAAAAGAGGGGGTAGTCAATGTTTAAGAAAAGGGGCAGAAATGAAAAGAATGAAAATTCTAAGTACGATCAAAGATCAATACATGCCTGAGGAAAATATATACCCCAAAGAAAGAAAGGAGTATTGGGATTAGTGGGAGCACCTATATTGAAAGAGCAGTCCATGTGGCTGGAATCAAGCCTTAACCCACTATCCAGAAAATTCTCACCCTGCTTCGTATGCCCCATTACAGCCAAATAAAGACCTTTTGATAATTTGCACCTGATTAACTAATAGCCATAAATCCTCGAACAAGCTAATAGGAAAGCTAATGCAGCATGAAATGAGAGTAAACACTAGCCAAACACTTGAGTGGGTGTGAGGAAAACTGCTAATACGATCATGTGGTGTAATTGCTCAATGGGTTGTGGAATGTAATAGGTGGATACATGCATGCACAAACTGATTCATTTGATTGCGCACTTTCATGTCTTGTAGTTTTATTTCTTTCTTTTTCGTTCGTTTTTTCTTTCTTGGTGTCTTTGTAAATCCACCAACATACTTGAGGGCAAGTATGGTTTAAGTGTGTAGGTGTGATGCGTCTTCGACTTTTGGGTCGTTTGGCCCTATTTTTTATGTCTTTTTGTGTCATTAGAGTCTGTCCAGGGGAAGGAAATTGTTGTTCGAAGGAAGGAAGCTCAGTCCAGGTCAAACAGAGGAAAGGTGATCAGAATGAGCAGAACTGGAGTGAATCCAGTCGGTTGCAAGGACTACGCAAAGGAGTATGCAGAGCAGGAGATGAATTGAAGCAAGAGACGAGGTTCAAAGGAGGATTCTATGTGAACCCTGAAGCTAAGTTGCTGTTCATCATTCGCATTCGTGGTATTAACGCAATGCACCCAACAACAAAGAAGATTTTGCAGCTGCTTTACCTACGAGGAATTCAACCATGAAGCATGCAACCAGTTTGACCACTACAAAGATTTCCAGTCTATCGCCAAAGCTCAAGAAGGAAAGCCGCGTGGAGAAGATTCGCCAATATCTGCCAAACATCCATGAAAGGAAGGATTTGGAGGTCAGCGCCCTACCCTAAATAAACCAATCAATCGGAGATCGCCAATCATCCATCCAGCCAATCGCAGATATACAGAATCTCGCTCAACATGGAAACTGCCAATCATGCCATTTCAATCCACCCGCCTAGGGTTTTGCTCGCTGCCACTACAGCTATAAAAGTCCAGCCAAGGCGGCTGGCACAATGTTGGAGAATTAATCAGTCTACAGTTCCTAGTTCGAAGAAAACATTTTTATATTTTCTGCTCAAAACAATCTTTCTCTGCTTTTATTTACATTCCGCTGTGAAGAACAAATCCAAGGCTGTTGCCTTAGGTACTTTTAATCCGAGTATTTTGTATTTCTTTTATTAATGTGTTCTTTTTCGCTTATCATTATATATTCAATTATGTGTGAGTAGTTTACTTGGTGAGATTTGGGTATGGGAAATGATTGACTGTTGACATGTGAAATATTCGAGAGGCACTTGTGCCATCGGTTGAGTCCAGTAGTTCCGGAAGGACTGGAGCAGAACTCATGGGAAGTTCCAACCTAATGGGTGATCTCCGTTCGGTTGGAGCTGTACCATGTCAATGCAAAGGCAGGGCATGACAAACGGCAGCGTTTGAGGTGCCAGGATCGAGTAGCTAAGCAGCACCTGGCATGGTCCTGTAGATCTGGATGGTGAGGATTGGACAAGGGGATACTGCGTCCTTCTTCAGTCTTGGGCTTCTCTAACAATCACCCATCAACTGTGACAAGGCATCAAGCCATGGTTATCGACCAAAGGACTCTTCTCGCATATCGTAGCCATTGCAATGACCGGTTGGACGTGGTCCCGGAAATGAGTATCCCGCGAGTGGTGTCTACTCTGTAGGTGCGGACATGGAAAGTTTGGAAGAGAAGGTTGATGAGGGTCTTACTTGGAGAGATCGGGTATGACTACTATCTAAGGAGGAGTAAAGCACGGCCTTGTGACCGGGGTGAAGCGTGACTTCGGACCAAGACGACAACAAGGGATTCAACCATCCCAAGTGTTGAATATGAACTCTTGAAACGCTCCAATGTCTTTGGGCCACGCCTTGAGTTTGTATGAAGCATGGACGGATCTTTAGTGTGCCCATGACCGAATAAATATATCAACAATGATCATGACCAACCCCAAATCTTACCCCCTTTTATATTTGATTTCCGTCTATTTTATTGTGCAGATACACAGATTGAGATAGTGACAACTCGATTTGTATACTGAAGAGTAAGGTGGTTCATCACTCTCCGTGGGATCGACCCTAGCTTGCCGCTAAGACTAACTAGTCCGGTAGTGGGCATAGGAGCGTGTACTGTCCGTCTGGGGCATACACAGGTATTTTGATCGTATCATACGACGGGTGCGTGTCAACATGGTCGATGGAGTTGTTAAAAGGATTTGGTATAAATTCGCTCCCAGCAAAGCTACAGCTTTTTGTTGGAAAATTCATTTGGATAGGATTCCAACTTGGCGCAATCTTTCAAAAAGAAGTATTATTCTTAACCATGATGGTGAGAGATGTCTCCTTTGTTTGTCTAATGTTGTAATTAGCGAGCATCTTTTTTTCTCTTGCCCTTTTGCACACAAAATTTGGGTCAGCTGCTATAATTGGTTTGAGCTCAATTATGTTGGTCATATCAATTCTTCAAATCACTTTGAGCAACATAAGGGCTATATTAGAAAGGAAAAATCTGTTGAGACATGGAAAGCTTTGTGGATTTTCATAACGTGAAATATTTCGATTGATAGGAATGGGTGGTCTTCAAGAACTTGTCAAGCCGTGGTGATGATGTAGTGATTTAATCAAAATTATGTTTTGGTTTTGGATTTCAAATCTAAATCCTAGTTTGTCTTACTTTAGTTTGCGATGAATTTTCAATCCTATTCTTTGCTTGGATTTGTAAGAGTTGTAGGTGTTGTTTTCTTGTACTGTATTATGTATTGTTATATGGATTTCACTCGTGCTTTTTGAATAAATTTTACTTACCTAAAACAAAATCAATCCTTAAGTTAAACGCAATAAAAATTTTAAAATTATAAAATGTAAATGTTTTTTGTTATTTCCACTAAAATATTATTTTCTACCAAGTAGTATTGAAAATATTGACATGCCTTAAATTGTTTCTTATGTAACCATAAAACAAAGATTGCTAAAAAAAAGTAATATAAAAAAATAAAAATAAATGAAAAAAAGTTGATAGTTCGGGTGGCGGCATACATGGCACATACATGTGGCTAATGAATTGCCATGTAAAATGCTCCGGTTACTGGAAATGAGGGTGAGTCCTAATTGCAAAAAAATCAAAACATCAAGTCTTTAATTGCAAAGTTTTAAAAGTGAAGTCTAAATTCGGGAATGGATGAAAACTTTATGCATTTTTTGGGTATTACCTAAATTTAATAACGGCGATTGAATTAAATGAGAAAAATTCAAAATCTTTATCACGAAAACGAACTCATTTAGTAATGAAAGCTCTTTATCATGTGCCAAAGATTTCTCTTTGTATGGCTTGTCTCGGAAGGATAGGCCAAACTGACTAAGAGCATCCACATCTGCAGGGGCTCAATAGGTGGTCTGGCCCACGGATGAGTCTCTGCCCACACTGGTCAGGATCATCCGCAGCCTCAGATCAAATAGTTTCCAGTTTTTAGAATTTTGATTTAATGTGAATTCGAAATTCAATTTTATTGAATGAAAGTAAATTACAAGAAACATAAATACTACAAATTACATTAAGCATAAGATAGTAAACGACTTCATAGTTGTGCGAAGAATTCAGCATCATCACCGATGATCCTCCACACGGCCACATGGTTGAATGGTGTTCCGTAGATGGCTTTGTATTCCATTTTTGCATGTACAATGATCTGTGTCGCGGTTGTCGTCGCCGGAAGAGCTTGGATGGATTGCCGGTGCAATATTTGGAATCGAGTACACCAATGTTCGATTGAATTCCAGTGACCCCGCATTATCCTTGCACTCCTCTACGACCTGCCGACAGGTCAATTGCCTCAATGCTAAATTGGTTGTTGTTTTTTGTGAAAATTGGTTGGAATTGAGTGTTTCTTGATCATTTTTGCATAAGTTGTTAGTTGTGTTGATCTCGACTATTTGACTCTTGAATGAAACCTGTGAGGATTTGAGCCTTAAATTGCTTTAATTGATGTTTCATTCTTGTGAGATTTGTCATACATGCATTTATACTCCTAGAATTTGCTTTGGTTTCTATGTCGAGAATGCTTGTTTGTGCAAAGGACTTGGAAATGATCCTAGTCCATTTTTGTTAGCTACCTCAAAACCCAAACACTACCTTGTGCTTTAAATTATCCGTTGTTAGCCCTTGTTGAGCTTTAATAGTTTTTTTTGTCAAACCGGAGAAAAAGGGGTGATGGAGTGTAAGGGTATCTTGGGTTGAGGTCTAATTGAAGCAATGATGAAGTGGATAGTTAATTTTCACGGCTGTTTGTTTATAATTTGATAATTCCTATAAGCTCAAAGAAAGAAAATGAAAAAAAATGAAAAGTTGAAAGAAACGAGACTTCTTGTGCTTTAATTGTTTAGTGTTTTCACTTGAAATCGAAAGAAAGAAATTAAAAAGAGTAAAAGAGGAAAATTAGAGCATAAGGGAATTGATTTGTTGCACTTGTTTATATATATCATGTTCATTCTTGAGTCCTAAATGATGTAGTGCTTGGTGCAGAAGGAAGACGATTGATTTCATGCTTGTTTTGAAGAAGTTGTAAGGTTGGTGAATGCAATAATGAGTCACATAGCTAAAATTGCCTTCCCGAACCAATGTCCCTACATTACAAAAAAATTCTTTTTGATCCTTTGCATGATTTGTTTTGTAATGGAGATATTAGACGATTTGCAAGCATATGGTGAGTAGATTGCATTGTATAATTTCGATGAGTGCTTAACCATACACTTGAGAGTTGAGTGATACACTTTCTTGTGAGTTTCAATTGTTGAAACTGTTGAGTGTTGTCACAGCCCCAAATCTCGAGGGACAGCCAAGCCGGGGTGCGACTAGGGATTGGATTAAAGAAGCGGGGAAGAAGGAGGAATGAATGAATAAATGGATAAATTCACATCTATAACTAAGATAAAAATACTATGAACTGATTCTTATTAGACAAAAGAGAGTCAATCTCGAAAGATCGCTCGACAAAGTTGTGATCAGGGAAGACTAGGTTTAAAGTATGAGCAACTTAAACCGAAAAGATTAACAACAATAAGAGAGTTATTTTGCAACGGAAAAATGTAAAATGATAACACAATTCAAATGTGAAATCGAGGCTCAAATGATAACATAATTCTTCTTTCTTATAAACGACCTTTACTCAACCTCCTCTGCCTTTGTCACTCAACCTGCACATTTAAAAACAAACATGCAGGGCTAAGTACATAAAGCACTTAGTGGGCACTTTGCCGAAAACATATCATACTCAGTATAGATTAATCAGGCATCTTTTCATAAATACTCGTAAGACTTATACTGCTGTACACTTAATTCTGGATAACACACTGTAGGTTAACTCAGAATCCGATCGTCTGGATAGCACTCTGTGGGCTAACTAAGAATTTGTCCCTCTGGATAGCACTCTGTGGGCTATCTCGGAATCTGATCGTTTAGTTGGAATCTCTGGATAGCACTCTGTGGGCTAACTCAGAATCCAAAACTCTAGATAGCACTCTGTGGGCTAACTCAGAGAGGCACAAGAGAATTCACATAAAACAATTCATTATGCACTGATAGTTACTTTAATACATACTTATTAAAGCAGTAAGTAAACACTTTCGAGCAACGCTCATTTTATTTTGATAGAAAAGCCCACCTCAATCGTTTACAGAACAAACTTTAACTTCTGTCTTCCGTCCTGTCTTCTAATCTCGACGTCCTCCTTTTTTGAACGCAAATAATCACACTTTAGCAAGCAATCGAGACAATAAAGGAAAAAAAGAAATCAAATTCGTTTTAGACTTTTAGGCCTTTGCACTTTACTACTTTCTTTTGATTAACGAATAAACGAGACTCGATCAATTCTCGTTTATAACTGACTTGGCTCATTACTCGACACTTAGGTCAGTAGATAAAAATGGAAGTCGATAACTCATAATGACTTAGAAGTTCACAAGGAACGAAGTTAAAAATGATTTAACTTAAGAAATCAAATTTTGGAAATTTCTGTACAGGTCAGTAAGTTCATACAGAATAGGGTACTTCGAAACAGAAGATGTGCTCTGTACCAAAAGAAAGCCATGGATGTCTAGTTTACTCTCCAATTTACGGATCTCGATTTCGTTAAGCGAGCTAAAAGTTATGACAGTTTCCGTGAAACGTCGCAAAAAAATCCGCGATTAACCCTAGTGCTCGATAACTCGACGCACGACTTCCTAGGTTCGACTTATGTTAAACCACTTATATACTCACGAAATTACTGTCTCAAGGCAGTCTATACACGAGATCATTCCTCATGAATACTTTCTCCTTTCTCGATTAAAAACTCGATGTATAATTCCTCGACTTTCAACTAATCAAGTACAAAACCATTTCATTTCAATTTTAAGCTTAAAACATCTTCAAGTTCTAATTCATATTTCACAATTTATATAACCTTATCCACTACTACACTTAAACATATCACTATCAACTTCATTTCATATCTTCTTGATATCCTACTTCTCAAATTAATCATCAAACCATCAAATACTAATTAAAACAATATCTAACACTTCTAATTTCATTTAATTAGAACTCGAAAAATCTTAAACCCTAACCCCTAATTCGGTCCTCTTCAAATAATTAGGGGAATTGATTTCCTTTTCTATTTCCACCATCTACTAATCCGATAAAGTATTAATTCATCAATCCATCATCTAATTTTAACTAAATCTTCATCTTCCATTTTGTACCAATTTTCGGTCCACAACAATATTAGGGGAAAAGGATTTCTACTTGATTTCAACCATAACAATTCATTTCTATACATTAAATAACAAGAATTAAAACTTAAAACATCCTACTACAACACCATAAATTTCGGTCATGGTACAAAGTAGGAGAATTAAAATTCTAAATAGATAGAATGATAGCTATGATGATTACCTTGAAGAATATGTGATTAGATTTCAATTTTGATGGATGATGAGCAAGTTTGATGAAGAAAATCCTTGAAGAACTTGAAGCAACAATGGAGGATTTTGAGAGAGAAATAAGAGAGAAATAGAGAGTACCGGGGGGGGGGGGGGGGGGAGGGGGGTTTGACAAGTGAGGGAGGGAGGATGACTAATGTTTAGATATTAACCAACTAAAGTAGGATGACTTACAAGGTGACTCACTAAGGTGCGTTTGGTTGCGAAATATTTAACAGAAATATCTCGTTTCCGGGTCTCAAACGACGTTATAAAAGTCGAGAAATAATTTCTTATATGGTTACGTATTCGGCGAAATCTAATTCGTCCGTTAGATTAGAAATAAATCACGTACTCGGAAAACATATTTAGTTTTTCAAAATATGATAAAAAGTCGGGACATCACAGTCCTAATTTTTGTCCAAAAAAATAATAAAAACGGATTTTTACTAACTTACTCGTCTCGCAAAATGAGTGAATGTAAAATCAGACGGTTTCTCGATTTGAGTTTTCATACGAAAAATCTATCGGACGCGAAAACCCTAATACAGTAGTCGTTCAACCGACTTCTGGAATTTATTTTCAGAAACAGATTTCACCGTTAGTCTTAGAATTGAAAATCCTTAACTTAGGCGTGCAAAGCCTTAATTAATTAGAAATTTTTTTTTTCGACGGAACAGAAAGCCGGGTATTACATTCTACCCCTCTAACGAAAAATTTTGTCCCGAAATTTGATTACCTCCTTCGCAAAAGTTCCCACGTAGCTTCCTCTTGCCCCTGGTAATTCCCGAACACTTTACTAATCGTATCGACTTTCTTCTTAACTCTCGCACTTTTCGATCCAAGATCGATTGCGGTCTTTCTTCATAACTTATCTCATACTCAAGAACAACGTCTTGCTGGTGAATCACCTGTTTTTAGAATTGAACACGTACTTTCTCATACGAGATACGCAAACATAATAAACATTTCATAGACTTGGCGACACGGCCAATCTATATAACATTGAAACCTATCTTTTTCAAGATATCTACTAATCGTACATAAAGCTTCGTCTAAGCTTATACTAAATGCGAAGAAATAATCACAATAATCCTTAGCAGGAAAATCATGAGGAAAATCTTGTCCTTATTTTCTAAATTTAAGTCTGATCAACATATATCGCTTAAGACTTTCGTCACTTCTAGACTTCCTTCTCTTTGGTTCGAATCGGACGAAAGAATTTGATCTATCACTTCACCGCGCGAATCTAGTTCTAGATTTTTCTCTCTTTCATACAAGGCTTCGTAAGGCATAATACTTATCGTAGCCTGAAAACTATTAGACTTTGATCTAACACTATCGTCCTTAACATTTCTTCTAATACTTGAATCGTTCTCTCGGATTCACTTAAAAGAAAATTCTCTCTCATAAGTCTAGTGTAGCTACTAGTGCTGCTATTCGGTTAATTATTGTCTCAGGTGTATCTAGCACTTCCAAATCCATCATTTCAATTTTCTGAACAAGTGTTTCTTCTTCGATTAAGAGACACCCTACTTTAGTTGGAGTCTTGCGACTCAGTGTGTCTGCTACGACGTTAGCTTTTCCTGGATGGTAATTGATACCACAATCCTAATCCTATATCCATATCAAATATTTTCATTAACACTTTACTTTAAGCGTTCACTTACTAAAAAATTTTTTTTCCACTTTAAAAGTTCACAAAACTGAAACTGGTAATAACTCCGGTACTAGTTCTATAAACTTTTTAACTTCCCAAGTTAAACAAGTTCCTTATTAAACAAGTTAGTTGATTATTCTTGTTTAACTAATATGATTAGAAGAAATTTTCATGAAGTCAAAGCCCACTCACGGGGTCTTATATACATATACGTCTAACGGGTACTGTTTTGCCTTCAACGAGGACTTATATAAAATTAGACTACTACCAGTCTGAGTTACGCCAATTACTTGCCTAGTGACCCTTGCCCTTGTCCTGTGCTTCTGGCCTATTCACAAATGTCCATGCATTCTGCTCTTGTTGTTGTTATGACTGTTGTTGTTGTGGATGTGGTTGAGTTTGATTAGCTCTCAAGGGTTGGGGCTGACCATACTGATTCGATCCTACTGGTTGCAATGGTTTCGGACAATTTCTTCTCACATGTCCCTTCTGACCACAGTTATAACACCCGTCAATATTTTCCAAACATTTACCAAAGTGCATTCTGTTACACTTAGGGCAGGTAGGAACAATGATTCTTCCTTGGTTATTGTCTGTCTGTTGTTCCTGCCACTGTCCTTGTTGGTTATTTTCCCTCCATTGTCCTGATTGATTATTCTGATTCGGCTGTTGAAAGCCACGCTGATTTCAACCCTGATTTCCTCCTTCCCATTTCCTTTTTCCTTTAAAGCTGTTGTTATTGTTGTTGGAATGGTCTTGAGTTGGAGCCTGAGTTGGTGCTGGTACGGGCGCTATAATCTTTTGTTCATCCGGCACAACTGCCTCTATGTCTAAGGCTCGTCCTAGTAGGTCTGTATAGCTCAGTCCTCCATGGCTGGCTAATGCCATTTCTAGTTCGTATCTAAGTCCCCCACGGAACTTCTTTGCTATCTTCTCGTCGGTATCTACCTTCTCGGGTGTATACCTTGACAATTCACAAAAGGTTGCATCGTATTCAGTCACTGTCATCTTCCCTTGTTTCAAACTGTAGAACTCTGCTTCCTTCTTTGCTCTATAGGTTTTAGGGATGTACTTGTCATAAAATGCTTCCTTAAACTCGTCCCAAGTAAACTGAGCCAAATGCCTTGTCGGAATAACCTTCTGCCTAGCTTCCCACCAGAAATCAGCTGGTCCGGTGAGTTGAAATGCAACACACGAGAGACGCTCCCCATCAGTACATCTGAGAAGTTTAAAAATTCTTTATGTAGCTCTTACCTAAAGCTCAGCATTGCTCGGGTTTCCTGATCCATTAAAGACAGGTGGATTTTTTTTGAGGAACAGATCCTCTATGTCACGACGTAGTGGTGGTGGAGGTAGAGGGGTTTCCTGACGTCCTTGATCTTCCTCCCTCTCATGTTGTCTATGACCTCTTCCCAGTCCTCTAGGCCTACCGAGTCCTCTTCTTTTGTTATTCGCTACTCTTGGCGGCATTTTGAAACTAAAGAAATCAAGAATTCTCATCAATCTCGTACTTTAAGCACTCACCCATTCAATAAGGAATTAACTTATCTTAATCATCTAGCAATTTTTCAAATTGCAACCCAAATCTTAACGGTTCTTAACTTACCTTAACCATCTCATCTTACTTTAATCATCTTAACTTAGACTTCTTAGTTTTTCTTTTTGAAGAAAACTTTTAATCGGTTCTTAATCATTAAAATAAAGTAACGACTCTACTTTGTTCACGTTACTTATACGAAAGTAACATTCATCTCTTATTCGCTTTGATACCCTTTATTCTGTCCTTCCCGTTCGGATCATCTCTTGGATATCTTGGAACCATCGTTTTTTAGAACGTCTATGTTCTCAAAGAATCGGGAAGAATCTTAGAGCAAGTAGTCTAGGTTCTCAAACCAACATACTTCTCAAAATAACAGAAATTATAGCTCAAATAATTTCACATACTTTCACAAAGTATAGTACTCATGCTTTCACATAGCTCATGTAATATCACAAAGTATAGCTTTTATACTTCAATCACATTTATACTCGCATACTTTATTCACAAATTTTTTCATACTTTAATCAAAATTTCTTCTTAAAAGAAATCATACATCTGAAATTCTTTCCTTACTTTTCTTCTTTGGTTGAGTCAACATGGCGGGAGGTTGAGTTGTCGTCTACACTCTTAAACTTAGTGTTACGACCTAACTTTACTTGAAAGAAGACTCAGGTGTAGAGTATATACAAATACTCTATCTTACTACTCGAAAGAAACTTGTATGCAGAGCAGAAACGATTGCTCTGATACCATTCTGTGGTATCACTAGAAAAATAACTTACAACCAGAGCAGAACCGAATGCTCTGATACCACTCTGTCACAGCCCCAAATCCCGAGGGACGGCCAAGTCAGGGTGCAACTAGGGATTGGATTAAAGAAGTGGGGAAGAAGGGGGAATGAATGAATAAATGGATAAATTAACATCTATAATCGAGATAAAAATACTATGAACTGATTCTTATTAGACAAAAGAGAGTCAATCTCGAAAGACCGCTCGACAAAGTTGTGATCAGAGAAGACTAGGTTTAAAGTATGAGCAACTTAAACCGAAAAGATTAACAACAATAAGAGAGTTATTTTGCAGCGGAAAAACGTAAAATGATAACACAATTCAAATGTGAAATCGAGGCTCAAATGATAACACAATTCTTCTTTCTTATAAATGACCTTTACTCAACCTCCTCCGCCTTCGTCACTCAACCTGCACATTTAAAAACAAACATGCAGGGCTAAGTACATAAAGCACTTAGTGGGCACTTTGCCGAAAACATATCATACTTAGTATAGATTAATCAGGTATCTTTTCATAAACACTCGTAAGACTTATACTGCTGTACACTTAATTATGGGTAACACACTGTAGGTTAACTCAGAATCCGATCGTCTTGATAGCACTCTATGGGCTAACTCAGAATCTGTCCCTCTGGATAGCACTCTGTGGGCTATCTCAGAATCTGTTCATTTAGTTGGAATCTCTAGATAGCACTCTGTGGGCTAACTCAGAGAGGCACAAGAGAATTCACATAAAACAATACATTATGCACTCATAGTTACTTTAATACATACTTATTAAAGCAGTAAGTAAACACTTTCGAGCAACGCTCATTTTATTTTGATAAAAAAGCCCACCTCAATCGTTTACAAAACAAACTTTAACCTTCTGTCTTCCGTCCTGTCTTCTAATCTCGACGTCCTCCTTCTTTGAACGCAAATAATCAAACTTTAGCAAGCAGTCGAGACAATAAAGGAAAAAAAGAAATCGAATTCGTTTTAGACTTTTAGGCCTTTGCACTTTACTACTTTCTTTTGATTAACGAATAAACGAGACTCGATCAATTCTCGTTTATAAACTGACTTGGCTCATTACTTAACACTTAGGTCAGTAGATAAAAATGGAAGTCGATAACTCATAACGACTTAGAAGTTCACAAGGAACGAAGTTAAAAAGGATTTAACTTAAGAAATCAAGTTTTGGAAATTTCTGCACAGGTCAGTAAGTTCATACAGAATAGGGTACTTCGAAACAGAAGATGTGCTCTGTACCAAAAGAAAGCCATGGATGTCTAGTTTACTCTCCAATTTACGGATCTCGATTTCGTTAAGCGAGCTAAAAGTTATGACAGTTTCCGTGAAACGTCGCAAAAAAATCCGCGATTAACCCTAGTGCTCGATAACTCGACGCACGACTTCCTAGGTTCGACTTATGTTAAACCACTTATATACTCACGAAATTACTGTCTCAAGGCAGTCTATACACGAGATCATTCCTCATGAATACTTTCTCGTTTCAAGATTAAAAACTCGGCGTATAATTCCTCGACTTTCAACTAATCAAGTATAAAACCATTTCATTTCAATTTCAAGCTTAAAACATCTTCAAGTTCTAATTCATATTTCACAATTTATATAACCTTATCCACTACTACACTTAAACATATCACTATCAACTTCATTTCATATCTTCTTGATATCCTACTTCTCAATTTAATCATCAAACCATCAAATACTAATTAAAACAATATCTAACACTTCTAATTTCATTTAATTAGAACTCCAAAAATCTCAAACCCTAACCCCTAATTTCGGTCCTCTTCAAATAATTAGGGAAATTGATTTCCTTTTCGATTTCCACCATCTACTAATCTGATAAAGTATTAATTCATCAATCCATCATCTAATTTTAACTAAATCTTCATCTTCCATTTTGTACCAATTTTCGGTCCACAACAATATTAGGGGGAAAAGGATTTCTACTTGATTTCAACCATAACAATTCATTTCTATACATTAAATAACAAGAATTAAAATTTAAAACATCCTACTACAACAACATAAATTTCGGTCATGGCACAAAGTAGGAGAATTAAAATTCTAAATGGATAGAATGATAGCTATGATGATTACAATGAAGAATATGTGATTAGATTTGAATTTTGATGGATGATGAGCAAGTTTGATGAAGAAAATCCTTGAAGAACTTGAAGCAACAATGGAGGATTTTGAGAGAGAATTGAGAGAGAAATAGAGAGGGGGAAGGGGGGGGGGGGTTTGACAAGTGAGGGAGGATGACTAATGTTTAGATATTAACCAACTAAAGTAGGATGATCACAAGGTGACTCACTAAGGTGCGTTTGGTTGCGAAATATTTGACGGAAATATTTCGTTTTCGGGTCTCAAACGACGTTATAAAAGTCGAGAAATAATTTCTTAGATGGTTACGTATTCGGCGAAATCTAATTCGTCCGTTAGATTAGAAATAAATCACGTACTCGGGAAACATATTTCGTTTTTCAAAATCCGATAAAAAGTCGGGACATCACAGTCCAAATTTTTGTCCGAAAAAATAATAAAAACGGATTTTTACTAACTTACTCGTCTCACAAAATGAGTGAATGTAAAATCAGATGGTTTCTCGATTTGAGTTTTCGGATGAAAAATCTATTGGACGCGAAAACCCTAATACAGTAGTCGTTCAACCGACTTCTGGAATTTATTTTCAGAAACGGATTTCACCGTTAGTCTTAGAATTGAAAATCCTTAACTTAGGCGTGCAAAGCCTTAATTAATTCAAAATTTTTTATTTTTCGACGGAACAGAAACGCCGGGTATTACAAGTTTGACATTGCTTTCGATCTATTTGGATTTGTGACAATTATGCTCATTTTTGGCTTGAAAATCTTTTATGTATATGAGGCATTGAGGATCTTAAGTTGCTACCCCATTCGTACTTATTTCTTTGTTTGAACTCAATATTGTTCGAGGACGAACAATAACTAAGTTTGGGGAAGTGATAATCACTTATTTTATGCACTTCAGTAGTTTCGCTCGTTTTTGCCTAACTTATGCTTAATTAGTGACAAGGTTTGGATTGATTGCTTTATTTTTGGAATTATGCCACGGTTTAGTCTAGTTTTGCATGCATGTAGGTAAAATAAGGTGCTTTGAAGCTCAAAGACGAGACCTAATGTTGGGAGATTTATTAAAGTTTTGATTGATTCCAAAACCAACTGATCCCAATCGAGTAGATGTTGCCAGATCCTAATGTTAGTAGTTAGGCTCGCTGTTTGAGCATTATTAAGATTTTATCTTTACAGGACTCCAGCTGAAGACGGCAACAAGGCTTCAATCGGATAGAACATCAATTATGAGGAAGACAACTGAGCGTTCATAAGATGAGCATTCAAAGTGGAAGATGCAAAACTCATCTAAGCATTGAAAAAGGGGAAGTTACGTTCAAGAGAAATTGCAATTGAACATCAATTATAAGGAAGACAACTGAGCGTTCATCAGATAAGAAGTAGAAAGAGGGAAGAGAACATCAGATGAAAGAAAGTCATCTGAGCGTTCAACCCAACTGATCAGATACAAGGAAGACAACTGAGTGTTCAGTTTCAGAACATCAGTTGTAGGACCTCAAACCAAGAAGATCAACAGCATGAAGTTCAGATCAGCTGAGAGTTCAACTGTTAGCATTCAGACAGAACATCAGCTGAAGAACCAGTCAGATGTAGATCAAAAATCTAAACCAACCTCTCCTTGATGAAAGTCTGACGTTGAGATTTGAATTTCAAATTAGGAAGTCACGTGAAGGTTTGACTCTCTGTCATTACCTCATTTGACCCAACACAAGGTTGTCTCAGATGGAAAGCAGAAGCACGCAGTTGCCAAATCCGGAAAGTCTGCAGAGATGAGAGACAAGCCATCGCTATCAAAGAACAGAGATCAACAGCTCTTCCAACGGCTAGTTGATTCTCTCCGCCTATAAATAAAGGCATTCATTCACTCACAAGATACAAGACACACATGAGACGAGACAGACAAGAGAAAAGAGCGAAAGAAAGAACTAAATTCCTTACTCGAGCTGAATTAGATTTAGTCTCTTAGAACATCACTTAGTTGAGAGTTCTAGAGTGTTAGATTTTGTCTGAGTGTCTTTAGATCCAACCTTGAGAACATCACTTTGTGAGAGTTCGTAGAGTGTTAGATCATAGCTCACTTCTTGTTCGAGCTATTTTGTTGGAATCCCACCATTTCTTTCACCCGAAAAGGTTTTAGGACCCTACTCTTCCCGTAACTGAGTAGATAGGTTGTTTAGTACCCGAAAACTAAACTGTAAGATTGATAAGTACCCGCAAACTTATCTCAACGGTTGCAAAGCCCGCGTAAGCTTTGTGGTTTGTCCAGAAGAACTTGGACTGAGTTGTGTGGACTCACAACTCCCCGTGGACGTAGGAGTTCTCTCCGAACCACGTTAAATCTTTGTGTGTTGTGTTTATTTTCAGTTATCTTATTGCATATTCAACTGGCTATCTAACCTGCATACAAAGTGCTTTATTCATCAACTGTTTTGGTTATTGACCAACCGTGCATAAAAGCGTGAGTAAATTTATACGAGTTAATTTCCACCACATTCCGCACAGCACATCACTTCCAACCGAGTGTTTCTTACTCGGTTGTGATTCCAACTGAGCTTCTTTACTCGGTTGAGTTATTTTTAGGGGGTTATTTTAAAAAGTCTTATCTGGTGTATTCCCCCCCCCCATACACCAGAACTCGTATCGGGACCATCACCTAAGAAGAAAGAACCAATGAAATGGGGTTAAAAAGTGGGGAATCAAAGCAAAAAGGTAAGGAAAATGCTAACTAACGCATCGAAGTGCTAAACGGTGACGGAGGAGTGCTAATCTGCGGTCTCGTCGACGCTCACCGGTTGAACCGTCGGTAATTACGGTATTTGTTTTGTGCTTTAAGGTCCATCTGGCCCTCCCACCAGTGGTTTGGCTGGATCACCGGGTAGCAAGAGAGCTAAACGGTGGTCAACGCCTATTATGGTAGTTTGACCACCGTTTAGCAATTTTTGTCTAGAATTTCCAGAATTACCCTTTTTACGTTTTTAAGTTTGTAATCTCACTTTTTTCACCCTATATAAGGGGATCTAGCCCCAGTTAGACTCCTTCCTAGCTAGATTTCTTCTTTCCAAAATTTCTTTTTCAAGTAAATGTTAGGGTTTATGCTTAGAATTTGAATTGAAGGTTGGATTTAATTACCATTGAAGAATTAATTGAAGATTTCTCCATTTGGGTTATTTAGTATCATTATTTATGGTTTTATTTATCTTTTCTCTTGTCATTTCTTTTATTATGTCCAACTAAATTGCTTAGTTGATTTTAGGAAGTTGTGAGACTCAAATTGATGGTGAGATTTCCTTATTAATGCTATTTTACCTTTCAATTTATAGTTTGTGCATCTTGTTGCTTGTTTCTCATGTGAGTATAGGTGACCTCTATATTTGCGTGCCAAGTATTCGTAAAAATGCTTAATTGGTTTTTATGATAATTGAATTCAAGTTAGCATGATATTAATGATTATGAGTCATAGCGGAGATTAATTCATTCATAGAAGGTTTTGAATCTTGTATGCTTTTGGGAGTTAATTCCTTGTCCTGAGTCTTAATCGAGATAGATGAGTGTGTAATCAACTTGTCCCTTCTTTTCGGGAGAGTGAGACCGTGCTTATGGCTGTGATTCCTTTGCTTGAATTGGTTTAAAAATGGTTAAGTAGATCAATAGCCTAATTCCCCATCGCTTTTGAGTCGAGCAAGGTTTCTAGAATCAACTCATGTTCTTTATTATTCTATTGGATCATTTATTGCTTTTAACACAATTTTCTTGCCTTGAATTGTTAGTTTCTCATTTCTAGTTATTGAAATCATGCTCCCCTTGAAGCTTGAATAGTAGGAAACTGTCTAAACTTTATTTTCACTATATTTTTGGTTTATAGTCCTCGTGAATACGATACTCAACTTACTATATTGCTACAATAGCACCGAATAGTTGCAATTTTATTACTAGTTAATTTAGTAATCAACTTTTTAAGCAAGATTGTCTTATAGAAATAGAGTCCAACTCTAGCTTCGCTTCATTTCTATCTTTTAATTTTCCTACACATATTTTAAACATATAAAGTGACATGATAATTAACCTTCATGACTTTTTAGTATCGCTAAGGATGATTCTAGGTAGTCAATGAAAGTTATTTTCTTTTCAAAAGAAAATTTATTAATGAACACAACTTTTTTTCTGAATCTATCATACAATAGCCCTAAAATTGAATTTAAAAATATTATTGGCGTTGAAAATTGCACCAAAAAGCGATGGGATCTGACTTCCTATTTCCTAACTCAATTAGTCCAAAATTGCACCGCTTCCACGTCTTACTGCTGTCTTAGGCTGTTGTTTCATATAATTAAAATTTTAAAAGCATATATTTATTAATAACCAAACTTTCGAAATTATGAAATTAAATTATTAGTTAAAAAATTTCGTCAAATTCCTATTTTTACTATTGTATGTCTAGACATAGTTTGTCCAAATAGCACTACCCTATTTGTAAATATCTGAAGCTTAGAAACTGTTATTAATTCCAAAAAGGGTAGTGCCATTTGGACATAAACACTATGTCCAGACATACAAGTTTAAAAATAGGAATTTGACGAAATCTTTTAACTGATAATTTAATTTCATAGTTTCGACAGTTTGGTTATTAATAAATATACACTTTAAAAATTTTAATTATAAAGTTTCATCTCAATTTAAATTCACAAGTTTAGGAGTTGGGTATGGATGAGAGTAAAATTTGGGAGCCGGTGTGGCTGAGATTGATATTTCGGAATAAGGTCTGAGTAGGAAAGAAATTTTGAAGACAATATGAATTTTTTTTTCCTATTTCAAGAACGTCTGTCCAGACATAGTATGTCCGAATAAAATTATTATTACAAATAATAGATTGTGCTTCATAATTATTAATTAGGAAAAATACCAGTTTACTTTTTTATGTTTTTACTCTGTGCACAATTGTATTTGAACCCTTACATATGAATACAATTATTAATGAACACAACCTTTATTTTTTTTTAATCGTATATCAGTTGAGTGTTGACACAACATATTCGGTGCTGATTTTTGGCATGTTGAGGAGTGGGCACGTAATCGTTGAGATTAAATAGTAAGATATATTACACAAGGAAAGAAAAGAAGGATAAAATCATCATTTGCTAGAGATGGACTCCTGTGGAGACATCTCTACCGTAGAGATGGATCCCAACCCTAGCTGCCCCACGCGCTCCGCCCGACCCGCGAGTGAGATTCACGCACCGAGCGTGAGATTAAAAAAATTTGGAAATTAAAAAAAAATCTGAAAATTAATTAAAAAAAAAACTGGGTGCGTGAGATACATGCGTTGGGCGTGGACGCGCAGCGCGTGGATCTCACGCGCCACGTTTGGGTCGGGTCGGGTGTTCCACTGTGGAAATTTCCACAAGAGAATTTGTCATCAGTGTAAATATTGAGGTATAAAATGATACTTTCTCTTATTGATTATAAGTTCAAAAAATATCCCTAGAAAAGTGAAATTTGAAAGAAAAAAAAAATGTGAATAGTGAAAAAAACAGCACGCGTTATTGTTGGGTGGGATCCTCGCGCAATCCTTTTTCTAGAATTTTACTAATGTCACATGCAAATGAGTATTAATGAATATGCATATAAATTTTGTAGGCCTATTTTTCTTTTGCTTTTGTTGGTAAAGTTTGAAATTAATTGTCGTTTTCCGTTTATTGTATTGATTATATGGGCTACTTATTCTTTTTCTGGTTGGTCCTAATTCATAGTATTTCTTTTTCATTCTTGTTTAGCAAGCAGTACTATGTAATTGATTAAGTAGTAATTACTATTCCTGTAAATTGTTTTGCATGGTTGTTCTTCTGAAATGAGAGTCAAAAAATAAAAGTGGAAAAAAGATATAAAATGGAAAAATGAGAATTAATAATGCAGCGAATTTTCGTCTATATATATTGCCCTTCTCGTAGTAATGGAAGAATACATTAACAAACCACAAAAGTGATTAAGCTAATTAAGCAAGCATCTGTGTCAATCTCAAAAAAAAAAAAAAAAGCAAGCAGCATTATGAGTTCGAAAGTAGTTCAAATTTTCATTACTGCAGTCCTATGTTTGTTGATTATGAAAACTGCCACAGCGCAGCTTAAGGTAGGCTTCTATGAAGATTCATGCAGTTCTGCTGAGTCGATCGTGAAAGAAGAAGTGGAAGCTGCATTCATAAAAAATACTGGAGTTGCAGCTGGCCTTATTAGGCTTCACTTTCATGACTGTTTTGTAAGGGTAAGAAAATTATAGTACTACTATATTCTTATGATTCTGTGATTTGTTCACAATCCCTTGCATAATTATATCATAAACTCCCCATGTATTCTTTGTGCAGGGCTGTGATGGGTCGGTGCTGATAGACACCGTCGATCCTACAAAACAAGCAGAGAAGGAGGCGATTGCGAACAAACCAAGCCTCAGAGGTTTCGAGGCCGTTGACAGCATAAAGACTAGGCTCGAGGCCATGTGCCCCGGTGTAGTCTCGTGTGCGGATATACTCGCGTTTGCAGCTAGAGATAGCATTGAAATTGTAAGAATATTAATCGATTTCTATTCCTGCGTTCAATCATAATTCAATTCATTCATGGAATAACTAATTTTGTCCACCGGTCATAGACGGGAGGACTAGGGTATGATGTCCCTGCAGGGAGGAGAGATGGTACAATTTCTCGATTGCAAGACGTAGACCTACCATCTCCCGGTCTCAATGTAAATCCACTAACGCAAGCATTTGCCAAAAAGGGGTTAACACAAGAGGAAATGGTCGCTCTTTCTGGTAAGAGATATATATATATTTCTCATCACAACACTAGTCTTAATTGGCCTAAAGTTGATTATTTGTCAGCTTAATTTTTTCAAAAGCATGCATATTGTATTATTGAGGCCCTTATCTATCTATATATATGCTTAATTTCTTGACACGTACATGCAGGGGCGCACACGTTGGGGCGGTCCCACTACACATCTTTCAGCAGGCGCCTCTACGATTTCAACTCGAGCTCGAGGTCAGACCCGACCTTGGACCCCACCTACGTGACCCAGCTCAAGCAGCAGTGTCCAAAAGGCGGCGACGCCAGTCAGGTGGTGGAGATGGACCCCAGCCCCGCCACGTTCGACGTCGCATACTTGAGAGGCCTGACCATGAATAGAGGCCTCTTCACGTCGGATCAGACCTTATTGACCGACCAAAATACAGCAGCACTAGTCTCTCTGTATGCTCAGAATCCGCTCCTTTGGAAAAAAGACTTTGCTGCTGCCATGGTGAACATGGGAATGATTGGAATCTTGAGTGGTAATGATGGCGAGATTCGCAGAAATTGTAGGGTCATAAATTGACACTGCATTATGTTGTCTTTGAAGTTATAGTGTCTGTGCAAGATCAATTCATGATCTAAATAATCCCGAAAATTCAAAATCTGGATGTTCATTGCATGAAGCAAAAAAATGGGGCCACATGTTCGTTACTCAAACAATGTAATGAAACAATATTTTGCAGAAAATATTATATTATAATCATCACCAACCCTTTATAGTAATATTTCCAAAAATACTAATAATATACTTTCTTGATGAATAAAAGGGGGAGTATCTCTTAGTTGTAATAATGTGTTATTCCTTCCCATAACAACAAGGACAGCTATATATATAGACAAAAATTGGCTGCATTATTAATTCTCATTTTTCCCTATATATTCCACTTTTGTTATTTGATTCTCATTTCTGAAGAACAAACAAACCAATTAATATCAGTAATAATATCAGACTAGTCCGTAGTAATTACCACTTACATGCTGATGCCATCAACGGAGAAAAAATGCATATAAGGTAATTAAAAACCTCTATTATTAATTAAATGCATACTATCAAAACTAGATGCTATTGTTTTCATTTTGTAGAACCTGTGGCTTTGATTTTAATTTTACAGCTAATTTAACGATTCGATCAATGAGACTGAACAATTAATTCTCATTATAATACTGCTCGCTAAAAAAGGAATGAAAAAGAAATATGACCATCCGAGAAAGAGTAGCCGATATAATCAAGAAAGAAACGACAATAAAATTCAAGTACTTTACCAACATAAGAAAAAAAAGGACCACAAAATTAAGATCATGTAAAAAAAAAGATAGAAAATTAAGATATTGGTTAATAGATTTTGAATTGCACAAGAAATCGTGAGCTATTATGATATTGAGTTGCAATGATAATAGATTTGAATTGATATATGACCTTTAGTTGAGGAAATTTTCATTTCAATTAACAAAATAATTTTTTCCTCCCCAATTATTCTTAATGGTCCGATATCTCTTAAATTTTACATAAAATTAAGTTCAAATTAATGTCAAATATTTTTTTTTTCAGACAACGGTAAAAAATGTCTAAGATATATACTCTAATAGAATATTGTTCGCAAAAACTTCGGTGCAACCGGTTGCATACAGTGCAACCGGTTTGCACCTGTTATATATTACATGATGTAAACATATTAATAGAGTGGATAGTGGCGGAGTGGTTTGGGGCGGAGGTTTAGAGCTTTGCTCCCTCGTCCACCCGAGTTCAAAACTTGTTGCTTCCTTTTTAAAAAAAAAAACCTATTATATAATATGTACTATAACAATATTTAATGTATGGATGGTGGCGCACTTGTTTAGAGCGGAGGTTTAGAGCTCTGCTCCCACCTCCTCCCAGGTTCGAATCCTCTTGCCGCATAAGATTTAGTCTTTTTTTTTTAAATTATTTGAGCTATTGGGACACTTGGAAGTGTCCCAATTACATGAATTTAAATATGTAATCTATTGGGACACTTTGAATGTCCCAAATGCTATTTGTTTTGTTTGTTATTTTAATATGTTTTTTTAATTTTTCATTTTGTTTTTAAATTATTTGTTTAAATAGTATTTGTTAAAATACAAATAAAATTTTATTTTTATTTCTATTTTTTTTAAATAAATTCAACTAAAAATAAGAGTCGTGGCTACTAAAAGTATATGTTGTCGTAAATAAAAGTAACAATCGTTGTGAAAAAAAAAATAATAATTGTGAAACATTACCTTTCTTAATATCAATAATTACATGTAATCATGATAATAATTACTTGATCAAATTACTAAAAGTACACGTTATCATGAATAAAAGTAAATATTGTCGTCAATAAAAGTAATATTTGTGAAACATTACCTCTCTTCATATCAATAATTACTTTTCATTACGGTAATAATTACTTAACAAAATAACTTAAAGTACATATTGTCCTAAATAAAAGTAACAATCGTTGTGAAAAAAGTAATATTTGTGAAACATTACTTTTCTTAATATCAATAATTACATTTCATCACGATATTAATTACTTGACCAAATCACTAAAAGTGACGTTATCATGAACAAAAGTAAATATTGTCGTCAATAAAAGTAATATTTGTGAAACATTACCTTTCTTCATATCAATGATTAATTTTCATTACGGCAACAACTACTTAACAAAATAACTTAAAGTACATGTTGTCGAGAATAAAAGTAACAATCATTGTGAAAAAAAGTAATAATTTTGAAATATTACTATTCTTCATATCAATAATTATTTTTAATCACGAAAATAATTACTTAATCAAATAAATAAAAGTACACGTTGTCGTTAACAAAAATAAATATTATCATCAGACAAAGTAATATTTTTTATTAATTTTTTTAATATTAATCAATCGCTTAGGATTTATTTAATCATAATAATTAGGTTTTTTTTTTTAATTCTCATGTAGAATTTATTTTTAATTTTGTAGATCAATTATTATTTTTTTAACTAATAATTCCAAATAAAATAATAATAATAATAATAATAATAATAATAATAATATATAAATAGGTTAATGAGGTGACAAATTTTTTAAAAAAAAACAGGATTTAAGGACTTGAAAGTTTGTCAGCACTTGAAAATAAGGCGCTGCTAATACTGGGAATCAAACTCGTGACCCCAAGGATGCAAAGCAGCGCCTTTGACCACTAGGCTAGAAGCAGATTTGTTAGTTATTATGTACAATAAATATATATAATAAACGGTCAGAAGGAAAAAAAAAAAAAAAAGCAAAAACACGCGGATCTTGGATCCTTATCGGATCGTACCGGTTGCATTGTATGCAACTAGTTGCACCCAAGTCCACCCCAATATTGTTTGGTACAAAGTATACGATCTATTTAAAGTTTGAGCTCATATATAAATACAGTTCCGCTTCTCTATCCACTGTGGGTACTATTAACTTGCCCACTGTTGATGTGACGATGGCACGTAGCATGGAGAGTCAATCATATAAATAAGCATATAATGAAATTTACTATTAAATAAATTAACAATTTCTAGAAACAATATCTCATAATAACTAATGTGTATCTAAACTAACAATACGAATATCTTGTGCTTATTTCTTTCCTATCTTAAATCTTCACCATGGACATCATCTATGTCTTCCAGTTCTTCTTCTTCTTCCTTGTTTTTTAGTTTTGTTTTTTGTTTTTATGTTTTTGTTCTTGTTTTTGTTTTTGTTTTATTTTTGTTTTTGTTTTAGACTTTAACTAATTCATATAAAGAGAGACAATCTCCCCTGGAACGTTATGAAAGTACTTATAACCTCAACGTGAACTTAAATGAATCATAAATTCAAGATTACAGGATATGCAATTCAAAACACCAAAAAACACAACCAATATATCGTTCTTGATTTAAAAGTGTCTAAGAAAATAAAATTTTCTCAAAAACCCATAGTTTTTTTATGACCGGACTTATGAAATCATTAACTTTAAAAAAATTATCATCGATGTTCTCCCTCCATTCCTACCTCAATAAGTGCTAATATATATGTGTATTATTTATCGCGAGGAATTATTTGGTACAACAAATGGAATTGCTAATATGAAAAATATAAAAACTGGATGATGAAAGTGTATATGACGTCTGATGGTCCCAGTTAGTCCGTGTATGGGAGAAGGGGAAATACATCAGTAGCAATTTTTCAAACTTGAAATTGAATCATTAAGTAAACTGCTCAGGTCAATTCGCTCAACAACTAAGAGAGGCAGTTGGAGTTGATCACACAGTTAGGCGCACAGATGACTTCTTTGGCTGAGGGTCAGCTGTGTGATCTAATTGAGGTTTTAAAGAATTAAGCTATGCGGAAGTTGGTGGAAATTTAAATCTCGTTATTTAAACAGAAACCTTATGAAAACGGGGAAGATCAAGTTCCTAAAACTTAGTGCAGTTTGAATAAATGCAGTTTGTATGCAGAGTCACTTGGTTAGATAACTGGAAAGTAAAATACTGAAATTAAATGACACAGTATTTAACGTGCTTAACAAATATTCCACTTGGTTTACAGGTACCAAACAACCTAACCAATTCGATTACGGGTTCGAACCAAACCTTACAACACTTTTACAGGTAAGTGTACAACCTAGTCTTAGATTGCGGGTTCTAAGGGACATAGTCTTAGATTGCGGGTTTTAAGGGACCTAGTGTCTTTGATTTCGGGTTCAAATGCAGACCTAAGGTTTTGGGGTTGGGGATTTTTTCCAACTATGAAGCCTTCTACACTAAGAAAAGTGGTGGCTTCTTCCTAAGGCTTAGAAAGTCGATCTTTTGGAAGAGAGTCTGCTTAGAACACTGCAAGAACCTAGATTCTAGACTCGATCAAAGAAGAGCTTTTTGAAAGGCTAGATGGAAGAACAGAAGGAGGTGTGATGGACACTCGACTTCTACTGGTTCTTCGACTTGATTGTTCTTGCTATGGAGAGAGATTCTAATGCTTTGCACGTATATTCTTTCTCTTTTCACTTTTTTGTAATCTCTCTGATCATCTCTCTCTCTTTTCTTCAATGGGGAGACCTTTATTTAAATAGAGGGAAATCTAATTTGGCGTTGGAAAGAGTCGTTTGATCTCTGCCAAAAGCATGGCACTCCACCTGCTTCACTGCAAACTTTTCTAGAATGGTAACTGCGACCTTCACTTTATGCACGTCTCTGTGGTTGGTCCATTTATAGTAAGCTTTCAGGCTAATTTGTGCTTCCGAGTAGATTTCAACTTGGACTTCAACTCTTCTGCCTTCAACGTCTTCAAAGTCTTCTCTTCTCAGCTTTGTGACGTCTGACTTCTACACAACTTCTCTTCATGCTTGAACTGCATGGCTCAGTTATGGAATTAGCTGAGTTGTGGTCTGACTGATCAAGTTCTTCTTGAATTGCCTTCTTCAATTTGAATGACTTCTTCTGGTCGAATCGTGTAAAGATAAAAATTCCTATGCTCAAACAATGAGCTTTAGCTAAGTTCAGACTGAAGGCTTTCATCTACTCGGTTGGGGTCAATTGGGTTTTGGTATAAATCAAAATCTTTACTAATTTTCCCAACAATTTTCCCCTTTTTGATGATGCCAAAACTCTAAACTTACACCACCTAACTTTCCTAACCGATACCACACAAGTGATATCATTTAACTTAAAGACAAACTGAATTCTAGTCTATAAGAGGAAAAGGGTTAACATAAGATAAATATATAAATTAACTTAAAACTTGGACAACGAGATAGTAGTCCTCAAGTGAAGTTAATGATTCAAGATCTTTTTCAAAAACCACCACTTATTATTAATGATAACATGCAGGGGAGATAACATTACAACTGATTTAGGAATTTAATAGTTCAGAGACTAAATACATCATTTGCCTTGTCTTCTCTTCACAACATCATTTGTTTTGTTCTTCTTCAAGAGTCAGTCCATACTTTTCGTAGATGTGCTTTTGTCCAGATTCTCGAATTGAGTCAATGTTCAGTTTGACAGCTAGTTTCTCAGCTTCCATCTCGATCAGTTTGTGAGCAATATGGCTGGTTCCAAGAATTTTGGGAGGAGGAAACTTCCTCTTGGCTGGTGCAGTTGGCGAATTTCGCTTTGTCTTTTCCAGGACGTCCAAAAGTCGTATGCCAACTACGTCTTCTGCTGCATATAATTGCAAGTGCATCAGCCTAGCTTCATTAGCTACAATGTCTTTGTACTCAAACTCATAGTAGTATTCTTAGATGAATTCCTCCTCTAATTCTTCCAATTTATCATTCAGTTCTTCAGTGATCCACAAGTCCATGCGAGGGAAAACTGCATGAATGGACTGATGCTTCCTGGCTTGTCGTGATTGTTTTCTTTTATCAGCAAGATGCAATCGATGCTCGAATATTTTTCTCTTTGATCCTTCTGGCAAGCTGGCTTCTATGTTCTTTAGCATCTCATCACTGTATTTCTTAAGTCAGTCAATCTGGACGTCTTCAAAGTCGTTCAGCCATTTCTTGTTAACTAGCTGGTTCTTGGATGCTCCGGCCAGTTTGGCAAGTGCAACGATCTCATCAGGAATGAGAGGCGCATCTTCTTTTCCAATTATTTGATCACCTTTAGCTTCAATAACTTGAGCAAGGAGAACAGCTTTATATCTTCAAGAGTCTTTCCTGCTTTTGTGACAAACTCTTTAGCAACTTTTTATTGTTGATCCTTTTCAACTTCCAACTCCGATTCTTTTGTCAGTTTCTCCTCTTCCCCCTTTTGGCATCAACAACAAGGGAGCCAACTGCTTCTTTGAGATAGAAGACTTCATCGTTGATTTTTGAGTTGGTATTGACAAAATATTGGTACAACAAATGGAATTGCTAATATGAAAAAAATATAAAAAAACTGGAAGATGAAAGTGTAGATGACGTTGATAGCCCTGGTAACGACTAACTGGTGTATGGGAGGGAATAAACCAGTACCGATTTTTCAAACTTGAAATCGAATCACTGAGGAAACTAGGTCAGTTCGCTCAACAATTGAGAGAGGCAGTTGGAGTTGATCACACACTTAGGCGCACAACTGACTTCTTTGGCTGAGGGTCAACTGTGTGGTCTAACTGCGGGTTTAAAGAATTAAGCTATGCGGAAGTTCGTGGAAATTTAAAGCTCGTTACTTAAACTGAAATCTTATGAAAATGGGAAAGATCAAGTTCCCAAAACTTAGTGCAGTTTGTATGCAGAGTCAGTTGGTTAGATAAAAGAAAAGTAAAATACTGAAAGTAAATGACACAGTATTTTAACGTGCTTATCAAACGTTCCACTTGTTTTGCGGGTACCAAACAACCTAACCAGTTCGACTACGGGTTCGACCAAACCTTACAACACTTTTTCGGGCAAGTGTACAACCTAGTCTTAGATTGCGGATTCTAAGGGACATAGTCTTAGATTGCGGGTTCTAAGGAACCTAGTCTTAGATTTCGGGTTCTAAGGGACCTAGTGTCTTTGATTTCGGGTTCAAATACAGACCTGAGGTTTTGGGGTTGAGGATTTTTTTGAACTATGAAGCCTTTTACGCTGAGAGAAGTGGAGGCTTCTTCCTAAAACTTAGAAACTCGTTCTTTTGGGAGAGAGTCTACTTAGAACACTGCAAGAACCTAAATTCTAGACTCGATCAAAGAAAGGGCTTTTTGAAAGGCTAGATGGAAGAACAGAAGGAGGTGTGAGCACTCGACTTCTATTGGTTCTTCGACTTGATTGTTCTTGCTCTGGAGAGAGATTCTGCTTAAATTGGGCGTGTGCTACTTTGCACGTATATTTTTTCACTTTTCACTTTGTTGTAATCTCTCTGATCATCTCTCTCTTCTTCAATGGGGAGAGACCTCTATTTAAATAAAGGGAGATCTAATTAGCCGTTCAAAAGAGTCGTTTGATCTCTGCCAAAAGCATGACACTCCACCTGCTTCACTGCAAGCTTTCCTAAAATGGTAACTGTGATCTTTGGTTTATGCACGTCTCTGTGGTCGGTCCATTTATAGTAAGTTTACAGGCTGATTTGTGCTTCCGAGTAGATTTCAACTCTTCTGCCTTAAACGTCTTTAAAGTCTTCTTTTCTCAGCTTTGTGACGTCTGACTTCTACACAACTTCTCTTCATGTTTGTACTGCATGGCTCTGTTATGGAATCAGCTGAGTTGTGCTCTAAGTGATCAAGTTCTTCTTGAACTGCCTTACTAAGATTGGCTGACTTCCTGTAAAGATAAAAATACGCTACGCTCCAACAGTGAGCTTAAGTTAAATTCAAACTGATGGCTTTCATTTACTCAGTTGGGGTTAGTTGGATTTTGGTATAAATCAAAAGCTTTATTAATTTTCCCAACAACGTTTATAGTGATAAAAAATTGAAGATAGGAAAGAAATAAGTAGAAGATAATTAAATTAATTACGTATTGTTAGTGTAGATACTAATTAGTTACTATGAAATATTGTTTCTATATATTGTTAATTTATTTAATAATAAATTTAATTATATGGTTGACTCCCCCAATCGTATCTAACATCGCTACATCAATAATACTTATTATTTTTTTGTTATTTATACCACCCATGTATGAGGTGATATAAATTTATATTTCAAGAAATTATAACAATAAATTATTATGATTTCACCATTTACCATACTATTTTAATTTCACCATTTTACCATATATAATTACTATATATTGAATAGAATTGAATGCTTGATTCAAAATATAATACTAAATTTTTATACGTATTATCAAACCTTATTTCATACTGGATCAATAGCAATGAAACCTTAATTATTAAAATAATATTTAATCTAATCAAAATTCACCCAAAAGAATAGAATAATGCGCAAAATCTCTGAAATCCATACTTAAAATTCGTGATGCATGGCATAATCTCCTCCCTCTCCACATATATAAATCAAATGACGAAAACAATTCAGCATACGCAAAAATTAAAAATGGCCTCAATAATTTCCATCATTGTCTCGACAGTAATATTCTTGATAATTAATCCAATCTCATCCAGCCTCGTAGACGACATCTGCAACCACTTCCCCAAATTCGAAGAAAATAGTCTTTGCTATAGTGTATTTTACAATGATGGAGCTGCAACTGATGTGCAAGTACTCGCTCAATCCATAATCGACCAAACATACAGATTTGGCGCCGTACCAGCATCCCATAACATCGAAAACCTTCTCTCCAAAACCAACGACGCACAACTAAAGCAAGTCTACAACCTCTGCAAAAACTACTTCAGTGATGCACTCAGCTCCCTCTCTGCAGCCAATGCCAAACTCAAATCGCACGATTATCCCGGCATAAAGATGGATGTAAATGCCTTCTCCAGAGATGTTGCTTCGTGCAGGAAGACGTTTTCTTTGGCGCCGTCTAAGCGTATTGAAATTTTACATGATGTTGCTGTGGTTGAACTTTATAATAGTATTTTAGCTTTGACTATTGCCAAACTTTAGGTCTTTTTTGGTTGATGGTGTTGGGATATGATGTCTTTTTATTTGGGTCATTATAATAGATTGAATAAATTAAGTGAATGAATTATATATGATAAATGTTTCTATACACCGGTTGTATATTATACAATCGGATTAATCTGACCCGCGCGAGCCCATCCATAATCCACGTGCCCCTCATGGCGTAGACGCGCCCAACCTTTTTTTTTTTTTTTTTTTAACTTCTCGCTGCACTATATATATATATATATGTATATATATATATATATGATGTTGTTATTTTATTAAAGATGGGCTGCTGGCCTAGTGGCAATTGTGGGGTAAATCAAGAAGTCGCTCACCTGGATTCAAATCTCAGGTGATGCAAATTCATTTTTTTGGTTTTAATATTGTACTTCTTTTTTCAGTTTTTTTTTCCTATTTCTTTTGTTTTCTTTTTTTACATATACCTTTATTTGTTCTTTTCTTGTTTTTTGTTCTCTTTTTTCTTAATTTATTTTCTCAATTATTTTGATTTATTTATAAATTAATATTAGTTAATTTTACAACTATTACTTTTGTTCACGACAATATTTACTTTTATCTACAATAATTTGTACTTTTAATTATTTGGTTAAGTAATTATTTTCGTTAATAAAAATAACTATTGATATGAAGAAAGGTAATGTTTCACAATCATTACTTTTTTCACGACAATATTTACTTTTATTTATGACAACGTATACTTTTAATTATTTGATAAAGTAATTATAGTCCTGATGAAAAGTATTCATTGACATGAATAAAGGTAATATTTTTAAAATATTACTTTTTTTCACGACAATATTTACTTTCATTCACGACAACATGTACTTTTAGTAATTCGATCAAGTAATTATTATCGTAATTGTTTTGTGCATAACTGTTTTTACTTGAGTGATATTTGAGGATATTTTTGTGCTTAATTTGTGAGCATATTTGATGATTTTTTGAACGGTGAAACACGGCAACGAGAAGAAATAAGTGGAAGAAAAATGTAAGCCGTGGCTCAAAAGTAAGCCGCGGCTCAAAAGTAAGCTCGGGTCAATCACGCATAATCATAAGCCACCGCTCAATCATACGCCGCGGCTCAATTACCACTTCTCAATCATAGCCGTCGCTCAAGTTTTATTTTATTTAGTCAAATTCCGCGTAGATTTTCTCCGCTCCCACTTAACTTTGAGCCGTCGCTCATTAGTTGTTTAAATTATAAACTTGTAATTTTTTTAGGTTATCTTATCTTTTAGAGTCTGACGGCGATTTTCTCTGGTTTTGAACTTTTGATTTCTCTCTTTCATTTGGCCGGCTACTTTGCTTTCAGACTAACTTTAGTTTTGGAATTTGTAACGATAATCTGCATTTCGATATTATCTAGTCGTTGCCATTTAATTTTTCTAGTATTCATTTTTCTTTATTTGATTCGATCTAGATGTTTATTATTTGTGCTTAGTTAGATTTGCATTATTGATATGATTTATTATTGGCGTTCATTTTGATGTTTAGTATTCATGCTTGTTAATTAATTTACAGTTGTTAGTTTACGAATTTCCAGTGTTAGGATTTATATGCGGATAATCTTATTTAGTTGTTTTAGTTTATATTTATTGTGTTGTATTTAATTTCAGCCTAGATAATGAGGAGTGAGAGTGTCAGACCCAACCTATTGTTTAGAGTGTTTAGGATTGATTTCTTTTTGTGTATAGCATGATTAATCGCCCTGCTTAGAGTGGACTCGTGCGATTACGAGTCAATTCATAGGTGTTTTGGGTTGAGTCAAATTTTGGCGCCGTTGCCGGGGAGGGCTTTAGGCGTTTGGTTGTGTATTTTTTTCTGTGTTTATTTTATTTTATTTTTCTTTTGCTTGGATATTTTTGTTCCTCCGATGTGTTTGATTTGTTTGTTAGTGTTGTGTATGCAAGGTCGCCGAAGCTTGAAGACTAAGCTAGCACCTTATTTTGATAACATCAACCGACCTCGGGAGGTCTTATCTAGTTTGGAGGAAGAGTTCGAGCCCAATTCTACTGTTTGTGTGGAATCTGAGCTTCCAGAAAGAATAGTTCCCAATTCAAACCTGGAGGGTTTTGAAGAAGATAATTCTGTTAAATCCAACGAATCATTGGTAAACGGAAGTGACCGTGTAGAAGAAGTGCATTCAAACCACGATCAAGAAGATATGGCTGCAGAGGAAGCGCAGCTTATGGATACCTATTCCAAGCCTATTATTGAGGCTAAAACTTCGGCAATCGTTCTTCCAACGGCTGTTTGAAATTACGATTTGAAGCATAATTACTCCAGCATGCTTCCATCCTTTTACAGCATGCCCAACGAAGACGCACATAAATTTGTGCGTGAATTTTGCTCGGTGGTGCAATCTTTTCCTCTGTTGGATCTCACGGAGGATCAGTTAAAGCTCAAGTGTCTTCCGTACACTTTGAAACATCGGGCTCGAACATGGCTCTTATCATTGCCGTCAAATTCCATAAACATGTGGACGGACGCTTCTAAGAAGTTTATGCTGAAATTCTCTCACAATCACAAGACTCAGGAGATTCGAACACAGATTATGAATTTCATGCAAGCTGCCGACGAGCCTTTCCACGAGGCATGGGAGAGATTTCAAGAGCTTCTTCGGCAGTGCCCACAACATCAGCTGGAGCCGATTATGGTTAGCCAGTTCTTCTACAATGGGTTGCTTCAAACAACTCGGTTTATGGTGGACAACACTACATGGGGCAATATCGCTAAGAAGACTGCTACTGAGCTCAATCAGATTTTCCAGAGTTTAGCTGAGAGCTCCCAACAAAATTCGACCCATGGAAGATGGCTTGAAGCAAATGCAGTGACACCTAACTATGAGCTCCAGAAGCAGGTAGCAGGTATGATGAGAGAGCTACAACAGCTCAAGATGAGCCAGGTGGAAATTCCAACTCCTCCACCTCGTGAACCAAATGCCGAGAGTTATGGCATTTGTAGAGATTATGGGCATGAAGCCAATGAGTGTCA
Source organism: Schizonepeta tenuifolia (assembly GCA_029490685.1). NCBI lineage: Eukaryota > Viridiplantae > Streptophyta > Magnoliopsida > Lamiales > Lamiaceae > Schizonepeta > Schizonepeta tenuifolia. Next base: position 23,336,034 of record CM055957.1, read on the forward strand.
TAGGATGGGAGAGTACACACTAGAGGGGAAGCAGAAGTGTATTCTGCTCAAGGATACCCAGGAAGACCCCAGTTCGAGCAACGACCAATGTACAACCAAGGTTCAAATTATGGTTGGAAGGGTTAACACAGCTCACGATGGAGGAATTACGCCCCTAATCAAGGGGTGGGATCGAGTCAAAGCAATCAGTTTCACCGACCTCCACAGTAGATGGGTTATTCAAACCAACAACAATTCTATCCTCCTCAGCAGCAATTCCCATTCCCACAGCAACAGAATTTCAATCAGCAGTATCCATAGCAGTTTCAGCAGAATCCACAGCAGTTTCAGCAATATCAACAGATTCCCATGCAACAAGGGAATTTTCAGTAGCAACAACAGTATCAGAATGGACCTCAGCAGTATCAGAAGCAAAATCCTCAAAAACTATCATTGAAGAGACGATGCAGTCTTTTATGGAGATGAGCAAGCAGAACATGGAGTCTCAGACAGCTACCATTAAGCGCCTTGAGACCACTGTTGGGCAACTTTCTGGTACGTTGAATCAGATTCAACAGCAGTAACAACCCGGAAAACTCCATGGACAAGGGTTGCAGCCTCACCAAGCTCAAGCTGTTACCGTTCTCCGCAGTGGAAGGATGGTTGATAATAAAGTAGAAATGCTTGTTGTGGAGTAACCTAAGGAAGTTAGCGTGGAGGAGCAAGCCAAGGAGAAGCTTACACTAAGGGAGTAAGAAAAATTGTAGAATGAGGAACCTGAGGTGAAGCTCCACAAGGCTTCCAAGCCATATAGGCCACCGGTCCCATATCCTAGCCGGTTGAGGAACGAGAAGCAAGATCAGTAGTTTACCAATTTCTACAATGTTTTGGCTAAGGTTAATGTGAACTTGCCCCTGCTAGACGTAATTCGGAATGTCCCGACTTATGTAAAGTTCTTCAAGGAGTTGGCCTTCAAGAAAAGGAGGTTTAAGGATAATGAGAAAATCCTTGTGTCCGAGGTTGCAAACTCTATCATGCAACAGCCTCTACCGCCTAAGCAACGTGATCCAGGTAGTTTTGTTATCAATATTGCTTTGGGGAATGGTAAGGAAGCCTCGGGTATGTTAGATTCAGGGGCTGGGATTATTTGATGCCTTACTCAATTTTTAAGCAAATAAAGTTAGGTAATTTGAAACCCACTCGTATATGTTTACAACTTGCAGAGAGATCTGTTAGGTATCCTCGCGGGGTAGTTTAGGATATCTTAGTAAAGGTGGGGGGATTGATTGTCCCAGTTGATTTTGTCGTGTTAGAAATAGGTGAAGTGCATGAAAATGAGAAACAACATACCTTGTTTCTAGGACGACCATTTATGGCTACTACTAATACGTTATTCGATGTGAAAAATGGAACAATAAAAATGACCGTATTAGGAGAGTCTGTATCTTTTTCTGTGCATCGTAGTCGAGCTATGCCATCATCGGCTCTTACTAATGAATGTTATTATATAGATACTATTGATATCTTGGTCGAGATGGTCTTTGTGTAGGAACAAGAATTTGTTGAGGTTTTTGCAGGGTCAGCAGATATGGAAGAATTTACTCGGGAACCCGAGGACGGAGAAAGGGAATTCACGGCTCAATTCCCTATTGATGGGCCCATGGTACCTAGGGATACCATGAAGAATGAAAAACCAAAGCTGGAACTTAATGAGCTCCCCAAAAACCTTAAGTATGTGTTTTTGGAAGATATTGAGGGGAAGCCAGTGATCATATCTAGCGAGCTCACATATGAGCAAGAGGCAGCTTTGATGGTAGTTTTGAGGAGGAACAAGTTGGCTTTTGGATGGAACTTAGCCGACATTCGAGGAATAAGTCCAGCTACATGCATGAATAGGATCCACTTAGAAAAGGGGGCGAGACCCAAGAGAGATGGTCAAAGGAGATTAAATCCTGTTCTTATGGAGGTGGTGCGCAAAGAACTACTTAAGCTATTAGCAGATGGAATTATTTTTCCTATTGCTGATTGTGAGTGGGTGAGCCCAGTGCATGTTGTACCTAAAAAAGGTGGAATCACGGTCATACTCAATAACCGGAATGAGTTGGTGCCAACCCATCCTATTACAGAATGGCACATGTGCATTGACTTTAGGAAATTGAATCCTGCCACCAAACAGGATCATTTCACTCTCCCTTTTATTGATCAAATGTTAGATAGATTGGCTAGGCATGAATTTTATTGTTTTCTTGATGGTTTATCAGGTTATTACCAGATTGCAATTGCGTCGGAATATCAAGACAAGATGGCTTTCACCACTCCGTTTGGCACGTTTGGCTGTAAGAGGATGCCATTTGGCTTGTGCAATGCACTAGGGACTCTCCAACGGTGCATGATAGCGATCTTTTCGGAGATGATAGGTAATTTTGTGGAAATTTTTATGGATGATTTCTCCGTGTTTGGTCAGTCTTTCGATGATTGTTTAGGAAAGATTGATTTAGTGTTGAAAAGGTGCATTGAGAGTGGTTTAATGTTAAGTTGGGAAAAGAGTCACTTTATGGTGACGAGTGGAATTGTGCTTGGTCATGTTGTGTCTAAAAATGGCATAGAGGTTGATAAGGCTAAAGTTGGGGTTATTGAAAAATTACCTCCTCCCATAGATGTGAAGGGTGTTAGGAGTTTCTTAGGTCATGCCGATTTTTATCGGCGTTTTATTAAGGATTTCTCAAAGATTAGCCAACCTCTATGTAGATTGCTTTCTCAAAAGGTTCCCTTTCATTTTGATGACTCTTGTATGCATGCTTTTGAGTTGCTAAAGTTGAAGTTAAGTACTGCTCCCGTGATTGTTGCCCTTGATTGGTCTATGTCGTTTGAAATTATGTGTGATGTTTCTAATTCTGCGGTAGGAGCATTGCTTGGTCAACGTGTGGATAAAATGTTGTGTGTGACTTATTATGCTAGTTTGACACTGAACAATGCTCAAATAAATTACACCACAACTGAAAAAGAGTTGCTTGCTGTGGTATTTGCTTTAGATAACTTTCGTGCTTATATTATTGGTTCTAAAGTAATTGTTCATAGTGATCATGCTGCTCTGAGATATCTGTTGACTAAGGAACATGCCAAACCACGTCTTATTCGCTGGATTTTGTTGTTGCAAGAATTTGATGTGGAAATTAAGGATAGAAAAGGGAGTGAAAACTCTGTGGCTAATCATTTGTCTAGATTGGAACATAATGTTGTTGAATCTAGTCATAGTGTTATTCCTGATTCTTTTCCTTTTGATCATGCATATGAACTTACCTCTATGCCTTGGTTTGCTGATATTGTGAACTATCTGCCATGTGGAGAGTTAAGACCAAATCTAACGTCCTAGGAGAGGAAAATATTTCTTGCTATGTGCAGGCATTATTACTGGGAAGATCCATATCTTTTCAAGTTGGGAAAAGATGAGGTAGTTCGAAGATGTGTACCAGTAGAGGAGCAACAACAAGTTCTAAGCTTGTGCCATATGGCCCATAGTGGTGGACATTTTGGTGGACAGAAAACGACTCATAAAGTTCTCCAATCTGGTTTATTCTGGCCATCTCGGTTTAAATATGCACACACTTTTTACCTTGTATGTGATAGGTGTCAAAGAGTAGGAACTATTTTGACGTAAAAATGAGATGCCTCTTGTGGATTTGAGTATATTTTGCTTACTGTTGATTACGTGTCCAAATGGTTAGAGGCAATTCCCACACGGACAAGTGATGCTAATGTGGTGTTGAAGTTTGTGCAGGAAAACATTCTTTGCAGGTTTGGATTTCCAAAGGCCATTATTAGTGATGGTAGCAAGCATTTCTGTAATAAGCTGTTTGCGAAACTTATGACAAAGAATGGTATCACACATAAGGTGGCCACACCTTACCACCCTCAGACTTCCGGCCAACCTGAGACAAGCAACAGACAAATTAAAGGAATTTTGGAAAAAATGGTTCAGCCGTCGCGTAAGGATTGGTCGTTGAAGCTCAATGACGCGCTGTGGGTATATAGAACAACCTTTAAAGGAGTACTCGGGATGAGTCTATATTGCCTTGTATATGGAAAGGTGTACCACTTGCCCGTGGAGATTGAGCATAGAGCATAGAGTATATTGGGCCATTAAGGCCACAAATTGCGATCTCGATTCCGCAGTGAAGCAGTGTATGCTGCAGATGGAAGAATTGGATGAGTTACGCAATGAGGCGTATAAAATGCCCGAATATACAAGGATAAGGTGAAACAGCTCCATGATCGCCGTATTTCTCACAAAGAGCTTAGCTCAGGAATGAAAGTTCTTTTATTCAACTCTAGATTGAAGTTATTTCTGGGCAAGTTGAAATCTCGATGGAGTGGTCCGTTCATCCTTAAAGAAGTATTGAATCATGGAGAAGTAGAGTTGGGCAAGGAGAACACCAATGAGAGTTTTACCGTGAATGGTCATAGGGTGAAACCTTATTTGGAACATGGTTCTGCGCCCGTCGTAGTGGAGTCTCAAACACTCCATGATCCGACTTCTTAAGAGTATTCTTGTGTCGAGCTCTCGACTTTAACTAGAGTGCTTAGTCGGAGGCAACCCATATTTTCTTTTTCACTTCTATTCAATTTCAGCATTTTAGTGGTTCTTTTTTTTGTGTTACTTGGTATTCTATTTTATTATAGTCCTGATTTATTTTTTCTTATTTTTGCAAGTGGGTGAATGTTTTGTAAGAGAATATTTGAGATGGAGACTACAGGATGTCGCAGATGGCAAGCACGGCCGCTAATATTCCAGCGGCCGCTCATAATTCTTTTTAGTGTTTTGCGCATATGGAGAGTGCAGCCTCTCATATTTTAGCCGCCGTTTTAATTCCTTTGGGTGATTTTGCCGTAGTTGAAGAGCGTGATCGCTCATCTATAAGCGGCCACGTATTTTATTTTCATGGAGGAATACCGCAGTCGGGCATCGCGATCGTTCATATATTCACTGTCACTCATTCCCCCAAAAAAAAAAAAAAAAAACGGTAACCCTATTTCATTTCTTGTAAGCCGCCGCTTACTCCATTCTCCATTATCTCTTTGCTCTCAAAATACTCTAACCCATGCACTGCGGCGGTTTCTCCTTCAACATAGTCGCCACTCGTGTTACACCAGCCATCATTCCGTACCACCATCATTGCTCATTTGGTCTAATCGATCCTATCATAGCTGCTGCTAATCTTCTACAGCGGCCTCACCATCGCCACCGCTCATTCTCTACAGTGGAGTCAATCGCCGTCACCACTCATTCTCTACAGCGGTCTCAATCGCCGCCGCTGCTCATTCTCTACAGCGGTCTCAATCGCCGTCACTTATCCTCTACAGCGGCCTCTCAATCATCATTGCTCAAGTCATTCGCGGCCGCTATTTCTAGTTGCGGTTTTCTATTAGCCGCCGATTGTTGTCGTCGCTCTTCCCATAATAGCCACCGTTCATCTTCTCCATTTTACGCGATCGTTCCTGCTGCACCGGCTATCCAGTTCATTGTATGGTTTCTCAACATGGTTCGCACCTAACAGGTTGATCCACAAGTACAAGCCCGACTTGAACGTAAGGAAAATGAATGCAAAGAGCGTGCCGCCCATTGGGGTGCACCATTTCAGCTGTACTCAAATGTAGAAGCTGAAATTTTTCAGCGCTCATCTCGGAAGGAATTTCCCGCACCACGCACTATTGAATGGCTTGAAGTGGAGACTTTTCAATTAACCTCTCAGGTGAAGCACTACCTCACTTTATTGGGATTGGATAAATTTGCTTATATGTGCTTTCATGGTTATACTCCACTAGCATATGAATTTCTAGTGAGTTTGGAATTTACTTCTAATTGGAGGTCTATTACATGGTAATACCACGGCTGATGAATCAAGTATTTAAATTTAATTTGTTTGGGGTTACAGAACGACCAAAGGAATTTGATTTGAAAAGTGCATGGTTTGAGATATCTGGTTTTAAAAATTGGGCTACTGTTAGAGTACCTGTAGGTCTCATAATTGATCCGGCATTGGCTATTTGTCATAAGTTTATAGCTTATAGTATTTCAGGAAAAGAGCAGGCTAACAAGGTCAATGCAGACGAGCTCTTTATGTTGTGGTCTGTTTATAAGGGCCAACAAGTTTGTCCAATCTGGTTTCTTTGGCGAAGCTTACACAGAGTTCAAAATCATGCGAAGGCCCTTCCTTCTTTGTCACAATATGCTACTGGGCTTGCCAAACATTTTGAATTGACCGATCGAGATAGGGATCCTTCACAGTACACTCGCATGATACAATGTATCTCGGTGCATTTTTCTGAGTATCAAAGTGTTGGACGCCCAGATGGTCACTTAATTGAGCATTCGGAACGGCGTATTTTTTAGAAATGCCGCCATGAGGAAGGACCTACTACTGCTATGGATATAGATACTAATGGTGCCGGCCCGTCACTTGGACCTCCTTCAGTTACTGTGCCTTTTGCTTCCACTTCTCAGTCGGTCCCCAACCCTTCTCCGCCTGTTGATTTTCAGTGACTCAGCGATCAATTGATGGTTTTCAGACTCATTTTGACACTTTCTTTGGCGAGTTTCGCCAAGATGTTTATGGTCGATTCGATCAGCTTAGTGGGCGAATAGATGAGATGTATGGTTGGATGAGTGACATGACGGGGCATATGGGTAGGCTTGAAGGACATGTCACTCCCCTTTCCAGCCAACTTCATGATATGTATAGTCATCTCACAATGGTTCATGAAACAGTTGATCATTTGAGAGAATATACTTCCTCTTGGGATGGACACATGGATTCTCTCCACACTCAGATAAGAGACACTAACGCTCATGTTCTTGCTTTGCAAGTACAGTGGAATGATTGGACACTCAATGCTCCACTGCTTTAGTACCAACCACCACAGGATCCGCCTGCGAATGCGTGACTGATCACAACGGTTTGTTTTATATATAAGTTCTCTCTTTTGGCTTTCTTTTCGTATGCTATTGTCTTGGTGGTCCGATTTCTTTTTGTTATGAATTGTCTATATCTGTTGCCTTGAGGGTAAGACCATCTCTTTGTGTAGGGGGGAAGTTGGTTTATTTATGTGGTTGGAAATTTTTATTTTGTGTGCTCTTTTGGTCAAATGATTTCCCTGCACGTTGTTGATGTTTGAACTCGAAATTCTTTGTATGAACCTTTTGAAGATGTGGTTCAAAGTATGATATTCGGGGTGTGAAAGCTGGTGGTTATGTCTTGTTCTGTCATTTATGCGTGTTTCTTGTTGGGTGGAATTAGTTGAAATTCTAGTTGTAACTTGTTGTTAAGCATTTAAGTCGTGATTTGTCAGGTAGATGCTAGAGGGAGTGTTTTCATTGTGATTGCCTATGATCTTATTTTGAAATATGTAATGAGAAGTTAATTGTTGTTTAAAATTTTATAGCTTTGTATTTCTACTCCTCTGGTTATTTACTATGAGTATGGGAAACCATGTGAAAATACTTTGGAATACCTCTAAAAGTTTCGATCCCACGAAAATTGACTCATCTATATTAAAAAAAAAGGGATGAAATAGTGTGGATTTAGAGTAAGGTTTATGAAGGCAGTCCCATTAGGGAATTCACCTCTAGTGGAGAATTAGGTCTGATCGAATCATTGTGCTTTATGACTATGTTACTTGTTAAATTTTGAGTGTTGTACATCCTCGAGAGATATGTGTATTTGGAGAGCTTGATCTGGTTGGATGAATGCTTGGTTGAAATTGAGCACTTGTTGAATTGATCTTTTAAGGAATTCATATAATTTTGCATGAGGACAAGAAAAAGGCTAAGTGTGGAGGAGTTGTTTTGTGCATAACTGATTTTACTTGAGTGATCTTTGAGGATATTTTTGTGCTTAATTTGTGAGCATATTTGATAATTTTTGAATTAGTTTTGCAGGTGATTGAAAAGAATAGGAGAACGGTGAAACAGGGCAACGAGAAGAAATAAGTGGAAGAAAAATGTAAGCCATGGCTCAAAAGTAAGCCACGACTCAATCAAGCATAATCATAAGCCACCGTTCAATCATACGCCGCAGCTCAATTACCACCGCTCAATCATAGCCGTTGCTCAAGTTTTATTTTATTTAGTCAAATTCCGTGTAGATTTTCTCTGCTCTCGCTTAACTCTGAGCCGTCGCTCATTAGTTGTTTAAATTAGAAAGTTGTAATTTTTTTAGGTTATCTTATCGTTTAGACGCTGACGACGATTTTCTCTTGTTTTGAACTTTTGATTTTTCTCTTTCATTTGGCCGGCTACTTGCTTTCAGACTAACTTTGCTTTTGAAATTTGTAAAGATCATCTGCATTTCAATATTATCTAGTCGTTGCCATTTAATTTTTTCAGTATTCATTTTTCTTTTTTTGACTTGATCTAGATGTTTACTATTTGTGCTTAGTTGGATTTGCATTATTGATATGATTTATTATTGGCGTTCATTTTGATGTTTAGTATTCGTGCTTGTTAATTAATTTACAGTTGTTAGTTTATAATTTCCAGTGTTAGGATTTATATGCGGATAATCTTATTTACTTGTTTTAGTTTATATTTATTGTGTTGTGTTTAATTTCAGCCTAGATAATGAGGAGTGAGAGTGTCAGACCCAACCTATTGTTTAGAGTGTTTAGAATTTATTGCTTTTTGTGTATAGTATGATTAATCGCCCTGCTTATCCTTCCTTGAGATACGACTTGGGTTAGCTTATCACACTATAATGACCTCGTGCGATTAAGAGTCAATTCATAGGTGTTTTCGGTTGAGTCAGTAATGAAAAATAATCATTGATATAAACAAAGGTAACGTTTCAATAATATTACTTTTCTTCACAACAATATTTACTTTTATTCACAACAACTTGTATTTTTAATAAGGGATAATTGTCTGTAAATCCTCAACCTTTCCTCAAATTCGGGAATTGTATATGACTTTTTAATTTTCGCATAGATAACCTTAATCGGCCATTTTCTTCTGATTTTGCAACTCCGATCGAATTCCTCCAATTTTTTTCTAACGTGGCTTCTCGGAATTCCACGCTGGAGGCCGAAAATGACACGTTGGACACCGGAGTAGACAAAACGACGTCGTTTTGATAACTTCAACTTAAAATAAAAAAAAATATGCCAACTCATTTTATAAAAAAACAAAAAACAAAAAACAAAAAAAAGCTTCTTCTCTCTCTCCTGTTCTTCTTCTATCTCTCCTTCTGCCGCCGTCGCCACCGGTTGCCGCCGCCGCCAATGGTGGTGCAGCGCATCTCTCCTTCTTCCTCCCCTTTTCTGCACAACAACCACCACTGAAAAGAATGACTAACCCAGTCCCTCACGATGCTCATCACCATCGCTCCAATCATCCCTCCAACTTCTCCGACCACCGCCAAAATTAAAGCTCATCAAAATCCCTCTCATCGACACTCTCTTCTACCGCCCACCACCACGTCACCGCCTCTCCTCCCCCACCCCTCTCTTAGTCACCCACTCCACCATCTCCGACCGGACATATCGAAATCGAACACGACCACTTCCTTCGCCGCCACCAACAACTTCTCCTTCTCTTCCACCGCCGCCTGTTCAACGCCTCTCCTCTCCAGCTCTGTTATAATCGATAAAGGGGTCGTCGCAGCAGAGCCTCTCTTCTTCTTCCTCCCTTTTTCTGCAACAGAAACCACCGCCTCTCCCCCACCCTATTTCCGACTTCAACGGCGCCATCCCTTTCATCGACCGCGACCCTGACCTCTTCTCTCTCTTCCTCTCTCTCCTCCGCACAGGAAACCTCCCCTCCAAAGCCAAATCCTTCGATATGCAGGACCTAATCTTCTACGGCGTCGAGAATCTCCTCTCAACTCCCAATCAAACCATACCCAATTCGACGCCTTCAACCTCGACAAATCCCTAATCCTCCCCCTCAACGGCAGCGATTCGCCGTCGGCGATCTCCACCACGCCCTACGGCTCGCTCCACGTCGCCCACGGTAGCAAAATCACCTCCTTCGACTGGGGATGGAGAGAAAGAGAAGATGGGTTATGGATTGAATCTGTGTACTTGCGAGAGAGAGAGAAAAGTGTGGATTTCATTTTTTTTAAATGGGTGTAAAACGACGTCATTTTAGTTTAGTTTGCCGGCACGGTATGTCCAGCGTGGAATTCCGAGAAGCCACGTCAGAAAAAAATTGGGGGAATTTGATCGGAGTTGCAAAATCAGAAGAAAATGGCCGATTAAGGTTATCTGTGCGAAAATTAAAAAGTCATATACAATTCCCGAATTTGAGGAAAGGTTGAGGATTTACAGACAATTATCCCTTTTAATAATTCGATCAAGTAATTATTATCGTAATGAAAAATAATCATTGATATGAACAAATATAATGTTTTAAAAATTTACATTTTAAATGTAATAAGTTTAAAAAATAAAAAATTGAAAAAATATATAAAATGAATAACTGGACACAACATAATCAAAGAAATATTAAGAAAAAATGGAAAAAATAAAAATTACTTTAAAAAAGATTATATGAAGAATAAATAATTAAAAAAAATAGAAACAACAAATAAACAGAATAACAGGTAAGAAACAACATAATGGAGAAGAAAAAATAAAGAAAGAAACAAAAAAGAAAAAGAAAAAACTAATAAAAAATAAGGCATTAAAAAGTAAAAGCCCAATACTATAAATACTTAGATGTACGTGCAATATCATAAAAGAAGCAGTAGCCTAGTGGCATAGCGCCACAACTTAAGGTGTTGCGTTCAGAGGTCGAGTGTTCAATTCTTCAAAAGTTGGAGCAGCGCTGAATTCTTTTTTTTTTTTAAATACATGGGGCGTGGGTCAGCGGGTCAAACCTAACCCGGGTTTGACCCGGCTGACCCGATTGTATACTAAATAATTGGTGAAACTTAAGGATGGTATGTACCCTATTTTTGTCCATTTTTAAAATTTAGAGATGGACTTGGGTGAAACTAGTTGCATACAATGCAACCGGTTCGACCCGATCCGGGCCGGATTCGAATCCGCGTCTTTTTTTTTAATTTTTTTTTCTGACCGTGTTCAATGTAAATAATTGATGTTCGTCGTAATTAACTAAAGGTTTTCCAGCTTAATGGTGCAAGGCTCGGCTCTCTTACTGAAGGTCACGTGTTCAATACTCTGTGACAACGCCTTATTTTATTTAAGGCGTTTCTCCTTTTAATTTTGACTGTTGATTAGGACACTTTCTTATGTGTCCTAATATCTTGTTTATATATTATATCATTTTCGTTTTTTCTTCATCAATTTTTTTGAATCATTAGTTAAAAAAAATTGATCTACAAAATTATAAATAAATTCTATATGGAAATTAAATAAACCCAAATTATGAATTAATAAACCATAAGGGGATTGGTTAATATTAAAAAAATAAAAAAAAAATTACTTTGCTTAATGACAATACGTATTTTTATTACGACAACATGTACTTTTAATATTTAATTAAGTAATTATTATCGTGACTAAAAGTAATTTTTGATATGAAGAAAAGTAATGTTTCAAAAATATTACTTTTTTCACAACAATTGTTATTTTTATTCACGAGAACATGTACTTTAAGTTACTCTCTCCGTCCCGTTCAACATGTCTCACTTTTTTTGTTGTGTAAATTGTGTGTTTAATGTAATGATTAAAGTGATATAAAGTATTTTTTAATTGATAAAGCGATATAAAATGTTTCTGAAGTGACAAAAAGTGATACAAAGTGGTTTTGATAAAGTGAATAAAATGATTTCTTAATTATTTCCTTAAAAGGAAATGAGACATGTTGAACGGGATGTCCAAAAAGAAAAGTGAGACATGTTTGTTAAGTACTAATTATTGTCATAATAAAAAAATAGGGAAATGATTTTATGTCACAGCCCCAAATCCCAAGGGACGGCAAAGCCGGGGTGCGACTAGGGGTTGGATTAAAGAAGCGGGGAAGAAGGGGGATAAATGAATAAACAGACAACGATTAAACGACAACTGATATCTATGAACAGATTTTATATTCAAAGAAAGAGAGAGTCGACCTTGAAGGGTCGCTCGACAAGTTGTTCAAAAGTTAACTAAGTTCATTGTATGGGACTTAGACCAAAAAGGTTTACATTAACTCAAAAGATTGGCAGCGGAAAGCGTAAAGCTAGATACAAGTTCTTCTTCCTAACTACAACTCTTTACTCAACCTCCGCCGCTCCCGTCACTCAACCTACACATTTATAAAACATATGCAGGGCTAAGTATAAACATACTTAGTGGGCACATTGCCGAAAACATATAATAAGTATAGATTAAATCAGGCATCTTGATAAATAGCGCATCGAGGTTTTTCAACAAATACCCGAGCCTACTAAACATTTTCTTTCACTTTCACAATATAGCTTGGCCAAGCCTTTTACTTGATGTTACGTTCAAACTTGCCCAACTTCTGTTTCAATGCCGGGGGAGAGTATACTTCTCCCGCGCATGTTCTATTCACCGTGGCTGGCTACCCCTCAACAGGGTACCACACACACCGACTACCGTGTACACTAAAACCCTGGAAAAATCCTTTCTGGTTAACTCAGAAGTCCGATCGATTAGTTAACCCCTTTTTGGCTAACTCAGAAAGGCACAACAAAACTCACATAAAACAAATATTTTCATGGCTTGATAATCACTTTAAAACATAGTTATAAAGCGATAAGTAAACATTTTCGAGCATCGCTCATTTGATTTGATATATAGAAAGTCCACCTTAGGCGATTTACAGAACGACTAAAGCTTCCGTCTTCTGTCTTCCGTCCTGTCTTTGGCGCTGACTTCCTCCTTTTATCGTAAATAAAAAAACTTTAAAACTCGATCGCAACGATAAAAGAAACAGGAAATCGAAACTGATTTTAGTCTTTTAGGCCTTTGCACTTTACTACTTTCTTTGATTAACGAATAAACGAGACTCGATAAATTCTCGTTTGGAAACAGACTCGGCTCATTTCTCGACACTTAGGTCAGTAGATAATTGGATGTTGATAACTTATAACGACTTAGAAGTTCGCAAGGAACGAAGTTGAAACGGATTCAACTTAAGAAATTAGGTTTTCATTAGTTTCTGCACAAAGCAGAGGTTCTGGAGTACATACAGAACATGTTTCATCGAATCGGGGGATTTAATTTATACCAAAAGAAAGCTACGGATGTCTAGTTTACTCTCCAATTTACGGATCTCGATTTCGTTAAGCGAGCTAAAAGTTATGACAGTTTCCGTGAAATGTCACAAAACAGTCCGCGCGAAACCCTAATGCTCGATAAAACTCGACGCACGATTCCCTAGGTTCGATCAATGCTATTCCATTTTTATCTTTACGAAATTTCCATCTTAAGGCAGTCAACATGCATGATCTTTTATGACGAACTCCTTCTCATTTCTCGATTAGAAACTCGACGTATAATTACTCGTCTTTCAACTAATCCAATTACTAAACCAATTCAATTTCAAATTCAAATTCAATTTCTATTTCGTTTATAAACTATAACTCATAACATCTCGTATCTCGGATGAAAATATCGTCAACTACAATTTCGTTCGTTTATCAAAAACAATCATTAATAACCGATTAATTTTCCTTATTCGACTTTTCTATCGACATTTAATCTCGTTTCTTCGTCTCTTAACAAAATTCCAATCTTCTTAGAATTCGTTCAAATTTTCCGGTTACGATCATTAACTAACAAGATTAACAAATATTCAAATCACATATCTAAATCATTATCTAATCTCGACTTATCGACGATTCCTCATCTCTTAGCAAAAATCCGACGTTCTCCGATTTTGTTCAAAGTTCACAATATCGATCATCATCTATCTAGAATCACTAATACGTAAACCATATACTCAAATCATTAACGAATCTCCACTTATCGACGGGTTTTCGTCTCTTACGATTTTCATTTTATTTTTAGAAAAATTCCAATAAATTCTATAATCATCCTCAAACATACTATATCTCATTTCTATTATCATTTCATGCAAATCATAACATCTTCTACATCAAATCATCAATTATTTCTCTCTAACATTTCTATTTTATTATTTTTAGAAAATTTTAAAATAATTCATGCAATCATCTATCATCATATAGAACACTAATCCATCAATCAATTATCAAGAAAATCGAACTACATCAAACCCCTAATTCCTCTATAAATTTTGGTATTGACAAACAAATTAGGAGGGATGATTTCTTCATGATTTCAATCCATAAAACCAATCCTAAGCATACTATAACATATATTAATCAAAGAATTATCATCCTACTTCATCTCCAATTTTTCGAAAAAAAAAACAAATTGATGGAAAATGATTTTTGTTCGGTTCAATACGTAGAAGAAGTTCCTACCTTGTCGAATATGGAATCGGATCTAAGATCGATCGGTAGACGAGAGACTTGTGGAGCTTGAGAGAGCTTGAAGAACACTTTAATGGAAGAAAATGAGAGAGAATAGAGTGAGGGAGAAGGTGGCGGATGGAAATGGGGGAGAGAGGTGATGAGGTGTTAAGTTAATAACATAAAGTAGAAAATAAACTAACAAAGGGGTGAGTCATAGGATAGATGGCGGTTTAGGCCTAGATATTTTGTTGAAATATCGCGTTTTCGGGTCTAATACGACGTTATAAAAATCGAGAAATAATTGCTTAGACGGTTACGTTTTCGACGATATCTAATTCGATCGTTAGATTAGAAATAAATCACATACTCGGAAAGCATAATTTGTTTTTCAAAATCCGATAAAAAGTCGAGATAAGACAGTCCAAAATTCGCCCGAAAAAATCATAAAAACTGACTTTCTCTGGTGAACTCGTATCGAAGAAAAAGTGAATGTAAATTCTGACGGTTTTTCGATCTGAGTTTTCAGACGAAAATTTTATCGGACGCGAAAACCCTAATACAGTAGTCGTTCGACCGACTTCTGGAATTTATTTTCAGAAATGAATTTCACCGTTAGTCTTAGAATCGAAAATCCTTAACTTAGGTGTGCAAAGCCTTAATTAATAATTAAATTTTTATTTTGACGACAGAAGAATTATCCGGGGTATTACATCCTACCCCTCTAACAAGAAATTTCGTCCCGAAATTTGCATACCTTCTTCAAAAAGGTAAGAGTACTTCTCTTTCATCTTTTCTTCAAGTTCCCACGTGGCTTCTTCTTGCCCGTGGTGATTCCATAGCACTTTTACTATTGGTATCGACTTGGTTCTTAACTCTTGTACTTTTCGATCTAAGATCGATAATGGTTTTTCTTCATAACTCAAGTTGGATTCAAGAACAACGTCTTGCTGGTTAATTACGTGCTTAGGATCGAAAACATATTTTCTTAACTGAGATACGTGAAACACGTTATGGACACTTTCTAGACTTGGCGGTAAGGCCAATCTATAAGCAACAGGTCCTACTTTTTCAAGAATCTCATAAGGTCTTATAAACCTTGGTCTGAGTTTACCCTTAACACCGTATCTAACGATTCCTTTGGATGGTGAAATTTTGAGGAAAACCTTATCCCCAATTTCAAAACTAAGATTGGTTCGACGATCGTCGGCATAAGACTTCTGTCGGCTCTGGGCCTCTTTCATTCTAACTCGAATCTGTCGAATGATCTCGATCATTTCGCTGACCGCATCGGGTCCTAGGTTCTTTCTTTCACCTACTTCATCCCAATACAGTGGTGATCTACGTTTCTTTCCATACAAAGCCTCGTAAGGCGCCATTCCTATCGTCGCATGATAATTGTTATTGTACGCGAATTCAACTAAATGTAAGATATCTTCTCAATTCGCGCTTCGATCCAATACTACCGTTCTTAACATATCAACGAGTATCTGAATCGTTCTCTCGGCTTGTCCATCCGTCTGGGGGTGAAAAGTGGTACTAAAGTTAAGTTCGGAACCTAACTCTTTCTGCATCGTGATCCAAAATCTCGAAGTGAATTTGGCATCTCTATCTGATGTTATCGACTTTGGTATTCCGTGCAGACGTACAATCTCACGGACATACAGCTGTGCCAACTTCTCTGACCCGTAGGTGATCTTAATCGGTAGAAAGTGAGCTGATTTTGTGAGTCTATCAATAACTACCCAGATGGCAGTGTTTCCTCTTCTTGACTTAGGCAAACCTGTCACAAAATCCATAGCTATATCCTCCCATTTCCACTCTGGAATACTTAATGGCTGTAACAATCCGTATGGTCTTTGGTATAGAGCTTTCACTTGTTGACAAGCCAAACATCTTTCTACAAACGAGGCAACGTCTCGTTTTAAACCGTTCTACCAGAAATTCTTTCTCAAATCTTGATACATCTTCGTACTCCCTGGGTGTGTTGTATATGGCGTATCGTGAGCCTCACTCATGATATCGTTCTTCAATTTGTCGTCTTTAGGGATACAAAGTCTGTCTTCAAACAAAATCGCATTATCTGGTGCCTCGTAAAAATCGTCCGGTTTATCCGTTCTTATCTGTAGTCGAAGCTTCTCAGTTGACTCGTCCTTTCTCTGCGCACTTATGATTCTTTCTCGTAAGTCTGGTGTAGCTACGAGTGTTGCTATATAGTTTGTTATCGTTTCAGGTGCATCGAGCACTTCTAAGTCCATTTTCTCAAATTCTCGTACAAGAGCTTCTTCTTCAACAAAGAGACATCCTAACTTGGTTGGAGTCTTGCAACTCAGCGCGTCAGCTACCACGTTCGCTTTTCCTGGATGATAGTTGATTCCGCAATCATAATATTTGACTAATTCGAGCCATCTCTTTTGCCTCATGTTCAATTCCTTTTGCTCGAAAAGTACTTCAGACTCTTGTGGTCCGTAAAAATCTCACCCTAACACCATAGAGATGGTGTCTCCAAATCTTCAGCGCATGCACAACGGCTGCTAGTTCTAAGTCATTGGTTGGATACTCAACTTTATGAGGTCGAAGTTGTCGTGAAGCATAAGCTATCACCTTTCCATCTTGCATCAATACACAACCTAATCCGTTCTTCGAAGCATCTGTATAGACCACGTATTCCTTATTCGCTTCTGGCAGAGCCAACACTGGTGTTGTGGTTAACTTCTCCTTGAGTGTCTGAAAACTCTTCTCGCATTCATCCATCCATTTATACTTGTTTTCCTTCCGAAGTAGTTGCGTCATAGGTCTAGTAATTGTAGAAAATCCTTCGATCAATCTCCTATAATAGCCGGCTAAACCTAAGAAACTCCTACTTTCGTTTGGACTTGTTGGCGATTTCCAATCGCGTACTGCCTCCACCTTGGTAGGATCTACCTTGATGCCTTCTGCTGATACTATGTGTCCAAGGAACATCACTTCCTTCAGCCAAAACTTGCACTTACTGAATTTGGCGTAAAGCTTCTCAGTTCTAAGCGTTTCTAAAACTATTCTCAAGTGTTCCTTGTGTTCTTCCTCATTCTTAGAGTAAATGAGTATGTCGTCGATGAATACTAAGACGAATTTATCTAAGTACGGGTGAAAAATTCTATTCATGAGATCCATGAATACTGCGGAAGAGTTAGTCAAACCAAATGGCATAACTAGGAATTCGTAATGGCCATATCTGGTTCGGAAAGCAGTCTTAGGTATATCCTCGGGTTTGATTTTCAACTGATGATACCCAGATCTTAAGTCTACCTTTGAAAAGACTCCTGCGCCTTTAAGCTGATCAAAAACGTCTTCTATCCTTGGCAAAGGATACTTATTCTTAAGGGTGACCTTATTTAGCTCTCGATAGTCTATGCACATTCTCATAGAACCATCCTTCTTTCTGACGAACAAAACAGGTGCTCCCCACAGTGAAACACTCGGTCTAATGAATCCAAGGTCTAATAATTCTTGCAGCTGGATCTTAAGCTCTTCTAATTCTTTCGGCGCCATCATATATGGGGCTTTTGATTTGGGGGCCGATCCTGGTTCTAAGTCAATGGAAAAATCTATGTGACGGTCTGGTGGTAAACCGGGTAATATTTCTGGAAAGACGTCTTCATATTCATTAACAACTTTCACGTCTTGAATGGTCTTCTCGGCTCCTGGTTCTCCAACTAGGTACACAAGATAAGCTGTGCAACCCTTCTTCTTCATCAACTTCTTGGCTTGTAGGGCGGATATTATCGGTATTCTCTTGCCCATTGTAATCCCACGAAATTCTGTCGGCTCCTTTCCTGGTGGTTGAAAAGAGATTTTCCTTTCGTTGCAGAGAATCGTGGCATAATTCTCACACAACCAGTCCATTCCTAGGATTATATCTACGTCCCACATTATCATAACATTCAAATTTTTCGCCTTAACCTTAAGAGTTCCAATTTCTAATTCTAGGTTAGAGCAAACATGTGTGGAAGTAGTGATCTCTCTTGAAGGTGTAGCTACTCTCATAGCGTGTTCAGCTCGTACAGGTCTGATATCTAAGTTATCCGCACACGAACCAGCAATAAAAGAATGCGATGCGCCAGTATCAAATAGTATCTTAATAGGGATATTATGAAGTTTACCTATACCTGCTAGGTTTCCCTTACCCTTATTTTGCGCATTCTGTTTGATCGCACATGCCCTTGCATTCTGTTGCTGTTAAGCGTGCTGCTGGAACTGCTGCTGGGTCATCTGCTGTTGTGGCTGTGCCTGAATCGCCCTCAGAGGTTGGGGCTGTCCATACTGATTGTGTCCTGCCGCTTGCAACGGTTTCGGGCAGTACCTCTTAATGTGCCCCTTCTGCCCGCAATTGAAGCAACTCCCAGAATTTGCTTGATTATTTCCTTTCCATGGTCCTGTTTGACTATTTCCTTGTAAGTACAGTCTCGACTGACTGTTTCCCTGCCATGGCTTTTTGCCAAAATTGTTATTTGGGTTAGGCTGCTGATAGCCTTGCTGGTTTCCATTTCCTCTGATTTCCTTGATTATTGGAGTGCTGATAGTAGCCACTATTGTTTCCTCCTTCCCATTTCCTTTTCCCTTGATAGTTGTTATTGTTGTTGTTGTTGTAATAACCTCGATTCTGGGTTGGGGCTGGTGCGGGTGTTATAGTTTTGTTATCATCAGGCACTACGGCCTCCATCTCTAGGGCTCGCCCTAAAACTTCAGTGTAGCTCAGTCCTCCATAACTGGCTAAGGCAATTCCAAACTCATGCTTCAGTCCCCCACGGAACTTCTTCGCTATCTTATCTTCGGTATCAACCTGAGTAGGTGCATACCTTGACAATTCACAAAACTTGGCGTCGTACTCAGTTACTGTCATTTTCCCTTGTTTCATGTTATAGAACTCGGCCTCCTTCTGAGCCCTATACGTCTTAGGCACGTACTTATCATACAATGCTTCCTTAAATTCTTCCCAAGTGAAACAAGCCAGGTGCTCCGCGGGTATAACCTTCTATCGAGCTTTCCACCAGTAGTCAGCTGGTCCGGAAAGCTGGAACGCGACACACAGTAGTCGCTCCTCATCAGTACATCTGAGGAGTTTGAAAATTTTTTCAATAGATCGCACCCAAAGCTCAGCATCGCTTGGGTTTCCCGATCCGTTGAACACAGGTGGGTTGCGTTTAAGGAATAAGTCCTCAATGTCACGATGGGGTGGTGGTGGAGGTGGTGATGGTGATGGTGGTGGAGGGGTATTATGGTGTTCCTGTTCTTCTTCCCTTTCATTTTGTGCTTGACGTCTTCCACGTCCCCTAGGTCTACCAGGTCCTCTTCGATTGTTAACTACTCTTGGCGGCATTTTTTTTTGAAACTATAAGAACAGAACTCTCATTAGCACCTTACTTTTAAGCCTACTTTTACTTACTAACCCTTTTTCTTGTTTAAGTTGGGAAAAGAAAACTGATAATAGCTTCGATACTTAGCTCTTTAAACTTTTAACTTCTCGGTTTAAACTAGAATATTCATCTAAACTTTTTCTTCCAATCAAACTTAGAAGAAACTTTTCATAAGATTTAAGCCCACTCTCGGGTCATCATATATATATTATATACACGTCAAAAAGAATATTGATTTTGCCTCTAACGAGGACTTATACAAAAAGGTTAGACTACGACTAGTCTAAACTAGGCTAACTGCCTATCTATGTACCGGGTGCACTAACAAGTTGCATCTCCGTATCTACTGGGAGTACTAGAACGGAAACGATCCCAAAAACTTCCTATCCGTTTAGAGTATTACAAAACGAAGTCTACTGATCCGACTATGTACAAGACAAAAGGAACTTTTACTACTACTACGCGTTTAAGAAGCTCTGCTCAACAAGTTGCAGTCGAGTCACTACTGCCCTCTACGGCCTGCAACTCCTCAGGGTCCTCCTCAGGATCCTCCTCGGGGTCGTCCTCCATCGGATCCTCCTCCGGATCGTATTCCGGATCCTCCTCAGAATCTGAACTAAAGACGAGCTGCAGTGCCTCGTCAACCCTCAAGGTAGTGCCGTCCAAAAGTGTAAGTGGTGGTGGTGAAGGCACGTCTGAAGTAATCCTCTCGGAGTCTGAAACCAAGTAATCTGAGCTGGACACTACTGCACGCTTCTTCAGGGGAAGAAGGTGCTCAGGAAATGAACTAGACGCGTACAGCTCTGCAGAACGGGCTCTAGATGGCCCCGCCTCAAACTGTCCCCGGACTCTCGTCCATTCAGCACAAATCTCCTCCAGTGGTGTAAGAGGAGATGGTAACTCAAGCATCGCAGCAAGCTCTGCATCTCTCTCTAGGCACTCGTCTCCAAGAACTAACCCCTCACTAGGTGCAAGCATTGGCGGCAGCTCCAACAGTGCGGCAAACTCTGGGTCTAGGGCCAACGGCTCAGGCTCAAAATCGGGCACAGACTTTGTCGGAACGTGAAGGTAGGGAAGGTGCTCCTCAACTGGGATAGACCACATGACCCGACTATGAAAGAATTGCCTATGTATGGCTAGGGCAAAACCGGAAAAGTCACCGATCGGCTCGGGGTCATCACCGATCAGTGCAATGTGGTACCAGGCTATGGTATGCGCCCAACCGTACCACTCGTCGGGCAGCCGTACGGTCAAATCGGCCATCGCCTGACGCTTAGACACAAAGTGACGAGCTGCGTAGAAGCGTGCAACGAAGTCACTAACCAACTGCCTGATATCATGATTCGGGTCCACCTCATAGTCATAGTACTCGTCTAAGATCTCGTCCACTACTGTACGCTGTCTCAAAGGTCGACTCTTCTGAGCCGTAACACGTGTAGCAGGCATCCTACAAA
Organism: Schizonepeta tenuifolia; assembly: GCA_029490685.1. Taxonomy (NCBI): domain Eukaryota; kingdom Viridiplantae; phylum Streptophyta; class Magnoliopsida; order Lamiales; family Lamiaceae; genus Schizonepeta; species Schizonepeta tenuifolia. Next base: position 23,357,262 of record CM055957.1, read on the forward strand.
GTTTTTAAGAGAACACGGATCAGTAACTGGTAGGATAATTAACATATCTTAAAGAAATTCTTAAATTACAATTAGAATATTCCATTATTCAAAATTGCAATACTTAATTCACTTAATTACGGCTTATCTTAATCATCTAGCAATTTCAAGAAATTGCACTCAAACAATACATACAAACAAAACTTATTTCTCACGATTTCTTTTCCATTCTCTCATCTTATCAACTTATTTATTCTTATTCTTCATGGTATTCTTTATTTTATTTTCTTAAAAGGAAATTCTTACGGCTTTCATTTAAAAAGAACAAGTCGACTCCAATGAGTCTGTCGTTCATGTCACTTTAAGCAGGTGACATTCGTTTATTCTCTTTGATTCCCTTTATTCTGTCCTTTCCGATCCGATCGTTTCTTAGAAATTTTGGAACCAACGCTTCTTAGAACGTCTATGTTCTAAAAGAATCGGGAAGGCCTTAGAATTCGTCTAAATTCTCATAAACAAACATCTTGAATAAAGAAATTATTACTCACATAATTTCACATACTTTCACATAGTATAGCATTCATGCTTTCACATAGTTCACGTAATATCACAAAGTATAGCTTTTATACTTTAATCACATTCATACTTGCATACTTAAACAAATATTTCTTCTTTAAAAGAAAACACACTTCTGAAACTCTTTCCTTACTTTTCTTCTTTGGTTGATTCGACGTAGCGGGAGGTTGAGTTGTCGTCTACACTCTTAAACTTAGTGTTACGACCTAACTTTATTTGAAAGAAGACTTGGGTATAGAGTATATACAAATACTCTATCTTACTACTCGAAAGAAAATTGTATGCAGAGCAGAAACGACTACTCTGATACCACTCTGTCACAGCCCCAAATCCCGAGGAACGGCAAAGCCGGGATGCGAATAGGGGTTGGATTAAAGAAGCGGGGAAGAAGGGGGATAAATGAATAAACAGACAACGATTAAACGACAACTGATATCTATGAACAGATTTTATATTAAAAGAAAGAGAGAGTCGACCTTGAAGGGCTGCTCGACAAGTTGTTCAAAAGTTAACTAAGTTCATTGTACGGGACTTAAACCAAAAAGGTTTACATTAACTCAAAAGATTGGCAGCGGAAAGCGTAAAGCTAGATACAAGTTCTTCTTCCTAACTACAACTCTTTACTCAACCTCCGCCGCTCCCGTCACTCAACATGCACATTGATAAAATATATGCAGGGCTAAGTATAAACATACTTAGTGGGCACGTTGCCGAAAACATATAATAAGTATAGATTAAATCAGGCATCTTGATAAATAGCGCATCGGGGTTTTTCAACAAATACCCGAGCCTACTAAACATTTTCTTTCACTTTCACAATATAGCTTGGCCAAGCCTTTTACTTGATGTTATGTTCAAACTTGCCCAACTCCTGTTTCAACGCCGGGGGAGAGTATACTTCTCCCGCGCACGTTCTATTCACCGTTGCTGGCTACCCCTCAACAGGGTACCACACACACCGGCTACCGTGTACACTAAAATCCTGGAAAACCCTTTCTGGTTAATTCAGCGGTCTGATCGATTAGTTAACCCCTTTTTGGCTAACTTAGAAAGGCACAAGAGAACTCACATAAAACAAATATTTTCATGCCTTGATAATCACTTTAAAACACAGTTATAAAGTGATAAGTAAACATTTTCGAGCATCGCTCATTTGATTTGATATATAGAAAAGCCCACCTTAGGCGATTTACAGAACGACTAAAGCTTCCGTCTTCTGTCTTCCGTCCTGTCTTTGGCGCTGACTTCCTCCTTTTATCGTAAATAAACAAACTTTAAAACTCGACCGCAATGATAAAAGAAACAGGAAATCGAAATTGGTTTTAGTCTTTTAGGCCTTTGCACTTTACTACTTTCTTTGATTAACGAATAAACGAGACTCGATAAATTCTCATTTAGAATCTGAATCGACTCATTTCTCGACACTTAGGTCAGTAGATAATTGGATGTTGATAACTTATAACGACTTAGAAGTTCGCAAGGAACGAAGTTGAAACGGATTCAACTTAAGAAATTACGTTTTCATTAGTTTCTGCACAAAGCAGAGGTTCTGGAGTTCATAAAGAACAGGTCCCTTCGAAACATGGGATTTAATTTATACCAAAAGAAAGCCACGAATGTCTAGTTTACTCTCCAATTTACGGATCTTGATTTCGTTAAGCGAGCTAAAAGTTATGACAGTTTCCGTGAAATGTCGCAAAACAGTCCGCGCGAAACCCTAATGCTCGATAAAACTAGACGCACGATTCCCTAGGTTCGATCGATGCTATTCCACTTTTATCTTTACGAAATTTCCATCTTAAGGCAGCCAACATGCATGATCTTTTATGACGAACTCCTTCTCATTTTTCGATTAGAAACTCGACGTATAATTACTCGTCTTTCAACTAATCCAATTACTAAACCAATTCATTTTCAAATTCAAATTCAATTTCTATTTCGTTTATAAACTATAAAGCATAACATCTCGTATCTCGGATGGAAATGTAGTCAACTACAATTTCGTTCGTTTATCAATAACAATCATTAATAACCGATTAATTTTCCTTATTCGACTTTTCTATCGACATTTAATCTCGTTTCTTCGTTTCTTAACAAAATTCTAATCTTCTTAGAATTCTTTCAAATTTTCCGGGTACGATCATTAACTAACAAGATTAACAAATATTCAAATCACAAATCTAAATCATTATCTAATCTCAACTTATCGACGATTCCTCGTCTCTTAGCGAAATTCCGACGTTCTCCGATTTCGTTCAAACTTCACAATATCGATCATCATCTATCTAGAATCACTAATACGTAAACCATATACTCAAATCATTAACGAATCTCCACTTATCGACGGGTTTTCGTCTCTTACGATTTTCATTTTATTTTTAGAAAAATTCCAATAAATTCTATAGTCATCCTCAAACATACTATATCTCATTTCTATTATCATTTCATGTAAATCATTACATCTTCTACATCAAATCATCAATTCTTTCTCTCTTACATTTCTATTTTTTTATTTTTAGAAGATTCTAAAATAATTCATGCAATCATCTATCATCATATAGAACACTAATCCATCAATCAATCATCAAGAAAATCGAACTACATCAAACCCCTAATTCCTCTATAAATTTCGGTTTTGACAAACAAATTAGGAGGGATGATTTCTTCATGATTTCAATCCATAAAACCAATCCTAAGCATACTATAACATATATTAATCAAAGAATTATCATCCTACTTCATCTCCAATTTTTCGAAAAAAAACAAATTGATGGAAAATGATTTTTGTTCGGTTCAATACGTAGAAGAAGTTCCGACCTTGTCGAATATGGAATCGGATCTAAGATCGATCGGTAGACGAGAGACTTGTGGAGCTTGAGAGAGCTTGAAGAACACTTCAATGGAAGAAAATGAGAGAGAATAGAGTGAGGGAGAAGGTGGCGGATGGAAATGGGGGAGAGAGGTGATGAGGTGTTAAGTTAATAACATAAAGTAGAAAATAAACTAACAAAGGGGTGAGTCATAGGGTAGATGGCGGTTTAGGCCTAGATATTTTGTCGAAATATCGCATTTTCGGGTTGATGGTCCCGATACGAGTTCTGGTGTATGGGGGGGGGGGGGGAATACACCAGATAAAACTTTTAAAAACAACCCCCTGAAAATAATCACAATCGAGTAAACTGGGACTCAGCTGGATTCTCAACTGAGTAAGAGTACTCAGTTGGAAGAGTGGTGTTGTGCGGAATGTGGTGGAAAATAACAACTCGTATAAATATAACTCACGATTTTATGCAAGGTTGGTCAATAACCAAGTCAGTTGATATGGAAAGATGCAATTTGTATGCTGGTTAGTTAGACAGTTGAATAAACAATAAATAACTGAATAATAAACACAAACACACAAGGATTTACGTAATTCGGAGATAACTCCTACGTCCACGAGGAGTTGTGAGTCCACACAACTCAGTCCAAGTTCTTCTGGACAAAAACCACAAAGCTTACGCGGGCTTTGCAACTGTTGAGATAAGTTTACGGGTACTTATCAACCTTACAGATAAGTTTACAGGTACTTATCAACCTATCTACTCAATTCCGAGAAGAGTAGGGTCCTAACAATCCTTTTGAGAGGATGTGAGAAAAGGTGGGTTTCTAACTAATAGCTCGAACAAGAAGTGAGCTATGATCTAACACTTTACGAACTCTCAACTAGTGATGTTCTCAAGGTTGGATCGAAAATACAAAGACAGAAGCTAACACTCTAGAACTCTCAACTAGTGATGTTCTTAGAGGATAACAGCAGTTTTGCTTGAGTGCAGTTTTTCGTTCTTTATCTTGTTCTTTTATCTCTTTTCGCACTTGTCTTTCTCGTGTTCCGTAGTCTTGGTGAGTGAATGAATGCCTCTATTTATAGGCGAAGAGAATTAACTAGCCGTTGGAGGAGCCGTTGATCTCTGTTCTTTGAAAGCGATGGCTTGTCTCTCATCTCTGCAGACTTTCCGGATTTCACAACTGAGTGCTTCTGCTTTCCATCTGAGACAGCCTTGTGTTGGGCCAAATGAGGTAATGACAGAGAGTCAAACCTTCACGTGACTTCATTATTTGAAATTCAAATCTTAACCTTTGACCTCCAACATTTGATAGTCAATTGAGTCGTTTGATCTTCATCTGATTGGTCTTCAGCTGATGTTCTATCTGAATGCTTCTGTCTGAGTAGGAACAGTTGAACTCTCAGCTGACTTTGAACTTCAAGTAGTCGATCTTCTCAGTTCGAGTCCTTCAACTGATGTTCTGAATCTTGAACGCTCAGTTGGCTCGAACGCTCAGATGACTTTCTTCCATCTGATGTTATCTTACAACTTCTCCCTTTTTAATTCTCATCTAATGAATGCTCATTTGTCTTCCTTACAACTGATTTTCTATCTCTTGAACGCTCAGTTGTCTTTCTTACAACTAATGTTCTCTTGCATCTTCCCCCTTTTAATACATAGTTGACTTTTGCATCTTCCCCTTTTGAATGCTCAACTGTTGTTCTGAAACTTGAACGCTCAGGTGTTTTTCTTACACCTGATGTTCTATCCGAGTGAAGCCTTGTTGCCGTCTTCAGCTGGAGTCCTATAAAGATAAAATCTTAACAATGCTCAAACAGCGAGCCTAACTACTATCATTAGGATCTGACAATATCTACTCGGTTGGGGTCAGTTGGTTTTGGAATCAATCAAAATTTTAATAATTTTCCCAACAATTTCCCCCTTTTTGATGATGCCAAAATCCTTATAAAAAACTTTACAGTTCAAACTGATCTAAATCCTACTGACCTATCTAAAATCTCAGCTGAAATTCTAGACAGTCTATAAGATTAAAACATCAAAGGGTTTGCACAGTTATAACATGGTATTGAAATAACTTTGCGATTCAGAGCTTGGACGATGAGAGATTGTACGTCAAGATGAATCGTATAACTGAATAGTTTTTATTACAACTGATGGTTACAAGATAAGCACAAAAACAAAAATTACATTAGTTGCTCAAAAACTAACTGAGCTAAAACTTAAGCCCATACTTGCTAAACATTCTAACAAAAATCTCCCTTTTTGCTTCTGACTCCTTCGAAATGTCAACCCCGTGCTCTCGGCAAACCTGTCTTGCCTCAGCTGCTATCTTCGTTCGGTTGGGGTTTCGAGAGTCTGGGAGGAAGGGAGGCTGATATGTGACCTTCTGAGGGACCGGAACTGTGTTCATGTCCAGCTTTGCATCTATTATGGCTCGCCTGAACTGGCTGAACATGTCCGGGTCCCCAGTGTGCAGCTCGGTCAGCGCTTCCTTGAATGCTCACCTCGGATCATCGGTTGAGAACACCTTCCTATAATAAAAATCGTTCACAAATTCCTGCTTGAACCACTCCCAGTTCTCGTTCCACTCGGCTGGCATCCACTTATCTACATGCCTGAACCGACTTTGTTGCTTGACCTTCCCTGGCAGCCTCTGTTGCTTCAGCCGAGCTTCAGCCTTAACCTGATGTTTGTCTATTCGGCGACGGCTGCGGGAGGCAATGTTCCGATCCAAGTTCTTAGTCACTTTGTCAAGCTCATCCTCGAACTGGTTGACTCGCTTAGCTTGGCTAGCTGCGAACTTCTTAATCCAGTCGGGATTCATGTAATCCTTCTCTGCAACATTCATAGCCTTGGCAGCAGCAATACACTCTTCGGTTGTGATACCGTCGAGTTCTGAATCAAGCTCGGCTGCGATCTCGGCTATGGAGTTGTAAGAAACTCCATACTGCTCCGCCTGCTCCAAGTCTTTTGCCATTTCAGCTCCACCTACGTCGGTTGGCTTGGGAGCGGACTTCTTCTTCTGGGCTGTCTTCCTCTTCGGCTGAGATTTTGCAGCAGCTGGAATCTCTTCCTCAGCCTGGATCTCATCTTTTCCCTACATCTCAACATCCCCAGACTTCTCTTCCCCCTTTTTGGCATCAGCAACAAGGCTTGCGACTGAGCCATCCAGAGAGGTGAGTTGTTGTTCAGCTTGTTGGATGCGGTTGAAGAGTTCATCGACCGCGCACTCTATTCCGACCTTCTTCGCCAGTTCAGAGTCATGGCGCTCTTGTTCGGCTTTCCTCAATCCAGCAAATGTTTCATTTACCTCAGTCTGGAAAGCAACAAACTCAGCCCATCGTGACTCGAACCGAGACTCCCATTCTTGGTCTTGAGTCTGTTGGGATTTGGCGAGGTTGGAATCAGAGATAGATTTGTAGACATTCAGCTCAGACTTGATCCCCAGAACAGTTGATTTCACGTCAGAAATGTCTTGGCTGGTGGAGGATGAGAGTTCGTCCAGCTTTATCTTCAGTGAAACATTCTCCTCTAGCAGCTGCTTGTTCTTCTCCTCCTGTGCTTCCAACATCCTCAGCTGGTCTTCTTTGTTGTGCTGGAAGTTGGCAAGCATCTCCGTCCTCAGCTGGTTTACCCTCTCAGCTATCAGCTCACAAATTTCTTCAGTTGAGGGTGCTGGCTGATCAGCTGGAGCTTGGTGTTCAATCAGAGCTGGCTGGTCAACTGTAACCATGGCTTGATGGTTGGCTAGGTACAGTTGAAACTCTTCTTCTTCTTCCTTCGCTGCGGCGGCGGCTGCGTCCAGATCATCAATAAATTCAGCCGACTTGACAAGCATGTTGTCAAGGAAGGCAACAAAGTCTTGGTCAGCATTCTCCCTGGTATATGTGCCTTCCGCCTTGCTGAGGTCCAGACGGTGCGTCAGCAGTGCCACTTTGTTGTTGTAGGCAACCTCCAGATTGGTGTAGTTGAAATAATCTCGGATGCGTGACTCGTCTGCCTTCAGCTGGTTCCAGCTGTGTACCCTTACAGTATCTTCCTTCACATACCAGTGACTGAAGATGAGGTTGAACTGGTACAGCAACTCGGTCCCAAGCGTAGCAAAAATCGGCATGTCGCGCGCTTCAAGGAACATCCCGATCAGCTTCTGGAAGCAGTAGACCACCTTTCCTTCATGCTCCATCGCGACGGCCTGACGATCAACTTCGTCATTGATTGGGGAGGGAAATAGATTCTCATATGGTAACGGTTCAAAATTTCATCAATGTTGGCCAAAGAGGCGGTCTCAACATTGGCATCGAGCTGGGAGCTCGGAATTTTGGACTCTGTGGGGATGGGGTATCAACAAGTTCCTCAACATTGGCCGAAGAAATGGTCTCAATGTTGGCATCGAGCGATGAGCTCGGAATTTCTGGCTATGTGTCGGTTGTGAGAGCGAGAGGCTCTTTGGGCGGTACGGCATCAGCTCCTGCCGTGGGGGAGGTTGGAATGTCTTAAATTTCCTCAGAGGAGGAAGAAGCATCCGAGGTCAGATCTGTTTCCATCCCTTCAGCCTCATCAGTTCCAGCAGCGCGAGGAATGATCTCGAAGGCAGCTGCCTCAGCTGAGTAGCTCGAATCGGATGGCTCCTCAGCTAGTGCCTCCACAGCTGGTACCTCTTCCTTAGTTGGCGTACCTTCAGCTGGCACATCCTCAGCTGGCTCCTCAGCTGGCATGTCCTCAGCTAGAACTGCCATCGTCTTCTTGAAGCGAACTCTCAGCTTCTTCTTGGCAGGCTCCTCCTCCTTCTCTTTCTCCGACTCAGTTCTGCGTCGGCGAGCAGCTTTCAATTTTGAGGGGCGGCTGACAGCTGGTACTTCCTCAGCTGTATCCTTATCCTCAGCTGTCTTCACAGCTTCCTTCTTCTCCTTAGGAGTATACACACTCCTAACCACATCTTGAGCCTTCTTTGCTGTTGGGAACAACATCAGCTTCTTCATAGGGGTCTCCTTGCAGTCTTCCCAGACCATGTTCTGACCCTTGGTTGCAAGCAGGATCAGAGCGGAGATTTTGCAACCGAAGTTGAGAGTTCCCTTGACACTCAACAACTTCTCCCCGGATTCAGTTGTGGTCTCGGAGATCTTCTGCCTCTCCACAGTCAGCTGGTGTTCAAAATACTTGAACCAGTCGACGTTGTGCTTGTGTTTGTGCTCCAAAGCAATCAATTGCTTGAGCTTCGGTTGGTTGATGTCTCCGAAGGTGCCACTGTAACCGAACAAGACCTTGGAGACAACATCGAACAAAAGTCGATGCTCCAGCTTCAACTTCGTCCTCTGCATATTACTCTTCAATTTTTCCGGAGTGATGAGAGCACTTTCCAAAAACTCATCAGCTTCCGTGTTGGTTATATTCTCAAGGGTGTCTGTGGCAGAATGATTCGGCGGAATGACTTGGCGAAGAAAGTCGGAAACTGCAATGGGGACGGTGACATGTCGAATGGTTCTGGCCGGAATGTCGCGTTGACGGCAAGAAACTTCTGTAACAACTCCATCCCTGCTGTCGATGGGCGATTGCATATTCACGTAGAACTCTCCGACCTGGCATCTGAGAAGGTGGGAGGGGAAGAGCTTTGCCCAGTCCAGTAGGCCGTTCTCCCTGAGAATATTAGCGAGGGAAGACAGCACTGGCGACTCCAATTCATCCTCTGAAAGGATCTGCTCAAAGTGTATCTTGGAGACCAGCAGATCAAAAGATTCTCCGTATGATGTGGGGACTAGAGAGGGTCCGGAGGAAGCCATTTTCTTTGCTTTGGGTGCCATTTAATACGTCCGAGAAGATATATAAAAGAAAGAAAGAAAAACATGCAGTAAATGGTTAGACAGAATCTGAGAAGATGATGAATAGTTACTGCAGATAATCACAAATGTAGAAGGTAAGAGCTCACTTCCTGATTTTCCGCCTTTTATAGGTTTTTGGCTTGGTCGAAATCGACGGCTAGGGTTGAATGGCGCGAATCCATCAACGGCTGAGATCACGCGACTGTTGACTAGCTTTGACTTGACGTCACGAACCGAGTTCCAACCAGCGCGTGAGAAGGTGAACTGTTTTTCATGTCAGCCCAGTCGCACTATAAAGTAGGCTATTGATGTTCAGCCGTACTTTACATTAAACGCGGCATGATGGCTATTTTAATGTAACTAACATGCTCAGGAATGTTTGAATTTATTTCAAACATTCTCATTTAAGATCATAACATCTTCAGCCATAAATGTTACCTGCCAGCTGATGTCGGAATTAGCTGTGTTCACCTGCCAGCTGATGTTGGAATCAGCTGTGTTCCAATGTTGCGGCATACCATCAGCTGACTCGAGTTCGTCTGTACAGCTAACGTCTGATCCAACATTGCAGCATACCATCAGCTGACTCGAGTTCGTCTGTTCAGCTGACGTCTGATGTCTTCGGTTGGTGATCCGCATCCGAGATTCCTCCTTCATCTGAGCTTCCCTTTCAGATGAATATCTATCTCTTCACCTCAGCTGGTTCCTCATCAGATGGATCCAACAATCCAAGTAGATCACATAGCATTTTGAACCGCGCTTCGGCTAGAGGTTTGGTGAAGATATCAGCTCTCTGAATCTCAGTTGGAATCTTCTCCATGGAAATATCCTTCTTCTCAATATGATCTCGGATAAAATGATGTCGGATGTCGATGTGCTTCGTCCGAGAGTGGTGAACAGGATTCAAAGAGATAGCAATGGCACTTGAGCTATCACAATGAATAGGAATATGTCCGGTTGCAACTTCATAATCTCTCAGCTGTTGCTTGAGCCACAACACTTGCATGCAACAACTACCGGCAGCCATGTACTCTGACTCGGTTGTAGAAGTGGCAACACATGCTTGTTTCTTGGAGAACCACGAAACTAGCTTGCTTCCCATGAACTGACAGTGTCCAGATGTGGACTGCCTGTCCAACTGATCTCCAGCTAGATCTGCATCTGAGTATCCGGTCAGTTGGATATTGTCGTCGGTTGGATATCACAATCCAACATTAACAGTTCCCTTCAGATACTTGATGATGTTCTTTGCTGCCAACATGTGTGCTTCCCTCGGTTGAACTTGGAACCAGCACACACTCCAACCGCGTAAGATATGTCTGGCCGACTGGCGGTTAGATATAGCAAAGAACCGATAATCCCTCTATACTTACTGGCATCCACAAGCTTTCCCTCAGTTCCAGGTTCAATCTTCCAGTTAGTATTCATCGGGATCTTTGTGGTTTTACTTGTCTGCAATCCGAACTTGATGATGAGCTCCTTTGTATACTTGGATTGATTGATGAAAATCCCTTCTGGCGACTGCTTCACTTGTAATCCAAGAAAATAAATCATCTCACCCATCATCGACATCTCGAATTTCTCCTTCATGAGAGTTGAGAATTTCTCACACAGCTCCTCCGACTTGGAACCGAATATGATGTCGTCAACATAGATTTGCACAACAAGTATATCTTCTCCAACTTTGATGGTGAACAGTGTTTTATCAACTGACCCTCGTTTGAACCCCGAGTTCAGAAGAAAACCACAGAGAGTGTCATACCAAGCCCTGGGTGCTTGCTTCAATCTATAGATTGCTTTCTTCAACTTGTACACTCTTCCATCTCCAGTCTCAAAATCGGGAGGCTGTTCAACATATACATCTTCCCTGATATCACCGTTGAGGAAGACACACTTCACATCCATCTGATAGACCTTGAACTTGTGAAATGCGGCATAGGCTAGAAAGATTCGGATGGCTTCCAGCCTTGCAACCGGCGGGAAGGAGTCCTCGAAATCGATTCTTTCTTGTTGGCAATATCCCTGAGCTACCAACCTTGCCTTGTTCCTCACGATGAATCCAATAGCGTCTCTCTTGTTCTTGAAAATCCATTTTAATCCAATGACTTTGACACCATTTGGTCTTTCTACCAACTCCCATACACAGTTGCGTAGAAATTCGTTCAGTTCTTCTTGTATGGCTGTTGTCCAGTGAACACAGTTGAGAGCTTCCACAACATTCTTCGATTCTGGCACATCAACTACGAAACAAGAAATCAAGGCAACATCTCCTGCTTGTTTGAATTCTTCCAGAACTGCCAACTCCTCAGCATATTGAGCGTAAGTGTTGGAATCTTCCTCAGTTGAATCTGGATTTGCAACTCTGCTCCTTGTTCGTACACCTTCGGTTGGATCTCCGATGATGTTGTTAGAGGAATGATCTTCATACCATCTTCTGTTGCATCTTCCTTCTTCTTCCAACATGGGTTGTTCCGCGATTTCCACTGATGGTGAATCCTGAGCTGTGGGAGATGCTGGAATCTTCAGAACTAGTGATTGATCAGTTGTTGAGTCTGGATCCTTAACATTGATAATATTTTGAACCGGGCTCGGTTGGGCTTCGGATGCTGATGCAGTTGGAGTGACATCAGCTGGAGTTCCCCCTTGAGATGAGCTGGGGTTTTCGCATTCATCTTCAGAGGAGTAAGGATCATCATCGTCGGTTGCCCATACCAATGGTTCAGCTAGATTCTTTTCCCTTAAAGCCTGCAATCTGGTGAGAGCTGGTGGAACATGTGGATCAGCTTGTTGTCCTTTAGCCTATTTCCTGCACTCAAAAGTAGATTCATCAAAACTAACATGAGGTGTTATTTCCACAACACGAGAGCTGTTGTTGAAAACTCTATAAGCCTTGATTTGAGTGGCATATCTGAGAAATATGCCCTTCGAAGCCTTGTCATCAAAAGTTTTCAACTGAGTCTTCCCATTGTTGTGAATATAACACTTAGAACCAAAACGCGAAAATAAAAAATATCTGGCTTCCTTCGTCTCCATAGCTCGTATGGTGTCTTTCCCAACTGCTTGGTCAGAAGAGACTGGTTCTGGGTGTAGCAGGCTGTGTTGATGGCCTCAGTCCAAAATCTCTTTGGCAGAGCTGAGCTAGTCAACATGGATGTAGCTGCATCCTTCAGCATTCGGTTCCTTCGCTCAGCTACTCCATTCTGTTGTGGAGTACGCGCAGCTGATATTTGATGAGTAATTCCATGCTTCTCGCAGTACTCGATGATGGTTTCATTTAAAAACTCGGTTCCACAATCTGATCGGATGGAAATAATTTTCATTTCTTGTTGGTTCGATATCCGATCCATCAGTCTGGGTAGCTCATCTCGGGTTTCACTCTTCTGTCGCATGAAAATGGTCCACGTGTACCTAGAATAATCATCAGTAACAACAAGGGTATACTCGTTACCATTCATGCTTTTTGGTGTAACTGGCCCGAAGAGATCCATATGGATCAGCTACAACACTCGGTCGGTTGATGGAGTTGTTTTCAACCGGAAGGAGGATCTAGCGAGCTTACCCAGCTGACATGCACTGCAGATATGTATTGTTGAAAACACTCAGTTTGGTATGCCTTTTGCATGTTCTTGTCTGGCAAGTCGGTTCATAGTCTTGAAGTTCAGATGGTTGAGCCTTTTGTGCCACAGCCAGCTCACATCTGAACTGCTTTTTGATAACAGACAGGTGTCAGAAGGACTACTATTCCGGTCAGCATAGTAGACATTCCCGGTTGGGGATCGATTTCCCAACAATATGACCTGCTTTGATCCAACATTTTTAACCCTGCAACCCTGTGCATCAAACTTGACAAAGAAACCATTATCACAGAATTGGCTGATGGAGAGCAAATTATGCTTCAATCCATCAACATATGAAACATTAAAAATCGACACGTGATTGGTTTCAAGGGTACCGTAGCCTTTGGTGTGACCTTTTGAGTTGTCACCAAAGGTAACTGATGGTCCTTCTTTCTCCACGAAACTCCCAAGCAAATCCTTCAGATTTGTCATGTGTTTCGAGCATCCACTATCCATCACCTACATGGTTCGTGATGCCTTATTCTTCCTCAGCTGTTTCTCTTGTTCCTGCACAGAGAAACTCGCTTAGGTCCCCAATTTTAGTTGGGTCCTGGAGGGTTAGAACCAGTTCCCCCTTGAATTGTGGGTCGTTTTTCCCTATATACTTGGATAGATTTATCATTCTAGATCACTTTTCCTTCATCATCAACAACACCTCAGTTATCCTTAGGTTTGTTGTTAGTAGTGATGTTCTGTTTCTTGGGAGGAGATGGATTTCTTCCATTGTGAGCTCTCGGAGGAGAGACTTTCCCCCTGTTTTGATGGCGATTCTTATCCTGTTGGTTTTGTTGATGAGGTCGGACGCCGTGTTGGAATCCCTGTGACTGAGTCTGATTCCATCTTCCTGACTGTCGATGATAGTTGTTCATGCCCTGTTGTTGGTTCATGTTGTGGCATGAATATCTCCAACTGTTCGAACTGTTCCTCATCAGTTGACTCGGTTGGAACCTCTGATTGAACTGATGATGGAACCGCTGTTGATTTAGATGGTTGGATCCTTGTCGATTCTGCGGTCGGTTCCATTCTTTCTGATGTTGGCTCTGAGGTCGGTTCAGAGGTCGGTTCTGACTTCGGTTTTGATTGTATCTCCGACGCCTCTGGTTCCTCTTCTGACTCTTGGAACATTCCTCCTCAGTTGATGTCCCAACCGATGGAATGTTCTGTTCTCCATCCACCGCTCCTTTTCCTTTCTCAGTTGAAGTTTCCTTAGTCAGTTGAGCTTGCTGAGAAGTGGAGGTTGGATTAATTTGCGGAGTTGCAGACTCAACTGTGTCAGGTCGGACAACCTTGACCTCCACGGCTTTGATGAAGGTTGCTGGAGGAATTCCAGTATCCTTGATCACATCATAACCGAGTCCTGACACGTCATCCATCTGTCGGCTGTAACTGATTAGATTCTCGATGATCTTGGATGACTAATATAGCTTTATCAAGTTGTCCTTCTCAGTTTGCAACTCTTTAAGGAGAACAACTATATGCTCGGTCTATCCGTCTGACTTCTTTATCAGCTGGTCGATCTGAGCCTCTTGCTTTTTCAACTGATCTTGCTGCTCCTTAATCTGCTTTGTCAACTCCTCGTCGGTTGGAGCATTAGTTCGGTTGGCCGCATTCAGTTGACTTTTGAGATTATCAATCTCTTCAGTTTGACTCTCAATCAGATCGTCCTTTTCGGTTAAGGATTCTTCAAGTTTGGTGAACTGTTCTTGAAGACTCTTAAACTCAACCGATTGCTGATGTAGTTCCTCACTGAGTTCTTGAAAGTCACTCCAGGACGGTTCCAACTCTTCATCCAGTGTTTCCTGCATGTTAGAAATATTGGAAGAATTTAAATTAGCAGGACTAGAATGTACCTTAGTATCATCCTGGTCGGTTTCAAATGCCATGAGGCATTGATCCTGACTGATAGTGTTGTTGGTGGAAGTTAGCTCATCCTCATCTTCAGTGTCGGTAAAGATGTCCATGTCGTCAGCTGCTTCTTCTGCAACCATGGCCTTGTTCTTTCCAGTTTGCTTGGCCCTCAACGCTTCTCTTTCTTTCTTAGAAAGGTCTGGACAATCAGCTTTGAAATGCTCCTCCTTGCCGCATTCAAAGCAACTGTTGTTCACAGGTTTTGAGTTATCTCGAGTTCGGTTAGATATGTAGAACCTCTTGTATTTTCGGAACCGAGTGTCCATGTCAGCTAGCTTCTTTGATAGGGCGGCTATATTCTGTTGCAGCTCTTCTCTGCTTGGCTCCTTCGTGGCTGTGTCCGCAGATCGTGTTGGCCTTGATGTTCGCGGCTTTGAATAGTCAGCTCGGAGTGCTACTAACTTTGTGGCTGAACCAACATCCTCATGTCGACTCGTCTGAACCGAGGACTGAGTTGACCTTCGTCGGTTCACCTTGTACTCATTTCCCTTCAGAATTGAGAACAATCTTTCAGTTCTCATCTCACCAAGATCAGCTCGGCTCTCATGGATACTGGTGAAGGTATCCCACTCAGCTGGTAGAGCTTGTAATACTTTGAGGTTGATTTCTCTCAAAGTATATTTTCCTCTTCAGATGGACTGGATCCTTCTGATGATGTCCATGAACTGGAGCTCTAACTAATCAATGGTTTCATCAGTTCTTAGACAAAAGTTGTCAAAGTCTTGACAGGCATGTGAGAACTTGTTCTCCTTTGTTTCGTCGCTTCCTTCACTCAGAGATGCCAAGATATCCCACATCTCTTTAGCAGTGTCGCACTCTTCTATCCAAGGAAGATAATCTTGTCCAACTGTGGACATGATCGTGCTCTGAGCCCAGATATCCAACTGGCTCACTTTGGCTTCCTCTGGAGTGAAGTCTTCTGGCTTCTTCTCCACTAACTCCTCAGTTGCATCCCCATCATTGGGATTTGTAGGAGTGCGAGTGACTCTTTCTCTTATGATAATCGGTCCGGATATGAGTACTTGTTGCATTCGATGATGCTTTGATAGTAGGATCTTCTTCATCCGAGTTCTCCAGGATGTATAGTTCACAACCGAGAACATGACCACGATCTTGTTTTTAACATCCATCTGCACACAACAACAGAAGAAAAATGCAAGCATATATGCACTAGTGTGATAAAGAGATCTGTTCAGTTGACCACTGAAGAAAATACCTCGAATTCACACCTTGTGAAACAGAGTCAGCAGTCTTTTGAACCACTGCTCTGATACCACTTGATGGTCACGATACGAGTTCTGGTGTATGGGGGGGGGGGAGAATACACCAGATAAAACTTTTAAAAACAACCCCCTGAAAATAATCACAACCGAGTAAACTGGGACTCAGCTGGATTCTCAACTGAGTAAGAGTACTCAGTTGGAAGAGTGGTGCTGTGCGGAATGTGGTGGAAAATAACAACTCGTATAAATATAACTCACGCTTTTATGCAAGGTTGGTCAATAACCAAGTCAGTTGATATGGAAAGATGCAGTTTGTATGCTGGTTAGTTAGACAGTTGAATAAACAATAAATAACTGAATAATAAACACAAACACACAAGGATTTACGTAGTTCGGAGATAACTCCTACGTCTACGGGGAGTTGTCCAAGTTCTTCTGGACAAAAATCACAAAGCTTACGCGGGCTTTGCAACCGTTGAGATAAGTTTACGGGTACTTATCAACCTTACAGATAAGTTTACGGGTACTTATCAACCTATCTACTCAATTCCGGGAAAAGTAGGGTCCTAACAATCTTTTTGAGAGGATGTGAGAAAAGGTGGGTTTCCAACTAATAGCTGGAACAAGAAGTGAGCTATGATCTAACACTCTACGAACTCTCAACTAGTGATGTTCTCAAGGTTGGATCGAAAATACAAAGACAGAATCTAACACTCTAGAACTCTCAACTAGTGATGTTCTTAGAGGATAACAACAGTTTTGCTTGAGTGCAGTTTTTCATTCTTTAACTTGTTCTTTTATCTCTTTTCGCACTTGTCTATCTCGTTTTCCGTAGTCTTGGTGAGTGAATGAAGGCCTCTATTTATAGGCGGAGAGAATCAACTAGCCGTTGGAGGAGCCGTTGATCTCTGTTCTTTGAAAGCGATGGCTTGTCTCTCATCTCTGCAGACTTTCCTGATTTGGCAACTGAGTGCTTCTGCTTTCCATCTGAAACAGCCTTGTGTTGGGCCAAATGAGGTAATGACAGAGAGTCAAACCTTCACGTGACT
Source organism: Schizonepeta tenuifolia (assembly GCA_029490685.1). Taxonomy (NCBI): domain Eukaryota; kingdom Viridiplantae; phylum Streptophyta; class Magnoliopsida; order Lamiales; family Lamiaceae; genus Schizonepeta; species Schizonepeta tenuifolia. Next base: position 23,374,258 of record CM055957.1, read on the forward strand.
TCCTTATTTGAAATTCAAATCTTAACCTTTGACCTCCAACATTTGATAGTCGGTTGAGTCGTTTGATCTTCATCTGATTGGTCTTCAGCTGATGTTCTATCTGAATGCTTCTGATTGAGTAGGAACAGTTGAACTCTCAGCTGACTTTGAACTTCAAGTAGTCAATCTTCTCAGTTCGAGTCCTTCAACTGATGTTCTGAATCTTGAACGCTCAGTTGGCTCGAACGCTCAGATGACTTTCTTCCATCTGATGTTATCTTACAACTTCTCCCTTTTTAATTCTCATCTCATGAACGCTTAGTTGTCTTCCTTACAACTAATGTTCTATTTCTTGAACGCTCAGTTGTCTTTCTTACAACTGATGTTCTCTTGCATCTTCCCCCTTTTAATACATAGTTGACTTTTGCACCTTCCCCTTTTTAATGCTCAACTGTTGTTCTGAAACTTGAACGCTCAGGTGTTTTTCTTACACCTGATGTTCTATCCGAGTGAAGCCTTGTTGTTGTCTTCAGCTGGAGTCCTGTAAAGATAAAATCTTAACAATGCTCAAACAGCGAGCCTAACTACTATCATTAGGATCTGACAACATCTAATCGGTTGGGGTCAGTTAGTTTTGGAATCAATCAAAACTTTAATAATTTTCCCAACACGGGTCTAATACGACGTTATAAAAATTGAGAAATAATTTCTTAGGCGGTTACGTTTTCGACGATATCTAATTCGACCGTTAGATTAGAAATAAATCACATACTCGGAAAGCATAATTCGTTTTTCAAAATCCGATAAAAAGTCGGGATAAGACAGTCCAAAATTCGCCCAGAAAATTCATAAAAACTGACTTTCTCCAGTGAACTCGTATCAAAGAAAAAGTGAATGTAAATTCTGACGGTTTTTCGATCTGAGTTTTCGGACGAAAATTTTATCGGACGCGAAAACTCTAATACAGTAGTCGTTCGACCGACTTCTGGAATTAATTTTCAGAAACGGATTTCACCGTTAGTCTTGGAATCGAAAATCCTTAACTTAGGCGTGCAAAGCCTTAATTAATAAATAAATTTTTATTTTGACGACGGAAGAATTATCCGGGGTATTACATTTTAGGACATAATGTCAGGACATAATAGGGTTAAATTAGTCAAATGATCATTTCTCTTAATTTCAAATTAATTATGTAATTTAATCAAATTTTTAAGATTACTTCATTGTCATTTGTACTAATTAAGGGATTGATTATATGATTTGAATTGAAATTTCAAAACTCAAATCAAATTTAGTTATTCCATAATTAATCTCAATTATATTTATATAATTATTTATCAAAATCATAGGATAATTAAGAAATGAATCCAAATAAGATCATAAAATTAATCTTTTAAAATCAAAATCATGGTTTAATGTCCTTATTTTCATCAATAAGGAATTTTGGACTCATCGAGTAGTTGTTTGAGGGTTGTTTGAATTCATTTCAAATAATTTTAGACTCATCGAGTGGGTGTAAATTGAGAAGTCCTAAAATTCAAATGTTTTACAGCTTTGTGACCTCGTGAGGAATTAATTTACAAGTTTATTTTGTTCTCTCACTACTTACTGTTCTTGTGGACGTGGCTATTTTGTTCTTGGAGCCTCCTTTCGTTGCTTGCTCCTTTTTATCACATCCATGGAAAATTCACAAAAGAATTTTATCATAACTACTGAAAATTCTTAAATGAAACGAGATTTTATCATTTTTTGAAGTTTATTTTGTTAGCTAATTTTAAAGCCACAAATTAAATACCTAATTTAGATTATGGTATGATGAAGACATTCCAAAATAACATAAGGATAAATCAGGAAAAATAATAAAACCAAAAACCTAAAATTAAGAAACCGGTTCGACCAAAACCGGTTTATAAATTATACGGGCAAAAAAAAACGATTATGTCTAGGACATTATGTCCCATTATCACTACCCTAAAAAATAATCATTGATATGAATAGATGTAATGTTTCACAAATATTACTTTTCTTCGATAATAATTACTTTTGTTCATGGTAATGTGTACTTTTATTTATTTGAGTAAGTAATTATTGTCGTGACTAAAAGTAACTTTTGATATGAAGAAAAGTAATGTTTCAAAAATATTACTTTTTTCACAACGATTGTTACTTTTATTCACGATAACGTGTACTTTAAGTTATTTTGTTAAATAATTATTGTCATTATGAAAAAGTAATCATTGTATGGAGAGAGATAATTTTTCACAAATATTACTTTTTTCACGACAATATTTACTTTTTTTCACGATAACGTGTACTTTTAGTGATTTGATCAAGTAATTATTATCGTGATGAAACGTAATTATTGATATTAAGAAAGGTAATGTTTCACAAATATTTTTTTTTTTCACAATGATTTTTACTTTTATTCACAACAACATGTACTTTTAATCACCGCAACTCTTATTTTTAGTTAAGTTTGTTAAAAAAATATATTTAAAAAAATAAAATAGTAATTATATATTAACAATTTTTATTTGAACAAATAATTTAAAAACAAAAGCAATTGAAAAATTAAAAAAACATATTAAAAAAAAACTAAATAATAACAATTGGGCACTTTCAAGTGTCCCAATAAATTATATATTAAAAAATATGTAATTGGGACACTTCAGATATGTCCCAATAGATCAAATATGTAAAAAAAAAAAAGAGTAAATGAGATGCTGCCTATAGGATTCGAACATGGGCCAAAACAAAGAGCTAGGCTCTAAACCTTCAACCCCACCCAGTCCACCAACATCCCTAACATGTTTATTCTTACAGTTAATATTACATAACCATATAACGGCAGTTTTGTTTTTTTTTTTTAAAAACTCACGGGTTCGGGTCGGATCGAGTTGGAACGCGGGTCAAAATCGGTTGCATACAATGCAATCGATTGTAGGGAAGTTTTTGTGTATTTTTTAACAATAAATTTTAGGGAGCCACATTGATTCCTTTATAAGGCTGTCTGCAACGCTATTCGAGCGTGGGTGCTCGAGACCACATCGAGCACGGGGTGGCTCGAGCACCCCGCGTGGCAGACGGCACGAGCTCGAGTCTGGCGCGTGCTCGGCACGCGCGAGCAGTTTTGGAAAAAAAAAAAAAAAAATTACGGCGCGTGCATTGCACGCGCCTAACGTATATATTCGAAAAAATTATGCCCGTTGCGGCAACGGCTATGCCGTGTTAATTTTTTTTTTTTTTTTTTTTTAATTTTCTTCACCTATAAATACCACCTCACTCTCACTTATATCTCACACCATTTTATCATCCTCTTTCTCTCTCAAATTCATCCTAAAAAAATGTCTTCATCGGAGGAACTTATTTTTTCCGATTCGTCGGAGGAATATGTGAGGGCGGCACTGACGACGAGGTGCTGGAGATGATGGCGGACGTGGATCGCTACATGCGTGCACACCAAGCGGAGCAAAAAAAGAAGAAGAAGAGGGCGCGAGACTTCGTCGACCGCGACCGAAAAGCGGCGTGTGCGATCCTCCACGCTGACTACTTCGCCGACCACCCCACCTACGGCGAGCAGTTTTTCCGACGCCGTTTTCGGATGCACAAGCATCTGTTCTTGCGCATCTGCACAACGTTGGAGGAAAACGTCCACTTCTTCACGCATCGACAAGATGCACTCGGGCGATGGGGGCTAACGGCGGTGCAAAAATGCACGATGGTGGTGCGACAACTGGCGACCGGTGGTGCTGCCGACTCGTTCGACGAGTATCTGAAGATCGGAGATAGCACGGGCCGGCTTTGCCTAAAAAAAAATTGCCGGGCAATCATCGACCTCTTCGGCGAGCGGTACTTGAGGAAGCCCAACGCTGCCGACACTGCGCGTCTGCTCCAAATGCACGAGTTGAGGCATGGGTTTTCAGGGATGCTCGGAAGCCTGGATTGCATGCACTGGGAATGGAGGAACTGCCCAAAAGGGTGGGCGGGTGTCCACACTCGCGGCGATCACGGCGTGCCTACCTTAATCTTGGAGGCGGTGGCGTCGCAGGATTTGTGGATCTGGCATGCCTTTTTTGGGGTTGCCGGCTCCAACAACGACCTCAACGTCCTCAACCAGTCGCCCTTGTTCACCGACGTGCTTGAGGATAGAGCTCCACCGTGCACCTTCACCGTCAACGGACACCGCTACGACAAGGGGTACTAATTGACCGACGGGATCTACCCTTGTTGGCCTACCTTGATCAAATCGCCGAGGGTAGAAACCGACCTAAAGACGGCGAGGTTCAAGAAGATGCAGGAGTCTGCCAGAAAGGACATAGAGCGAGCCTTTGGAGTGCTCCAAGCCCGATGGGGAATAATCCGCGCTCCGGGTCGGTGCTGGTACAAGAAGCATCTCCGAGACATCATGTTCGCGTGCATTATTTTGCACAACATGATCATCGAAGACGAGCGGGAAGATGTGGAGAATTGGAGAGAGGACTCCGACTCTCCATCCAGTAGCGGGGTACACTTGCGGACAACTCCGATCTACTTTTGGCAATTTATGCAACGGAATGCCGACTTGAGAGATCAAAAAAAGCACCATCGGCTTACCAATGATCTCGCCGAGCACCTCTACCAAAAATTTGGTCCTCTTCGGGAGTAGTCTAGCATTTTTAATTAATGTAATGTTTTTTATTTTAATTATTGTAATATGTTAGTTTTTTTTAATTAATGTAATGTTTAATGTTATTTTTACTAATGAAATTTTATGAATTAATTTAATAAATGAAAATGGGGAATTTTTTAATATTAAAGATAGAGCACCCTTAGAACACCCTTGCGTTGCAGGGGTAGAGTGCTCTAAGGGTGCTCGAGTGCTAGAGCACCCCTTAGAGCACCCTAAGGGTGCTCTAAGGAATGTGGATAGCCTAAGTCATTCCTCACATGTCGGATGTTGACTTTGAAATAAAATTTTCTCGTTTTAGATAATAATGTATAGTACGACAAAATTAGCTCTATATCATTTTTAGTAGGAAAATCTATTCAATATTGATTATTATGAAACACAGCATCGAAGATTATACATGGGGCGTCCAATTTTTATAACATTTTGCTTTAACTTATTTGGCTGTCGAAATAACATAGTAAATAAATATGAATGGTAGCAGGAAAATTGCACAAAAAATCGATCAAATCTGGATTTCTATTTCGTAAATCATAAACCTTAAAATTGCATTGCTTCTACATCTTAACTGTTGCTTCATAATTAAGCTTTGAAAATATTAAGTTATTAATTTTTTTTAATTAATATAACGTTTAGTTGCTAAATTTCAGATATTTACAAATAGGGAAATGATTGTAGGACATAATGTGTTAAATATAATGAGGTTAAATTAGTTAAATTATATTTCTCATGATTTTGAATTATTTATACTCTCTCCTATTCTTTTTGTTTGTCATCCTAAGCTCAAACACACTTTTTAAGAAAAAATATATTCTACCAAATATAACCTTACTTAATGTTAATCTATTTACTATAATCCAAGTTTTATTTGGTGGATAACAAAAGAAGTGCTCTTTCATCCTCTACTTGTCACAGCCCCAAATCCCGAGGAACGACAAAGTCGGGGTGCGACTAGGGGTTAGATTAAAGAAACGGGGAAGGAAGGGGGAATTACTGAATAAATGATAAACTGACATAACTTTGATAAGATGGTAAACATGAAGTACTTCGATTAATCAAAAGAGAGTCGATCTAGAAGGATCGCTCGACAAAAGTTGTCTATGAGATCTCTAGGGTTTCAAGTACATAATACTTAAACCGAAAGTTAATACATCAAAAAGAGTGTCTTGCAGCGGAAAAAATGTAGATTGATTTCACATAAGAAGATGTGGAATCGAGGCTCAACTAGTTTTCTTTCCTTAATTACAACCATCACTCAACCTCCGCCGCCTTCGTCACTCAACCTGCACATTTATAAATACATACAGGGCTAAGTACAAAAGCACTTAGTGGGCACTTGCCGAAATCATATCATGGGTTTTATAGATTCATCAGACATTCTCAAAGTAACACAACGGGGTTTTTCTTTCAAAGGCCCGTGCTTAGTAAAACATTTTCTCAAACTTCACTTGATCAAGATTTTTCTGTTGTTTCGTTCAAATTACCCAACTTCTGTTTCAATGCCGGGGGAGAGTTAACTTCTCCCATGCACGTTCCTCACCGTGGCTGGTTACCCCTCAACAGAGTACCACACACAACGGTTACCGTGTACACTAACCTTGGAAAGCACCTAACGGTGTCACTAACTCAGAGTCCGATCGATTAGTTGGCGAACCAACTTAGAATGGCACAAAAGAACTCACAAAATTCAATTCTTTTATGCACTGATAATCACTTTCAAAACATACTTATAAAGCAATAAGTAAACATTTTGAGCAACGCTCACTTTATTTTGTTATATAGAAAAGCCCACATTATTTCGATAGATAGAAAGCCCACCTTATACGAATTACAGAACTACTTTAACCTTCTGTCTTCTTTCCTTTCTTCTAGTCGCGACTTCCTCCTTTTATCGCAAATAATCAAACTTTAGTAAATGATCGAGGCGGTTTAGGAGAAATAGACTCGATAACGATTAAACAAGTTTTAGGCCTTTGCACTTTAACTAGTCTTTTACTGAACGAAACGAGACTCGAACACATCTCGCTAAAAACTGACTTGGTTCTTTACTCGACATTTAGAACATCATAACAAAAGTCAATAACTCTAAATGACTTAGGGGTTCCGAAGAATTCAAGTTAAGAAAAGATTTCACTTAAGAAATAGAGCTGCAGAAGAATCTGCACAACTACTGAAGATTCAAAAGCTCATGCAGAACAGACTGCTGAGAAACAGGGGAGGTGCTTGGTACCAAAAGAAATATACGGATGTCTAGTTTACTGCACAATTTACGGATCTCGATTTTGTTAAACGAGTAAAGAGTTATGGCCGTTTCCGTAAAGGGTCGCAAACTGACAGAAAAACCCTACGGGTCTAAACTTCAAACCACACTTTCTTATGTTTGTCAAAATATTTCACAACTCTTAAAACCTTGAAAATTCAACCAAGCAAACCATACAACTCACATTCACATATACTTTAGTTCTCGATGAAAATAAATGACAAACATTATCATCTCTTGTCCTCGACTTCTATACTTAACAATTTCAAAGAAAACCTCAACAACATATCAATCAATTTCTTAACTCTCAAATCAAATCATCAAATGATATCATTCCAATTAACATATGATCATTCACTCACATCATACTCAAATCCATAATCACTCATTCATATATAACATGAAATTCTCAAAACTTACACAATGAACCCTAAGCATACTAAATCACTAATATCCAATTAGTTTTCTCATTTCATTTAACCGTCAAGACTTATGCTCGATTCCTTGTCTCTTACACAAAGATAAATGTTCTTAGAAATCTTCCAAACTTTCAATTTAAGATCCTTAAACACTTAGATCAACTAATATACAAACCACATTGATGGTCCCGATACGAGTTCTGGTGTATGGAGGGGAGGGGAGGAATACACCAGATAGGAATTTTAAAAACAACCCCCGAAAAATACCACAACTGAGTAAGAAGACTCAGCTGGAATCACAACTGAGTAAGAAAACTCAGCTGGAAGAGTGGTGATGTGCAGAATGTGGTGAATACAAAAACAACTCGTATAAAACAACTCACGCTCAGATGCAAGGTCGGTCAACAACCAAATCAGTTGAAATGTAAAGATGCAGTTTTGAGTGCTGGTTAGTTGGACAGTTAGATATGCAGAAAGTAATTGAACGGAAAACACAAAAGCACAAAGGAATTACGTGGTTCGGAGAGAACTCCTACGTCCACGGGGAGTTGTGAGTCCACACAACTCAGTCCAAATTCTTTAGGACAACTACCACAAAGCTTACGCGGGCTTTGCAACCTTACAGATAAGTTTGCGGGTACTTATCAACCTTTCTAATCAATTTCGGGAAGAGCAGGATCCTAACAACCTTTTTAGGGTATGTGTATAAGGGTGGGTTTTCCAACTACTAGCTCTAACAAAGAAGTGAGCTAGGATCTAAGCTTGAACAAAGGAAGACTCAAACTAAGATCGAAAACACCAAGACAGATTCTAACTCTCTATGAACTCTCAGCTAGCGATGTTCTTAGAAAGAGAATAATTGCAGTTTAGCTTGTGCGCAGTATAAAGTCGTTCTTTAGTTCTTCTGTCTCTTCTATCTTGATGAATGAATGAATGCCTCTATTTATAGGCGGTGAGGATCAACTAGCCGTTGGAAGAGCCATTGATCTCTGTTCTGTGAAAGCGATGACTTGTCTCTCATTTCTGCAGATTTTCCCGATTTGGCAACTGTGAACTTCTGCTTTCCTTCTGAGACAACCTTGTGTTGGGCCAAATGAGGTAATGACAGAACGTCAAATCTTCATGTGACTTCCTATTTGAAATTCAAATTTCAACCTTTGTCTTTCAACATTGGTTAGTCGGTTGAGACGTTTGATCTTCATCCGAGTGGTCTTCAGCTGATGTTCCATTTGATCGCTACCTTCATCTGACCTTCTGTCTGAAGAGGAACAGTTGAACCCTCAGCTGCCTTGAACTTCATGTTGTCGATTTATCAGATTGAGTCATACAACTGATGTTCCATTTGATCGGGTGGATTGTCACATCTGACGAACGGTTGCTTACTCAGATGTTTTCTTTCATCTGATGTTCTATATCCGATCAGTTGGCTTGAACGCTCAGTTGTCTTTCTTACATCTGATGTTCCATCCGAGTTTACATCTGTAGTTCTATCCGAGTATAGCTATGTTGCCTTCTTCGGCTGGAGTCCTGTAGAGATAAAATCTGAACATTGCTCAAATAGTGAGCCTAAATACTAACATTAGGATATGGCACTATCTACTCGGTTGCGGTCAGTTGGTTTTGGAATCAATCAAAACTTTACTAAATTTCCCAATAATTTCCCCCTTTTTGATGATGTCAAAACCCTACTGATATAAACCTTACTGACATATTTATAATCTCAGCTGAAATTCTAGACAGTCTATAAGATTAAACATCAAAGGGTTAGCACAATTATAACATGGTATTGAAATAACTTTGCGATTCAGAGCTTGGACAACTGGAAAATTGTACGTCAAGATGAATCGGATAAATGATGAAAGTTTTCATTACAACTGATGTGTTTACACAGATATGCATAGAAATCAAATACATCAGTGGCTCAAAAACTCTATCTCGGCTAATACTTCAGCCCATACTTGCCGAAAATCCTGACAAAAATTTCTCTCTTGGCATCTGATTCCTTCAAGATATCCACTCCATGTTCCTTTTCTGGCTTCAGCTGCGATCTTCTGCCTGTTAGGATTTCTTATATCTGGAATGAATGGAGGAAGATATGTAACCTTCTGAGGGACATGGACGGTATTCATGTCCATCTTTGCATCAATCATAGCTCGTCTGAACTGGTTGAACATACCCGGATCCCCAGAGTGAAGCTCGGTTAGGGCTTCTTTGAATGCTCTTCTTGAATCCTCAGTTGCGAACACCTTCCAGTAGTAGAAATCATTCACAAATTCTTGTTTGAATGATTCCCAATCATCATTCCATTCTTCCGGCATCCATTTATCAACATGCTTGAAGCGTCCCTGGAGCTTGATCTTTCCCGGCAGTCTTTGCTGCTTCACTTTTGCTTCAGCCTTCACTTGATGTTTCTCAATGCGTCGTCGGCTTCGGGAGGCAACATTTCTATCCAAGTTATTGGTAACCTTGGCAAGCTCTTCCTCGAACTTGTTAACTCTTGTTGCTTGGTTGGCCGCGAATCTCTTCACCCATTCCGGATTCATGTAATCCTTCTCCGGGACATCCATAACTTTAGCAGCAGCAATACACTCTTCGGTTGTAATACCGTCGAGTTCAGCATCGATCTCGGCTGCAATCTCGGCTATGGAGTTGTAGGAGACTCCATACTTCTTCGCCTGCTCCATGTCCTTAGCCATTTCTTCTCCTCCGACAACAATAGATTTCAGTTGTTCTTGTTTCTTGTCGATTGGCTTCTTCGGATCGGACTTCTTTGGAGCTGTCTTCTTTAGCTCGATCTTCTTCAGCTGAGATTCCTTTCCGGCTGGCATATCTTCTTCAGCTTGCGTCTCATCTTCCCCCTTTTTGGCATCAGCAATAAGGCTTGCGACTGAGCCATCTAGAGAAGTGAGGTTTTGTTCAGCCTGCTGGATCCGGTTCAAGAGTCATCTACAGCACATTCCACATCAACCTTCTTCGCCAGTTCCTTATCATGACGCTCTTGATCAGCTTTCTTCATCGCAGCGAAGGTTTCAGTGACTTCAGTTTGAAACGCGACGAACTCAGCCCATTTTTGTTCGAACCGAGAATCCCATTCTTTGTCTTGCGTCTGTTGAGATTTTGCAAGATTGGATTCTGAGATGGATTTGAACACGTTCAGGTCTGATCTGATTCCAAGAACTGTTGTCTTCAGGTTATTGATGTCTTTGCTGGTGGATGTTGAGAAGTCATCCAGCTTCATCTTTATCGCATCATGTTCTTCCAGCAGCTTCCTATGTTTCTCATCCTGAGTTTCTATCATCTTCTGTTGTTCTTCGCGGTTGAGCTGGATGTTGGCTATCATCTCCTTCCTCAGCTGATTGACTCTCTCAGCGATCAGCTCGCATATTTCATCCGAAGAGGGTGCTGGCTGATCAGATGGTGCTGGCTGTTCAGATGGTGCTTGCTGTTCAACAGCAACCATGACTTGGCGATTGGCCAGGTACTGTTGAAGTTCTTCTTCCTCCTGCTTTGCTGCTGCTGCGGCTGCGTCAAGATCATCTACGAATTCAGCAGACTTGGCCAGCATGTTGTCAAGGAAGGTGACAAGTTCTCGATTTGCTGTCAACTCCCTTGTGTCTCTTCCTTCTGCTTTGCTGATATCCAGTCGGCGAGTCAATAGTGCGATCTTGTTGTTCTAAGCAACCTCGAGGTTGGTATAATTGAAGTATTCCCTCAGACGCGACTCATCTGCCTTGAGCTGGTTCTAGCTGTGTATCCAGATGGTATCTTCCTTAACATACCAATGGCTGAAAATGATGTTGAATTGATACAACAACTCAGTTCTGAGCGTGGCAAAGGTGGGCATGTCGCGCGCCTCGGGGAACATACCAATCAGCATCTGAAAACAATATGCCAACTTGCCTTCATGTTCCAGCGCGACAGCTCGACGATTAACTTCTTCGTCAATGGGGGAAGGAGAGAGATTTTCAAAGGGAATAGGTTCAAGAGTTTCCTCAACATTGGCCAAAGAAGAGGTCATAATATTGGCATCGAGTGGGGAGCTCGGAATTTCTGACTGAAGATCAGTTGTGAGAACCTCTCTGTGTTGTACGGCATCAGCTCCTGCCGTGGGGGAGGATGGAACATCTTCGGATTCCTTGGATGAAGAAGTTGCATCCGAGGACATGTTCGGCTCATCTTCCAGATCGGTTTCCACCCCTTCTATCCCATCTTGATGGGGAGACCTCTCCTTCCTTGTTCCACTTTCGCGAGGAACAATTTCGAAAGCAGCCTCGTCAACTGAGTGACTTGACTCAGATGGTACCTCCTCAGCTGGTTTTGCAACTGACTTTTTGATACGAACCTTCAACTTCTTCCTAAGAGGCTCTTAATCTTTATCCTTATCTGACTCATCTATGAGTCGGCGTGCAGCTGTCGATTTTGAAGAGTGGCCGACAGCTGGAGGCAGCTGAGATTCCATCTGCTCCTCAGCTGTATCTTTCTCCACAGCTGATTTCACAGCTTCCCTTTTGTCTTTTGGAGTGTAGACACTCCGAATCACATCAAGAGCTTTCTTGGCTGTTGGGAACAATATCTGCCTTTTAACTGGTGTCTCCTCACTGTCTTCCCACACCATGTTCTGATCCTTCGTGGCGAGAAGTATCAGGGCAGAGATTTTGACTCCAAAATTGAGAGTTCCCTTAACACTCAACAATTTTTCCCCGGAATCATTTATAGTTTCTGAAATCTTCTGCTTCTCCATCGTCAACTGGTGTTCGAAGTACTTGAACCAGTTGATGTTGTGCTTGTGCTCCAAAGCTATCAGCTGCTTGAGCTTGGGTCGGCTGATATCTCCAAAAGCTCCGATGTATCCAAAGATAACCTTGGATATAACATCGAACAGAAGTCGATGCTCGGGTTTCAACTTTGTTCGCTGTATGTTGCTCCTCAACCTTTCTGAGGTGATAAGAGCATTCTCAAGAAAGAGATCTGCATCTACATATGAGATGTTCTCGACGGTGTCCGTGGTAGTCAGATTCGGTGGAATGATGGATCTTAGCATCTCGGAAACCGGTAGGTAGAAGTTGACACGGCGGACAGTTCTGGCAGGGACGTCGCGCTGTCGACATGAGATTTCTGAAACGAGGCCTACTCCCTGTTCGTGTTGTAGGTTCATGTAAAATTCTCCGACCTGTCGCCTGAGCAAGTGGATGGGAAAGAGCATTGCCCACTCAAGAAGATGATTATCCCTGAGAAGATCGGCGAGAGGGGATAACACCGGTGAGTCCAGTGCTTCTGTTGACAGAATCTGCTCAAAGTGGATTCTGGATATCATCATATCATAAGATTCCTCGTACGTCGTTGGGACAAGTGCTGGTCCAGATGATGCCATCTTCTTTCCTTGTGATGAAGCTTTCGGTGCCATTATGTATTCCATAGAAGTTTATATATAGAGAGAAGAAAAGAAGAACTTAGCCGAAAATGGTGATACAGAATCAGAGACGAAGATGAACAGTTACGCAGATAAACACAAGTATAGAAGGTAAGAAATCACTTCCTGATTTTCCGCCTTTTATAGGTTAGTGGGTCGTTTGAAATAGATGGCCAAGATTGAATGGCGCGAATCCATCAACGGCTGAGATCTCGCGACTGTTGACTAACTCTGACTTGACGTCACATTCCGAGTTCCAACATACACGCGTGAGAAGGTGAACTGTTTTTGTGTCAGCCCAGTCACACTATAAAGTAAGGCTATTGATGTTCAGCCGTACTTTACATTAAATGCGCTATGATGGCTATTTTAGTCTATCTGACATGGTCAGGAATGTTTGAATTTATTTCAAACATTCACATTTAAGACCTAAACACCTGCAGCCATAAATGATACCTGCCAGCTGATGTCGGAATCAGCTGTGTTTCAATGTTGCGGCATGCCATCAGCTGACTCGAGTTCTTCTGTTCAGCTGATGTCTGATGTCTTCGGATGGCGATCCGCATCTGAGATTCCCCCTTCATCTGAGCTTCCCCCTCAGATGGATATCTATCTCTTCACCTCAGCTGATTCCTCATCTGATGGATCCAACAATCCAAGGAGATCACATAACATCTTGAATCGTGCTTCGGCTAGAAATTTGTTGAAGATATCGGCTCTCTGAATCTCAATTGGAATCTTCTCCATAGATACATCCTTCTTCTCAATATGATCTCGGATAAAATGATGTCGGACGTCAATGTGCTTCATCCGAGAATGGTGAACAGGATTCAAAGAGATAGCAATGGCACTTGAGCTATCACAACGGATGGGAACCTGTCCAGTTGCTACTTCATAATCTCTCAACTGTTGCTTGAGCCACAACACTTGCATGCAACAACTACCGGCAGCCATATACTCTGACTCGGTTGTAGAAGTAGCAACACATGCTTGTTTCTTGGAAAACCATGAAACTAGCTTGCTTCCCATGAACTGACAGTGTCCAGATGTTGACTTCCTGTCCAACCGATCTCCGGCTAAATCCGCATCTGAGTATTCGGACAGTTGGATATTGTCGTCAGTGGGGTACCACAACCCAATATTAACAGTACCCTTCAGATACTTAATGATGTTCTTTGCTGCCAACATGTGTGCTTCCCTCAGCTGAACTTGGAACCGAGCACACACTCCAACCATGTAAGATATATCTGCCCGACTGGCGGTTAGATATAGCAAAGAACCAATAATCCCTCTATACTTACTGGCATCCATGGGTTTTCTCTCAGATCCGGGCTCAATCTTCCAGTTAGTATTCATCGGGATCCTTGTGGTTTTATTTGTCTGCAAACCGAACTTTGCGATGAGCTCCTTTGTATATTTGAACTTTGCGATGTTTGATGAGAGATTCCGTGCTTCTCGCAGTATTCGATGATGGTTTCATTGAGGAACTCGGTTCCATGGTCTGATCGAATAGAAATGATTTTCATCTCTTGTTGGTTTGATATCCGATCCATCAACTTGGGTAGCTCATCTCGGGTTTCACTCTTGTGACGCATGAAAATGGTCCACGTGTATCTGGAATAATCATCAGTTACAAAAAGTGTATACTCGTTACCATTCATGCTTTTTGGTGTAACTGGCCATAAGAGATCCATGTGGATCAGCTGTAACACTCGGTCGGTTGAGGGAGTTGATTTCAACCGGAAGGAGGATCTAGCGAGCTTTCCCAACTGGCATGCACTGCAGATATGTGTTGTTGAAAACACTCAGTTTGGTATGCCTTTTGCATGTTCTTGTCTGGCAAGTCGGTTCATAGTCTTGAAATTCAGATGGTTGAGCCTTTTGTGCCACAGCCAGCTCGCATCTGAACTGCTCTTCGATAAAAGACAGGTCTCAGGAGGACTACTATTCCAATCTGCATAGTAGACATTCCCGGTTGGGGATCGATTTCCCAACAATATGACTTGCTTTGTTCTGACATTTTTGACCCTGCAGCCCTGCGCATCAAACTTGACAGAGAAACCATTATCACAGAATTGGCTGATGGAGAGCAGGTTATGCTTCAATCCATCAACATATGAAACATTGGAGATAGACACGTGATTGGTTTCAAGGGTACCGTAGCCTTTGGTGTAACCTTTTGAGTTGTCACCAAAGGTAACAGATGGTCCATCCTTCTCCACAAAACTCCCAAGAAAATCCCTCAAATTTGTCATGTGTTTCGAGCATCCACTGTCCATCACCCACATTGTATGTGATGCTTTATTCTTCCTCAGTTGTTCCTCCTGCTCCTGCACAGAGAAACACGCTTAGGTCCCCAATTTTAGTTGGGTCCTGGAGGGTTAGAACCAGTTCCCCCTTGAACTGTGGGTCGTTTTTCCCTGTAGATTCGGATAGATTTGTCATTGCAAATTATCTTTCCTTCTCCATCGACTATAACAACACACCGGTCATCCTTAAGCTTGTTGTTATTGTTGACGTTCTGTTTCTTGGGAGGAGATTGATTTCTCCCATTGTGGGCTTTAGGAGGAGAGGTGTTCCCCCTGTTTTGTTGACGTTTCTGACCCTTTTGGTTTTGCAGATGAGGTCGGACGCCATTTTGGAATCTTTGTGGCTGAGTCTGATTCTATTTTCCTAGCTGTCGACGATGGCTGTTCATGTCCGGTTGTTGATTCAAGTTCTGGCATGAATGTCCGCAGCTGTTGGAACTGTTCCACATTGGTTGACTCTAATGGAACCTCTGGTTGTTCTGATGATGGAACCGATGTTGATTCTGATGGTTGAATCCCTGTCGGTTCTGTTGATTCCATCCCTTCTGAGGTCGGTTCTGAGGTTGGTTCTGATTGTATCTCTGATGTCTCTGGTTCCTCTTCTGAGTCCTGGAACATTCCCCCTCGGTCGTTATCCCAACCGATGGATTCTTTAGTTCTCCAACCACAGCTCCTTTTCCTTTCTCAGCTGCAGTTCCCTTAGCAGGTTGTGTTGTAGATACTTGCTGTGACGTGAAGGTTGGATTAAGTTGGGGAGTTGCAGACTCAACAGTATTTGGTTTGGCAACCATGACATCCACAGCCTTGATAAAGGTTGCGGGTGGAATTCCAGTGTCCTTGATCATGTCGTAGCCGAGTCCAGATACGGCATCCATTTATCGTCGGTAACTAATGAGATTCTCGATGATTTTGGATGATTGATATAGCTTTATCAGGTTGTCCTTCTCAGTTTGTAGATCCTTGAGAATAACAGCTATATGCTCGGTTTGTGCGTCTGACATCTTCATCAGCTGGTCGATCTGTGCCTCTTGCTTGTTCAACTGCTCATGCTGCTCCTTGATCTGCTCCTTCAAACTGCTCCTTGATCTGCTCCTTCAAATCCTCATCGGTTGGAGCCTTAGTTTGGTTCGCCACATTCAGTTGACTTTTGAGATCATCAATCTCTTCGATTTGATTTTTGATCAGATCATCCTTTTCGGTTAAGGATTCTTCAAGTCTGGCAAACTGTTCTTGAAGATTCTTAAACTCAATCGATTGTTGACGCAATTCCTCACTGAGTTCTAGGAAGTCACCCCAAGAGGGTTCCAACTCTTCATCTAATGTTTCCTGCATGTTAGTAGCATTGGAAGAATTTAAATTAACTAGACTAGAATGTACCTCAGCATCATTATGGTCAGTTCCAAATGCCATGAGACATTGATCCTGTCCGATAGCGTTGTTGGTGAAAGTCAGCTCGTCCTCATATTCGGTGTCGGTGAAGATGTCCATGTCATCAGCTGCTTCTTCTGCAACCATGGCCTTGTTCTTTGCATTTTGCTTAGCCCTCAACACATCTCTATATTTCTTCGAAAGATCTGGACAATCAACTTTGAAGTGTCCCTCTTTGCCGCATTCAAAGCAACCGTTGTTCACAGGCTTTGAGTTATCTCGAGTTCGGTTGGATTTATAGAACCGCTTGTATTTTCCGAACCGAGTATCCATGTCAGCCAGCTTCTTTGACAAGGCGGTAATACTTTGTTGCAGCTCTTCTCTGCTCGGCTCCTTCGAAGTTGTGTCCGTAAATCTTATTGCCCTTGATATTCGCTACTTGGAATAGTCGGCTCGAAGTGCTACTGTCTTTGTTCCGGAACCAACATCCTCTTGTCGACTCGTCTGCACCGAGGACTGAGTTGATCTTCATCGATTCACCTTGTACTCGTTTCCTTTCAGAATTGAGAACAGTCTGTCCGTTCCCATCTCTCCAAGATCAGCTCGACTTTCATGAATGTTGGTGAAGGTGTCCCACTCAGCTGGTAGGGCTTGTAATACTTTGAGATTGATCTCTCTCAAAGTATATTTTCCTCGTCGGATAGACTGAATCCTTCGGATGATATCCATGAACCGAAGCTCCAACTGATCAATGGTTTCATCGACTTTTAGACAGAAATTGTCAAAATCTTGACAAGCATGGGAGAACTTGTTCTCCTTGGTTTCGTCACTCCCTTCACTAAGAGATGCCAAAATGTCCCACATTTCCTTAGCTGTGTTGCACTCTTCTATCCATGGAAGATAGTCTTGTCCAATTGTGGACATGATAGTGCTCTGAGCCCAGATATCCAGCTGGTTCACTTTTGCTTCCTCAGGAGTAAAATCTTCTGGCTTCTTCTCGACTATCACCTCAGTTGCATCCCCATCATTGGGATTTGTAGGAGTGCGAATGACTTTTTCCATGATGGTAATCGGTCCGGATGTAATCACTTGTTGCATTCGATGATGCTTGGACAGTAGAATCTTCTTCATCTGAGTTTTCCAGGATGTATAGTTCACAACCGAGAACATGACAACAATCTTGTCTTTAACATCCATCTGCACACAATGAACAGATGATAAATGCAAGCAGAAATGCACTAGAGTGTAAAAGATCTATTCAGTTGACCACTGAAGAAAAACACCTCGATTCACACCTCGTGAAACAGAGACAACGGTCTTGTGAACCACTGCTCTGATACCACTTGATGGTCCCGATACGAGTTCTGGTGTATGGGGGGGGATACACCAGATAGGAATTTTAAAAACAACCCCCGAAAAATACCATAACTGAGTAAAAAGACTCAGTTGGAATCACAACTGAGTAAGAAAACTCAGCTGGAAGAGTGGTGTTGTGTGGAATGTGGTGGATACACAAACAACTCGTATAAAACAACTCACGCTCAGATGCAAGGTCGGTCAACAACCAAATCAGTTGAAATGTAAAGATGCAGTTTTGAGTGCTGGTTAGTTGGACAGTTAGATATGCAGAAACTAACTGAACGGAAAACACAAAAGCACAAAGGAATTACGTGATTCGGAGAGAACTCCTACGTCCACGGAGAGTTGTGAGTCCACACAACTCAGTCCAAATTCTTTAGGACAACTACCACAAAGCTTACGCAGGCTTTGCAACCGTACAGATAAGTTTGCGGGTACTTATCAACCTTTCTACTCAATTTCGGGAAGAGCAGGATCCTAACAACCTTTTTAGGGAATGTGTATAAGGGTGGGTTTTCCAACTACTAGCTCTAACAAAGAAGTGAGCTAGGATCTAAGCTTGAACAAAGAAAGACTCAAACTAAGATCGAAAACACCAAGACAAATTCTAACTCTCTATGAACTCTCAGCTGGCGATGTTCTTAGAAAGAGAATAATTGCTGTTTAGCTTGTGCGCAGTATAAAGTCGTTCTTTAGCTCTTCTGTCTCTTCTATCTTGATGAATGAATGAATGCCTCTATTTATAGGCGGTGAGGATCAACTAGTCGTTGGAAGAGCCGTTGATCTTTGTTCTGTGAAAGCGATGGCTTGTCTCTCATTTCTGCAGATTTTCCCGATTTGGCAACTGTGAACTTCTGCTTTCCTTCTGAGACAACCTTGTGTTGGGCCAAATGAGGTAATGATAGAACGTCAAACCTTCATGTGACTTCCTATTTGAAATTCAAATTTCAACCTTTGTCTTTCAACATTGGTTAGTCGGTTGAGACGTTTGATCTTCATCCGATTGAGTCCTGCAACTGATGTTTCATTTGATCAGGTGGATTGTCACATCTGACGAACGGTTGATTACTCAGATGTTTTCTTTCATCCGATGTTCTATATTCGATCAGTTGGCTTGAACGCTTAGTTGTCTTTCTTACATCTGATGTTCCATCCAAGTTTCCATCTGTAGTTCTATCCGAGTATAGCTATGTTGCCTTCTTCAGCTGGAGTCCTGTAAAGATAAAATCTGAACATTGCTCAAACAGTGAGCCTAAATACTAACATTAGTATATGGCAACATCTACTCAGTTGGGGTCAGTTGGTTTTGGAATCAATCAAAACTTTACTAAATTTCCCAACACACATATTCATATCATCATTCATACATAACATAATCTCAATTCTTCGTCTCCAACGAAAAATAAAAAATGATCGGAAAATTCTAACTAAACTATATGTTGATTAACATGCATACAACTTCTCATTTATGCAAACAACATTATCAAATAAATTCTATCCTTAAAAATCCGATCGAATGTTCGTCTCCAACGATTATCGTTTTATTTTTAGAAAAGTCTAACATAAATATACGATCAACTACATGCTTCCTACAACACATTTATATTATTACCACATCCATATTATCTCATTTGCTCAATCAAAATCATACTTCTTCATTTCCAATGAACATAGAAATATTTTTAGAAAATTCTCAAACAATTCATACAATCATGTATCAATACCTAGAATCATATTCCACAAACCATTTATGAGAATTCGAGCTCAATCAAAACATCTAAGAAGTGCAGAAATTTCGAAACCTTCATCATAATTTTCGAAAATTCCAAATAAATACTTAACATGTTTCTAACTCGATTTCAACCATGGATTCTTACTTCTAACATCAAAATAAAATGAAATAAAACTTAGAACATCATATCCTACAACTCATAAATTTTGACATCTATCAAACTTCAAAGGACATGATTCTTGTTTGGATAGAAATGAAGCTAAAGTTCATACCTTATGAAATATGCAATTGAAATTGACTTTAATCGAGAATTGAACAAGTTATGGAACTTAGAAGCTTGAAGAACTTGAAGATATGAAGAACACTTGAAGAACAAGAGAGAGAAGAGAGAAAAGGGAGGGTGGCGGTTTGGGGAGTGAGAGGGAGAGAGATATTTTGGTGATAAAGGGTGATATTTATATAGTAGAAGAGAAAATCAAGTTGTACACCTTCTTCTCTAAAAAATCTATTTTTCTGGGTCTAATACTGCAAACTAGAAAAGAACAATTACTTTATTGGACGGATACATTTTCGGCAAAAAAGGATACGACCATTAGTTCCGGAATATTTCACTTAGTCAGAAAGGACGATTCGTTTCCCGAAAAACTTCAAAAAGTCGAGACGTGACAGTACAAATTTCGCCCGGAAAAATAAATAAAACTGACTTTTACCATTAGACTCGTATCGCAAAATAAGTGAATGTAAAATAAGACGCTTTTTCGATCTGAGGTCTCTAACAAAAATTTTATCGGGCGCCAAAACCCTAATACAGTAGTCGGTTGAACGACTTCTGCAACTTATTTTCAGAAACGAACTTCACCATTATTCTTATAACTGAATTTCTTTAACTTAGAAGTGCAAAGCCTTAGTTAAAACGAGAATTTTTATTTTCGCGACGGAAAGAAATATCCGGGATATTACATTCTACCCCTCTAACGAAAAATTTCCTCCCGAAATTTGCATATCTTCTTCGAAAAGTTCCCACGTAGCTTCCTCTTGCCCGTAGTGATTCCATGATACTTTTACTAGTGGTATCGATTTGTTTCTTAACTCTTGCACTTTTTGATCCAAGATCGATTGCAGTCTTTCTCCATAACTTATAACTTAAATCGGAATCAAGAACTACGTCTTGCTGATGAATCACGTGTGTAGGATCGAACACGTACTTTCTCAAATGAGATACACAAACATAATAAACATTCCATAGACTTGGCGACACGGCCAATCTATACACATTAAAACTATCTTTTTAAAAAAAAAACTACTAATCATATAAATCTTTATCTAAGCTTATACTTGACACGAAAATAATTACCATATCCTTAGAAGGAAAATCATGAGGAAAACTTGTCCCCCTTCTCTAATTTTAAGTCAGATCGGCATAAATTACTTAAGACTTTCGTCACCTCTAGACTTCTTTCATTCTGACTCAGATCTATCGAAAGAATATATCTATCATTTCACTAAGTGAATCTAGTTCTAGATTCTTCCTTTCATCTACTTCCTTATGATACAACGGTTATTTAAACTTCCTTCCATACAAGGCCTCGTAAGGCACAATACTTATCGTAGCTTGATAAATATTATTATGAGAAAATTTAATCAACGGCAAATATTCTCCCCGTTGTCACTTTGATCTAACACTATCGTTCTTAACATATCTTCTAGTACTTGAATCGTTCCCTTGGATTCACTCATAATTGTCTCTCATAAGTATGGTGTAGCTACTAGTGCTGCTATTCGGTTAGTTATTGTCTCAGATGTATCGATCACCTCTAAATCCATCATCTCAAATTCTCGTACGATTTCTACGTCTCATATGGTCCCTTCAGTTCCAATTCTCCATTCAGGTAAACAAGGTGAACTTTGCAGTTCTTCTTCTTTATCATCTCCTTGGCTTGTAGTGCAGATATTATAGATATCCGTTCACCCATCGATATTCCATGAAAATCTGTAGGTTTTCCCCCGGCTGATCGAAAGAAATCTTTCTCTTGTGGCAGAGAATCGTTGCGTAGTCGCTCGTATATCCAATCCATTCCAAGGATTATGTCCATGTTTAACATTTTCATCGATCCTAAGTCTGATTCTAGGTTTAAGCAAACAAAAGAAGTAGTGTTGATTTCTCTCATGAGAGTGTAGTTACTCTCATTTTATGATTAGCGTTTTGGTTTTATTTCTATAGTGTCAATACAGGCTCTAGTAATAAAAGAATGTGAAGCCCTGGTATCAACTAATTTATGACAGGGTAAGTGAGAAGTTTACCCATACCTGCCATGTGACCCTTGTCCTTATTCTGCTCTTGATCCTTAATCATGAATGCCCTTGGATTCTGTTGGTCCGACTGTTGAGACTGTTGTTGTTGCGGATGTGCTTGAATAGCTCTCAAAGGTTGGGGCTGATTATATTGGTTAGCTCCTCCCGATTACAACGGTTTCGGGCAATATCTTTTCACGTGCCCCTGTTGTCCGCAATTAAAGCACATGCCAGTGCCTGCTTGACAAACTCCAGAGTGCATTTCATTACACTTAGGGCAGGTAGGAACAATGATTTTTCCTTGGTTAATGTTTGTCTGTTGTCCCTGCCACTGTCCTTGTTGGTTATGTCCCTTCCATTGTCCTAATTGGTTATTCCCTTGCCACTGCCCTGATTGGTTATTCTGATTTGGCTGTTGAAAGCCACGCTGATTTCCACCCTAGTTTCCTTGATTATTGTTGTTGTGATGATAGTAGCCACTGTTGTTTCCTCCTTCCCATTTCCTTTTTCCTTTATACTTGCTGTTATTGTTGTTGGAATGGTCTTAAGTTGGAGCATGGGTTGGTGCTGGTACAGGTATTGTAGTCTTTCGCTCGTCCGGCACAACCGCTTCCATCTCTAGGGCTCGCCCTAGAATCTCAGTGTAGTTCAATCCGCCGTGACTGGCTAGTGCCACTCCAAGCTCATGCCTTAGTCCCCCACGGAATTTCTTTGCTATTTTCTCCTCCGTATCCACCTGCTTAGGTGTATACCTCGACAATTCACAAAAGATTGCATCATATTCAGTCACTGATATCTTTCCTTGCTTCAGATTATAGAACTCTGCTTCCTTCTTTACTCTATAGGTTTTTGGAATGTACTTGTCGTAAAATGTTGCCTTAAACTCATCCCAAGTAAACTGAGCTAGATGCTCTGTCGGAATAATTTTCTACCTAGCTTCCCACTAGAAATCAGCCGGTCCGGTGAGTTGAAACGTGACACGCACCTGTCGTGTGGTACGATCAAAATACCTGTGTATGCCCCAGACGGACAGTACACGCTCCTATGCCCACTACCGGACTAGTTAGTCTTAGCGGCAAGCTAGGGTCGATCCCACGGAGAGTGATGAACCACCTTACTCTTCAGTATATAAATCGAGTTGTCACGATCTCAATCTGTGTATCTGCACAATAAAATAGACGGAAATCAAATAAAAAAGGGGGTAAGATTTGGGGTAGGTTATGATCATTATTGACATGTTAATTCGGTCATGGGCACACTAAGAATCCGTCCATGCTTCGTATAAACTCAAGGCGTGGCCCAAAGATATTGGGGCGTTTCAAGAGTTCATACTCCACACTTGGGATGGTTGAATCCCTTGTTGTCGTCCTGGTCCGAAGGTCACGCTTCACCCCAGTCACAAGGCCGTGCTTCACTTCTCCTTAGATAGTAGTCATACCCGATCTCTCCAAGTATGACCCTCACCAATCTTCTCTTCCAAACTTCCCATGTCCACACCTACAGAGTAGACATCACTCGCGGGATACTCATTTCCGGGACCACGTCCAACCGGTCATTGCAATGCCTACGATACGCGAGATGAGTCCTTTGGTCGATAACCATGGCTTGATGCCTCGTCACAGTTGATGGGTGATTGTTAGAGAAGCCCAAGACTGAAGAAGGACGCAGTATCCCCTTGTCCAATCCTCACCATCCAGATCTACAGCACCATGCCATGTGCTGCTTAGCTACTCGGTCCTGGGCACATCGAACGCTGCCGTTTGTCATGCCCTGCCTTTGCTTGACATGGTACAGCTCCAACAAAACGGAGATCACCCGTTAGGTTAGAACTGCCCATGAGTTCTTCTCCAGTCCTTTCGGAACTACGGAACTCAACCGATGGCACAAGTGCCTCACGAATATTTCACATGTAAACAGTCAATCATTTCCCGTACCCAAATCTCACCAAGTAAACTACTCACACATAATTAAATATATAATGATAAGCGAAAAGAACACATTAATAAAAGAAAATATGAAATTACTCGGATTAAAAATACCTAAGGCAACAGCCTTGGATTTGTTCTTCGCAGCGGAATGTAAATAAAAGCAGATAAAGATTGTTTTGAACAAAAAATATAAAAGTGTTTTTTTCGGACTAATAACTGTAGACTGATAAATTCTCCCCCCTTGTGCCAGCCGCTTTGGCTGGACTTTTATAGCTGTAGTGGCAGCGGGCAAAACCCTGGGCGGGTAGATTGAAATGGCATGATTGGCAGTTTCTATGTTGAGCGAGATTCTGAATATCTGCGATTGGCTGGATTGATGATTAGCGATCTCCGATTGATTTGTTTATTTAGGGTAGGGCGCTGACCTCCAAATCCTTCCTTTCATGGATGCTTGGCAGATATTGGGCGAATCTTCTCCACGCGGCTTTCCTTCTTGAGCTTTGGCGACGGACTGGAAATCTTTGTGGTGGTCAAACTGGTTGCATGCTTCATGGTTGGATTCCTTGTAGACACGGCAGCTGCAAAATCTTCTTTGTTGTTGGGTGCATTGCATTAATACCACGAATGCGAATGATGAGCAGCAACTTAGCTTCAGGGTTCACATGGAATCCTCCTTTCAACCTCGTCTCTTGCTTCAATTCATCTCATGCTATGCATACTCCTTGGCATAGTCCTTGCAACCGACTGGATTCACTCCAGTTCTGCTCATTCTGACCACCTTTCCTCTGTTTGACCTGGACTGAGCTTCCTTCCTTCGAACAACAGTTTCCTTCAAGTATGTTGGAGAATTCACAAAGACACCAAGAAAAAAAGATGAAACAAAAAAGAGAGAAATAAAACTACAAGACACGAAAGTGCGCAATCAAATGAATCAGTTTGTGCATGCATGTATGCACCTGTTACATTCCACAACCCATTGAGCAATTACACCACATGATCGTATTAGCAGTTTTCCTCACACCCACTCAAGTGTTTGGCTCGTGTTTACTCTCATTTCATGCTGCATTAGCTTTTCTATTAGCTTGTTCGAGGATTTATGGCTATTAGTTAATCTGGTGCAAATTATCAAAAGGTCTTTATTTGGCTGTAATGGGGCATACGGAGCAGGGTGAGAATTTTCTGGATAGTGGGTTAAGACTTGATCCCAGCCATATGGACTGTTCTTTTAATATAAGCGCTCCCACTAATCCTCATACTACTTCCTTTCTTTGGGTATTCTTTTCTAGGGCATGCATTGATCTTTGATCGTACTTAGAATTTTCATCCTTTTCATTTCTGCCCCTCTTCTTAAACATTGACTTCCCCCCTTTTATTCTTATTACCCTTCTTTCACTTTTGATTCTTAGAGCAGCTATGTACCCTTCTTATCTTGTATGGTGTGGGAGACACACTCTTAATCAAATGTCATTACAAGGGCTTATCAAAGAAAGAATCATTTTGGCTCAAAGTGGTTAGCAATGGATCATAGTGTTTAGCATGAAAAATTCTGGGGTTTCTAATCATAAATAAACTGTCCTTATCCTTTAATCTACACCACCAGCTAAAATCCACTAACAAGTTTTAGGATTACTAAGCAGCATGAACACACAAAAGATAGAAACATTTAGGCTCAATTCTCACAGGTGTGGATTTCTGCATTCCTTCTACTGCTATACATGTAATGCATGCTCAGCATATCATTCAAACCAGTCAAACCAAATAACATGCACACATTCCCTGATCCATATATCATGCGCACACACAGATTCAAGACTCAATGTACACTAGACTCCAACTGACACAAAACATAAAAGAAAAACAGAAACGAAAAGAACAAAAAAGAAAAATAAAACCTAAACTAAAGGTAGGGAAAAGGAAACTTATTCGTTTTGGTCGGAGGCATCTTCCTCCTCTCCGTCCACTTTTGCCATCAACTTCTCAAAGCTCTTCTTCATGTTGGTGTGGATTGCCGTCATCTCCACCTTCAACATCGCTAATTCTGCACGTAGCTCTTTCAACTCTGCAAGTATAGCCACCATCTCGCTATTCGAGCGGCGCGGAACCGCCTACTCCTTCGCCTTGCTCGGTTCTGCTCTGCCTGTTGTGCCTTCTGGATGAACCAGAGAGTAATTTCCATGCTCGTCCACCTCAACAATTCTCCACCTCACGAAGCGCCCTTGGTCCAGAAACCTTGTATCATCAGCTGCGAGATCATCTGGCTTTTCCAAGTCGAAATTGGTGAGATTCTTTGCAAGAATCGTCGCCAAAGGGCAGAGAGAGAGGAACTTGTTATGGTGGGTCACGCCAAACTGAAACTGCTGCGCTGCTACGAACCCAAAGTCACCCGCCTCTTCTCCATCATGCACTATAAAATGAACAGCTCCTGCTGAGTCACCACGTTAGACCCCTCCAACTGCCCGTAGATGTTGTAAGCCAACCACCTGTGGCAAATCTGTAGCGCTGGATCTCTGATCTCATTGGACTTGCTGCTATTCTTCACATAGCGATCCCTGATGGAGATGATTGACCAGTAGTGGTCAATCTGAGACTTCCATTCATCCGAGGCCACCGTCTCTGCCTCCTTATACTCTTCCTCATACACCTCCCGCGGCTCTAGTACTCCGAGTTGGATGTTCAACTCATTGATGGAGAGAGGGAACATCCTGCCCCTCAGTTGATAGCGCAGGGTGCCTGGAGTCTCGATGCCGTATTTGCCACGGGGTTTAAATTCCACTGTCCCCATGAATTCTTTCGATAGCTTCTTGAACGCAGGGTAATTCCATTCCAACACCTTTCCCCAGCCGATACCCTTGAAGTATCCCTCCACCATCTCTTTGATACCAAAGGCTTCCAAGCTTTGTGTCAATAGGTAGTACCAAGGGAGGATCTCCCTGTTTTGCAAGATGGCATACCGCTGGCTGTCCAGTGGTATGGTTGCTCCAGATGTTGCAGATCGTAGCACGCCTTTCCTCTTGGGTCCTGATTTCGTGGCGGTGACACTGGGTGTAGACTTCACAGGTGCTTGAATCTCCCCCAAGTTAAAGCTGTCGATGATCTCCACTCTCTCTATTTCTTTCTCTTCGATCTCCTTCGCTTCTCCTTCTTTTTCTCATTCCTTCTTCTTCCCTTTTTCCTAAGCTGTAGCCCTCCTCACCGTGCTCGTAGTACCCACCTTGCTCCCTAATTTGCTCTGTTTGGACTTCTGCGATAGGGGAGGTTTCGAGGTTTCAAGCTTCCTCTTTGCTCCTACTCCTTTCTCCTTACTCTCTGGGGTGACATCCTCCTGGGCCCGCACTGGAATGCTCTTCTCTGCCTCCTCCTCTCGTTCCTTCTCCTCGTGGTCAAAAGCGGTCAGACCACCCTCCTTCGATTGAGATTGAGAACGGGAAGAACTGGGAACTGGAGTAGGCGCCTTTGGTGGAGGGCTAGCTGCTTTCTTTCCGGTGGTTTTCTTCTTCGCTGCTGCTGCAGTAGTGGTGCCCTTGACCGCAGGCTTCTTATTCTCTTTCTTCCTAGGCGGTTGGACATCTGGTTCTTCCTCGACCTGTACTTGCTCCTGGTCACCCGCAGCGCCTCCTTCTCCGGTGGCTGGCTTCTTCGGTGAGGGTATCCTTTTCTGTTCCTCTTCATCCACCCCCCGAGTAGGTGTGGTCTTTTCTGAACTGTGCACCGGAGTTTCCTCCGATGTGGTGCTGCGAGTTTTCCTCTTCTCCCCCACCGGTACAGATTTTGTAGCGGTTGGGCTCTTGGTTTGAGTACTGGGGCCGACGACTCTTTTGTCGGTTCTTTTGTGAGCGGCTTTCTTGATTCTGACCATGGTGACGGTTGGAATTTTAGGGTTTTCAGAAAAAACGGCGAGGTTGGTGAAGTATGTGGGATGAGAATTGGGTTTCTGTGCTTAAATGGCAGATTGTGGGCGACGGTTATGGCGGAGTGGAGGAAGTGGCTGAGTGTAGGGCGGTTGTGGAGGTTGTGAGGGTTAATGGAGGAGGGTTTTCTCTTTCTGACTGATGTAGAGGCGAAGTGACAGTTATGGGAAGTCGAAACAATCAAGGGAATAAAATCATTACCAAATTTCGAAATTCAAATTTCGTGCGAAATCCCAAGCGCCGCAATTATACTAGCCGTCCTTGTCAGATGCGCCTCCACGTCACTCCTTGGTTAGACCGTCTCCATTCCACACACCGGTCTGCCACCTACACACTTTGCATCGCAAAGTGGGCTCACAATCTACCCCGGACCTCCACCTACACACTTTGCATTGCAAAGTGGGTTCGAACTCCAAGATAGACTTTTAGAAACAAACTTGGCCCACATTCTCCAGTTCTAACTTAGCCAAATACTCACTTACTCAAGACAACTAATTAAAAACTAATTAAAGAGAAAGCGGTTGTGGTCTTACCGACGACCATTCCTGGGTTGCCTCCCAGTCAGCGCTCTTGTTTAATGTCTTGAGCTCGACTTCCAGCTTCCGCTCTTACTGATAAATAGGATCCAGTAAAGAGCATTTCTCCTTGGTCTTCTTCAACTCTGAATAATCGAAGTACGGTTTCAAACGATGACCGTTCACCACAAAAGTATCCTTTCCATTCAAGTCATAAACTTCGACACTTCCATTAGGGAATAACTCCTTCACGATGTATGTCCTCCCCATTTTGATTTAAGCTTCCCACTCATCAACTTAAATCGAGAGTTGAATAACAACACCTTTTGGCCAGACCAGAATTCCTTCTTCCTAAGCTTGGCATCGCGGATTCTCCTTGTTCTTTCCTTGTACAAAACTGCATTGTCATATGACTCCAACCGAAGTTCTTTCAATTCATTCATTTGCAACTTTCTTTCTTCTCCGGCCCTAGTCATACTGAAATTGATTCTCTTGATCGCCCAATAAGCCTTGTGTTCCACTTCTACTGGTAAGTGGCATCTTTTTCCGAACACAAGCCTGAATGGTGACATGCCAATTGGAGTTTTGTAGGCAGTGCGGTATGTCCATAACGCATCTCCCAGATAATTGCTCCAATCCTTATGATTGGGATGAACCACCTTCTCTAATATGCCTTTGATCTCTCTGTTAGAAATTTCAGCCTGCCCATTGGCTTGAGGGTGATATGCAGTCGTGACTTTATGTTTCACCCCCATTCTTTTGGTTAGTGCTCTAATGGTGGCATTGCAGAAATGGGATCCTTGGTCGCTGATGAGGATTTTTGGAACTCCGAATCTACTAAACACCTGCTCTCTAAAAAATTCAGCCACCGTATGAGCATCATTACTGGTTGTAGCCTTTGCCTCGACCCATTTGGGTACGTAGTCGACTGCCACCAAAATGTATTCATAATTCCCTGACTTAGGGAGTGGTCCCATAAAATCGATTCCCCATACATCGAAGATTTCCACAGGCATAATAGGCATCTGAGGCATTTCATCTCTTGCGGTAATACCCCCTACCATCTGACACTTCGGACAGCCCTGTACCCATTTCTTGGCATCAGCAAAGATGGTAGGCCAATAGAATCCACTTTCCAGTATTCTTTGCGCTGTTCTCCTTCCACCGAAATGGCCACTACATGCCGTGCTATGGCACATTTCTAATATCTGAGCATGTTCGAACTCTGGAACGGACCTCCGTATGATTTGATCTGTACCAATCTTCCATAAATGCGGTCCTTTTCAAAAATAGGAGCGAGCCTGTGTTACCAATTTTTGTCTCTCGAACTTGGTCTTCCCTAGTGGCACTTCCTTGGTGAGAAGATAATTTGCTATGTCTGCAAACCAAGGCTCCTTCTCGGTTAGAGCATACAGAGTCTCCACCTCCATATGATCGCGTATGGCGTATAGCTTCTCATCCGGAAAAGCGTCCTCTATTGGTTCGCCATCATCTTTTCCCATTTGTAGCCTGGTTAGATGATCAGCTACTAGATTGGCTGCTTCATTCTTATCTCTTATTTCCAAGTCGAACTCTTGGAGCAGCAATATCCACCGGATAAGTCGTTGTTTTGAATCTTTCTTCGCCATGAGGTATTTCAAAGCGGCATGATCAGTGTAAATGATCGCTTTTGTGCCCAGAAGGTATGATCTGAACTTCTCGATTGCAAAAACCATTGCCAACAATTCATTCTCAGTCGTAGTGTAGCTACATTGAGCTGGATTCAAAGTCTTCGAGGCGTAATATATAACGTGGCTTTCCTTACCCTTCTTCATCCCCAGTACTGCTCCAACCGCGTAATTGCTGGCATCACACATGATTTCGAATGGTATCTCCCAATCTGGTGGTTGAATAATAGGGGCTGATACCAACTCCAAAAGCTTTAGAATCTCCTTGAGTACCACCTCTTTCATAACAGGATTCATTTTCCTTTGCGAATCCCGTACTGGTCGTGCTCCTTCCTCCAAGTATATATGATGCATACACTCTGTTGGACTGATACCCTTTATATCTCCCAGGGTCCAACCAATGGCTTCCTTGTTTTCTCTCAATACTCTGACCAATCTTTCTTCCTGCACTAGGGTTAGATCAGAACTGATAATCACTGGAAGAGTTTCCTCTGGTCCCAAGTAGGTATATTGCAAGTGCTTCGGCAGCTTTTTTAATTCCAAGACTGGGGCTTTCACAATCGAGGACATCAGCTTCTCGTATTCTCCATACTGAGAGAACAACTCCAGTTTGCCCTGCCCCGATCCTCCGATGGAGTACACTTCCAAGATAATATCTTTAATCTTCCTGTCAACTTCCACTGCTGCTTCCAAGGTGCTTTCCTTTAAAGAATACAACTCCATGATGGTCTCCTTCATCTCGAGGTCCTCCATTTGTACAGCATCTCGATCAGTAAGACCGACTTGTATAACCCTTTCTGTGATGTCACTTGAGCTGAATGACAGGTTTTGCTTTTGTACTAATGGTTCGAATATGTCAATCATCTCTACAGATTCTAAATCGGGCTTCCGTCTCATGGCTTCATAAATGCTGAATTCTTCCACTACACCATCGAATTCACACGATAGAATTCAAGTCTTCATGTCCAATTTAGTTCCTGCAGTCATCATGAACGGTCTGCCTAATAGGATGGAGTTCTCTTTTGCTTCCAAACCGGTATCCAACACGTAGAAGTCAGCAGGAAAAATCAGCTCTCCTACTTTGATAAGCACATCTTCGATCACTCCCACTGGGTAAGCGTTTGACCTGTCTGCTAGTTGTATGACAACTCGGGCGTTCCGTAGTTCCCCCAAGTTGAGCTTGTTGAAAACAGCCAGGGGCTTAACGTTTATAGATGCCCCCAAATCCATCATGGCTTTGTCCATGTTTCTTCCTGCGATGTTGCAAGGAAAAGTGAACATCCCCGGGTCTTTCTTCTTCGGTGGCAGTTTCTGTTGTATGATGGCTGACACACTCTCTCCCATGACATATCGAACATCCTCATCAATCTTCACCTTCCTCGAGCAAAGATCTTTAAGGAACTTGGCATACTTTGGGATTTGCTTAATTGCTTCCAGTAGGGGTAGGCTAAGTTCCAACTTCCGAAAGATTTTCATCATATCATTGACCTCTTTCTCTTTGGCTTTCTGTCGAAGTCTACCCGGATAAGGGGGTTCGGTCTGCTCATCACCACCTATTTCTCCTGAAGTTTTGTTACTGGTTCCCTCCTCTCTTTGCCGGTTAACTTTTGTTTCTGCCAAATTTTTTTCAGATTACTCATCATCTACCTCTGTGATTATTAATTGCGCCTGTTCCCTGTGATTGATCCCTTGAGATGGAAGTTTCCCTGTATTTTCTTCTACTTTTGCCAACGCCTTCGCCAGATGATCAATCTGCACGTTGGTTTGATTCATACCAGCTCGGATTTCATTGCGGAACTTCTCACTTTCCTTAGCCATGCTCTCCATGGCTTCTTCCCATGGTGCTCTCCTCTGATGAGGTGGTTGATACACCTGCTGCAGTTGTGGCTGGTAGTGTTGTTGTTGTGGTGGGCCTCCCTGATATTGTCCTTGTTGTTGGTGCTGGGCAAATGATTGAGATGATCCCGGTAGACCTGCACCGTTCTGTTGTGGTTGACCATCCTGTTTCCATCTAAAGTTAGGATGATCCCTCCATCCTCTGTTATACGTATTTGAAAACGGGTCATGTTTTCTCTGAAATCCTTCATTTCCCCCCATGGCATTTACGTCCATTATATCTTCACCAAAGTTTTGGCAATTTTCAGATTGATGCCCCACTGCATCGCATAGCCCACACTGTCTGACCTTCTTCTACATGGTCAAACCACTCAGCAATGTCTTTATTTCCTTCATCTCCTTTTTCCAAATTTGTCAGCTTATCTTTTTCCTCTCCTCTCTCTGGTATCTCTCTGCTTCGTTCATGTCCATCATCTCTGGATTCTTCTGCCATTGTTCCCAAGAGTTTGAAAATCTCTTGAGGTGTTTTGCTCAGAGTGATCCGTTGCATGCAGCCAATACCAGTCCTCGATCACTCCTCCACATGCCCTTTACAAAGCTTTCCACTTGATCTTTTGGAGTGATCTGGTGGTGAGGACAGTTGCTTAACAACCGTTTGAAACGAGTCCAATACTCATAAAAAGTTTCCAGTCCGTCTTGCTTAATGTTTCGAATGTCCCATCGCATCCTTTCAACTCTTGTGGCTAGAAATAATTCTTCCAAGAAACTCTGCTGCATTTCTGCCCAAGTGGTAACGCTTCCTTGCGGTAGATTGTACAGCCATCTCCTTGCGCTGTCCACTAATGAGAACGGAAAAAGAACCAGTTTCACATATTCTTGCTGATTCTCATTGGACTGATGCATCACTGTTATTTCGAAGTCCTGGAGATGGGTATGCGGGTCGTCTCCTGGATATCCATTAAATTTCGGTAAGACCTGTATTAATGCAGGTTTCAAGTCAAACAGCTCATGCGCGAAAGGATTTGTCGGTAAGGTGATCCCGTTCGGCCTGAGATTCAGATTAGTTGGGTAAGCCAACTGCTTGAGGGTCTGTTGCGGCTATAGTTGGTCAACTATAGCGTCGCGTCTCGCTATTCGTGCAAGTGCACGTAGTCGTCGTTCAGTTCATTCAATATCTGGATCAAAAGTTAATTCTCTCTGTACTCGACGAGTTCCACGCATACACCAATAGTAGAAGATGGAATGAGAAGAGTAAAATTGTTGCGCGTCACTCCCCGGCAACGGCGCCAAATTTAACACGCACCCGTCGTGTGGTACGATCAAAATACCTGTGTATGCCCCAGACGGACAGTACACGCTCCTATGCCCACTACCGGACTAGTTAGTCTTAGCGGCAAGCTAGGGTCGATCCCACGGAGAGTGATGAACCACCTTACTCTTCAGTATACAAATCGAGTTGTCACGATCTCAATCTGTGTATCTGCACAATAAAATAGACGGAAATCAAATATAAAAGGGGGTAGGATTTAGGGTAGGTTATGATCATTGTTGACATGTTAATTCGGTCATGGGCACACTAAGAATCCGTCCATGCTTCATATAAACTCAAGGCGTGGCCCAAAGGCATTGGGGCGTTTCAAGAGTTCATACTCCACACTTGGGATGGTTGAATCCCTTGTTGTCGTCCTGGTTCGAAGGTCACGCTTCACCCCGGTCACAAGGTCGTGCTTCACTCCTCCTTAGATAGTAGTCATACCCGATCTCTCCAAGTATGACCCTCACCAACCTTCTCTTCCAAACATCCCATGTCCGCACCTACAGAGTAGACATCACTCGCGGGATACTCATTTCTGGGACCACGTCCAACCGGTCATTGCAATGCCTACGATACGCGAGATGAGTCCTTTGGTCGATAACCATGGCTTGATGCCTCGTCACAGTTGATGGGTGATTTTTAGAGAAGCCCAAGACTGAAGAAGGACGCAGTATCCCCTTGTCCAATCCTCACCATCCAGATCTACAGCACCATGCCAGGTGCTGCTTAGCTACTCGGTCCTGGGCACATCGAATGCTGCCGTTTGTCATCCCCTGCCTTTGCTTGACATGGTACAGCTCCAACCAAACGGAGATCACCCATTAGGTTAGAACTGCACATGAGTTCTGCTCCAGTCCTTCCGGAACTACTGAACTCAACCGATGGCGCAAGTGCCTCACGAATATTTCACATGTCAACAGTCAATCATTTCCCATACCCAAATCTCACCAAGTAAACTACTCACACATAATTAAATATATAATGATAAGCGAAAAGAACACATTAATAAAAGAAAATATGAAATTACTCGGATTAAAAATACCTAAGGCAACAGCTTTGGATTTGTTTTTCGCAGCGGAATGTAAATAAAAGCAGATAAAGATTGTTTTGAACAGAAAATATAAAAGTGTTTTCTTCGGACTAAGAACTGTAGACTGATAAATTCTCCCCCCTTGTGCCAGCCGCTTTGGCTGGACTTTTATAGCTGTATTGGCAGCGGGTAAAACCCTAGGCGGGTAGGTTGAAATGGCATGATTGGCAGTTTCCATGTTGAGCGAGATTCTGAATATCTGCGATTGGCTGGATTGATGATTGGCGATCTCCGATTGATTTGTTTATTTAGGGTAGGGCGCTGACCTCCAAATCCTTCCTTTCATGGATGCTTGGCAGATATTGGGCGAATCTTCTCCACGCGGCTTTCCTTCTTGAGCTTTGGCGACGGACTGGAAATCTTTGTGGTGGTCAAACTGGTTGCATGCTTCATGGTTGGATTCCTTGTAGACACGACAGCTGCAAGATGTTCTTTGTTGTTGGGTGCATTGCGTTAATACCACGAATGCGAATGATGAGCAGCAACTTAGCTTCAGGGTTCACATGGAATCCACCTTTCAACCTCGTCTCTTGCTTCAATTCATCTCCTGCTCTGCATACTCCTTGGCATAGTCCTTGCAACCGACTGGATTCACTCCAGTTCTGCTCATTCTGACCACCTTTCATCCGTTTGACCTGGACTGAGCTTCCTTCCTTCGAACAACAGTTTCCTTCCCCTGGACAGACTCTAATGACACAAAAAGATATGAAAAATAGGGCCAACCGGCCCAAAAGTCGAAGACGCATCACACCTACACACTTAAACCATACTTGCCCTCAAGTATGTTGGTGGATTCACAAAGACACCAAGAAAAAAAAGATGAAACGAAAAAGAGAGAAATAAAACTACAAGACACGAAAGTGCGCAATCAAATGAATCAGTTTGAGCTTGCATGTATCCACCTGTTACATTCCACAACCCATTGAGCAATTACACCACATGATCGTATTAGCAGTTTTCCTCACACCCACTCAAGTGTTTGGCTCGTGTTTACTCTCATTTCATGCTGCATTAGCTTTCCTATTAGCTTGTTCGAGGATTTATGGCTATTAGTTAATCTGGTGCAAATTATCAAAATGTCTTTATTTGGCTGTTATGGGGCATAGGGATCAGGGTGAGAATTTTCTGGATAGTGGGTTAAGACTTGATCCCAGCCACATGGACTGTTCTTTTAATATAAGCGCTCCTACTAATCCTCATACTGCTTCCTTTCTTTGGGGTATTCTTTTCTGGGGCATGCATTGATCTTTGATCGTACTTAGAATTTTCATTCTTTTCATTTGTGCCCCTCTTCTTAAACATTGACTTCCCCCTTTTTTTTCTTATTACCCTTCTTTCACTTTTGATTCTTAGAGCAGCTATGTACCCTTCTTATCTTGTATGGTGTGGGAGACACACTCTTAATCAAATTTCATTGTAAGGGTTCATGAAAGAAAGAATCATTTTGGCTCAAAGTGGTTAGCAATGGATCATAGTGTTTAGCATGAAAAATTCTGGGGTTTCTAATCATAAATAAACTGCCCTTATCCTTTAATCTACACCACCAGCTAAAATCCACTAACAAGTTCTAGGATTACTAAGCATCATGAACACACAAAAGATAGAAACAATTAGGCTCAATTCTCACAGGTGTGGATTTCTGCATTCCTTCTACTGCTATACATGTAATGCATGCTCAGCATACCATTCAAACCAGTCAAACCAAATAACATGCACACATTTCCTGATCCATATATCATGCGCACAAACAGATTCAAGACTCAATGTACACTAGACTCCAACTGACACAAAACATAAAAGAAAAACAGAAATGAAAAGAACAAAAAAGAAAAATAAAACCTAAACTAAAGATAGGGAAAAGAAAACTTATTCGTTTTGGTCGGAGGCATCTTCCTCCTCTCCGTCCGCTTTTGCCATCAACTTCTCAAAGCTATTCTTCATGTTGGTGTGGATTGCCGTCATCTCCGCCTTCAACATCGCTAATTCTGCACATAGCTCCTTCAACTCTGCCAGTATAGCCACCATTTCGCTATTCGAGCAGCGCGGAACCGCCTACTCCTTCGCCTTGCTCGGTTCTACTCTGCCTGTTGTGCCTTCTGGATGAACCAGCGAGTAATTTCCATGCTCGTCCACCTCAACAATTCTTCACCTCACGAAGCGCCCTTGGTCCAGAAACCTTGTATCAGCAGCTGCGAGATCATCTGGCTTTTCCAAGTCGAAATTGGTGAGATTCTTTGCAAGAATCGTCGCCAAAGGGCAGAGAGAGAGGAACTTGTTGTGGTGGGTCACGCCAAACTGAAACTGCTGCGCTGCTACGAACCCAAAGTTCACCCGCCTCTTCTCCATCATGCACCATAAAATGAATAGCTCCTGCTGAGTCACCACGTTAGACCCCTCCAATCGCCCGTAGATGTTGTAAGCCAACCACCTGTGGCAAATCTGTAGCGCTGGATCTCTGATCTCATTGGACTTGCTGCTATTCTTCATATAGCGATCCCTGATGGAGATGATTGACCAGTAGTGGTCAATCTGAGACTTCCATTCATCCGAGGCCACCGTCTCTGCCTCCTTATACTCTTCCTCATACACCTCCCGCGGCTCGAGTACTCCGAGTTGGATGTTCAACTCATTGATGGAGAGAGGGAACATCCCGCCCCTCAGTTGAAAGCGCAGGGTGCCTGGAGTCTTGATGCCGTATTTGCCGCAGGGTTTAAATTCCACTGTCCCCATGAATTCTTTCGATAGCTTCTAGAACGCAGGGTAATTCCATTCCAACACCTTTCCCCAGCCGATACCCTATCCCTCCACCTTCTCTTTGATACCAAAGGCTTCCAAGCTTTGTGTCAATAGGTAGTACCAAGGGAGGATATTCCTGTTTTGCAAGATGGCATACCGCTGGCTGTCCAGTGGTATGGTTTCTCCAGATGTTGCAGATCGTAGCACGCCTTTTCTCTTGGGTCCTGATTTCGTGGCGGTGACACTGGGTGTAGACTTCACAGGTGCTTGAATCTCCCCCGAGTTAGAGCTGTCGATGATCTCCACTCTCTCTATTTCTTCCTCTTCGATCTCCTTTGCTTCTCCTTCTTTTTCTCATTCCTTCTTCTTCCCTTTTTCCTCAGCTGTAGCCCTCCTCACCGTGCTCGTAGTACCCATCTTGCTCCCTAATTTGCTCTGTTTGGACTTCTGCGATAGGGAAGGTTTCGAGGTTTCAAGCTTCCTCTTTGTTCCTACTCCTTTCTCCTTACTCTCTGGGGTGACATCCAACTGGGCCCGCACTGGAATGCTCTTCTCTGCCTCCTCCTCTCGTTCCTTCTCCTCGTGGTCAGAAGCGGTCAGACCACCCTCCTTCGATTGAGATTGAGAACGGGAAGAACTGGGAATTGGAGTAGGCGCCTTTGGTGGAGGGCTAGCTGCTTTCTTTCCGGTGGTTTTCTTCTTCGCTGCTGCTGCAGTAGTGGTGCCCTTGACCGCAGGCTTCTTCTTCTCTTTCTTCCTAGGCGGTTGGACATCTGGTTCTTCCTCGACCTGTACTTGCTCCTGGTCACCCGCATCGCCTCCTTCTCCGGTGGCTGGCTTCTCCGGTGAGGGAATCCTTTCCTGTTCCTCTTCGTCCACCCACCGAGTAGGTGTGGTCTTTTCTGAACTGTGCACCGGAGTTTCCTCCGATGTGGTGCTGCGAGTTTTCCTCTTCTCCCCCACCGGTACAGATTTTGTAGCGGTTGGGCTCTTGGTTTGAGTACTGGGGCCGGCGACTCTTTTGTCGGTTCTTTTGTGAGCGGTTTTCTTGATTCTGACCATGGTGACGATTGGAATTTTAGGGTTTTCAGAAAAAACGGCAAGGTTGGTGAAGTATGTGGGATGAGAACTGGGTTTCTGTGCTTAAATGGCAGATTGTGGGCGACGGTTATGGCGGAGTGGAGGAAGTGGCTGAGTGTAGGGCGGTTGTGGAGGTTGTGAGGGTTAATGGAGGAGGGTTTTCTCTTTCTGATTGATGTAGAGGCGAAGTGACAGTTATGGAAAGTCGAAACAATCAAGGGAATAAAATCATTACCAAATTTCGAAATTCAAATTTCGTGCGAAATCCCAAGCGCCGCAATTATACCAGCCGTCCTTGTCAGATGCGCCTCCACGTCACTCCTTGGTTAGACCGTCTCCATTCCACACACCGGTTTGCCACCTACACACTTTGCATCGCAAAGTGGGCTCACAATCTACCCCGGACCTCCACCTACACACTTTGCATTGCAAAGTGGGTTCGAACTCCAAGATAGACTTTTAGAAACAAACTTGGCCCACATTCTCCAGTTCTAACTTAGCCAAATACTCACTTACTCAAGACAACTAATTAAAAACTAATTAAAGAGAAAGCGGTTGTGGTCTTACCGACGACCACTCCTGGGTTGCCTCCCAGTCAGCGCTCTTGTTTAATGTCTTGAGCTCGACTTCTAGCTTCTGCTCTTACTGATAAATAGGATCCAGTAAAGAGCATTTTTCCTTGGTCTTCTTCAACTCTGAATAATCGAAGTACGGTTTCAAACAATGACCGTTCACCACAAAAGTATCCTTTCCATTCAAGTCATAAACTTCGACACTTCTATTAGGGAATAACTCCTTCACGATGTATGTCCTCCCCATTTTGATTTAAGCTTCCCACTCATCAACTTAAATCGAGAGTTGAATAACAACACCTTTTGGCCAGACCAGAATTCCTTCTTCCTAAGCTTGGCATCGTGGATTCTCCTTGTTCTTTCCTTGTACAAAACTGCATTGTCATATGACTCCAACCGAAGTTCCTTCAATTCATTCATTTGCAACTTCCTTTCTTCTCCGACCCTAGTCATACTGAAATTGATTCTCTTGATCGCCCAATAAGCCTTGTGTTCCACTTCTACTGGTAAGTGGCATCTTTTTCCCAACACAAGCCTGAATGGTGGCATGCCAATTGGAGTTTTGTAGGCAGTGCGGTATGCCCATAACGCATCTCCCAGATAATTGCTCCAATCTTAACGATTGGGATGAACCACCTTCTCCAATATGCCTTTGATCTCCCTATTAGAAATTTCAGCCTGCCCATTGGCCTGAGGGTGATATGCAGTCGTGACTTTATGTTTCACCCCCATTCTTTTGGTTAGTGCTCTAATGGTGGCATTGCAGAAATGAGATCATTGGTCGCTGATGAGGATTTTTGGAACTCCGAATCTACTAAACACCTGCTCTCTCAAAAATTCAGCCACCGTATGAGCATCATTACTGGTTGTAGCCTTTTCCTCGACCCATTTGGGTACGTAGTCGACTGCCACCAAAATGTATTCATAATTCCCTGACTTAGGGAGTGGTCCCATAAAATCGATTCCCCATACATCGAAGATTTCCACAGGCATAATAGGCATCTGAGGCATTTCATCTCTTGCGGTAATACCCCCTACCATCTGACACTTCGGGCAGCCCTGTACCCATTTCTTGGCATCAGCAAAGATGGTAGGCCAATAGAATCCACTTTCCAGTATTCTTTGCGCTGTTCTCCTTCCACCGAAATGGCCACTACATGCCGTGCTATGACACATTTCTAATATCTGAGCATGTTCAAACTCTGGAACGCACCTCCGTATGATTTGATCTGTACCAATCTTCCATAAATGCGGTGCTTCCCAAAAATAAGAGCGAGCATGTGTTACCAATTTCTGTCTCTCGAACTTGTTCTTCCCTGGTGGCACTTCCTTGGTGAGAAGATAATTTGCTATGTCTGCAAACCAAGGCTCCTTCTTGGTTAGAGCATACAGAGTCTCCACCTCCATATGATCGCGTATGGCGTATAGCTTCTCATCCAGAAAAGCGTCCTCTATTGGTTCGCCATCATCTTTTCCCATTTGTAGCCTGCTTAGATGATCAGCTACTAGATTGGCTGCTCCATTCTTATCTCTTATTTCCAAGTCGAACTCTTGGAGCAGCAATATCCACCGAATAAGTCGTGGTTTTGATTCTTTCTTCGCCATGAGGTATTTCAAAGCGGCATGATCAGTGTAAATGATCGCTTTTGTGCCCAGAAGGTATGATCTGAACTTCTCGATTGCAAAAACCACTGCCAACAATTCCTTCTCAGTCGTGGTGTAGCTACACTGAGCTGGATTCAAAGTCTTCGAGGCGTAATATATAACGTGGCTTTCCTTACCCTTCTTCTGCCCCAGTACTGCTCCAACCGCGTAATTGCTGGCATCACACATGATTTCGAATGGTATCTCCCAATCTGGTGGTTGAATAATAGGGGCTGATACCAATTTATCCCGTAGATTCAGAAATGCCTCCTTACAGTCGTCATCAAAGTCGAACTGTACATCTTGTTGCAACAAACGGGTCATAGGTTGAGCAACCTTTGCGAAATCCTTTATAAATCTGCGGTAGAACCCTGCGTGACCAAGAAATGCCCATATGTGCTAGACCGTAGTTGGATATGGCAACTTGGCAATGGAATCGATTTTTGCCTTGTCCACTTCGATACCCCTCTCCGATATGACATGGCCCAGTACGATGCCTTTTTTCACCATAAAATAGCATTTCTCATAATTGAGTACCAGGCTTTTCTCCATGCATCTTTTCAGTACTAGCTCCAAATGATTAAGGCATGTGTCGAACGAATCACCATATACCATGAAATCATCCATAAACACCTCTATGCAATTTTCCAACAAATCTGAAAAAATGCTCATCATGCACCGTTGGAAGGTTCCGGGTGCATTACAAAGACCAAATGGCATTCTTCGGTATGCGAACGTCCCGTACACACAAGTGAACGTGGTCTTTTCTTGATCTTCTTGAGCTACGAATATTTGCATATATCCTGAATATCCATCCAGGAAACAGTAATAGGCATTACCAGCTAGTCGTTCCAGCATTTGGTCGATAAAGGGCAATGGAAAATGGTCCTTCCGTGTGACCATGTTCAGCTTCCGGTAGTCTATACGACTCGCCACCCTGTTTGTAGCCTTGTTAGAACAAGCTCGCCTTTGTCATTCTCCACAACCTGTACTCCAGATTTCTTCGGTACGACGTGAACCGAGCTGACCCATTGGCTGTCGGATATAGGGTAGATTATACCCAACTCCAAAAGCTTTAGGATCTCCTTGAGTACCACCTCTTTCATAACAGGATTCATTTTCCTTTGCAAATCCCGTACTGGTCGTGCTCCTTCCTCCAAGTATATATGATGCATACACTTTGTTGGACTGATACCCTTTATATCTGCCAGGGTCCAACCAATGGCTTCCTTGTTTTCTCTCAATACTCTGACCAGTCTTTCTTCCTGCACTAGGGTTAGATCAGAACTGATAATCACTGGAAGAGTTTCCTCCGGTCCCAAGTAGGCATATTGCAAGTGCTTCGGCAGCTTTTTTAATTCCAAGACTGGGGCTTTCACAATCGAGGGCATCAGCTTCTCGTGTTCCCCATACTGAGAGAACAACTCCGGTTTGCCCTGCCCCGATCCTCCGATGGAGTACACTTCCAAGATAATATCTTTAATCTTCCTTTCAACTTCCACTGCTGCTTCCAAGGTGCTTTCCTTTAAAGAATACAACTCCATGATGGTCTCCTTCATCTCGAGGTCCTCCATTTGTACAGCATCTCGATCAGTAAGACCGGCTTGTATAACCCTTTCTGTGACGTCACTTGAGCTGAATGACAAGTTTTGTTCTTGTACCAATGGTTCGAATATGTCAATCATCTCTACAGATTCTAAATCGGGCTTCTGTCTCATGGCTTCATAAATGCTGAATTCTTCCACTACACTATCGAATTCACACGATAGAATTCCAGTCTTCATATCCAATTTAGTTCCTACAGTCATCATGAACGGTCTGCCTAACAGGATGGAGTTCTCCTTTGCTTCCAAACCGGTATCCAACACGTAGAAGTCAGCAGGAAAAATCAGCTCTCCTACTTTGATAAGCACATCTTCGATCACTCCCTCTGGGTAAGCGTTTGACATGTCTGCTAGTTGTATGACAACTCGGGTGTTCCGTAGTTCCCCCAAGTTGAGCCTGTTGAAAACAGCCAGGGGCATAACGTTTATAGATGCCCCCAAATCCATCATGGCTTTGTCCATGTTCCTTCCTGCGATGTTGCAAGGAATAGTGAACATCCCCGGGTCTTTCTTCTTCGGTGGCAGTTTCTGCTGTATGATAGCTGACACACTCTCTCCCATGACATATCGAACATCCTCATCAATCTTCACCTTCCTCGAGCAAAGATCTTTAAGGAACTTGGCATACTTTGGGATTTGCTTAATTGCTTCCAGTAGGGGTAGGCTAAGTTCCAACTTCCGAAAGATTTTCATCATATCATTGGCCTCTTTCTCTTTGGCTTTCTATCGAAGTCTACCCGGATAAGGGGGTTCGGTCTGCTCATCACCACCTATTTCTCCTGAAGTTTTGTTGCTGGTTCCCTCCTCTCTTTGCCGGTTAACTTCTGCTTCTGCCAAATTTTTTTCAGATTGCTTATCATCTACCTCTGTGATTATTACTTGCGCCTGTTCCTTGTGATTGATCCCTTGAGATGGAAGTTTCCCTGTATTTTCTTCTACTTTTGCCAACGCCTTCGCCAGATGACCAATCTGCACGTTGGTTTGATTCATACCAGCTCGGATTTCATTGCGGAACTTCTCACTTTCCTTAGCCATGCTCTCCATGGCTTCTTCCCATGGTGCTCTCCTCTGATGAGGTGGTTGATACACCTGCTGCAGTTGTGGCTGGTAGTGTTGTTGTTGTGGTGGGCCTCCCTGATATTGTCCTTGTTGTTGGTGCTGGGCAAATGATTGAGATGATCCCGGTAGACCTGCACCGTTCTATTGTGGTTGACCATCCTGTTTACATCTAAAGTTAGGATGATCCCTCCATTCTCTGTTATACGTATTTGAAAACGGGTCATGTTTCCTCTGAAATTCTTCATTTCCCACCATGGCATTTACATCCATTATATCTTCACCAAAGTTTGGGCAATTTTCAGATTGATGCCCCACTGCATCGCATAGGCCACACTGTCTGACCTTCTTCTGCATGGTCAGACCACTCTGCAATGTCTTTATTTCCTTCATCTCCTTTTCCAGATTTGTCAGCTTATCTTTTTTCTCTCCTCTCTCTGGTATCTCTCTGCTTCGTTCATGTCCATCATCTCTGGATTCTTCTGCCATTGTTCCCAAGAGTTTGAAAATCTCTTGAGGTGTTTTGATCAGCAGTGTTCCGTTGCATGCAGCCAATACCAGTCCTCGATCACTCCTCCGAATGCCCTTTATGAAGCTTTCCACTTGATCTTTTGGAGTGATCTGGTGGTGAGGACAGTTGCTTAACAACCGTTTGAAACGAGTCCAATACTAATAAAAAGTTTCCAGTCCTTCTTGATTAATGTTTCGAATGTCCCATCGCATCCTTTTAACTCTTATGGCTGGAAAAAATTCTTCCAAGAAACTCTGCTGCATTTCTGCCCAAGTGGTAACGCTTCCTTACGGTAGATTGTACAGCCATCTCCTTGCGCTGTCCACTAATGAGAACGGAAAAAGAACCAGTTTCACATATTCTTGCTGATTCTCATTGGACTGATGCATCACTGTCATTTCGAAGTCCTGGAGATGGGTATGCAGGTCGTCTCCTGGATATCCATTAAATTTCGGTAAGACCTGTATTAATGCAGGTTTCAAGTCAAACCGCTCAGGCGCGAAAGGATTTGTCGTAAGGTGATCCCATTCGGTCTGAGATTCAGATTAGTTGGGTTAGCCAACTGCTTGAGGGTCTGCTGCGGCTGTGGTTGGTCAACCATAGTGTCGCGTCTCGCTATTCGTGCAAGTGCGTGTAGTCGTCGTTCAGTTCGTTCAATATCTGGATCAAAAGTTAATGCTCTCTGTACTCGACGAGTTCCACGCATACACCAATAGTGGAAGATGGAATGAGAAGAGTAAAATTGTTACGCGTCACTCCCCGGCAACGGCGCCAATTTTGACATACACCCATCGTGTGGTACGATCAAAATACCTGTGTATGCCCCAGA
The DNA here is from genome assembly GCA_029490685.1 of Schizonepeta tenuifolia. NCBI lineage: Eukaryota > Viridiplantae > Streptophyta > Magnoliopsida > Lamiales > Lamiaceae > Schizonepeta > Schizonepeta tenuifolia. The sequence continues at coordinate 23,418,343 of CM055957.1, forward strand.
CGGACAGTACACGCTCCTATGCCCACTACCGGACTAGTTAGTCTTAGCGGCAAGCTAGGGTCGATCCCACGGAGAGTGATGAACCACCTTACTCTTCAGTATACAAATCGAGTTGTCACGATCTCAATCTGTGTATTTGCACAATAAAATAGATGGAAATCAAATATAAAAGGGGGTAAGATTTGGGGTAGGTTATGATCATTGTTGACATGTTAATTCGGTCATGGGCACACTAAGAATCCGTCCATGCTTCGTATAAACTCAAGGCGTGGCCCAAAGACATTGGGGCGTTTCAAGAGTTCATACTCCACACTTGGGATGGTTGAATCCCTTGTTGTCGTCCTGGTTCGAAGGTCACGCTTCACCCCGGTCACAAGGCCGTGCTTCACTCCTCCTTAGATAGTAGTCATACCCGATCTTTCCAAGTATGACCCTCACCAACCTTCTCTTCCAATCTTCCCATGTCCGCACCTACAGAGTAGACATCACTCGCGGGATACTCATTTCCGGGACCACGTCCAACCGGTCATTGCAATGCCTACGATACGCGAGATGAGTCCTTTGGTCGATAACCATGGCTTGATGCCTTGTCACAGTTGATGGGTGATTGTTAGAGAAGCCCAAGACTGAAGAAGGACGCAGTATCCCCTTGTCCAATCCTCACCATCCAGATCTACAGCACCATGCCAGGTGCTGCTTAGCTACTCGGTCCTGGGCACATCGAACGCTGCCGTTTGTCATGCCCTGCCTTTGCTTGACATGGTACAGCTCCAACCAAACGGAGATCACCCGTTAGGTTAGAACTGCCCATGAGTTCTGCTCCAGTCCTTCCGGAACTACTGAACTCAACCGATGGCACAAGTGCCTCACGAATATTTCACATGTCAACAGTCAATCATTTCCCATACCCAAATCTCACCAAGTAAACTACTCACACATAATTAAATATATAATGATAAGCGAAAAGAACACATTAATAAAAGAAAATATGAAATTACTCGGATTAAAAATACCTAAGGCAACAGCCTTGGATTTGTTCTTCGTAGCGGAATGTAAATAAAAGCAGATAAAGATTGTTTTGAAAAGAAAATATAAAAGTGTTTTCTTCGGACTAAGAACTGTAGACTGATAAATTCTCCCCTCTTGTGCCAGCCGCTTTGGCTGGACTTTTATAGCTGTAGTGGCAGCGGGCAAAACCTTAGGCGGGTAGATTGAAATTGCATGATTGGCAGTTTCCATGTTGAGCGAGATTCTGAATATCTGCGATTGGCTGGATTGATGATTGGCGATCTCCGATTGATTTGTTTATTTAGGGTAGGGCACTGACCTCCAAATCCTTCCTTTCATGGATGCTTGGCAGATATTGGGCGAATCTTCTCCACGCGGCTTTCCTTCTTGAGCTTTGGCGACGGACTGGAAATCTTTGTGGTGGTCAAACTAGTTGCATGCTTCGTGGTTGGATTCCTTGTAGACACGGCAGTTGCAAGATGTTCTTTGTTGTTGGGTGCATTGCGTTAATACCACGAATGTGAATGATGAGCAGCAACTTAGCTTCAGGGTTCACATGGAATCCTCCTTTCAACCTCGTCTCTTGCTTCAATTCATCTCCTGCTCTGCATACTCCTTGGCATAGTCCTTGCAACCGACTGGATTCACTCTAGTTCTGCTCATTCTGACCACCTTTCCTCCGTTTGCCCTGGACTGAGCTTCCTTCCTTCGAACAACAGTTTTCTTCCCCTGGACAGACTCTAATGACACAAAAAGACATGAAAAATAGGGCCAACCGGCCCAAAAGTCAAAGACGCATCAAGGTGTCACCTGCTTGTTGAGGTAGAACACAAGGCATACTAAGCCATCAAGAAAATCAATCTCAGTATGACCTTGGCCGTAGAAGAAAGGAGATTGCTGATGAGTGAGTTAGAAGAACTGCGGTTAAAGGCATACGACATTGCAGTTTTATATAAGGAAAGAACTAGAAAATTCATGATGCAAAAATCTGCAAGAAGGAATTCTGGGCTGGACAAAAGGTGTTACTTTTCAACTCTCGCTTTAAATTGATAAGTGGGAAACTCTGATCCAAATGGGGAGGGCCATACATAGTAAAGGAAATATTCCACAATGGAAGTATCGAGGTATATGACCTCAATGGAAGTGATACGTTCGTGGTGAATGGTCATCGATTGAAACCTTATTTCGACTACTCCAATTTGAAGAAGCACAATGGGAAGTGCTCCCTCTTGGATCCTATTTACCAGTGAGAATAGATATGGAGACGTCGATCTCGAGACATTAAACAAGAGCGCTGATTGGGAAGCAACCCAGGAGTGGTCACTAGTATGACCACAACCGTTGTTCTATTTTGTTACTTAGGAAATTTTCTTTAATTCGTGATCTTGGGCTGAAAAAGAATTTGCGGTATATGGGCCAAAAATAATCAAAGCCCAAGGGAGAGTCTGAACCCACTTTGCGATGCAAAGTGTCTAGGTGGAGGCCCAGGGTATTTTATTCGACGGGATAGGGCTAACCGAGGAGTAATTTGGAAGCGTGTCTGACAACTTCTGATTGAGAAGTGACTGTGCCACTTCGAGTTTTGCAAGAAGGTTTGAATTTTGGATTTGGCAATGATTTCTTTCCTTAATCATTCCCAATACTCCATAACCGTCATCTCCACTCTCTAAGTCGGTTTAAACTCTACCTCTTGAAATGACCACAAACTCCATAACTGCTACACACTACACCCACTATCCCCACTTTGTTTGTAACTGCCATTCTCCAAATTCCATAAGAACTCTCAGTTTCCTTGTTGCTTCACACAAAATTACTCCCAAATCCCAACCCCATGTAGAACCCTATAAAAATTCGCCATGGCCACAACTAAGAAACCTGCAGAAAGAAAGAGTTTTAAGAGTGGCGCTGCCTCCGGCAGTGCTCAGACTGCCACCACTGGGCAAAAGAGCACCGCTGCCACAAAAACGATGCAGGCAGGAGCCAAAAGAAAGACGCGCAGCTCTGCATTGGAAGAAACCCCTACTCAAGTGGTGGAGGAAACCATGCCTTACCTGACCACGGATGAGAGAGAGCCGGAGAAATCACCTTCACCGGAAAAGCAAGCCATTGGAGAAGAGAATAATGAGGAGATCAAGGAACTGACCAAGCTGAAGAAAAAGTAGATGTCCAGCCACCTAAGAAGAAGGAAAAGAAGAAATCAGCGGTTAAAAGCACCACTACTACCGCTACAGCAAAGAAGAAAACTTCTGCAACCGCCGTAAAGAAGGTTACTTCTGTGTCACAACCCCCACCAAGGGAACCAACTCCAGAATCCAGTCCTTCTCGTTCCCACTCTCAGTCAATAGAGGATGGTCACGCCACCTCCGAAGACGAGGAGGGGGAACAGGAAAACCGACAAGAAGAGGAGCAAGCAATGGAGGAAGAAAGAGAAGAGGGAAATTCCCCTGTGCAGTCTCAAGGAAAACCAACCCCACAAAGCAAAGAGAAGGGGGTAGGAGTCGAGGAGAACCAACCCCACAAGAGGAAGGTTGGACGTTTCAAAACCTCATCTACCGCCAAAAACTAAACAAGGCAAAGAAGGGAGTAAGGCCAGTATCACAAGCACGGTAAGAAAAGCCTCTGCTGCGGGGAAAGGGAAATGGAAGGCAGGAGAAGTGGAAAAAGGAAAAGGAAAGAAAGCTGAGGAAATGGAAAAGGAGGAGACAGAGGCGATGGATAGCTCTGACTTTGGAGGAATACCAGCTCCGGTGAAGTCTACACCCAACATTGCTACCAAGAAGAGCAATCAAGAAAAAGGGTTTGGTGTGACCTGCTTAATCAGACATGACCATGCCGAGAGACAATCAACCGTATGCCGTCCTCTAGAAAGAGATCATCCCATGGTACTTTTTGCTCACAAAGTGTTTGAAAAGTTTTCGAATTAAGGAAAAGGTGGTAGGATACTTCGAAGAAATAGGTTGGGGAAAGGTTTTTGGATTGGAATTATTTAGCCTACAAGAAGATGTCAGAGGAACTCATGGGAACGGTCGAGTTCAAGCCCCCGTGGCAACTACACCATGTCAGAGGATGTTCCCTTTCTCTATCAATGAGTTGAACATGAAACTGGGAGTACTTGAACCATGGGATATGTATGGGGGAAGAACATAAGAAGGTAGTGACAGTGGCCTCGACAGAATGGAAATCTCGGATTGACTACTACTGGTCAACCATCTTCACCAAGGACAAGTATGTGAAGAATATCAGCAAGTCCAACAAAATTCGAGACCCTGCACTGCATATATGCCACAGGTGGCTAGCCTACAATATATATGGCCGCCTGGAAGGATCAAATGTGGTCACCCAGCAGGAGGTGTTCCTGTTATGGTGCATGTATGAGAAAAAAAGGGTGAACTTTGGGTTCACGGTGGCTCTACAGTTTCAGTATGGAGTAACTCACCACAACAAGTACCTCTCTCTCTACCCCTTGGTGACAATTCTTGCGATGAATCTCACTGATTTTAACTTGAAGAGGCCTGATGACATCTCAATCGCAGACACCCGGTTCCTGGACCAAGGGCGCTTTGTGCGGTGGAGGATTGTCGAGGTGGATGAGCATGGTAATTACTTGCTGGTTTATCCAGAAGGAGCTTCAGGCAGGGCTGAACCGCGCAGGGCAGGAGAGCAGGCGGTTCCACGCCTTACCAATAGTGAGGTAGCATCCATACTGGCTGAGCTGAAGGAGTTGTGTGAAGAAGTGGCATTGCTGAGAGATGAAATGGTGGTGATTAGGACAGATATGAGGACTGGTTTTAAGGCGTTGATTGCTCGAGCTGACGGAGAGGAGGAGGATGCCTCCGACCAAAAACGACTAAGTTACCCCTACTTGTAGATTAGGTTTTGTTTTACCTTCTAATTTTTTATGTTTTGTGTCATTATGTTTGATGAAGTCTAGTGGTTAATTAGAGTCTGTATGTCGCGCAAGTTATATAGATTGGGGTAATATATACATGTTATTTGGTTTGGTTGGCATGTTGGTATGATGAGTATTATCACATGATAGCAATAGAGAGCATACTGAATAATTCATACCTGTAATATTTGAGCCAATTTGCATGTATTTTCTAGTGTGACTATGCTGCTTAGTAATCCTACAACTTCCTCGTGGATTTTAGTTGGTTGGTGTAGTTTAGATAATTAGGGCATTTCCTTCAATTTAGGGCCCCAGATTTATTGAGTTGAACATGATAAAACCTTGCTAACCACTTTGAGCCAAATCAATTCTTTCATGAGCCCTTGTTTTAAGTTTAAGTAACAGTGTGCCTCCCACACTATGCAAAAGATAAAGGGTAACCTTGTTGCTTAAGGTGGAAAAGCACAAATTGAAAATAGAGAGCCTGATTTTGAAGATCAAAAGACAAACTCTGCTTAATTAAAGAAGTAAATAAGAAAGAAATAAACCCTGCCAAAGAGAAAGAAAAGGTGGAATGGGAGCACCAGTACTGAAAAAGATAGGTCGGTATGACTGGAACCAAGTTTTAAACTACTATCCAGAAATCCTTACCTCTACTCCGTATGCCCCCTACAACCTGACAAAGACCCTTTGATAAATTGTACCAGATTAAGTATTTTTTATGAATCCATGAACAAGCTTATAGGAAGGCTAATGCAGCATAAAATGAAGGTATACACTTAGCCATACATTTGAGTGTGTGAGAGAAACTGTTGATCTCTGCATGTGATTTATTTTCTTAATGGTTTGTGGTATGAAATTACGGTTGATGCATGCATATATGAGCTAATCCATTTGACTGTGCAGTCTCGTGTCTTGAAGTTGTAGACGTATAAAATTTATTGGAAAAAAGTAATAAATATTAATTTTATATTTTATTTATATTTTAGGATTTTTATTAAAAGATAAATCCTAAATTAAATAAATATAAATTGATATTTAAAAGATGGAGATTCTCGACGAACCAGAAATTGACAAGTGTAATTTCTTGGTCATTAAGTCAAAGATTTGATGGAGATAACTACCAAAATTGAGGAGCCAATAGAATTGCGCCACCTCAGCCCTAAAGCCCGTCTTTAGGGGTGATTGGAGAGGTCAAAGGACACAACACCAAAAAAATCATATTGAAGAGCTCAAGAGTTGTAGGAAAATTCTCTACAACATTCAAGGCGTTCTTCGTGGAGTTCAAGGAGTTCTTCACCAAAAGCGTCCCAAATCTAGCGTTTGATCCAGAAACAAGGCGTCGGCCCTCCGGATTAACGTTATCAAGTCAAGTATCAAAACCGATCAAGATCAAGGAGGCTAAATCTCCAAGGATCCCGGAAGCTGCTTGAAGATCGTTCAAGAACAAGTGGAAGAGACGAATCAGAGGATAAAAGCTAGAGATCGAACCTGCATTTTACTTCAAATCTGCAAATATTTATTTGTACACGATTTATTGTGTTTGTTATAAATACATAAAATTTGTGTTTACAAATTTTGGCACGCCCGGTGGGACATCTCTACCTCTCATCTCAACTCTTCCCAAAATCTTGAAGAATGTCTCCGAAAGCTAAGGATGTTGGTGACTCTACTTCGAAAAAGCCTTTGGAAGGTGCTAACGACTTCACTTCAAAGAACCTTGTCGAAGGTGGCGGCATGATGACGCGGAGGAAAGCTAAGATGTTGCAAGAAGCTGCGGAAGCTGCTAAAGCTGCCAAGTCAACTTTCGCCATGGAGAAGGAGCCATACGTCAAGGAAGATGGCAATGATGCAAGTAATGGTTTCGGATCCTCCAAAGACAGTTCAGCGAAGAATTACTCATTTGAGGTGTCTGTTATGACAACCGGTGCTACGGGTTTAGAGGAGCAAATGGCAAGTCTAATGGCGATGATGGAGGCTATGGACAAGCGTATGATCAAACAAGATGCTATGATCCTAAAGCTTGCAAAAGGAAAAGGAATACTTAAGCATGATGATGAAGATGAAGAGAAAGATGAGAAAGATGAAGAGGAAGACGATGATGATGATGATGCATCTAAAAGACGTGAAGAGAAGCAGTCGGATGGTAAAGAGTCTAAATCTGCTTCAGGCAATCTCATCTCAATCGAACAAGTCAAGCAGCTCATTGAAGGAACCATATACTCAAAGAATTGATAACTTAATGATGCCCCTCGGCTATCAGCCTCCCAAATTTCAGCAGTTCGATGGAAAGGGTAATCCGAAGCAGCACATAGCTCACTTCATCGAAACTTGCAATAATGCCGGCACCTTTGGAGATCATTTGGTGAAGCAGTTTGTTCGCTCACTTAAAGAGAATGCTTTCGATTGGTACACGGATTTAGAGCCAAACTCAATCGACCATTGGGAGCAGCTTAAGCACGAGTTTCTCAATCGATTTTATAGCACTATAAGGACGGTCAGCATGGTGGAGCTCACAAGTTCCCGGCAGTTCAAAGATGAGCTAGTAATTGATTACATCAATAGATGGAGGAACCTTTGCCTTAACTGCAAAGATCGATTGTCCGAGTCATCTGCCATCGAAATGTGTATTCAAGGGATGCATTGGGGCCTGCAATATATTCTGCGTGGAATTCAACCCAAGACGTTCGAGGAGTTGGCCACAAGAGCACATGATATGGAGTTGAGCATGGCATCAAATGGAGTTGGAGGACTGCCTGTTCAAGAATCCCGTCGATTTAAAGAGAAGCAAGAATACAAGAAAGGAGGCAATTCTTTTGACAAAGTTCCAAAGAAAGAATCAATGGCGGTGAAAGCAACTCCTGTTAAGTTTGCAAGGAAAGAAGTCAATAAAGAGGATAAGCTGAATGCTTTTCAAGACATGGGGCAAAGGAGGACGACTCTAAAAGAGCAGCAACAAAAGAAGTATCCTTTCTTAGATTCGGATGTCTCTGGCATATTTGATGACTTAATCAAGGAGGGACTTGTTGAACTGCCTGAAATGAAGCGACCGAATGAAGCGGGGCAGACTAATGATCCAAAATATTGCAAGTACCATCGGTTAGTGGGTCATCCCATACATGATTGCTTCATCTTCAAGGACAAGGTTATGCAACTAGCTAGACAAGGAAAAATAACGCTCGAAGAAGACAATGTCGAGGCAAACCTCATCACTGTCAAAAGCATAGAAGAAGATAACGAAGCTTTTTACGGAGTAGTGAATCAAGAGAATGAAGATGCGTTGATGGTGGCATTTTCCAATGAAGATTTACAGCTTGGATCCGAGCCTCATAATCGACCTCTGTTCGTGAGTTGTTATACCAACGAGCAAAGGATGAATAGAGTACTCATAGATGGAGGATCTGCGGTAAACATATTGCCGTTAAGAACTTTGAAAGAGTTAGGAATCCAAGTTGAGGAGCTCGCAAGCAGTCGGTTGCTAATTCATGGCTTCAATTATGAAGGACAAAGAGCTCTTGGGACAATAAGGTTGGAGTTACTGATTGATGATATGAGATCAACCGCGTTATTCCAAGTAATTGATGCAAAGACCTCGTACAACATGTTTCTTAGTAGACCATGGTTGCATGAATATGGTATCATCCCCTCGACATGGCATCAATGCTTCAAATATCACCAAGATGGTGCGGTAAAGACAGTTGTTGGTGATCATAAGCCCTTTTCGGAAACCGAATCATACTTCGCCGAAGCAAAGTACTACATGGTAAGGCCAAAAACCCCAAAAGAAGCACAAGTTCAATGCCAAGAGGGAGTTGAAAGGAGCAAGAAGGAGGATAAGCCTTTAGACGGGCTCACTATGCCTTTAACAAAGATTGATGCTACAAAACCCGCTCAACAATCATTTGGAGGATTTGTTCGGCCAAAACAAGGTAGTGCTACGGAGCATGGCGAACTTACAAGCCCTGAAGTTGCTAAGTGCTTTGGACCAAAGGCATATGAACTGCTTGTGAAAGCCGGATACGATCCCAAGGAGAATTCGAAGGTTACGAGCCAGCATGAGCCTGAACAAAAGGCAGGCATGAATGCATCAAAGAAAGAGGGCCCTGTAGTCCAAGGTACTAAAGCAGGCTTGGGATTCATCACACGAGGTCCAGTTCGTATTGCCATCAAAAGGGCAACTACAAATTATGTCTTTGAAGGAGAAATATCATCTGAATCAGATGCTCCTAAAAAGAAGAAAGTTGAAAGAGTGTCGGCTTTCAAGAGGATAGGAAAAGGATGGGTGAAACGAGTCTCTGTTTTCAAGAGGCTTGGTAAAGATAAAGGGGTCGAGCAAAGAACGACTCGAAAGTTGAGGAGTATTGTTCTATCTCGGATGAAGAGAAGTACTATATTGACTGTGTCATGTGGAAAGATGTTGAAAGCCAAGATGAAGACGGTCATTCATACGCAAGTCCCTAGAAAGGATGAAGATGAAGAAGATAGAGAAAGTGTGGCATCATGTAACTACGCCATGGAAGGTACTCAAAATCAAATCACTCAGGATAAGCTACGTCGAGATATCGCCCGTCTACTTAGGAGTGGCATCATTAGGGCAAGTGACATAAGAATAATAGGAGAAAGACAAAGAGATGGAACGATGAGATTGCGCATAGACTTCCAAAGTCCTGTGCAGAGGAGTGAAGAACCTGTTGAGGAGGTCGCTTTGTCACATCATATTACTCTTTGTGAAGAAGGGAGTGTTGAAGAAGAAGATGCGGATATAGCACCCCCACAGTTTGAAGAAGGAGTCAAGTCCACCGTCGATGAATTAAAAGAGGTCAACTTGGGTACTATTGATGATCCACGACCCACCTACATCAGCGCTTCATTAATGCCGGATGAGGAGCATGCATATGTTGAGCTCTTGAAGGAGTTTAGGGACATATTCACTTGGACATACAAGGAGATGCCTGGTTTGAATCCAAAGATAGCTGTTCATCACTTAGCTGTTAAAAAGGGGGCAAAGCCTGTCAAGCAATCTCAACGTCGATTTCGACCGGAGTTGATCCCGTTGATTGAAGCTGAAATTAACAAGCTCATCGAAGCCGGATTCATTAGAGAGGTGAAGTATCCAACATGGATCTCTAGCATTGTACCGGTAAGGAAGAAAAATGGACAAATCCGTGTTTGTGTTGACTTTAGAGATCTGAATGAAGCATGTCCTAAAGATGATTTTCCACTCCCTATCACTGAATTGATGATTGATGCTACCACCGGACATGAAGCTTTATCTTTTATGGATGGATCTTCCGGTTATAATCAAATTCGCATGTCGCTAGCCGATGAGGAGATGACAGCGTTTCGTACTCCGAAGGGAATATTCTGTTATGTTGTTATGCCGTTTGGATTGAAGAATGATGGCGCCACATACCAAAGGGCCATGCAAAGGATATTTGATGACATGCTCCATAAAAACATTGAATGTTATGTGGATGATGTGGTTGTGAAATCAAAGGCAAGAAGTGATCATCTCCAAGACTTGAGGATGGTCTTTGAACGATTGAGAAAGTTTGAGCTAAGGATGAACCCGTTGAAGTGCGCATTTGGAGTGAAGTCTGGAAAATTCCTTGGTTTTATTGTCTGCCATCGAGGTATAGTGATCGAGCAAGCTAAGATCGACGCGATCATGAAGATGCCGGAGCCTCGAAATATACATGAGTTAAAAAGCTTGCAAGGGAAGTTGGCATATTTAAGAAGGTTTATCTCAAATCTTGCCGGACAGTGTCAACCTTTCAGTCGGCTCATGAAGAAAGGTATACCATTCGAGTGGGATCAATCATGCCAAAATGCCTTTAAGAGCATCAAGGATTATTTGATGAAACCTCCTGTTCTAGCTGCACCGGTTGCGGGCCGTCCGTTGATTTTGAATCTCGCTGCTCAAGAGCGCTCTATGGGGGCATTACATGCACAAGTTAATGAAGATGGGAAAGAGAATGCATTGTACTACCTAAGTAGGACAATGACGCCAAATGAGATCAATTATTCGCCAGTCGAAAAATTATGCTTAGCCTTGATATTCTCGATTTAAAAGCTGAAACACTATTTCCAAGCTCACACGGTGCGCTTGATTTCTAAGGCAAATCCGTTAAAATATGTCATGTCCAAACCAGTTCTGTCGGATAGGCTTGCACGTTGGTACCTGCAGTTTCAACAATTCAAAATCGTTTATGTTCCCCAAAAGGCAGTTAAAGGGCAAGTACTAGCGGATTTCTTAGCTGATCATCCACTACCGGCCGAGTGGGAGTTAACTGATAATCTCCCTGATGAAGACGTGTTGTTGATTGATGTTTGCCCTCCTTGGATTATGTATTTTGATGGGGCATCTCATAGAGAGGGAGCCGGAGCCGGAGTTGTATTTGTTACACCCGAAAAGGAAGTGTTGCCCTATTCTTTCACTTTGACTGAAAATTGCTCCAATAATGTAGCGGAGTATCAAGCATTGATCCTTGGTTTAGAGATGGTTGTGGACGCAAAGAGGTTGCATATGAAGGTGTATGGAGATTCCAAGTTAGTGGTAAGCCAAATACTTGGACTGTATGAAGTAAAAAAGCCAGAGTTGCTGCCATATGTCAAGTACGCTCAACGCATCATCGCATGGCTTGGAGATGTGGAACTTGGGCATGTTCCAAGAAGTGAAAATAAGCAAACTGATGCATTGGCTAAACTCGCTTCTACAATAGCTATGTCCGAGGAAAAGATTTCTGTACCAATTTGCCAAAATTGGGTTGTTCCACCTATTTTTGAGGATGAAAAGGAAGATTGTGAAGATGGCGAAAGTCATGTCGTAGAAGTCTTCGAGATAGAAGAAGAGGATTGGCGCCAAGTATTTGTTGACTACTTAAAGTATGAGAAGTTGCCAAGTGATCCACATAGAAGAATAGATATTCGTCGTCGTGCTGCTCGCTTCATATACTTCAAAGGCACGCTCTATAGGCGCTCGTTTGACGGAATTTTCTTGAGGTGTTTGGGAAATGAAGAAGCTGCAAAAGCCATGGAAGAGGCACATTCTGGGATCTGCGGTGCTCATCAATCCGGTCCGAAATTGCACTTTCGAATCAAGAGGATGGGTTATTATTGGCCAACCATGGTGAACGACTGCATGGAATATGCTCGAAGGTGTAAGCCTTGTCAGTTTCATGCAAATCTAATTCATCAACCACCCGAGCCGCTGCACCCTACGGTCGCGTCTTGGCCTTTTGATGCTTGGGGCATGGATGTCGTTGGACCTTTGACGAAATCATCAAAGGGGCATTTATACATCTTGGCTGCAACGGATTACTTCTCCAAGTGGGCCGAAGCAATCCCTTTGAAAGAAGTGAAGAAGGAGAATGTTGCTGATTTCATCAAAGGTCATATCATCTATCGTCATGGGATCCCTCGATACATAATCACCGACAATGGGAAGAATTTTAGTAATTCCTTCATTGACAAGTTATGTGAGAAGTTTGGGTTTAAGCAAAGGAAGTCATCCATGTACAACGCGCCGGCTAATGGATTGGTCGAGGCTTTTAATAAGACTTTGTGCAATTTGTTGAAGAAGGTTGTTGCAAAGACGAAGCGCGATTGGCATGAGAAAATTGGAGAAGCACTGTGGGCTTATAGAACGACGTATAGAACTCCGACACAAGCGACCCCGTATTCCTTGGTGTATGGTGTAGAAGCGGTGAATCCTCTCGAGCAACAAATTCCATCGCTAAGGATTGCTATCCAAGAGGGCTTAACTGAAGAAGAGAATGCTCGCCTACGGCTTGAGGAGTTGGAAGCCTTGGATGAAAAACGATTGCAGGCTCAACAAAGATTGGAATGCTATCAAGCTCGCCTCTCAAAGTCTTTCAATAAGAATGTGCGGTTGCGTTCTTTTCAAGTTGGAGACTTAGTGCTAGCTGTGAGAAGGCCGATCATCACCACTCATCGTGTTGGAAACAAATTCGTCTCTAGATGGGACGGGCCTTATGTCATCACCGAAGTTTACACCAACGGTGCATACAAGCTGATAGATGAAGAACATGTGAGAGTTGGTCCGATTAATGGAAAGTTCTTAAAGCGCTACTATCCTTGAAGATTGGAGTGCTACCTGTGCAGAGAAAAAAAAACAAAAAAAAAACAAAAAAAAAAAACAAAAAAAAAACAAAAAAGAAACAAAAAAAAAAACAAAAAAGAAAAAAAAACAAACAAAAAAAAAAAAAAATCGAAAAGGAGAAAAGCCAAGAAAGAGAAAGAAGTCTGCTCCATGACGCACGAGCTTAAACTGCATGTTACTCCTGGCCCGCATGAGTATAAACTGTGTAAAGGCACCCACCAATGAAAGTGTACGTGGTTAAACTACTAACCTCTCCACCAAGAGTTAAGTTAATGTGGCTCAACTTAATTATCCCACCTAAAGGTAAAGTTATGTGGTCAAACTGTTATTTACTCCACTTTGTCTATATAGTGGTTAAATAAATAGTCACTCCTGGCCCGCATGAGTATAAACTGTGTACGGCTCCCCCCCCCCCCCCCCCCTTAAAACTCAAGTTAGTTTTACTTCTTGAACTACGTTTTGACTTGATCTTTTTTATATAAAGAGGTACGTAGGCAGCTTGGATAGATTCTAAGTTCAGTCATGCTTTGTGTCTTCCTTTAAATTGGATGAATACAAGTAATTGAAATTCAAAATTGAAACAAGTATTCAAGATAAAAAGACGACATCCATGAATGACAAGAAGCAAGAGGAAAAAAAACAAATACTTCATTGCATAAAAGTGTTCATCAAAAGTGCAACAAAAAGAGAAAAGAAGTAAAACAAACTACGAAACAAAAAGGAAAAACTATGTCTAAGCAAAGGGCTTTTGGTCCTTCAATGATTGTTGAGCGGCCTCCAAAAGTTTCTTCGAGTCCTTCAAGTTCTTCAACACTTCATCATTCACTAAAGGTGCATCCATAAGTTTGTCAAGTTCTTCTTTGAATCCAAGCACTTTGTTTTGGGTAATTTGGAGTGTTCCTTGGAGTTGCTTCATCTTCAATGATAGCTTAGCAACCTCTTCCTTCATGGAGTCAACTTGAGCAGCTTGTTTCTTTGCCTCTTCACTTGCATCACGAAACTTCTTTTCAACTTCTTTCAAGTGCTGTGTAGCACATCCTTCAAAGTCATGAGAGGTCGATCGGGCTTTGTCATAGTCACCAGCCTTATCAAAAAGTGTGTTCAAGCTGTCTTCAAGATGAGATATATCAAAGTCATAAGAATAATGTTGCATGTATGACATTCCCTTGCGAATTTCATCTTCTATGGAGGACAAGTCATCAATCGAAGTTCTCGCTATCTTGGCTTGAAGATCGCCCCAAAACTCTTGCAAAAGTTTCTTACATCGGTCGGCAAAGAGAGCGGTACAATTGAACTCGGACTTAGCTCCGACTGGTGGTGTTTGTTTTGCTACCGCTTGTCTATTGGAATGGTGTGTCCCAAGTGACCGACTTGACCCACAAGATTGATGGCAGCTTTGAGAGTCTTCAAGATCATCGATACCAAGGATTTTCTCTAACTACAAAACAGATAAAACAAAAGTTTGTTAGAATTAACTACTTCCATGAAAAGGATGAAAGTAAAAATGGAGAAGTGAAACCTCAAGAGTAGCTTTGCGTTTACGATCGACACTATCTTCACAAGAAGCTTCCTTAGGCGGACTAACATGACTTTGCTGACGAGGATTTGCATTGTTGCTAAGAGAACTATCCAAGTGATTTGATGATGATTTTCGCTTTCCATTAGAAGATTCTTCCAAAGATGCTTTTCTTTTTCTTGAATCTTTCAACGGAATTGAAATCGTTTTCTCCTCGCTCACTTGTAACACAACTTGTGCATCTTTTCCACATTCTTTGGAAGCATCATGTTCTTGAAATTGGACCGAGGTCTTGAATTTCTTCTCAACAAACTCTCCATACTTCGAGCCACCAATTCTTGTATCCAGGCGAAGTGAACTTCTTAGGATTTTGAAGCGAGCTCGGGATCATGGCCCTAGCTTGGGAGTCTTCAAGCACACAAGCCCGCCAAAATTGAATGCCATCATCTAAGTTAGCTCTACGAATATCTTTCTTGAGGATGCCAGGAGGAAGCTAATAATATCCAAACTGACGGCCAAAACGATGCGGACTATAAGGCTCAACAATAAATTCTTCACCAAGTCGCCAAGTCAAGTAGTTGGAGCGGATGGCCATAAAGAACCGACGATCGACTTCGTTTACTTTCTTGTCATCTTTGTATGGAGTAACTTCTTTGTTCTCGATCATGGTGGAGTTCCAAGCAATTTGATCATACTTGTAGATCCGCTTTCGTGCATCTTCCATATTGTAGTTCCTTGCCCCTCCTTTGCCCGAGAATTGAACCATTCGAGGCGCACGCACCTTATCATCAAGAGAGAAGTGAGTCTTGAAGTAAAACGCCAACCAACCATATACGAAGTGAATGGGAAAGACTGCATCGATTTTAGTAAGGTCATGATGTTTTGAGATCTTGTTAAGACCCCTATAGATGCTCGTCAAGATAGGGACAGCTAGTGAAACCTTGTTCCTATTCGCCATGATGCTCACCATCTTGAAAGTACTCGGCCGAATTACGTTTGCATCATCTTCGGGAAGAGTGAAAGTACTCAACCAACAAGCAAGGTAGGCCGCCAAATAAGCTTCCTCCATTTGGTGATCTCTAGCGCCTA
The DNA here is from genome assembly GCA_029490685.1 of Schizonepeta tenuifolia. NCBI lineage: Eukaryota > Viridiplantae > Streptophyta > Magnoliopsida > Lamiales > Lamiaceae > Schizonepeta > Schizonepeta tenuifolia. Next base: position 23,433,967 of record CM055957.1, read on the forward strand.
CGTCCATGAATGGGGCCTTGTGAGTAGAAGTCCACGCCGCATGCCCTTCAAGCTTCCCATTTGGATTGTGAGTTACCTTAGGACGCGTCTTCCCCTTGGACTCTTTTCGAGTTGGGGGCCTTGGATGTCTGAAGCTGTCTTTGAACCAAAATCTGATACATTCATCAACAGAAACTGTAGTGGTGGGAGCTCTCGCCTTCTTCCGAAGTATGTGGTAGCCGTGAAGCAAGTGCTTACAACTCGGACGTATAGCAGATTCTCTCTCGAACATCTCCTCCGCGGATGGAACCACCTCGTCATAAAGCATGCCGTCAATAGAAAGTCCGGACAGGTAATACAGATCCCAAAGTGAAATTGAAAGCTCCCCGGTCGAAGTGAGTAAGGTGTTGGTGGACGGGCACCAGGACTCGCAAAAGGCTTTAATAACTTCCACATTGCGATCATAAGTGAAGAGGGAGGCATAAACAGCATCGTAGAGTCCGCTCGCTCGAAGGTCATCTTTGCAGCGGCAAAGTACGTCTTCCGTCCACTCCCAAAAGCCTTTTATGAAGTGTGCTTCTCCAGGAAACTCCGTACGCTCTCCCCATGCAACCTTTTCGGCCATCAAGGGTCCCGTGTGCTCTCCCCATGTAGCCTTTTCGGCTATCAAGGGTCCCGTGTGCTCTCCCCATGCAGCCTTGTCGGCCATCAAGGGTCACGTGCGCTCTCCACATGCAGCCTTTTCGGCCATCATGCGTCTTTCCAAGGTCAAAAGTGGTTCCGAGTTGCCCACAGAATGGTGATGAGTGGAGCAAAGAGAGTAAACAATAGATAGAGATCTTCCCACTTCGTGGCTTTGGCACCATCCGTTGGTATGGAGCGAAGTTGAATATTTCGGCCATTGATCATGGGTGCTAGATTTATGCGTTCTCAAACGTGTTGCCTTCTCCAAGTGTTGACGTTTGTCATCCAAAGTGAGTAAATAAGTCCTTTTGTTCTCGGTGATATCCTTGAAGTAAACCATTGTGGAGCTGCACAAAAACAAGGGCAAACCAAAGTCGGCATAGTAAGTATTCGTCCAGAAGAATAGAGTTTAAAAATTATAAGAGTGAGACTTGAGTAAAGGTTCAGAAACTTTGCCGAAGAAATTGCAGTTTAATCCCAAGTCCGTGTTGTTATCTGCAAAAAAAAAAAGACATGCCAAATTGGTTAAGCATAAAGAATTAATTAATTATTCTTTCAAACAATTTGTTAAACTTGTTCTACGCACAAGTGCACTGGCAGCGATCACATGGAGAATTTAGATAAGAAAAGCAGAGAAGAAATCATTCAGACGATTAACCAAAAACTTAATATTCGTACTTAAGAAGAGAAATTGATACCTCCTAAGTCAAGATTCAATGGTGAAGCCTGGAGGTCAGAAACTAGTTGATCTTTATCTCGCGAGGTGAATGTTGGTGCGAAGAGAATCAGAGAGATGGGAGGAGTATTTATAGGCCCCAGTAAGTTCAAGTCGGTTAAAGGAAAAGGGAACTTGGATACTTGTGTTTCAAGTTTTCTCAATTTAAGGAAATCTGAGGAGAACTTTGGCGTATGGAATTGCAGTATGGGCTTGATGCTTGTTAATTGGGCTTGTAAAGGAACAAGTTATATTTATCTTGATTTCAGTAGAGGAAAGGAATTTGATTTGAGTACGATTCTGCTTGACAAAGAAAAGCTTATGGCTCAAGAATTTTGCTATAAGGTAATTGAATATTATAGGAAATCCTAGGATATATCAAATTTCTAAATGCCTTCTCGAAATATTTGATTTTGTAATGGAAAGGGATGTTGTCTGGTTTCTAGAAGCATTCAATTGATTTAGTTGTTAATTTAGTTATTTGGGCTCTCGTGTGCCCATTTAATTTAGTTGCTTGGGTTATGGTCAATTAATTAATTAAAAAAAAAAGTTTAGCTTATGGCTGTTGACGATTTGTGACAATTATGCCGAATTTAGCAATTGATTTGTGCGGCCCAAATTGAGATGATTTGCCCAATTGAAATATTGCGGATTCAATCTGTTAAATTGAAGAACTCCTAAATACGAGTATAAACTATTTATAACTTCAAAATTCAAGCTCAAGAACTCCTAAAACGAGTATAAACTATTTATAACTTCAAAATTCAAGCTCAAGAACTCCCAAGTACGAGTATAAACTATTTATAAATTTAAATCTCAAATTGAAGAACTCTATGAAATGAGTATAAATTTTCACACTTCAGAATTCAAGTAACTCCTTGATAAGAGTTTAAACTATCTAATAAACTTCAAAGTCTTGAGACTTATTCGTTTCCAAGACAAGTTGTCCACGAACGAGTCTCAAGGGGGGCATTTGTAGACGTATAAAATTTATTGGAAAAAAGTAATAAATATTAATTTTATATTTTATTTATATCTTAGGATTTTTATTAAAAGATAAATCCTAAATTAAATAAATATAAATTGATATTTAAAAGATGGAGATTCTCGACGAACCAGAAATTGACAAGTGTCATTTCTTGGTCATTAAGTCAAAGATTTGATGGAGATAACTACCAAAATTGAGGAGCCAATAGAATTGCGCCACCTCAGCCCTAAAGCCCGTCTTGGAGTCCAAAAGCCCACCAAGTCCACTACGTTTTCACTTATAAATAGGGGTGATTGGAGAGGTCAAAGGACACAACACCAAAAAAATCATATTGAAGAGCTCAAGAGTTGTAGGAAAATTTTCTACAACATTCAAGGTGTTCTTCGCGGTATTCAAGGCGTTCTTCGTGGAGTTCAAGGAGTTCTTCACCAAAAGCGTCCCAAATCTAGCGTTTGATCCAGAAACAAGGCGTCGGCCCTCCGGATTAACGTTATCAAGTCAAGTATCAAAACCGATCAAGATCAAGGAGGCTAAATCTCCAAGGATCCCGGAAGCTGCTTGAAGATCATTCAAGAACAAGTGGAAGAGACGAATCAGAGGATAAAAGCTAGAGATCGAACCCGCATTTTACTTCAAATCTGCAAATATTTATTTGTACACGATTTATTGTGTTTGTCATAAATACATAAAATTTGTGTTTACAGAAGTCTTTATTCCTTTTCGTTCATCTCTTTTCTTGGTGTCTTCTGTGAATCCACTTGCATACTTGAGGGCAAGTATGGTTTAAGTGTGTAGGTGCGATGCGTCTTCAACATTTGGGCCATTTAGCCCTATTTTTCCTGTTTATGTCTGTAGTGTCTGTATAGGGAAGAAAATAGCTGCTTGTGGGAAGGAAGGTCAGTCCAAGGCAAACAGAGACAAGATGGTCAGAATGGGCAATATTGGAGCAATTCTATCCCATTGCATGAATCTGACCCCTCTAGGAGAAGGACAATACCCTGGTGTGAGGCTAACCAAGACATGCAACCAGTATGACCATGATTGATATCAGCAGCCAGCTGCCAAAGCCAAATAAGGAAAGACACGTGGAAGAGATTTGCACGATATTTTGTTGAGTTCCTGTATGAAAAAGGATCTTGAAGCCAGTCAATAACCCCAATCAATCAACCGGCGATTGCCAATTATAAATCAAGGATAAATCAAGATCGAGCTAAATATAGAAGCAATCAATCACACCGATATGGTCTGCCAGAGGAGAGTATTGACGTGCACAGTCTCAGCTATAAAAGTCCAACAAGTGTGGCTGGCAAAACGTTGGTTACCCCTAGTATTCAAAAGCATTCAGCTCGAGATACAATTTACTTTCAGTTCGTTTCACATTTCCGTACCAAAACAATTTACTAGCTTTCATTTCAATTCATGTCGTGAACAAATGCAAGGCGTTTGCCTTAGGTATTTTCTGAATTCAAGTATTTCGTGTTTTATGTTATTCATGTGTTTATTTACTTTCGCGATTATGCATTTCAATATGTGTGAGTAGTTTTCCCTGGTGAGATTTGGGTGGGGGAAATGATTAAGTGTTGATATGTGAAATATTCGAGAGACATTTATGCCTTCGGTTGGATCCAGTGGTTCCGGAGAGATTTGAACAGAATTCATGGGCAGTTCTAACCTAGCGGGTGATCTCCGCTCGGTTAGGGCTGTACCATGCCAAGCAAAGGTCAGGGCATGACAGAAAGCAATGTTCAGTATGCCCATGACCGAGTAGCTAAGCAGCGCCTTCAATAGAGTTGTAGATCTGAATGGCGAGGAACGGGCAAGGGGATACTACATCCTTCCTCGGCCTTGGGCTTCTCTAACAGCTATCCATCAACTGTGATGAGGCATAAGGCCATGGTTATTGACCAAGGGACTCACCTCATGCATCGTAGATATATCGATGACCGGTTGGACGTGTTACCGGAAATGGATATCCCGCGAGTTATGTCTACTCTGTAGGCGCAGAGCCGGGAAGCTTGGAAAAGAAGGTTGGCGAGGCTTATACTTGGAGAGATCAGGTATGACTACTATCTAAGGAGAAGTGAAGCACGGCCTTGTGACCGGGGTGAAGCGTGACCTTCGGACCAAGTGACCACAAGGGATTCAACCATCCCAAGTGTGGAGTATAGACTCTTGAAACGCCCTAATGTCTTTGGGCCACGCCTTGAGTTCATACCAAGCATGGACGGATTTTTAGTATTCCCATGACCGAATACACATATCAACGATCATCATGACCTACCCCAAATCTTACCCCTTTTATATTGATTGTCTTTAAGTTAATTGTGCAGATAACATGATTGGATCATGACAACCAAACTTGTGCACCTGATGAGTAAAGTAGTTCCTTACTCTCCGTGGGATCGACCCTAGCTTACCGCTAAGACTAACCAGTCCGGTTGTGGGCATAGGAGCATGTACTGTCTATCTGGGGTATACACAAGTATTTTGATCGTATCATACGACGGGTGCATGTCAAAGACCACGTTAATGATCCCGTAATAGGAAATCTTCAAACCGGCGTCTAAACCAGACGATCAGCTCAAGTTGTAGATTCCTCAGCTTATGTTCCAACTCAGTCAGGAACCTCAGCTGATGATGAACCAACTTTGGAAGCACAGTATGCTGACGACCTCAGGATACTGGGAAAGCTGGAGTAGGCAGAAGATGTAAGCATGATTGCATGCTTTGTGGCAGATGTGCCTGAACCCAAAAACATTGTGGAAGCTTTGAGATGCATCCACTGGACCCAATCCATGCAAGAAGAGCTCAACAAGTTTCTCAGAAACTCTAAGAGAGAACTTGTTGAAAGACCTGAGGGGGTCAAGGTAAATGGGATGAAGTGGATCTTCAAAAATAAGTGTGACGCTATTGGGTGTGTTGTGAGAAACAAGGCTAGACTGGTAGCTCAAAGCTACTGCCAGCAGGAAGGAATTGACTTCGAGGATTCCTTCAGTCCAGTTGCTCATATGGAAGTAATTTGGATTTTCCTAGCCTACGCCACTCACCACAAGTTTAAAATCTATCAAATGGACATGAAGTGTGTGTTTCTCAATGGTGACATCAAAGAAGATGTTTATGTAGCTCAGCCTCCTGGTTTCGAAACTGGTGACGACAGAGTCCACAAGCTGAAGAAAGCCATATACGAACTGAAACAGGTTCCGCGCGCATAGTATGAAACCTTGTGTGGATTTTCTACTCGAATCAGGATTCATTCAAGGTTCAGTCGACAAGACTCTTTTACTATCAAAGTTGGAGGAGATATCTTGGTGGTGCAAATCTATGTCAACGACATCATCTTTGGATCCAAATCTGAAGATCTGTGCAAGTGGTTCTCCCAACTCATTAAGGACAAATTCAAAATGTCCATGATGGGAGAGATGAATTATTTCCTTGGGCTGCAGGTGAAGCAGTCGCCAGAATGAATTTTCATCAATCAGTCCAAGTACACAAATGAGTTGATCTCCAAATTTGGACTGACTTTCTAGCCGAACCATGATGATCCCAATAAATACAAATTGGAAGATCAACCCGGTCCAGGAAGGAAAGCTCGTCGACGCCAGGTACGCCAAGTATCTACCAGACATCTTCTACGCAGTTGGAGTTTGGGTAAGATTTCAGGTTAAGCCTAGGGAAGCTCACTTGTACGAAGCAAATAATATCACTAAGTACCTCAAGGGATCAGTCCACATGGGACTGTGGCACCCAACTGATGATAACATTGAACTGACTGGCTACTCATACGTACACCTAGCCAGAGACAGTTGATATGCAATCAAACTCTGGATATTGTCTGTTCTTAGGAAGCAAATTAGTTTCCTAGTTCTCGAAGAAACAAGTCTGCATCGCCACCTCCACAACTAAGTCGGAGTATATGGTAGCTGGAAGTTGTTGTATGCAAGTCCTTTGGCTGAAGCAGCAGTTGAGAGACTACGAAATGGAGACTGGCCATGTACCCATCTTCTATGACAGCTCAAGTGCCATAGCCATCACGGTGAACCCAGTTCACCACTCTAGGACTGAGAACATCGACATTCGGCGTGATCATGTCGAAAAGAAGGATGTCATTGTTGAGAAATTCCACACTGACATTCAACGAGCTGATATCTTCACAAAGCCATTGGTGGAAGCTCAATTCAAGATGTTGTGTCAACTCCTTGGATTACTCAACCCGACCGAAGAAGAAGCCAGGAAGATGAAGATCACAAGTTGAGGGGGAATCTCAACTTGAGGGGAAATTGAGCGCTTTCACTTTCCCGTCCAGTTCAGTTGAGTGATGAAGTCAAACCTCCACTGAACTGATGACTTGAGTTATTTGAGAGCTAGCTAAGTAGAAGAGTCAGTCGAGGTCAACGCCGACTAAGTAACACTATGTTGACATTTTTCTTTTCATTAAGGAGAGTACTTTGAATTTAATTCAAGCATCTGTTACAAGTCATTCGCATTAAATTAGCCAAGCGGTCACCTCATTGGAAAGCTGGTCTAGTCCCTTAGACTATGCTTCTAGATCGCGATTGGGCTGACACAGTGTCACCTACTCTCCTCACGTGCGCGAGTGTTTAACACCGCCTCATGAATGGTTCCATCACCTTCATTCCTGGAGCAAATTTTTTCTGAAATGGCATATTAAAATATGTCGTTTAACCAGAAGAAACTGCACGAGTTGATATGATCTGTTGATTTGGATCTCAACCCCCCTATAAATTAGGGGCCTTTGCAATTCATTTTGCATACCAACCACGATTCGTATCTCAACTACTCCAAAAATTTTTGCCTCTCTCTTATGAAATTTTTTCTTTGTGGTTTCTCTCTTGCTAAGGGTTTATCTTTCTCTTTAGAAAAACCTGCTAGATCGAGAATATGCCTTTCCACTTGGCAAAGCGGTCTTTCCTTCCATCAGCCCTGAATTTGTGAAACAATCGGTTCAGCAAGAACGTTATGTTTGTGGCTACATGAGACGCAGACGCCTTAAAAAACGACTAATGATATGGGTGCTTTGTGGTGTCAGCCAGCTTATGCAGCTTCCTGAAGTGTTTTTCCAATTGCACATTGAGTTAAAGATCTGCAATCCCACGTCACATGAGCAGATCAATCTTAACCTGAACATTAAAAGTCCTACTCCTCTTTAGGCACACGATCCTGAGATGAGCTTTGAGAGGTGTTTCCCTTTTCAATAACTTGCCTCAGTCGATCTTCCTTCCACTAGAGTAGCAGCTGTTGAACAAGTAGACGCACCAGAAGTCACTACTGCTTATAAAGTTCTGCATTGCTCTTCCTTGCCCTGGAAGTGGAATGAATTTAGACGTGACTCTTGTCTCTTCTAGGATTGTTATCGGGTGTGCCCTCCTGTAGATCTGCGCTACGTCTTCCTTTTGTTGATGCTAAAAAGGGGGAAGTAGTATAGACAGTCGCCTTTTAAAGTTTTTGCTTGGGTCAACAAGTTGTTGTTGATGCCACCTCAGGTGTATTGGAGCACTGGAGCGGGAATGAAGACCCTGCAAGGCTACTGAAGGCTCAAGATCAAGCAAAAGATCGCAGCCTTCAGTCTTGGCAGGAAAGAGCTGAAACAAAGAGTCTTCTTGAAAGATAAGAATGACTCTTTGTCGGTTATCTTGGCCAAAGGAAAGACAGCTGAAGGAAACTTTGTCATCTCGTGTTGGCGTTGCTGCATGAGGTAACTAAGTCCAGCTGTTGGCCTTGATATAAAGAAGGCTGAGACTGATCAAAGGTCAAGAAGGGATGACCTCAGACTACGGCCTTGTGGAAGCTGAAGACCATCCTCATGGAGGTGGAGGAAACAAAGACCTAGAGTAGATTAGAAGTTAGGACTGTAGTTTTGCAAGAACTCAGTTATAACTGTAATTACTCCCTAATATGTTATTTTTTATAACAAGTTACTGGTTTTTAGAAGGTCTTCGGTTGTTGACCTCACTTTTGGATAACCGTTTTGTTGTTCAAGTTCGAGGTCAACATTTTTTTGTTTCTTTTTTATTTTTTGTTTTTGTGCTCACATTTTCCTTTTAAATACTAAAATTGAGTCTATCTTTTAGTCTTGCTGGTACCGATTTGTGGTATCATTTATGAAAGGATGGTGATGTCAGTTAGGGTTTTGACATCATCAAAAATGGGGAAATTGTTGGGAATGTTATAAAAGTTTCGAAAGATGCCTAAAACCCAACTGACCCCGACCGAGTAGATGATTGCCTTTAGTCTATTTAGATAGAGCTCACTTTTTGACCGTAGGGATTGTATCTTTACTAGAGTCAAGCAGAAGAAGTCAGTCGGACTAAAGAAGGAGGTTCATGAAGAACTCAGCTGAGGCTCAAACTCAGCTGAGATCCAGACTCAGCTAAGGGATCACACGCAGTTGAGACTCAAGATTAGTTGGGACATCAACCCCAACTGAAGCACAGACTTATTTGGACAGTAGCTCAGTTGACTCCATAACTGAACCATGCAACTGAAGGCATACAGTTAGCATGAAGACAAGTTGTGTCCAAAGTTAAGATGTCTCGAAGCAGAGAAGAGAAAATGCCGAAGACGAAGGAGCTGCAGTCCAGATTTTGAATCAACTCGGGAGCACAAGTCACCAAGAAAACTTTCGCCGACAACAGCGACGTGCAAAAAGCATGGTCGTAGGTACCCTTTCTGGAAAGTTACTAGTAAAGCATGTGGAGTGCCATGCTTTTGGCAGAGGTCAAACAGTTCCTTCCAATGACTAGTTTGACACTTTCCTCTATAAATAGAGGTCTCCACAACAAGGCTAAAATGGGTGTTGATACATGTCACAGCCCAATTTCTAACGTATGAAACGACTAGAAACCATTGGACAGTGAGGGTGAAACAATGAAAAATGATCAACGGAACATACTCAGGTACGAGAGAATATTTAATGGAAGTGATAACATTTATTAATTTGCTTTCAATTTCTCATTTCAGAACTCAATGAAATAAGTTTATTAATTAGTAGTCGAGAGGATATCAAAAGAATGTATCGAGCATGAGACTCATTAATCAGACATCGGAGTTGGAAGAATTTAAAACACGATTATTTATCGGTGTTGCAGCGGAGAATTACATCAGGTCCCAAAGTTATGTATATGAAGACATATAACCCAAGCTTAAACAAAAACTTGACTTGAAAACAACGAACGCCGCCAAGCACACTGCACCATCATCATCCGAGCTAACCTGCACGTTTTAGAAAAAATATGCAGGGTTGAGTACTTCGTACTCAGTGAACACTTGCCAACATAAGATAGAGCTATAAATTGAACATGTCTTTCTTGCTGCATCACAAGTGTTAGAGTTATAAAACAGTTAACTTGTGCATGCAAGAAAAATCATTTCACTTTTGAAAATGTCTGCGCGGAAAATAATATATAACGCATGTGTATACCAGTTCTACAGTCAAATATGGGTGTCGAGAAGTAGGCCTCCTTCTCAAACATCATGACCGGCTCACCCAAAGGGAAGCACACGATCACCTCTATGTGTACACAGAAATCCCGTCTCACACAGACCAAATTTGTTCTCTTCAAGTATATTGCAACATACATAAAAACTCGGCAAGTCAATTAATTTAAAAAGTCACATAATACAATAATCATAATATTTATAATATCGCATTTATCGTTTTGTTTCAGTTAGAAAGCCCACTTGTGATCTAGTGGTTTTGCTCGGAATACCTCTTTCCGTCTCGCTCTTTATTTCTGAACTCCACTCATTTTTTACTATCGAACTCCACTCGTTCCTTCAAGGTTAACATTCTTATAAGGACGAGTTCTAGTTCTCGAATAAAAGCGAAATCTAAACTCGTTTACTCGGATTTCTATTTGACTCGGATTTCTAACTTTCTCGGCTCGACTAATCGAACTTCCTCGACTCTTAACTCTACTCAAGTACTATACCAACAGACTTTCTTAAACTTGAACATTCATACTCAACAAACTTAGACAAATTGAACTTAATCAAATAATCAATATCGAGAAATCACTGTTCATTCCATAAACTCGGAATTTCTCAATTTCACACATCAAACGACTTTAGAAAATTACGACACTACTACAAATAAGCTCATTCAGTACAGTTCTTGGACTACGGAACTTTTGAAAAACCGTAGTGTTTTATCATTAACTACAGGTTTTATCAGAAACCGTAGTGTATGAGCGTATTTCTTTTTCAACAGAATACGGTTGTGTAAATATCCGTAGACTATAGCTTATCTAAGACTACATGTCCCCAAAAACGTATTTTATGTGCGTGACTTTTTCACTCAAGACTACAGATAACTTCTAACCGTAGTTTATATGCATGTAATTTTATTTGCATAGGCTACATGTATTAAGAAACCATAGTAATACAAAACTAAATTTTTTTACTGAAATAATAAATAATAATAAAAGATTAATAAATTTTAATTAATAAAATCAAAATTAAGGAACTATTATTCTATATTAGGGATTATAAATCTTTATTATTGATTAATAAAAAAATTATTGATGGGTGAAAATAACAAGTATTAAAGTTTCAAAATTAAATCTGAAAATTTATTAAGAGAAAAAATAAGAAGATAATAGGTTTACGGACACGAGAAACAAATCTAATATAAAATTTTAAAGTCTAAAATAAGAAAAAGAGAAGAAGAAGAAGGAGAAATAAAAAGACATAAAAATTAAATCTAATATTAAATTTTAAAATCTGAAATAAAAAAAAAAAGACAAGAAGAAGAAATAAAAGAATGAAATTGTTAGAATAATAAGTTGAGAATCACAAGACTCTCTCTCTCTCTCTCTCTCCCCCCTCACCGCGCCATCGTATTGCTGCTGTGCCGCCGCTACTTTGCGCCGTCGACACCTCCTTCAACTATGTTCACGGTCGAGCTGCTTTCGTGGCGCCCCTCTTTCAAACTGTCACAGCCCGAATTCTAGTGTATAAGAATGACTAAAATCCATTGGATAGTGAAGGTGAAACAACAGAAAATAAACAAAGGAACATATTCGGATACAAAGGATTATTTAGTGAAAGCGAAAACCATTGATTAACTTGCTTTCAATTAACCATCTCAAAGCTTAATTGAAAAAATATCAGAGTTAGAAGAATTTAAAACACGATTAAATATCGGTATTGCAGCGAAATATTACATCAAATCCCAAGGTTATATGTATGAAGACATATAACCCAAGCTTAAACAACAACTTGAATCGGAAACAACGAACGCCACCAAGTATACCGCACCATCATCATCCGAGCTAACCTGCACGTTTTAGAAATAACATGCAGGGCTGAGTACTTCGTACTCAGTGAACACATGCCAAAATAAATTAAAAGCTTGCTCGATATTGGAACAAGTTCATTAACATACCGGGAACATATGCATGCAATTATCTAACACAAATTAGACCTCTCAAGCATAAGTAATCACCTAACTATCTTGCCCAGATACAATATAAAAACTTAGCTAGACATGATAACAAAATTACGAACACAATAATTAAAGGAACTCATAAGAAAAACTATAATAAAACTTACGAAGTACGTGAAAAGTAAATATAGCCAAAAGTGTCGATGAACAAAACACAAATTAACTTTGCCCGTAGGACTTGTTTTTTCCTCACAATCGCTCAAGTAAATAACAGGGAATGAAGGCATAAAAGACGGCATGTCGATCGTAACAGCTAGGCTTCAATATTTATAGGTGAGCACTTAGGGTTTGGCCCCCCGGTCCTTAACATGGAAGGAGTTCACGAGCTATCTTGGGATGCGAGTAATACTTGATAAGCACGACCCCAACATGGCAAGTCACATCTATCTCCAAGAGATCCCTTGCGGATCCTAAATCTAGGCGGATAAGGAAAGATATTTAATTTAGATCATCTTTTCCTTATCCTTCTAAACCTAGGAGAGAAACTTGCTAGGTGACCAGAGCACTCCGTCTATCTTTGTCTTGACCAATAACGCTTTGCCTGACCTGCTTCCAAAAATGAAGCTTTCTATCCCTGTATTGCCCAGTTTCCACCTGCAAGGCAGCAAACCATCTTCTGCCCAAAATATGTCCTCCAAGACACTAAAACTAGACAAAACGCACACAAAGACTCGATCTAAACTACCTAAGACAGACACCAAACAGACACAAAATATGGACTCATCAGGTATGAATATATAAAACCTTGTTTTCTCTTTTTATTTTTATTTAGTGCGGACCAATATCTTAACTAATTAACTCCACTGAACTTTATTAAGTGCGAACTACGTGGAGGAGATTCAAAATCAATAGACCAGTATGTCATGCCCTTCGTCATAGGCAAATCCCCAGAGCTCCACCCAGTTGCATAGGAACGCCTCAAGCGAGTATTTGGTTTCGCAAATATTGTAATAGGAACTGTTGGACATTGGGTTGCATGCATAATCTCTTTCCCGGAGCATCGAATCATAATTTATGATTCATGCTCATACAAATGGGAGATCATTAGTCCTGCATTCGAGCAAATAAGGCTTGCAGTTTCCTCCATTTTGAGTAGGAATGGGCTTTGAGATAGGATGGGCTTCTCCACGACGCTGTGGACTGAATGGGATGTGGTTCCTGCAATCAATTGCCCTTAACAAGAAAACAACTCAGATTGTGGCATTTATACAGCAAAAATCCTCGAATGTTTGGCATTCGGTATTGAGCTGATGAAATGTAAAGAAGTAATTGGTGTGAACATGAGAAGGAGATTTTGTTTACGGCTTTGGGAGTATTCTCAATTGACCTGTTATGATATGTAATAGTGATATGTAGTATGTACACATTGGGCTGGTCCCACCCTGGCGTTTGAGTTATGGATGTATGTTTAGGGTAAATGCAATATCTATAGCTATAGCAATAGCAACATAACAACAATAACACCACACAATACTAGAGCATGTAAACACCACACTTGTCGGGTTTGATTGAAATAAAGGTCTCTCCACGTGCCACAACCTCAAGGTACTTTATTGTTAACGCACCGCAGCTAAATTGATCGCCTTTTACCTGACGTGGGGTTGAGTAATCATAACTTACATCCCATCTCTCCTTCAGTCCAATGCCATAAGCCAACAAGTCCCAGAGACCATCCCTCTTAAACACTTCGGGCAATTTCACCCACATACTATCAAGTAAAGGCTCTAAGTGGTTCGGCCCAAGGTGCAACAAGTCATACACGGTAATAGTCTGTTGTGGAAAGTGTATTTGATAGCCAATCCAATGTTCAAATGGACTGGAAATCCAACCAATGCCAAAGACTCTGTGAACTATCTTCCAAGGCTTGGCACGGTTCAAAGGCCAAGCACCTCGTACATAAGGCATCACGAATGATCCCCAGTCCCCGAAGGTGCCTTCTTTAAAGGTAAGTGCAGTCTAAATGATTCATAATAGCATTAGAATTTGAACGTCCATACGTGATGCAATCAATTAATAATCATGGAGAAGGAACGTCCATATCTGATCATTCTTATATCAATCAATTAATAAGATAAAAGAAGTAAACATTCTATTCCCTCTTCATGATGCTGGTCTCTCAATTACAAAACACAATTACAATTGGTACACGGAGACTTAAATCAAGAATTCCGCATGCAAAGGGGTAGGAGAGGATAAATCTTACCAAAGCCTCTATGACAATTACTGAGAAGTCGCACGCTTTCTTTTCCTTGTTGAATTTGGTCACCATCAAATTTAGCAAAACTTCCACATGCTGTGAGAAGGAGGAGAAGAAGGCATAGCGATAATAATTTATTTATCATGTGTGAAATAAAATAATAACTAGTATGAACGAACGCACATCACACCTCATCTTCGAGTCTCTTCTTTTTCGACTGCAGGTCCGCGAAATAGGCATGGTTTCCAGATGAGTAGATCTCAAAAGGAAGACGAAATAGTTAAGGAGGTACTGTAAATTGAAGAACAAAATTACAATTAGATTAAATGACAACATTTTTCTAATTAACGATGATGTTCAAATGTGAATGAAGTGGAAAACAATCGCTTCAATAGCTAATACCTCATTTCGGTGTCCCGCATCCAAGCCAGATAATTCCCGGCATCCACCACGGCAGTCGGATTAACAACTTTCCCTTCTTTTGAACCACTGTTAGCATTCTTTCTAGGGTGTGACCTAGTGGTTGATCGAGTTCTCTGTGGTCACAGTACTTTATCTTTCGGGGATGGCCCAGGCGGCTGCTCGTGTTGCATCGGTACTACAGTGATCCTCGGCGAAGAGGTCTTCTCCATTCCGCTTGATGCCGTAGACCCACCTTGAACAACTAGAACTAAAACAAACCCTTGATGTCATCCAACTTCTCTCCATATACCCTCTCGATATTAATTAATTGGCGAAGATCTTGGAGGACAACTTAAACCTCGCTAAAATGATTAAAGTAGCATATGAAGGTTTTATGTTTCGAAGCAGTAATAGAGAAAGATAATTGCTATTAAATTGTTACACTTGGATGAAAGATTAGGCTTACCTCAAGTAGTCCTTCAACTCTCGAAGATTTAGGGTTCCCATCGTCATTTTAACTTCATCTGTCGATCTTCTTCGACGATGTCGAGCCATCAACGGAGGAATAGGGGTCTATGTGATGATGTTTATTGTTATCGGCCTTTCGTGATCCCATGCCTGTTGCTGGGTAGAAAGAAAGAGAAAAAGAGAGAATAAGAAAGAGAAATAAGGAATAAAATAATTAACGAATAAAGGGGGGGCGTATATATTATAGAGGGAACTCAGGAAGGGAAGGGAAGAGGTAGCGGACGATTGTTTCTTGGTCTTCTACAGTTCTTATCCACCTAACACCGGCTAATTAACTTCCGCATCCATAATGATGGCATGTTTTTTAGCGGGAAAGGGAAAACGGAATTTGACAGGAGAGGCACACAGTATTGGGCCCCATGGTGGTAACCCGACCCGTTTACCACATTTCGCATTCTGCACCGCATTAGACTGAAATAAATAAAGAGAGTAGTAATAATAATAATATCATCGGCAAAATGTTGTCATTTTTTCAGGGCATGTCAACCTCTAAATTGGGAAAGTAGGTAGGGTTTCTCACAACTCATTAAACACTCTTTTTTCTCTTCTCTCAAGTAACTAGCAAGCCGTCGGAACAGTTCATTTGATTGAAAATGGCCGACAACACCATGGCCCCTTCACCCGCCCAACCACCTCTCTATCATCATCATCAAGAACCTTGTGTTTAGAGGATTTCGTGGACTGACGAACACCTTGTTATGCGCTATTACACTTGCGCGCGCCAGGTATAGGTTTCTTTATCTTCATAAAAATTTGGGCGAACAAATTGAAATTGACTAACTAGTTCCCCCGATTCCACCAGGAACAATGCAGGTTTTTTCAATTCACAGATCCAAAACCGACGGCGCTGCAGATGAACTATATTTGGAGATTGAAGCGTGAAAATACTCAACTACGTCAGATGTTGTAAGCTCTATAGGAAGAGCTTAGAGTTCTACCCCGCGAGGCTGCAATGTCGAGGAAGGAACTAGAGGCAAACTCTGTTTCAATTGTTGTGATGAACAACGAATTGGAGAAGAAAGTGGCACGGTTAAAGTCAAAGCTTTGGTAGAAGAACTTTCAACTGAATGTGCTCTGTGTGTTCTACCTCCTCCACCTAGTTGCCAAAATTTAAACTTAGTCGGTTAGGCCCATAATGTTATGTTATGTTGTAATAGTCTGAACATATTTCTATCCATCTTCCCATGTCAAAATGTTATCTGTACTTTGAACCTATTTCTATTTCTATCTTGTATCCTGCTATCCTATCCCAGTAAATTAGGGAAATTTTGAAGTCCTATCCGCTTCTATTGGAAAATTAAATGCACATAAACGCCATGGACCAAATTGGTGATCTATCCATGCGTAACTCAATCACCTACAAAGGAAATAACCAAAAACTGTTGCAAACTCAACATTAATAAAAATGTCACCGATTAGATGCAGCTCAATCATCATCACCCCAGCCATTTCGTTCCCACAATGAAAATGAAGAATACACAACACAGCCGTATCATAAAAAACAAAATATATAACTTTCATTAATGACACCCAAGTCAGTCTTCAAGGCACACAAACTAAACTAGCTAACCCGTTATTACAACCAATTCAATGATAATATCAATGCACAAAATAATTTGAACAAATTAAGAGGATAAGCCTCATGAATAAACTGCCTCATCATAGAACAAATTCATCATTTACAGAATCAACATGAATGAGTAAACCATCACCAAAAGATGAAAAAAGGGTTACAGAAAACCCTCATAAAAAAAATGCATCGTCATGCGGTTAATAAACAGCAATATGGATGAAGCTTTATCCTCACAATCATGGATAAAAAGCCTTATCCTACAACTGACCAAGCAGTGTCAGGCCAGTTAGTTGTTCGACAATAAAATACTTAACATTGTATCAATCAAGTCAAACTGACAAAGTGGATATAATAGTGGTTGGTGAACTTCAGTCCATGGGATCCTCTTCTAAGATGGAGTGAGCGTGGAACATCACATAGAACTGTTGCCGAAAGAGATCACAGTCTCCAGGATGAACAACCTCTACCCAACCATTAAACCCAATACACTCCAAGTATTTGGTCATCAGAACTGCAGAGTAGTTATCATTGAGCTGCCTCTGCGGCTTTGAAGAACATTCAACAGGCCAAAATGAACTGATTATCGCACCGCTGGCATGCTTATTGAGTGTCTAGATTTTCTCCTCCTCCATGATTTTTTGATGTGGCCGCACAAGTGGAAAAAGAATGGAGCAATGACTCCAAAATCTCGCTGCATAGGATCGTACACAAATATCTTCTGGGTGCATATGTCGATCTCCAATACAATCCAATTATCACCGTTGATCCTACCAAAGCCGATGACATTCTTTACCCACCGCCATCCCAATCCGGTAACCTGCAAGCACTTACCACGAGCGTAAGCGCCAAGAGTAGCATGTGCCACTTTGTAATCCCGATGAAGCATACCGTCATGTGGTGTTAAAAGAAATGTCAATAATAAAGACACAATAAGGAGCATTTATAAAACGACATATACTTAAATTCACTAACTTTCAAACAACAATCAACATTATAATTTTCTCAACTTAGCTTTCATGATACTATAATATCTTGAGTGTGAGCAATGTTATATAAGAGAACAACATCATGCATGCTTATAGTTAATTCAAACATAAAGCATGATTACAACAAAAACTTACATACTGATCATATCTATAAAGGGGATATCATAACCGCATGTTTGCAATATATGACCCCTGTATAGAGACATAATCATGATGTTGAAGGGAGATATCAACAAATTCACAAATATATTCATTACGGCTAACGATCTAAATGATCAAATAAAGTTTAACACTATGAGCATCAGTTAAGATAGCACATTTTTTGGAAACTTAAAATCAGGAAGAGAGTACTAACCCAACACCAAGACTCGAGTATTGATAAATCCCGCATTGATTCCCCCCACTTGTGGTTAAACTCAACCGCAAGCATGTTCAATAGCACGTCGAGGTGCTACATTAAGCACATACAGATAAATATTAGAAGATACAGGAAGAACATATATAACGGCCAACACAAACAAAAAAAGATATGAGCTGGTACACAGTTCATACCTCACCACACAGGCGGACATTACAGTCCCATATTTCTGAAAACCAGTTGGCATCAGCATACTTCTTTCTCACGAACGACAACCGAACAGTGCGATGTCTAAATTAAAAACAGAGAGTTAAATCAAATGGTTTACAAACTCTTAACTTGTGGAATTAGACACACACACTTTTCTATTGTGAGAATCTTCCAGCCACTTTAGGAAGGATGATTGATCAAAACCAAGGGGAACATCAGGGGACATCCCGATGTTATACTCGTGAAGTGCCGGCGGAATGAAACGGAGAGGATCCCTTAACAGCTTCACCAGTTGGGGTGAAGTTGTATGTGCGGAGGAAGGGATATCCCTATTACATATATTACATCCTTTCATCACGACATCATGAAGATCCGTAAACCCTTCGCTTAGCTTAGTCAGAAGTCGACCCTGCTGGGTCAAGAGCTTACCTTGGCGAGTCAATAGCTCAGCCTAGTAGGTCAATAGCTTGAATAGATGTTTGTTTTCTTTTACATCCTGCGGATATAATGATTTATTGACCCAGAATTAAATCATATACAAAGGCTTCTTCCATATGAGGGGGAATCTAAAGGAAAAAAGGTACCTCTACTTCTTTCGGTGAGGCTTGCATAGGTTCTAGAAAAGCCCATGGAAACGCTATAGTTGCGGGTATCGCCGGCACATTAGGGATTCTTTGCGTTGATGTCCCATTCTCAACTGCATGTCTTACATCCTGTTGGCTCGTTTCGGCCTTCACGGCATCGTCTGATGAATCTATCTCGATGATGGCTTTCAACGATTCAGACAAATCAAGGCAGCAGCAAGTAGAACTATTCCCTTTGTGCCTTACGCGGTCTTCGATTGCGTTTGCCTGGCTCAGTCGCTGCCCATTTACTAGTATTATGAGTGATGCGTCGTGAACGATCAGAGATTCTGAACATTTATCTATCTTTTTACCTTAATAAGACAAGGAATGAGAATTAGAATGAAAGCAACTACTCGACCAACTACCACACACATACTCACGAAGAGCCACAGGGGTAAAGTCGTCGGAAGATTCAGGTTATAGGGGCAATTTTGTCCGAAGATGCAGATCTCATATGCAGATCGATCACAAGAGCTATGCCATTGGTACAAAGATTGCAGAAAATGAAAGCACATTTGAACAAAAAATTGTTTGCCAAAGCCGGGATGATGAAGATAATCTTTCCCCCAAATCTTCCGACTTGACTCTTGAAGAACTCGGTGGGCCCGAAGCCATAATGTTTCAACTTTATCTGACATTTTTCAAAAAAATAATAATAAAATAATGCAAAAATCGAAATGGTCAATGGTTTGGCGAAACCGGCGAAAAAATTCAACAAACCACCTTTGCCACGTGGCGCGCATCCGTGACCGGCGCAATTGCACCTCGACTCCCCCCATATGGGCCCCGGTAATTTCACAAACATCAGTAAATTATATATTCCCGTGTTCCCGTCAAGTTTTGACAGGCTGCAAACTAAATCATCTATAGACTCGACACATTCCACGCTGATTTTTGGCATGTTGGGTCAACACGTAATCATCGAGAATTAATTCAATATGAGATATTTAGTGTAAGATATTTGAGAAGCAAACAAAACGTTAAAATCATAATTTGCTAAATATTCATGAACAATCATGAATCAGTGTTGAATATTGAGGTGCGAATTGATATTTTCTCGTATTGATTATAACTTAAGATAAAGAATAGAACCATAAAAAGTGGAAATTCGAAAGAAAAAAATGATTAAATGATTAAATATTGAATTAAGTAATGTAAAATCTATCTATTAATATATAAAAACACAGTTTCTAACGTTAACTTTTTCCCTGGCAATTTTTAAATCTTAGAATTTTACTTAAAATTTTTGACTCTTGGTATGAATTTCATCTGATAACAGCCCAAGTTCATTTAGCCACCCACTAGGCCACTAATGATCTAATTAACTGCTCAAATTATGTAGTACAAATATTTCAACGTGTACCATGAACTCCAAAGTTGTATCTAAATCTCTGCAAGTAAACTCTCATCAATTGATTGGCGGAAAATATCATCTGAAATTCATTCATCCGTTAAACAAGCAAAAATTCATGTCACCGCTGTAGAAAACCACCAGTTTCGAACAAAACCTACTCAAATTGTTCCCAAAAGTCTCTTGTTATCCCTCTCTCAGTATATTTTGTTCAATAATTTAGAATATATATCTCAATTTTATCACAACTCTTTATTTGTGGAGAGTTTTTGAGATTATGTTCATACCTTTGTTTTCTTCAGAGATATCGATTACTTCATCTCTCACTTAGATCTCTCTGACTATATCAAACGAAATATCACTGATGGCTTGCAAGGGAGGGAAAGTTGGGCATGGGTTGAAGTTTTGGCGCCACAGCGGACTCTAGCATATTTTTTGAATTGAAATCAATTGCATGTAGATTGTGATTTCGATTGCAGTGAATGTATTTGATGTAGGCAGAGTCCTGATTTATTGGATTGTGATTTGGATTGCAACGAGTGATTTTGAAAGATACATATGTAATTGACTAATGCTTTCAGGAGAATCAGTGAGTGATACTATAATTTTTAGAAGGGGAAGCAGTCCAACTCCTGAAGCAATTTGTGCAATTTGAGCCTGCATTTTGTCTTGTCGCCTTTTTTTGACGGTACGTGTTCCTTGATTTTAAAAAGCTCCTGCTAGATGAATAGAATATGGTATTTTGACATGTCTTTTATTCTCCTCCTTCCATTGTTATTCGAGGATACAAGCATTGGGTGTTCTTTAAAATTTTCATCTATTCATCTCTCAATCGAATATATAAGGAAGATTGAAATGACAATCCCTATTTTAGTCTGTATGTAGCACTAATTTTTTGCCCACGACTCCCATACAATTAAGTTTCTCAAAAAAACAATATTAATTACTATTCAGATATTAAACTTAAATCATGATTTCATTCCATATTAATTTTTGAATCATTGAGTTCATGCTCTACAAGAAATCTAAAGGGCATTCTTTTTATTCCTGATGAACTGAATCTTGAGCATACTAGATCAGTAATAGTCTACATCATATGTGCATAATGTATATACATCAGCATTGAATAGTGTTAAACTTTGCAGTATATATTGAATTTTTTTCATCGAAGTGATTAATTTTGATTTAGTAATTCATTGTTTGTGTTTGGATAGAGTGATGTGTAATATTTGTGGAAGTTTTGGATTCAGTGGTTATATATATTTTCAATTTGAATGACTACGAGTACTGCATAATAATTGAAGGTTTAGTTTTGATAGTCAGCACATGACGGTTTCACAAGTTAAGAGTTGATTATGATTCTTTTACTATATTGTACTTACTATGTTTTGAAGTTAATTGCAAGTAGATTGTAACTTAGATTGCAGCGAATGATTCTATCTTTCCGTCGTCAAAGTCGTATAGCATGACTTCTAAAAGTGAGATCAAATTCAAAGATCAATACTGAAGAGTCTAACATCTACCTGGACAAGGTATTTTCATTAAAGAAATGTTTTTTTTTTTCAACATGTATTTCTTGAATTATTGCTCCGCTCTAATTTGGCGTTTTCTTGATTAATTTTTATTTTATTTTTATGTTTGAATAGTTGTACTATTTATCTATTTAATTATAGTTGTATTTTTATGTTTGTCTTTAAATTTTAAGAAACATAAAATACTGAATGGTTTGAGTTGAATGATTTTGTGGGTGATTTATGCAATTTCAAGAATAAATGCAAGAGTGATGACGTTTATTTTTGAATTATAAAGTTCATGTTCTGTTGGATTTGTTTTTATAGTTACGGGTGCATAAACATGTAGACGGGGGAGAATTTGATAAATATGAGAGATCTGGCATTTCTTTGTTTGGTTGAATTCTATCTCATATCATAGTGTTGTCATACTACAACTCCAAGGCATTTTTGAAAGGTACATCTATAAATTTATAAAAGTATCTAATTTAGAATAGTTTTGCTAGGTTAATCCACATGTTAATCTCGAAAATTTATGTTTTAATTGTGCTTCAAGTTGATTGGTGGAGAATTTGCATTTCCAGAATGCATGGCTAGCTTTATGAGAAGATTTCATTCTTATCTCTTTTAGTATTGTACATCATAATAGATCGAATTTATGATTATTGTCCTTTTTCTGGGCTTTTATGTTGTGCCTATGACTTTATTGAATTTTTGGTTTTTAGAGTTTAGTTGTATTTTCCTTCTTCGATTGCTTCATTGTTGCTAGCATGTGACTACACTGCCACCTATGGACTTTGGTTTCCTTCTTCATTTAGAAGATGGCTTCTGCATTTCCACCACAGTACTATACAAAATGGAACCCAATATGTTGGATTTTGGTATGGCGGGAATATTTAGAGGCAATCAAAATCAAGCTGCGATGGACAAAGTTGTTGCGATTAGAATATATTATCTGCATAATGTGTAACATATATAAACAGTGTTACAG